>CM046350.1:30574392-31774392 GCA_025403435.1 Artocarpus heterophyllus
TTCCTTCCTTATGGAAGTTAGAAAAATAGTTCTCTTGAGTGATAATTCAAGGTTTGAACAGTAGAGCGCTCGTTCATAATAAGATTATGAATTAATTGTTCATTAGAGATTATTGGAACTCAAGGATAAAGATGTAATAAGAGAGGTGACAGGAAATTGAACCTAGCTCTTATTATGAAACTATTTATGGAGGACTGACTTATATGTAATGATTATATCAATGGACTACTCGTTAATTTTCTTTGAGTAATTTCACTATAATCTCAAGAGTTCAGTTTCAGGTTTTTAGTGGAGTAACACTGAAAACTAATATAAATTTGGCACATTAATTAAAGAGTTTGATTAAATGTCAAATTTATTGGAGCTTGGGTTATAGGTCCATAGGTCCCCAATACCACCTCCGTAACACTATATTGGATTTTTGCATAGAATGAATTAATTTTTTCAACTTGAATATTAACGTGACACAGAAAAATGTTCTCTGTGACACATATGTAATGTGATAATTATTATCACATTTAACTGAGCATTAGTTAATTAATGATTATTGTTAAAATCTATTCTTACATAAATGTGATTTATTTTTGAATTGAGATTTATATCTATATATGGTTTTGAACCAAATCTTTTTATATATATATATATAAGATTTTATAATATATTAATATATATATATTAATATAATATTATAAAAAAAAGGTGCAGGAAGGAAACGTGAAACACTTTCACGTTTCACTTATATATATATATATATATATGTGTGTGTGTGTGTGTAAACCGAATCACATGTTGTGATTCGGTCAAAAAAAAAAAAGGGAAAGGTTTACTTTATGTAAACTTTACTTTATATATATATATATATATATATATATATATATGATCAAGGATTCGGGGAAACGAAGAAAATGAAAAAGAAAAAGAAGAAAAAGGAAAGGAAAAGAAAGGGGAAAGTAAATTACTAATGGCTCAGTTATAAAAAGGTAGAAGTAACAGTTATCTCATAATTTTTTTCACATAATTTTTAGAGAGAAAAACTGAGAGTTCTTCTCTAAAGAAAAAGGTCTGCTATCTCATGTGTTGAGTACATAGCAGATTCAAAAAGTGTGAGGAAAATTCATTCTTGAGTTTGACGCCACTTGTCTTTCCATTGGTGTGGAGGCCTGGTTTGGAAGATCGTGGTGTCAAAGAGGAAAGCCATGATACCCTGATAGTCTTCAAAAGGTTAGTAAAAATTCTTAAAGCTTTCTGTAATTAAATTATATATCTATTCCCGATGAACAAAGTTTTCAGAAAATTTTGTTTGTCAACGATCCGTTCCTTCCGCTGCGTTCATGTTTTAATTCCAACAGGTGAAACATTGATCTTCCTAAGTTTTGTTATATATTAACAAAATGAAGAGAAGAAAGACAACATTGGTAGAATAACCTGTTGTATTCGCATTGAAAAATTACAAGGCTATATTAGCCAACTATACAACAATTAGAAAAGGCAAAAAAAAAAAAAAGTATAAAGGGAAAATAAGAAAATTCAATACAAATTCTAGGCCATACAATCAGGAAGCTAGAATAATAGGATTATAAATGAAATCACAATCATGGAATCACGTGGTCCCAATCTCTGTTAATCTTATGCCAATTTTTGTCAATCTTTCATTAATATGAATTAGTTTTGGGAAATCAGTTCAAATTTAAATTTAAAAACTTAAAAATTATAGTATGTGAGAGCTTTTGAAACATAACTTTTGCTTTCTTCTGTGACACCCTATTATTTTCTTAAGGGTAATATGGTAATTAAATTAAACTATTAGTATGCCAATTAAAAATTTGTTTCTATTAAATCTATTCACAATATTATTTCTATTTATTTTTAAATTTCCTAAAATTTCCTATGCGTATTTTAGTATATTACCAAAATGCCCCTTAGAACTTCCAATTAAGTACGACAATGCTATTTGACATTATGTGAACTTAAGTTCGGAGGAGACTCATTCTCACCAACTTCCTCAATTATTTCAATTCAGATCAATCCCCTTTGTCTCTTTTTCTCCCACGTCCCTCTTCTTCCTGGACATTTCTTTTCTTTTTCTTCGTCTCTTCTTCTTCATTCTTTCTTTCACAGTGAGACAACAAAGACAACCAAAGGAAAGCTTAAACACTCTTCATGAATTTCAAGCTATTCTCTCATGGATCTTCACAAACAACTTCTCATAAGCTTAAAGATCAAGGAAACCTAAACGTTTCAAGATCAAACCATGAATGTGAACTAAGTTTTGAGGTTAGATTTCTAAAACTTTAGCTTTAATTTTAAGCTACATTATGGTACAAAATTTTGAGAATTGTGATTTTTCATATATAGTTTTTATACTAAAAGTTGTTAAGAAACTAACAATTTGAGTAAAAGGCTTAAAATTCGAATTATAGGTTCTTTGTGAAAATTCATAGGTGGAAACCAACATGTTGTTTTCACACAAAAAGAAAAAAGATGAATGGATTTTAGCTTTATCTGGGATTTGAACCCCAACCTTAGGAACAAATAGAGGAGACCAAACCACTAGGACTATGATAGTTATTTGTTAACTTATGTTTCAGGAAATAATAATAGTTTTTCTATAAATTTGTAATTTGAAATATTATTATTTAAATGAATATCCAAATTTTTAATTATTTTATTTCTAAATACTTTAAATCATCATATTTATTTTAAAATTCATTTTAACATATTTGTACCAAATAAAATTCGTATGTTTTTATTTTATTGTTATTTTCATTTATTTCATAATTTACTAAAATTAGTTGGAAAAATTGATATTCAAAATTTTAGTATATAATGGATTATGGCATGCTAATAAAAATAAAGTGGTAAATTGACATAATATTAAATTAGGATTTAAGTTAAGTATGGTTATTTTATACATTTTAGGATAACGATGTATTTGAAGCTTACGTGGTGAGCTTAATTGTGTAAGCTAGAAGTTATCAGTGGATATTTTACAAAGGAGGTAGGGATTCTATTACTCATCTTTTGTAAGATTTTGATGAATTAAAATTTGATTGTTTTATATTGCTATATATGTATATAATATTTTAAATATTTATGATTATATCATAACACGATGATATGGAACTCGTCTTGTATCGTGTAGCAAGGAATATATTGATTTTGATATATGTTGTAGTAAATTGAAAAGCATGGTTAGGAAAAATTAACTCATACATATGATGATAAATTATAGAGGAATGGTAAGATGTGAAGAGAGGGACGATTATGTCCTTGGGCACGAATACCCTAAAAGGTAAAATAGGGAAAAGTAATGATGCTCCCTTGGGTCGAAGGTTTAGAACACACCTGTATAGGAATCGACTTGGTGAGAAACTCGGGGCTTGATGCCCCCTCACTAGACACCCTTAGAATGATTGTAGGGTGGTCAAGCACGCCCATTTGGGTTTCGATGAGTTGAGTGATGAATGCTCTATTGAATGTGGATACTTAAGAATAATGATGAATTATAATAATTGTATATATGTATATATATGAAACTCGGTAATGATTAATGAAAGGTATCTATAGAATATGATCATAATGAATCTCATAAATTGGATAATGATGAGAACAAACTAACCATACAGGTTTAATATGGTAATGAATAAAACCTAAAGGTGAGTAATAGTTTTCCCTACTGAGCATGTTGTTGCTCATTCCCTTATCTTTTCGTCTTTTAAGGACTCATACTGTGTGAGATGGTGACAAGAAACATAGTAAGGAACTATGTAGCTGTATTACATTAGAATTGTTTCAATTGTTGAGAATGTTCTTCATGATAATATAAGCATTGTTTATTACTTTCCGTGACTGTATTAAGATGTATTGAGGGTTGAAATGATGATAATGACAGTTTTATATTATTAAATTAAAAGTGCTACATTAAACTGTAGTTTAATTATTGTTTATATTTATTTTGATTTGAGAGGTTTTCATTAAGTCTCGAGTAATTTTTTTTGATGTTTTATTTTTAATTTCTAATCTTAGTTATTTATTAAAAACTGTTAACTCTCATATAGGGGTGTTATAGAATTTTTGGTATCCGACCCTAGGTTTGGTTAACCTAGGGAGTGTAGCACCACTTTAAATATTAGTTTTTGAGATGGTTTTGAAGTTGAATTTTCAATGTCATCATCAAAATAAACCTTCATGTTTGTTTATACAGTTCAGGAGGATGTAACTAGAAAGGCCCTAGAATGAAAGTATTAATGGTTATAAGGGAATGATAATTATATGGAATGAATTATGCATAAAATGTTTAAAAGAGATTCGTATAGATACAAGGGGTTAATATCCTTTTATCTCTTAAGAAATAATAAGAAATACAAGGCTTGAGTTGTTGATTTCAAAGTTTGGCATAGATGTGTTAAATTCTTCATTATTAACTCAAACCATGTAGTGATTATGTGTGAACTCGATGGAGTACTTAAGTCTCAATAAATCTTCTTGGAGGTTTTGTTTACACGAGGAATATGAGATAAGTTAGGAATCTATGGTTTTGAACCTTGAGTGAGATAAGTGTTGACCTTTTGGTTTGTTGAAAATATGTGAAGGAAAAGAATGCCTAAATTTCAAGGTTGGAATATTTTGTTGCGTACATTGTATTTAAGTGGATTCGATGATTTTTATGAATAGATGTAGTGTGAAAATGACCAATAGAAGTTTCTTTAAGTAAATCATAATACTTAAGGCATTTGTGATGAATTTGGACCTTTACGATAAAAGGTTTAACTTTTAGATGTTTAAATGTGAATCTCTGGGTTACTTGAGGTTTTGTTATATGAGGAAATTAAAAGATTGTATAAGTAGAATAGTGGGGATTGTAGTTGTCCTTAAATAGTAACATCAATGATCTTTGCTCATTTATGTGGTCTATGTTGGAAGACAGCAAAAATATATTGATTTCAAGGCTAGTTATATTCAAAACCCTTGGTAGTGTTAATGGTAGATCCATATTAACGGATATTGAGTATTAAAGATAAGATAGGAATGTATGTCTTGTTCAACAAGGTTTTGATTAAAGCAAATTATTTGAGTTACAAGAGGATTTGGTTATTATGAAACGATTTGGGTAACATTTAGGAGGACATCTAATTTTTATCAAATTGGATTTTGTCATTTATTTTAGTCAATTGTATTTTAAGTGGATTTCGAATTGGGCTTAAGATCTGTACAAGTTGAGTTTCCATTTCATGCTTGTTATTTGACTCATTCCAAATGTGTTAAGGCCCGAAACAACCCAGCCCATTTCAGTTTAGAACATTTGGACCTAGTCTCAAATCCTGAATCGGTTCAATCCATGCTTCATTTATACGTGGTCCCTACATGTGTCATCTATAGTGGCTCAATCATTGCCTATATATATGTCTACTGTGCATAGTAGCTCATTTCTCCAAGCTCACACTCTCTCTAAAACTTGTTACTCTCTCTCTAAATTGCAAATCCTCTACCTTCTCTATAGAATTTCTTCTTTTTATCTCTTAAAAAAGAAGGATTTCTAGGATTCTGCAACTTACGGTCTCTATTTTTCTTTTCTATCTACTCTTCTTTCATCTTATCATGGACTCAAAGTACGAAAACCTGAGAAAGTATTTCCCATCACTCTCCCAAAAGATTCTTAGAAAGAAATACAAGACTAGGATCACTTGGTTGTGGATTCTTTTGCATTTTGGCATCCCTAGTGATGTGAGGATGTTGATAGAGGGGAAGATTCGTCCGAGTGACTTCAGTCAAGATGTTGGTTTACTTGGTATTGGTACCAGCCATAGTACGATGAAAAGAAGAGCTCGTGTCATTGCGGTTACTTGTAACAAATGTGGTCGACAAAATTATAGTGGTAAATGTATTTCACTTAGATATGTGTCTATAAATAGAGAGGATAAAATAAGATTTTGTAGAGATGGACTCTCTAAAGAGAACTTGGATAACCTCCATCCTCTTCTTCAATATCATCCTAGTGCATATGTTCAAGGTGCTATCTTTAAACTTTGGCCCAAATTACATGTAGAAAGACGTCGTCTCAGGAATATGGTATTTCAAGATCATATTTGCCAAATCGCAAGAAAAATAGATGGGGAATAAGTCATCACTCTATAAAGGTTGTTTAGTCTTTGTTTGTTTGAAATCATTTCAGTTAGTATTTAATAATTTGTGTCATTCTTTTACTCAGAATATTTGCTTTTGTGTCCAAAATAATTGCGGTTGTTAGATTAATATAGTAAGTGTTAATGTCTTGTTTGATTTATGGTTATCTTTAATATATATAATAAATATATTATCCCGTCAGACACATCACATGCGGTACCATAACATATTTAAAAATTTGAAACCTATCCAGATATTTCAAGATTTGTGTCTCAAAATTTCAAAAGTTCTACAGTAGTTGTCATTTATATTGATATTCTAGATTCGGTGTATATTTGTGTAAAGGTCTACAACTGTGTTAGAATGCCTTTTATCAAACCATTCTCAAGTGTCAAAAGTCATATAGTACGAGTCTTTTCTTTTTCAAAAAGTAAATCCGACTTTCCATAAACTATCAATCACTTTTTCTTACTTACTTACCTACACCATATTTGTTTAGACCTTTGGATTACCTTTTCGTTACCTACTCATTGTTCCTTTACTCTTTTTGCATATTATCTTTAAAATCTTATGTAGATCCCCGAGTCTAAGTGGAGCAAACATAAAGCAATTACTGACATAAACTAAATATGTCTACCTCCCAGTGCAACAAGGAAATAAAGAATGTCTGTGTCTGTTGTAGTTCTAGCCCTAGAAAAGATAAAGTCTATCTAAAAGCCGTAAAACACTTAGGAAAGTCCTAGCATGTAGGAAGATTAACTTGACCTATAGGGGTGGTAGTTTACGATTAATGAGAAATGTAGCAACAACAGCTAAGTTTGGTAGTGTCGAAGTCCTGGGGATTATTCCTCGACTTCTAGCTGAAGGAACCTTTGTGGAAAAATAATAGGTAGGGAGAAAAGAGTTTTGGACATCCTTGAATGTCATAAAGACATGATTGATAATTCTGATGCTTTTATAGCATTACATGGTGGTCTAGGTACCTTTGAGGAAATATTTGTAGTTGCTAGTAGGCAATTATTATGCTTTCATTCTAAGCCTTTGGGGCTTTTAAATGTAAATGGTTTTTATGACGGTCTTTTAAAATTTTTAGATTACGCTATGGGAGAAAACTTCGTTGTAGAATTAGGGAGACAAATCTTTATTACCGCCTTAACAGCCGAGGAATTGTTAGATAAAATGCAAATCATCCATCCAGACTCTGACACTACAACATCCAAGCTTAAATGGAAAAAGAAAAGCTGAGAGCGGCCATTTGATTTGAATCTCAGTCTGTAATCTTTTGGTTTTACCCATGGCTTATACGTCCGTGTTTCATGTGTCATGAATAACCGTTTTCCCCATACTTTATATTTCTTATGGCATGTTGTTGTTAAAATTTTTAGATTCAATGACCCTAATGTTGGGATGGTTGTTAAAATTTTTAGATTCAATGACCCTAATGGTTGGTGATACGCATCCCATGTAAGGTCTGATCTTTCATTTATCGATGTTTTTGTATTCTCTAAGGATGCATAATATGGATAGCTGGTATACGGAGTGCCTTGTACTCTCAAAACATATCTGTATTATCTTTGTAATATGTAGTATTCTGTTAATGTTTTGTGCAAGTACCAAAGTCAATTGTGGGGATACTTCGTAGAAAATATGAGTGTGTTATGTGGGTGAAATGTTGTGTATCATGAAGTTAGTCATGTAATGAAGAATCGATCGAGTTTGTTTACAACTACGAAATTCCCTCTAGTATCTCTATGTATAAGTTTAATGTATGATTTTGAATAGAAGTGATTATATTATATAATTTATGATTATGTTTTAGTTTATTAGTGGGAATCTAAAATCAATCATCCTTGACTTTTCCTTACCCAGAAAGGAAAAGGAACCTGGAGATGAAGCATATAGAATTTCTCTAGCAATTGCCTTAATGTAATTGTAAACCACAGTCCATGGATAGTGAAGGACTGGAAAAATGGTATGATTAGCATATATGCCTTTCTGATCAAATTCCTAAACCATTATATGGTATTGTAATTTGAAACCTGTTAGAAATACTCTTGTTGAGGGATTTGATATTTAGAGTATGATTGATGTCCCAAGCCAATGAATGGAAACATGGTGACCTACATTTGGAGATAAAATAACACAAAGGGTGTAGAGTCAAAAGCAGAATCATTGCAAAATTGTGATTTTTACTAGTGTTGTTAGATTTGAAATTTTGAGGACAAAATTTCTTTAAGGGGGTAGAGTTGTGACACCGGTTATTTTCCTAACGGGTAATAT
The DNA here is from genome assembly GCA_025403435.1 of Artocarpus heterophyllus. Taxonomy (NCBI): domain Eukaryota; kingdom Viridiplantae; phylum Streptophyta; class Magnoliopsida; order Rosales; family Moraceae; genus Artocarpus; species Artocarpus heterophyllus. The sequence continues at coordinate 30,582,796 of CM046350.1, forward strand.
GGTAATTAAATTAACTATTAGTGTGCCAATTAAAAATTTGTTTCTTTTAAAATCTAATTCACAATATTTATTCCTATTTATTTTCTTAAAATTTACTATACCTATTTAATATATTTACCAAAATGCCCTTAGAACTTCCAATTAATTATGAAAATGCCATTTGACATTATGTGAACTAAAGTCTACGGAGAAGACTCATTCTTACCAACTCCCTCAATTATTTTAATTTAGATCAACCCCCCTCTTTCTCTTTTTCTCCCATGTCCCTCTTTCTTCCTCTGCGTTTCTTTTCTTTTTCTTCTTCTCTTCTTCTTCATTCTTTTTTTCACAGTGGGACAACCAAAGAAAACCAAAGAAAAAGCTTAAACACTCTTCATGAATTTTAAGCTATTCTCTCATGGATATTCACAAACAACTTCTCATAAGCTTAAAGATCAAGGAAACTTAAACGTTTTCAAGATCAAACCATAGATTTGAGCTAAGTTCTGAGGTTAGATTTCTAAAACTTTGACTTTGATTTTAGTTGTATTATGGTATGAAAATTTTACGAATTGTGTTTTTGATGTTCAGAGATGATTATATGTTGTTCAAATATAGTTTTTATACTTAAAAATCTATTAAGAAACTAAGAATTTGAGTAAAAAGCTTAAAATTTGGATTATAGGTTCTCTGTGAAAAATTCCTAGGTGAAAAATGACATGTCGTTTCCACAAAACTACATGTCGTTTTTCCCACAAACTACGTGTCGTTTTTCAAAAAAAAAAAAATAGATGCTGGATTTTAGGTTCATATGGGATTTGAACCCCCAATCTCAGGAACAAATAGAGGACACCAAACCACTAGGACAATGATAGTTATTTGTTAATTTATTTTTCAGAAATAATAAATAGTTTTCTATAAAGTTTGTAATTTGAAATATTTTATTTTAATGAATATCCAAATTTTTAATTATTTTATTTCTAAATACTTTAAATCGTAATATTTATTTCAAAATTCATTTTAACATATTTCGTACTAAAATAAAATTCATATGTTTTTATTTTATTGTTATTTTATTTATTTCATAATTTACGAAAAATAAGTTGGAAAAATTGATATTCATAATTTTAGTACATTAATGATTATGGCACACTAATAAAAAATAAATGGTAAATTGACATAATATTAAATTAGGATTTAAGTTAAAGTATGTTTATTTTATATGTTTTTAGGATAACGATGTATTTGGAGCTTACGTGGTCAGCTTAATTGTGTAAGCTGAAAGTTATCAGTGGATATTTTGCAAAGAGGTAGGGATTCTATTACTCATCTTTTGTGAGGTTTTGATGAATTAAAATTTGGTTGTTTTATATTGCAAGATATGTATATGATATTTTAAATGTATATGATTATACCATAACATGATTACGTGAAACTCGTCTTGTATCGTACAACGAGGAATATATTGATTTGGACATATGTTGTAGTAAACTGAAAAGCATGGTTAGGAAAAATTAACTCTATACATATGATGATGAATTATAGAGGAATGGTAAGACGTGAAGAGTGGTGGCGGTTACGTCCTTGCACACGAATACCCTAAAAGGTAAAATAGAAGGAAGTGATGACGTTCCCTTGGGTCAAAGGTCCCAGAACGCACTGTACATGAATCGACTTGGTGAGGACTCAGAGCTTGATGTCCCCTCACCAGATACCCTTGGAATGATTGTAGGGCGGTCAAGCGTACCCATTTGGGTTTCGATGAGTTGAGTGATGATTACTCTAATAAACGTGGATACTTAAGAATAATGATGAATTATAATAATTGTATATATGTATATATATGAAACTCTGTAATGATTAACGTAAGGTATCCACATAATATGATCATAACGAATCTTATAAATTTGATAAGGATGAGACTAACTATACATGCAGGTTTAATATGGTAATAAATAAAACATAAAGGTGAGTAATGGTTTTCCCTACTGAACATGTTGTCGCTCATTCCCCTATGTTTTCATCTTTTCAGGACTCACATTGTGTAAGGTGGTGACAAGAAACATAGTTAAAAAGCTATGTAGCTGTATTACGTTGGAATTGTTTAAATTGTTGAGAATGTTCTTCGTGATAATGTAAGCATTGTTTATTACTTAATGTGACTATATTAAAATGTGTTGAGGGTTGAAATAATGATGATGACAGTTGTACATTATTAAATCAAAAGTGCTACATTAAATTATGGTTTAATTATTGCTTCTATTTTATTTTTGATTTGAAGAGGCCTTCATTAGTCTTGGGCAAATTTCTTTTGATGTTTTATTTTTAATTTCTGTTCTTATTTTATTTATTGAAAATGTTTACCCCCATATAGGGGTGTTACATTTTCACTGTAGCATGTATGAAATTTATATTGTACAAACTCTAATCTTGTCTCGGCTTGTCAAGAAATTTACTTAGTATGGGGACTGGAATATGTGAGGCCAGGCCTAGTGACGATATATATAAATTAATTCTCCAATAAAGAATCTATACTATGACAGATTGAAAAAAGTTGCCCATCTGTCTTTCTGATATTGTCTTACTTAACTTTAGGTTTGCTCCCATAGATGTTTAAGAAGGACCTGCGCCAAGAACTTCAATTTCTTCAAGAATTTCTAGAGCCCATTTTTGCTGAGTTAAATAAATCCATCCTTGGAACATGCCACTTTAATGTCCAAAAAATATTTTAGATGCTCAAGATATCTGAGTTTGAATAGGCTATAAAGAAAATCTTATATGATTTGAATTACTTCAAGATCAGCCCTTGCAATAACTCATATCATAGACATAGACAAGAATAATCGTGAGTAAACTAACCTCTTGTTTAGTGAACAAAGAGTAATCTGCCTTTGACTGTGCGTATCCAACTTGCAATAATTCACAAGATAGCTTAGCAACCATCGATGAGATGCTTGCTTAAGATCAATAAGAGATTTTTGAAGTTTGCAAATCATATATATTTTTTCTAACTATGTGAACCTAGGTGAGTTGCATGTAAACCTCTTTATCTAGTTGACCATGGAGGAATGCATTGCTTATGTCAAGCTAATGAAGATACCAATTTCACATTGCAACAATAGCAAATAAGCATCACATGGTTGTGAGCTTAGCAATAGGTGCAAACGTATCTTAATAATCTATGCCTTCTCATTGATTATATTCCTTAGCTACCAATAGAGCTTTGTAACATCCAATGTTGCCATCTGGTTTATATTTGACCTTATAAACCCATTTGTAACTGATTGCCTTCTTATTCATGGGTAGTGGTGTCAAGGTCCATGTGTGGTTTGCCTTAAGAGCTTTAATTTCATCCACCATTGCTTGTCTCCAATTGGGACCACACATTGCCTTTTGGAAACTTTTGGCTCTAGGACATAAGAGATGGAAGCTAAAAATAAACTATGAGAGTGAGAAAATTTTTCATATGAAAAAGTGTAGTGGATGAGAGGTACTTACACTACTACAAACTGTGGATTCCATGACGGTTTAGAACCGTCATGGAAAAATTTCATGACGGTTAAAAAACCATCGTGAAAACTTCAGTCGTGGTGCAACATGGAGTTTTCACGACGGTTTTTTATCGTCGTGTAATAGGAGAATTGGCGCGAGAAGAGGTAGAATGGGGTAATTTTCCACGACGGTTTTTGGGGAAAACCACCATGGAACAGAAGGATTCCATGACAGGTTTTCAAGAAACCATCGTGGAACTTAGGGTTTTAAACGACGGTTTCTTGAAAAACCGTCGTGGAATCCTTAAGTTTCCACGACAGTTTTCAAGAAACCGTTATGGAAACCTAAAGATTCCACGACGGTTTCTTGAAAAACCATTGTGGAAACTTAAGGATTCACGATGATTTTTTGAGAAACTATCGTGGAAAAATGCCACGACGGTTTCTTGAAAAACCGTCATGGAAAACCCTAAGTTCCATGACAGTTTCTTGAAAAACCGTCGTGAAAAATTGGTATTCCCCAAAAAAAAATCTCCAAAATTTTTTGATTTCCCACGGGATGGCCAGTCCCGTGTGTTATATCCATTACAGTAAGGCCTGATTGCATACAAAAATTAGTGTATATTGAAATTACCAGGTATTACAAGATCATTTTACATTTGAGCTATTTTGATCAATTGTTTATCTACTATCTCCATCTATTATCTATCTAAAGAGCACATACCTATTTACAAATTGTACCCACTCTAATCTAACTTCATGTATATCTATATGTTTATAAAATCTTTTTTTCCCTAAGGCTTGTATACCACTTGTAATTATATCCCGCATGAAACGTAGAATAAAAAAACCGCATTCTACGTTTCCTTGTTGTCTTGGACACTTACGTTTGGAATATAGCATTCTGTTTTGGTCTGTTTGTGACATCGCTTCCTGCTTGAAGCTTTCCAATCATTAAGTGCCCTACCACTGTGTCATGTTTTAAATGAATTAATAGATGATACAATTATGTGGACTAAAAACAGTTAATATAATTTTGTAAGAGAACATTATACTTATAATCTCATGACTGATACAAAATCCTCACGTGGTGGGTGTCCGAGGGGTCAAATCAATATATTTGGTCCTCCTATGGCGAAATAAGTCCCAACATCCAATGTTCTCCTAACATTGTATGGCAGAGGAAGAATAATTTCACCCTCGGTGCTTGAGCTAATAGGTGGAGGAGTGATGTGATACGCTCTCTACGATCACTCTTTAGGTCTCTTGCAGGCACTTGAAACAATGGCCAGAGATATGAAGCATAAATTTTTTGCCAAGCCTTGAAGTTCACAATATTTCGCCAAAAAACTACAATAGAAAAAATACAGTCAATTATTTTAAAGCACCTTACAAATCTACCTATATTTTACTAATATGAAATAAGGATGGAGTTATTACCTGAGGTATACTAGGATACAGTTTGCCCGATTTTATCAAAGTTGATGAAGTAGTAAACGTCTTTCATACCCACATAGATAGGCAATTCATTTGCCAGTGACATTTATCGGTATCGGGCACTGAATCATCGACCCATCACGCATGAAAAAATGTGCGGTATAGAGCCAACTGCATAAATTCTTGAGGTACTAAAGTGAAGTTAAATGCTTGCATTTGCTCATTAGCAAGGATTTGTTCTTGTTCTTGTTCTACCTTAGGTTGTGATTCTCTTGCTTTTGTAGAGCTTTTCTTTTTTTGGCATTTCGTAACGCTTAGATCTTATGAAACATGGCTAGGGGCTCGACCCGTCTTCATTAATACGATGACTTACAACTAACCTCTTCGGCCATGCGACAAAGCTTTCGGCTTGCTTCACCCATAGTTGTTGCTTCAAGTGTTGGAACAGGCAATTCAACTATTCTAACTCTGATGGTAGTGATGCTAGCGCGCAACATTCTCTTCCCCTAATGTCATCCATGAACTATATCAATTGGAAGACTCTCCATCCACACCTTCCCAATTGCAACAAGTGCACACCCACCATTAACTCTATCCTCAACGAAAAGCCTACATTGTGATTTGTGAACAAAGCTCTTAGGGAGTTTTTAGATGCTCACTAGAAGAGTATCACTCTTAATCTCTCAAATTGATCTGAGTAAATCATGAGACTCACTCCCTTTTTATAGCTATTGGTCCTGGGGTCAGTCCTTATCAAAATAGGTCTCAAAAATTTGAAACAGAATCAAGTTCGGATCAATATCTGATAAGATCCGCGTGAAAACACATAATCTTATCACTCGCTGATCGGCAGGCCAAACAACCTGATCGGCAGGCCGAACACGTCATCACCAGGCCAAACTCCTGAGAAAAAATCTCCGTGAATCTTTTAATTTCCACCCAATTCTATAGGATAAAGTCTCAGTTTTGATTCAAATAACCCAATAGAGAAGTTATGATCAAAACAAACTTTATCAAGATAATCTCTAAGAAAATAAATCAATTCACAATAATTCTACAAGTTTATCTTGTTCTAATTGTCCAAAATTAAAACAACCGATAAAAGACAAGAATTATTAATCGCAAATTCAACAAGTTTCTTGAACTAATTTCTTACAAATTAATTCAACCGATAAACAACATGAATTATTTGATTCTTATAAATTTTAAACCAATCTGATAAATCCGACATAAGTCACCAATTATTGGAAAAGCACGCCGTGTCGTTACAGGATTTTGTGAGCTAGCAAAGGGGACCAAAATGGACCTATAAAGTTCAAGCTCATGATAATTATGAAACCCAATATCCCAGATATACATTTCACAATTATCAACTCCAACGCTACTCCACTAAAAGCTTGGAGCTGCACTCTCAAACTTTATAGAATTACGAAGCTCGTGTAGCTAAGTCTCTATGACATATCATAGTGTATCGTATCCCCATATGATCATCCATAATTGGCTTAAGGACAAGTTTTGTCTTACCTTCCCGATTATTTTTATCTTACGTTCCATTGTCTCACCATTAGAAAACTTACCATCCAAAGATAGTTATACCATTCGATTATACCTATGTATCCAAATGGTTGAGCGCTCCAGTTTCCAATTACAAGACAACGCATATAAGAGGATATCATTACTCCTAAAGAGGAGCTATGGATTCCATATCTATGAATAACAAGTCTATGTTATCAAGACTCATGCCTCCAACTACCGGCATGCATACCACTATTGAGATGTGGGTGTCACTCTTTGGTACATCAAAAGACACAAGTCCAGATAACGGGCCCACTATTCATCTCAGGATTAAGATACAATACAAATGGACTGTCTAAAGTGAATCGATTTTGCCAAGACAGAATTATTAATCCAAATCAATTCACTTTATGTCCCGATCCAACACATCGTCACCTATGACAACGTGCCAATGTTTCTATTCACGGAGTCCAACTCCGATGGTCAAGTCAAACCATCTCCCATAAGGGATATAGACAACATAACAATCTTTACATAAATAAAGTGCCCAACTTTATTCCCTCGATTGCAGATCATATGTTTTAGGACCGTCACCTTGAGAACGTGTCTTCGGCATAATCAGTCCATTATATGCCCAATTCTTAAGGTTAGACTGACAGTCTCAGAATACTATTTGCTTATCATACATTCAACGAATATGAACTTAAAGAGGATAAGATTTGGTATGAATAAATTCTTTATTGATAAAAATGTCTCCAAAAACGTATTACATTTTTACTCCTTAGGGCATACATGTCTAACAATCTCCCACTTGCACTAAGTGAGTAAATACAACAAATTTCGCATCTCCATAGCTTCCACATGCCTTTCGAAGACTCTCCTAGTAAGTGTCTTTGTAAATGGATCAGCTAAATTGTCCTCTGACGCGATCTTGCACACCGCGACATGCCCGCCCTCTACGAAGTCCTTCATCACATGATACTTTCGATCAATATGCTTACTCTTCTTGTGAAATCTTAGTTCCTTAGCATTAGCTACAGCCGCACTGTTATCACAGTACAGTGATACCGCTTTATCCATACCAGGAACTACGTCAAGATCCCCAAGGAACTTGCGGAGCCACATTGCTTCTTTCAAAGCATCACTAGCCGCCACATACTTGGCCTCTATCGTTGAATCCGAAGTGCAATCTTGCTTTGCACTTCTCCAACTGATGGCACCGCCTCCTAGAGTAAACATAAACCCCGAAGTCGATTTCCTAGAATCCAGACAGGATTGAAAATATGAATCAGTGTATCCTAGAGGAGTTAAATCCTCACCCGAATACACAAGCATATACCCTCGAGTCCTTCTCAGGTACTTAAAAATATGCTTCACCGCAACCCAATGGTTCGGTCCTAGATCCGCCTGAAATCGACCTACAATCTCGACTGCATAGCTAATATTCATTCGTGTGCAAAGCATGGCATACATGAGACTACCCACTGCCGAAGCATAAGGAACCTTCTTCATGTATTCTCTTTCTTCATAAGACTTTGGAGAGTCTTTCTTAGAAAGAGTAATTCCAGACCTAGATGGTTGCCCACCTTTCTTGAAATCATGTATTGCAAATCTCCTGAGAATTTTATCTATGTAGCCGGCCTGTGACAAAGCTATCATTTTGTTCTTCCTATCCCAAAAGATCTGGATACCAAGAACAAAATTAGCCTCACCCAAGTCCTTTATGTCAAACTGCTTGGTCAACCATAATTTGACCGATGACAACGCCCCAACGTCATTGCCAATTAGCAAAATGTCATCTACATAGAGCAGTAGAAAAACCTCCTTCCCATCCTTAATGTGTTTGTAAACACATGGTTAATCCACATTTGTGAGAATCTATAAGTCTTGATCACTTGATCAATCTTATGTTCCAAGAACGAGAAGCCTGCTTAAGTCCATAAATTGACTTTAGCAGCTTACAAACCTTACCCTCTTGACCGGGACCTTGAACCCGTCTGGTTGTTCCATATAAATGGACTCATCAAGATAGCCATTCAGAAAAGCCGTCTTGACATCCATCTACCAAATCTCATAGTTGAGAGCGACAGCTATGGACAAGAGAATCCGGATGGAATTATGCATGGCTACAGGCGAAAGGTTGCCTCATAGTCGATTCCTTCCTTTTGTGTATAACCCTTAGCTACTAGTCTAGCCTTAAAGGTTTCAACCTTTCCATCCACTTCTCTTTTCCTCTTGTAGGTCCACTTACACCCTATGGGTTTTACCCTTCAGGAAGATCCACAAGCTCCCAAACCCGATTAGTCTCCATAGACTTCATCTCTATGTTCACGGCCTCTGTCCAGAGTCTTGAATCAACATCCTCCATAGCTTTTGCATAAGTATAAGGATCCCTGTCATGTTCATCTGGTTTAGCCAAGAAGACCTCCTCATTGAACATATACCTCGCAGGTTAACACCCGATCCTTCCACTACGCCGAAGCCCCTGAGATTGTTGTTCAGGTTTGTTTGGTTTTTCTACACCGATCGGAATGGTTTCGTTTGGAACCTCCGGAGTGAATGGATCACCCTTTAACTCCTCAAGCACCACTTTGCTTCGAGGTTTAAAGTCGTCCATGTAACTCTCCTCAAGGAAGTCGCATTAGTTGAAACCACGACTTTATTTTCCTTTGGGTTATAAAAATAACCCCCTTTAGTCCCTTTTGGATATCCTATAAACATGCAAACTTCTGAACGTGCTTCCAACTTATTCGGATCCTTAAACAGGACATGAGCTGGACATCCCCATATGCGAATATGGTTAAGGATGTCTTCCGTCTTATCCACAACTCGTGAGGAGTTTTAGGGACTTATTGTGAAGGTACATTGTTCAAAAGATAACATGCAGTTTGTAGTGAATATCCCCAAAAGGATAAAGGCAACGATGAATAACTCATCATGGACCGAATCATGTCCAACAAAGTCCTATTCCTTCTCTTCGCTACGCCATTCTGTGTGGAGTGCCTGGCGCAGTCAAATGGGATAAAATCCCATTCTCTAACAAGTGTCCCAAGAACTCATCAGAAAGGTATTCCCCACCTCGATCAGATTGAAGTGCCTTTATGGGTCTACCTAATTGCTTTTCCACTTCAGCCTGAAACTCCCTAAACTTCTCATAAGTTTTGCTTCTATGGTGCATCAGGTACACATACCCATATAATGAGTAATCGTCAATAAAAGTGATGAAGTACTCATACCCTTCTTGTGCCTGGATGTTCATCGATCCGCAAACATCACTATGCACAAGTTCTAGAACCCCTTCGGCCCTATTAGCCTTAGACCCGTATGGTCTTTTGGTCATTTAACCCTCCAAACAAGACTCACATTGAGGTATAGATTCCACCTTTAAGTGACTTAAAGGTCCATCCCTTACCAGCCTTTGAATCCTATTCAGGTTAATATGGTCAAGGCGCAAATACAAAAGATAAGTCTTATTAGAGTGAGAAGTTTTAAGTCTTTTTGAGTCATCATCATTCATCTTAGCATTAAGCAATAAGTCCATCTTAGGTTTGATAAAATATAGATTATTTTGCATCCATTCAGAACAGATAAAAGATTTATTTTTACGAATCACCACTTTTTTATTAAAATATACCACGTAGGAGTCTTTAAATAAAGAAGATACAGAAATTAAATTCCTTTTAAATTTAGGAACAAAAAAACAATCTCGTAAAATTAAATTCCTATAATTATCAAAGTAAAGATGGACATCTCCCACTGCTTCCGCTGAGACCAAGGATCCATCGCCCATCCGAAGTGTTAAGTCTTCATGTAGCAGACTTTTCATTTCTTTGAATCCTTGTAGAGAAACACAAACATGATTAGTTGCACTAGAATCTATGACCCATATGTCACTGGATTCCTCAGCCAAACAAGTTTCTAAATATAAAAGAACACACCTACCTCCCTTGGAAAGGAAGTCCTTGTAATGCTTCTTTATAGGCCCGACCTTACCACAGAAGAAGCACTTAAGTTTCTTTGGGTTCTTCTTCTTCATCTTCTTGGTCTTGGCAGCAGCAGGAATAAAAGACTTCCCATTCTTGGCCCATTGCTTCTTTCCATTTCCTGAGTTAGGATTGGAACTAGAAGCAGCTACCATGTTGGCCTCACCACCAACAGGAGACTCCCTGATCAGTAGTTCAAACTTCTGTAACTATTTCATCAGTTCTGTCAAGGTCATATCCCATCTATTACTTAAATTAAAAGTAGCTCTAAAATGAATAAATTCCTTAGACAGAGTCTCAAAGACCATAGTCATCTGAGTTTCAACATCGATGTCGGCTCCATTGGTTTGAGCCTCAGCAAGGTAACCCATGACCAACATCATGTGCTCCTTTACAGATGTCCCCTGTCTCTGTCTATAGTTTAAGAGTTTTCAAAGCACCCCTTGCCGCTTTGTTATGGCCTGGCCTCCAAACATGTCCTCAAGATCATCCAAGATTTGCTTCGCAGTCTCATAATCCTAATGTTGAGCCTGTAGCACGTTGTTCATGCTAGCCATAACATAGCAGCGGACCTGATCATTAGCATCTTTCCAGCGGTCATACGCTTGGAATTGCTCATTACTTGAGTCTCCCATAGGCTCGGGAGGACAAGGGGTTGTAGTACATATTTTAGTTTCTCAAAGGATAGGACGATGTCCAGGTTTCATTTCCAATCGTTATAATTCTCACCAGTTAATTGGTTTTTGTCAAGTATCGATGATAAAGCGTTTTTAGACATTTTCAATCTATAATAAAGAATCATATACCAAATATAAGCAAACATATATAATAATTTAGTAAGATAACACAATCATGTAAAATCATACAAATGCGTTTATGTGTCAAAACCTTGAAAATATCACAACCTTACAACGATAATTCCCAACTCAGAATTCAACAAGCTCCTAGGGGAGTATGCCAAATTCAATCAGGAACATGGATCCCCTCTTGATTAATATATGCCATCCAGGACCTGTATGATCCAGCATATACTAATAATCGTTTCTTTGGCCATTAATTTTATTAACAGAGCTCCTAAGGGAGGTTAATAATAAAATTAACTTGAGTGTATAACCACCGTTTCAATATTTTATCCATGATTTATAATCACCACCTAGGGGTATGCAACCATAAATCATACTAAAATACCTTATCCTTTTAGAGATCCAATCTGGTACATGATAGAAATCCTTTCCTAGGGGTCGGGACCACCATGTTCTTCTTATGGACCAACGATGGAGGCCTTAGGTCCTCTCTTCGAAAACCTTCTCCCACTCAATCTTTTGAAATCAAGGTTTTATTTTAAAATTATGCATGAACAATTTTAATATGAGCGGTATTCCCTATTCTATATGACATGTTATCAATACATATGGTAAATTATATTATAATGCAGATAAGCAAAGCAATCAAGCAAAGCTACAAGTAAAATAATAATAACCGTAATATTATGGTTCCACCCTAGAGAATAGAAAACCAAGGTGTTGTTTGGAAGGTGGTGGGAACCACTTTTACTGTAGCATGTGAAAGCTTTACACTGTAGCAATTTTTTAAATTGTTACTGTAGCATGTGAGAGCTTTACACTGTTTATAACTGAGTTTGTGGTGGGAACCGTGGTTCCCACCACAATGCCAAACAGGGGGCAAGATTTACAAGAGAATAATTGTGACATTTATCGATTCTTCATCCTTGAATCTTCAAGCTGTATCCTTCTTCATGCAATAGCCATCTTCAAGTCTTCAATCCCGTATGAATCAAATACTTCATATTTCCGGTCATATCCAAATTTAATGTTTCTCAGAATCGTCCCAAAAATAAAATTAAAACTGCACCGTAAAAATTGCACCTTTTCTGAACACTTGGCAGCTCTCGATCGGTAGAGATCGGCATGCCGGTCATGTTTCATCGGCCTACCGATCTGGTACATCGGCCTGCCGATCCATGAAGGTTCGGCCTATCGAACTGAAAGTTCGGCCTGCCGGCAGAGCACCCCAATTTCTGCCCCATTGTCGGCCTGCTGGACCACACATCCGGCCAGTCGATCTGTGACCATCGGCCTGTCGAACTGTGACGTTTGGCATGCCGACCGAACAATAATCCCTCATTCCAGAAAATACAATTTTAATGCAATTCATCAATTTTATCTTCAACAATTTAAAAACATAAAATTAGAGACTCAGGAAATACCTAGAGGTGCCATCATCTATCTTTAAGATCCGACTTCTCATTCCGTCTTCTCCGAATAATCATTTAATTACAAAATTTTTACAAATTTAAAATTAAATAATAATTCCTAGATGGAAATGATAGTCCGCCATCTAATTACATGAAAAACTTAGATACATATTCTAACCTCTAAGGAACCATAACCGGTATAAATTAATTAATTAATAAATAATTAAACAATGATTTAATCAACCATAATTAATTAATAAACATTCACTACATAATCCATGACAACATATATATTATAGAGAAACCTAGAGTGCTATCTCTCTATAAAATTCAATTCAAGCATAGGAGAGATAAAGATCACAAAATTTATGCATATATCATGATCACAAACTTGTAAATTTATATAAAAACCATGGCTCTGATACCAATTGTTGGAAACACGGTGTGCAGCAGAATTTTAAAAATTTTTCATCAGAGTATTTTCTAAAACACAAGTTTAACATGTTATATGTATAAATTAGACAGATCTTACTAACCTTTGTGTGCCGAAGAACCTCCATAACCTGTGTAGAGAAGTAACGTTCCAGAAGAGCCTCAATCAACTGGTCTTCTTTGCTATTCTCTATCCACAACCGGAGTGAGTGTGGGCTCACACGTACAGCTCTTCCACCGGTGACTCTCCTTCCAACCAATAGAGAGAACCCAAAGCTAGTGTTCATGATTTGTGAACAAAAGCTCTCAGGGAGTTTTTAGATGCTTACTAGAAAAGTATCACTCTTAATCTCTCAAATTGATCTAAGTAAATCATGAGACTCACTCCCTTTTTATAGCTATTGGTCCTGGGGTTAGTCCTTATCAAAATAGGTCTCAAAAATTCGAAACAGAATCAAGTTCGAATCAATATCTAATAAGATCTGTGTGAAAACGCATAATCTTATCACTCGCTGATCGGCAGACCGAACAGGCCCCATCGGTAGGCCAAACACGTCATCCGACAGGCCGAACTCCCGAGAAAAAATCTCCGTAAATTTTTTATTTTTCACTCGAGATTCTATAGGATAAAGTCTCAGTTTTGATTCAAATAACCCAATAGAGAAGTTATCTGATCAAATCAAACTTTATCAAGATGATCTCTAAGAAAATAAATCAATTCACAATAATTCTACAAGTTTATCTTGATCTAATTTGTCCAAAATTAAAACAACCGATAAACAGACAAGAATTATCTGATCGCAATAATTCAACAAGTTTATCTTGAACTAATTTCTTACAAAATTAATTCAACCAATAAACAAACATGAATTATTTAATTCTTCCAAATTTTAAACCAATCTGATAAATCTGACATAAGTCACCAATTATTGAAAAAGTATGCCGTGTCATTACAGGATTTTGTGAGCTAGCAAAGGGGACCAAAATGGACCTATAAAGTTCAAGCTCATGATAATTATGAAACCCAATATCCCAGATATACATTTCACAATTATTAACTCCAACACTACTCCATTAAAAGCTTGGAGCTGTACTCTCAAATCTTATAGAATTATGAAGCTCGTGTAGCTAGGTCTCCATGACATATCATAGTGTATCGTATCCCCATATGATCATCTATAATCGGCTTAAGGACAAGTTCTGTCTTACCTTCCCGATTATTTTTATCTCATGTTCCATTGTCTCACTATTAGAAAACTTACCATCCAAAGATAATATGCCATTTGGTTACACCTATGTATCCAAATGGTTGAGCGCTCTAGTTTTCCAATTACAGAAAAACGCATATAAGAGGATATCATTACTCCTAAAGAGGAGCTATGGATTTCATATCTATGAATAACAAGTCTATGCTATCAAGAGTCATGCCTCCAACGTACCGGCATGTATACCACTATTGAGATGTGGGTGTCACCCTTTGGTACATCAAATGACCCAAGTCGAGATAACGGGCCCACTATTCATCTCAGGATTAAGATATAATACAAATGACTGTCTAAAGTGAATCGATTTGCCAAAACAGAATTATTAATCTAAATCAATTCACTTTATGTCCCGATCCAATACATTGTCACCTATGACAACGTGCCAATGTTTCTATTCACGGAGTCCAACTCCGATGGTCAAGACAAACCATCTCCCATAAGGGATATAGACAACATAACAATCTTTACATGAATAAAACACCCAACTTTATTCCCTCGATTGTGGATCATATGTTTTAGACCATCACCTTAAGAATCGTGTCTTCAGCATAATCAGTCCATCATATGCCCAATTCTTAAGGTTTAGACTGACAGTCTCAGACTACTGTTTGTTTATCATACATTCAACGAATATGAACGTAAAGAGGACAAGATTTAGTATGAATATATTCTTTATTGATAAAAATGTCTCCAAAAACATATTACATTTTTACTCCTTAGGGCATACATGTCTAACAGGGTCTAGGTTCAGTCCTTATCAGATTAGGTCTCAAAATTCGAATCAGAATCAAATTTAGATCAATATCTAATAAGTCCGCATAAAAACGTGTGATCTTATCTTTCGCTCATTGGCAGGCCGAACTGCATAATTGGCAGGCCAAACTTACCCATCGGTAGGCCGAACATGAGGATCGACAGGCCAAACTGTCGAAAAAATATCTCAGCAAATCTTTTATTTTCCACCCAAGATTCTATAGGATAAAGTCTCAATTTTAATTCAAATAACCTAATAGAAAGGTTATCTGATTAAAACAACTTTATCTAGATAATATCTAAGAAAATAAATGAATTCCCAACAATTTTACAAGTTTATCTTGATCTAATTTATCCAAAATTAAATCAACCACTAAACAGACAAGAATTATCCGATCCCAATAATTCAACAAGTTTATCTTGAACAGTTTTATCACAAAATTAATTCAACTGATAAATAGACATGAATTATCCGATTCTTCTAAATTTTGGCTAATCTGATAAATTTGACATAAGTCATCAATTTTTAGAAAAGCACGCCGTATCGTTACAGGATGTTATGAGCAAGCAAAGGGGACCAAATAGACCTATATAGTTCAAGCTACTGATAATTATGAAACCCAATATCTTAGATATACATTTCATAATTATCAACTCTAACGCTACTCCACTAAAAGCTTAGAGCTGCACTCTCGAACTACATAGAATTACGAAGCCCGTATAGCTAAGTCTCTATGACATATCATATTATATCATATCCCCATATGATAATCCATAATTAGCTTAAGGACAAGTTTTGTCTTACCTTCTCGATTATTTTAATCTTACGTTCCATTATCTCACCATCGAAAAACTTACCATCCAAAGACAGTATACCATTTGGTTACACCTATGTATCCAAATGGTTAAGTGCTTTTGTTTTTCAATTGCAGGATAACGCATATAAGAGGATATCACTACTCCTAAAGAGGAGCTATGGATTCTATATCTATGAATAACAAGTCTATGCTATCAAGAGTCATGCCTCCAATGTACCGGCATGCATACCACTATTAAGATATGGGTGTCACCCTTTGATACATCGAAAGATACAAGTCAAGACAACAGGCCCCTTATTCATCTTAGGATTAAGATACAATACAAATGATTGTCTAAAGTGAATCGATTTGCCGAGATAGAATTATTAATCCAAATCAATTCACTTTATGTCCCAATCTAACACATCGTCACCTATGACAATGTGCCAATGTTTCTATCCACGGAGTCCACCTCCGATGGTCAAGACAAACTATCTCCCAATAGGGATATAGACAACATAACAATATTTACATGAATAAAGCGCCCAACTTCATTCCCTCGATTGCGGATCTTACGATTTAGACCATCACCTTAAGAATTGTGTCTTCCGCATAATCTGTCGATCATATGCCCAATTCTTAAGGTTTAGACCGACAGTCTCAGACTATTGTTTACTTAACATACATTCAACAAATATAAACTTAAAGAGGACAAGATTTGGTATGAATAAATTCTTTATTGATAAAAATGTCTGCAAAAAGTTATTACATTTTTACTCCTTAGGGCATACATGTCTAACAATCTCTCACTTGCACTAAGTGAGTAAATATGACAAATCTTGCATCCCCATAGCTTCCACATGCCTCTTGAGGACTCTCCCAGTAAGTGACTTCGTAAATGGATCAGCTAAATTTTCCTCTAACACGATCTTGCACACCGTGACATGCCTGCCCTCAACAAAGTCCTTTATCACATAATACTTCCGTTCAATATGCTTGCTCTTCTTGTGAAATCTTGGTTCTATTATCACAGTATAGTTATACCGCTTTATCTATACTAGGAACTACCTCAAGATCCCCAAGGAACTTGCAGAGCCACACTGCTTCTTTCGAAGCATCACTAGCTACCACATACTCAGCCTCCATCGTTGAATCAGAAGTGCAACCTTGCTTAGCACTTCTCCAACTGATGGCATTGCTGTCCAAAGTAAACACAAAACCCGAAGTCGATGTCCTAGAATCCAGACAGGATTGAAAATCTAAGTCAGTATATCCTAGAGGAGTCAAGTCCTCACCCGAATGTACAAGCATATACCCTCGAGTCCTTCTCAGGTACTTGAAAATATGCTTTACCGTGACCCAATGGTTCGGTCCTAGATCCGCCTGAAATCAACTTACAATCCCGGCTGCATAACTAATATCTGGTTGTGTGCAAAGCATGGCATGCATGAGACTACCCACTGCCGAAGCATAAGGCACCTTCTTCATGTATTCTCTTTCTTCATAAGACTTTGGAGAGTCTTTCTTAGAAAGAATAATTCCAGACCTAGATGGTTGCCCACCTTTCTTGGAATCCTTTATTGTAAACCTCTTGAGAATTTTATCTATATAGCCAGCCTGGGACAAAGCTATCATTTTGTTCTTCCTATCCCGATAGATCTGGATACTGAGAACAAAATTAGCCTCACCCAAGTCCTTCATGTCAAACTACTTGGCAATTTGACCAATGACAATGTCCCAACATCATTGCCAATTAGAAGAATATCATTTACATAGAGCAGTAGAAAAACCACATTTCTATCCTTAATGTGTTTGTAAACACATAGCTCATCTACATTTTGTGAGAACCTATAAGTCTTGATCACCTGATCAAATCTTGTGTTCCAGGAACGAGAAGCCTGCTTAAGTCCATAAATTGGCTTTAGCAGCTTACAAACCTTACCCTCTTGAACTTTGACCTTGAACCCATCTAGTTGTACCATATAAATAGACTCATCAAGGTAGCCAGTCAAAAAAGTCGTCTTGACATCCATCTGCCAAATCTCGCAGTCGAGAGCGGTAGCTATGGACAAGAGAATCTGGATGGACTTAAGCATGGCTACAGGCGAAAAGGTTTCCTCATAATCGATTCCTTCTTTTTGTGTGTAACCTTAGCTACCAGGAAAGGAGCCAAAAGACGGCAAGAATGGAGTGCCCAAAAAAGTGTTATGGTACATTCCACCGGTACCACGTTTGAGGCGCTTATTCAGAAACCCAAAACAAGCCAAGAATTTGACATGGCATCATGACAAATGAGTGGATTATGGTATGGTTAGACACCCGGTGGATTCACCACAATGGAAGACTTTTGAAGTCGATCATCCTAACTTTAGTGTGGATCCAAGAAACATACATTTTGCTTTGTCGACGGATGGAATGAACCCACATGATAACATGAGTAGTAGGCATAGCACTTGGCCCATAATACTTGTTAACTATAATCTCCCTCTGAAGTTGTGCATGAAGCGAAAGTTTTTAATGTTGTCTTGATTGATTTCAGGTCCTCACCAACCAGGCAATGACATTGATGTATACTTGGCACCGTTAATTGATGACTTTAAAAAGTTGTAGGACATTGGAGTTGAAGTTAGAGATGCTTAACGAAAAGAGACATTCACACTCCGTGCAATGTTGATATGGACAATTAACGACTTCCTCGCCTATGGCAATTTATTTGGTTATTCGGTGAAGAGTTCTATTGGTTGTCCTATTTGCATGACGGAAACGTCTCACAAACGTTTGAAGAATGGGAAGAGAACTGTTTTTCTTGGTCATAGAAGATGGTTGCCAAGCGATCATCACTACCACAAACAAAAGAAAGCCTTTGATGGCAACAGTGAAGAAAGAGACCCCCCTCGCCCTTTGACAGGTGAACAAATATTTGAAATGGTAAAACATATAAGAGTCGTATTCGAAAAGAGAAAGCGAGATAAGGACGAGCCGCCAAATGATAGACCTTGGGAAAAAAGACCAATCTTCTTTGATCTTCCCTACTGGAAGACACTTTTTGTTCGTCATTGCTTGGATGTTATGCATATTGAGAAAAACGTATGTGAATCCGTAGTTGGCACATTGGTTAACATTTCAGGCAAGACTAAGGATGGTGAAAAGGCTTGGTTGGATCTCATGGAAATGGATATTAGGACTAATTTGTTTGTCGAGAAAAGAGAGAATCATACTTACTTACCTCTGGCAAAGCACACGTTATCCAGAGTGGAAAAGAGAAAGCTCTGTGAATGGCTTGCTTCATTAAAAGTGCCAGACAGGTATTCTTTGAACCTCAAAAAGTTGGTGTAAGTGAAGGATTTGAAGCTTATTGGCATGAAAACACACGATTGTCATGTGTTGATGTAGCAATTACTACCACTTGCTTTGCGGGGAATTCTAACAAAGGATGTGAGATTTACAATTTCTAAGTTGTGCTCGTTCTTCAATTCAATATGCTCAAAGGTCATTGATCCACTTGTGTTAGATTCACTGCAATTAGAGTTGGTGCGAACCTTATGCATGCTTGAAAAGTATTTTCCATTGACATTTTTTGACATCATGATTCATTTAACGGTGCACTTAGTACGTGAAATTAAGTTATCGGACCGGTGTATTTGAGATGGATGTACCCATTTGAAAGATATATGAAGGTTTTGAAGGGCTATGTGAAGAATCAAAATAGGCCAAAGGGATGTATTGTGCAAAGTTACATAGCAGAGGAATTGGTTGAATTTTGCTCCAAGTACCTATCTAATGCGGACACAATTAGGGTGCCAAAGACTATAAACATTGAGGCTAGGGGACTATCTATGGGCAATCCTTCATCAATAAATCGAGACGAGTGGGAGCAAGCTTGTCTTTATGTCTTGCGTAATGCTAATAAAGGGGAGCCTTTCATTGAGGTGCACATGAACGAATTAAAAAAAGCATACCCAAAAAGAGCAAGAAATGAGAAGTGGTTGCAAGATGAACACAACCGGACCTTTCGGTTGTGGATTAGAGCACACATCTATGGCAAGTGCTCCACATCACAAGATAAGAACATGTCACAACAGTTGAAGAGCCTAGCTAGAGGACCGTTGTTAGTAGTTACAAGGTATACATCATATTCCATAAATGGTTACACCTTCGACACTCAAAAAAGAGATGAGAAGCATCCGGTGCAAAATAGTGGTGTGATTCTCCGTGCTGAGGCTATGCATATTGCCTTCACCAAGGACAAGAATCCGATATATGGGATCATGAACTACTTTGGTGTCATTGAAGATATTTGGGAACTTGATTATGGGGGATTACGCATAGCACTTTTAAGTGCAAACGGGCCGACAATAACTATGTTAAGAACGACGATGACGGCGTCACAGTGGTTGACTTTAGAAGATTAGGATACAGGAATGATCCCTTCATTATGGCATCACAAGCAATCCAAGTTTTTTGTACTACAGATCCCCAAGACATGGAGCTGTCTCTAGTCGTCCCGACAAAGCCAAGAATAGTTATTGATGGTGAAGAAGTTGATGAGGATTGCTCAGACATCCCTTCATTCACAAAGGGATTGCCACTGGTTGAAGAGATAGATAATTTTGAAGATGATATCACTTGCTTCATGAAGATGTGGAATGGATATGTATTGAGGAACCAATGAAAAAAAAGATAAAAAGATGAGCATTAATAAACCTTTTTATGTTAATTTTCTTTTAAGTGTTTTCTTTAAATTATTTAATTTTTCTATCTTTTTTAACAGCTTTTGTATATGTATCTATAGTTACGTTTGTGGTGAAAACAGAGATAAAGTACTCATGATTTTGGGCCATTGGATGCTTAACACATGGGCTGGCCACCCTGGGCAGCAAAGAATATTATCATGTGTACGAAATGTTTAAGACAACTTTTTTACGACGGCTTTTGCAAAAACTGTCGTGCAAAACTATCTTCGATGACGGTTTTAACAAAAACTGTCGTGGAATATATAGATTCCATGACCGTTTTCAAAAATTTAAAAAATTTGAAGAATTAGTGTTCCACGACCTTTTGTGAAAAACGGTCGTGGAAGACCCAGTCTTCCACGACGGTTTTATGATAAACGGTCGTGAAAGTTGGATTCTTTAAATTTTTAAAATTCGTGTCACCCCACCTATATCTATGTGCGCCCAAGGTTCCCAATATGCCTCACTCTCCTCTCTCAAATCCCTCTTTCTATCTCTCTAAAATCTCTCTCTCTCTCTCTAAAATCCCTCATTCTTTCTCTCTAAAATCGCCTCCATCGCGCCGCCAGCACCTCCACCTCCAGTAAGCTCCCCCTCCTTCTCTCTCCTCTTCCCCCTCCCTTTCTCTTTCCTCTTCCCCCTCGCCCCCACCCCCCACCTTCGCCTAGCCCCCCCCACCCCCCTCGCCCCCTAGCCCAGCCCCCCTACCCCCCCACCCCCCTCCCCCAGTCCCCCCCACCCCCCTCGCCCAGCCCCCCCCAACCTCGCCCCCCTTGTCTAGCCTGTTCCACCCCCCTCACCCAGCCCCCCTTGCCCAGCCCCCCCCACCCCCCTCGCCCAACCCGCCCTACCCCCATCGCCTAGCCCCCCCACCGCCGTCTCCCAGCCCCCCCTCCATCCCATTTGCCCCCCTCGCCCAGCCCCCCCAACCCCCGTCGCCTAACCACCCCCACCCCCCTCGCCCAGTCCCCCCCACCCCCACCTGCTCACCCCCCCATCTGCGAGGCCTAGTCCCCCCACCGCCTCACCCCCCTTGTCCAGGCCCCCCGTCCCCCCACCCGCTAGGCCCGACCCTCGCCCAAGCCCCCCACCTGACACCTGCCCCTCGCCCATCTATGAAATTGTGTAATTAAAGTTGTAAAGATGTGCATAATGTATACTATGTGAGGATATGTGAATATGTACAATTAGAGTTGAAATTATGTGAATCTGTGTAATTTGTGGAATTATATATGTAATTGAAATTGTGAATTTGTCAATATGTGTAACATGTGCAATGAAATGAATATGTGAAATTGTGTTGTTAAAATTGTAAACTTGTGAATATGTCAAGATTTGAATACGTCAAATTATGTCAATCTATGTAAAGTTGTGCGTATGTGTAATATGTGAGGTTATGTAAATATGTGTAATATGTAAAATTATGTGAATATGTGCAATTTGTGAAATTATATATGTAATTGAAATTCTAAATTTGTGAATATGTGTAATATGTGAAATTAAATAAATATGTGAAATTGTGTAAAAATGTAAGAAATGGAATATGTGAAGATGTGAATATTTGTAGTTTGTGATTTAATATTAGTATGTATGTGTTAGTTTTGGAATACTTTGCACTGGTACAATGTCTCGCCCCATTGATAGTGACGAGTACGAGGACGAGTACGAAGACTGCACTCCATCTTCATTGCAATATAGCAAGGGAAACCAACACAGTAAGCCACGAAGGCAAATCAAATTTGATCCGAAAGTAGACTTTAAGCGAAGGGGTATATTAATTAAAAAAATTCATCAGATGAGAAATAAAGGTTTAAGAATTGAAGTGACTTTTGATTCAAAAGGCCAACCGAAAGGCACACCTGGCTATGAATTAAGTAGTTGGATTGGAGTCCTCAGTCGAGAGCACGTTCCGATATGGACAAAAGATTGGAGGTCTAAGGATTTAGATAAAGTAAAAGATGTGATTTGGAGAGAGATATACGCAGCTTTCACAGTCGAGGATTGGTATAGGAAAAGGGCTTTGAAGGTTTGTGGCAAATTAGCAAGGGGTTTAGATCTGACCTCTATGTTACCTTCGTACAGCCATACCTTTCCATTCTGAAGGAGGGTGAGAATGTATGTAAATGGCCTCCTACGGTAGAACACTACTACCCCTCCATGAACGATGATGATTGGGATGCTTTTGTGAGGTATCGACCTTCCACCGAATTCCAACTGCTATCATCAAACGCAAGAAAAATAAGAGCGATAAATGAATACTGCTCTATGGTTGGCCGAGTTGGATATAGAGAGCTTAAGCAATCCTTGGTATGTTAATATTTTACTCATATTACATATATCAATTATTCTATCATTACTATGTTACTAACATAGTGTAAAACAGTTTGAAAAGACGGGCGTGCTACCAACACAGGAGGAGTTGTGGGTCAAATCACGTCAAGGTCCCGATGGCCAGTTCAAAAATCCAAAAGTAGTAGAAATTGGGAACTTGATTATAAGTTTACTAACCACAAACAATTAATTTGTAATTTAATACCAGATGAAGGATTGCTTAGATAACATGGTTGTGTTATTTTGCAGGATGAATACACAACGCAACAAAGTCAAGGGAGCTTTCAATCGGTCGGTAATGATGACATTTTGACAAGGGTACTAGGGAAACCGAAACATTCAGGACGTGTTCGCGGTCAATCGAAGTATGTGAAGCAGTCTCAATACTTTGACCTCCAATCAAGTACTTCAAAATTGAATTCCCAAATGTCAAAGATGCATATGGAGATTGCAAAACTACGGGGTCTTGTGACGGAGCTCATTTCCCAAGGATGTGCCAAGTCGACAGATGATAGCATCTCACAATGCAACAATGTCAAAGCTAGTTGTAACCCTCCCAATAATGTAGCAGAAGGTCCAGAAACTCCAGAAGTCCAATTGTCACCTCCTCATCAAGAGCCCGAACAATGTAAGCTCTTTGTTGAGGATAGAGTTAATGGTGGGTGTGCACTTGTTGCGCTTGGGAAGGTGTGGATGGAGAGTCTTCCAAGTGATGTAGTTCATCGACGACTATTAGGGGAAGAGAACGTGTGCGTTAGCATCGCTACCATCAGAGTTAGAACTGCTGAATTGCATGCTCCAACACTTGAAGCAACAACTGTGGGTGAAGCAGCCGGAAGCTTTTTCGCATGGCCGAAGAGGTTAGTTGAAGTCATCGCATTGATGAAGACGAGT
The DNA here is from genome assembly GCA_025403435.1 of Artocarpus heterophyllus. Classification (NCBI taxonomy): domain Eukaryota; kingdom Viridiplantae; phylum Streptophyta; class Magnoliopsida; order Rosales; family Moraceae; genus Artocarpus; species Artocarpus heterophyllus. The sequence continues at coordinate 30,606,621 of CM046350.1, forward strand.
CGAGTGCCTAGCCATGTTCCACAAGATCTAAGCGGAAAGAAATGCCAAAAAAAGAAAAGCTTTATAAAAGCAAGAGAATCACAACCTGAGATAGAACAAGAACAAGAGCAAACCGTTGCTAATGAGAAACTGTAAGCATTTAACTTCGCTTTAGTACCTCAAGAATTTATGCAGTTGGCTCTATACGTGCAATCTTTCATGGGCGATGGGTCGACGATTTAGTGCCCGATATCGGTAAATGTCACTGGCAATGAATTGCCCATCTATGTGGGGTATGAAGACGTTTACTACTTCATCAACTTTGATAAAATCGGGGCAAACTATATCCTGGTATACCTCAGGTAATAACTTCATCCTTATTTCATATTTTAAAATATAGGTAGAGTTGTAAGGTGCTTTCAAATAATTGACTGTATTTTTTTCTATTGTAGTTTTTTGACAGAATATTGTGAACTTCAAGGCTTGGCACAAAATTTTGGCTTCATATCTCAGGCCATTATTTCGAGTGCTGCAAGAGACCTACAAAGTGATCATAGAGAGCGTACCATATTTCTCCTCCACCTATTAGCTTAAGCATCGAGGGGGAAATTATTCTTCCTACCATACAATGTTGGAGAACATTGGATGTTGGGACTTATTTCGCCATGGGAGGACCAAATATATTGGTTTGACCCCCTCGGACAACCACCACATGAGGATTTTGTATCAATCACGAGATTGTAAGTATTAATATTCTCTTATAAATTTAAATTAAATGTTTTTAGTCCCACATATTTGTATCGTCTATTAATTCATTTAAAAATGACACATTGTTAGGGCACTTAATGATTGGAAGCTTCAAGCAAAAAGCGGTGTCACAAACCGACCGAACGGAACGCTATATTCCAAACATAAGTGTCCAAGACAACAAAGAAACGTAGAATGTGGTTTTTTTATTCTACGTTTCATGCGGGATATAATTACAAGTGGTATACAAGCCTTAGGAAAAAAGGATTTTTATATACATACGGATATACATGAAGTTAGATTAGAGTGGTTATAATTTGTAAATAGGTATGGGCTCTTTAGATAGATAGATGGAGATAGTAGATAAACAATTGCTCAAAATAGCTCAAATGTAAATGATCTTGTAAATACCTAGAAATTTCAATGTACTCTAATTTTTGTATGCAATCAGGGCCTTGTTCTAATGGATAACACATGGGACTGGCCATCTCGTTGGAAAACAAAAATTTTTGACAAATTTTTTTTGGGGGAATACCAATTTTCCACAATGGTTTTATGAAAAACCGTCATGGAAATCGGTGGATTCCACGACGGTTTTTCCTGAAACCATCGTGGAATCTTTACTTTCCACAATGGTTTTTCGTGAAACCATCGTAGAATCTCACCCCATTTTACCTCTCTTCGCGCCAATTTTCCTATTAGACGATGGTAAAAAACCGTCGTGAAAACTCCATGTTGTTCCACGACTGAAGCTTTCACAACGGTTTTTTGACCGTCGTGAAATTTTTTCACGACGGTTATAAACCGTCGTGGAATCCACAGTTTGTAGTAGTGTGTCTTGATCATCCATATTATCCTCTACAATAGCTTGCTTTTCTTTGCTTAGTAAAGTTGGATTGAAATTAGACTCGCCATGAAAATGCCATGTTTGATAACTACTTATAATTCAATTTCGAAATCAATGTCCTCTAACAATTGGAATTGGATGCAATATATGGTTTCCACATTGAATACATGGGCACCGAATTTTATCACCATTGGCATGACTTTTGGTAAAATCCAAGAACTCTTCCACACCATTCACATATTCTCTAGACAATCGAAAATCCCACATCCATTTCCTATCCATTTTGCAATACCTAAATCGAAATAATAAATAGTAAATATTCAATTAAAATTAATTTCACAATTTATATATATACCCACCTATATATATTAATTAATCATAAAACAAAAACATCGCCCATCATAAAACAAGTTACACATACTCATTATAAAACAAAGACATCATACCCATAATCCACAATACAAATTTCATAGAATAAACAACAAAATCAAAAACTATTTATCAATTTCGGATTAATTATACAACACAATCAATAACAATTTATCGATTTCTAACAAAAACTTATAATTTGGGCTGAGATTAAGGTGTGTGGAGGCAGAGAGGGATGGCGGCAGCTGATTCAAACGAGTTTGTGTTTCTATTTAAGAAGTGAATTTTTGAATTGTGTTTGAATGTCAAGGTAGAAAAAATAGGTTTTAAGTAAGATACAATGACGGTTTTGTTAAAAAATTGTCGTGGAATGTATTAGCTACCACAATGGTTTTTCACAAAACTGTTGTGGAATGTATTTGCTACCACGACGGTTTTGTGAAACACTGTCATGGTAGCTCTGGTATTCCACAACAATTTTTGAAAAAACCGTTGTGGAATCAAGGAGCTACCATGACGGTTTTGTACAATGGTTTTTCACAAAACTGCCGTGGTAGCTCATGTATTCCATGACGGGTTTTTAAAAAACCGTCGTGGTAGCTACCGTCCTGTTCCACAACGGTCTTTGTTTTCACGGGCGTAACTCGCCGCGCTTTTCTCGCCTTACCATGATGGTTTTTATGAAACGGTCATTAAATAAAGGTCGTCTAATCCAAAATTTATTGTAGTGTTACAAGAGTTGAAGAAGATCTTCGAGAAGATAGATCACATTTGACCATTTTATAATGGAAGTCACTCAAGTAAGATGAAGGATGTAATTCACAAGTAGAATGTCGAGGTGAGGGTTGAGTTATAGAAATTGGAGGTGTAGAATCAATTGGATCAGAAGCATGAGTATTTGAGTTATCAACTTCTGGAATTGGATCTTTTTGTTGAGGACTTGCAATAAAATCACTATCAAAGTCATATGAAGGATAAGGTAAGATAGGCGAATTTTGGAATTTCAATGGTTTTAGCAAAGGGGGAAAACTTGCTCATGCAATTGTATATTTCTAGAGATAAATTCTTCCGGTACTCAAGTCATACAATTTGTAACCCTTTGTTGCATAAGGATATCCGATAAGCAAGAACTTAGTGCTCTTGGCTTAAATTTTGTTTTGGAAACACTAGTGTTGGTGGCATAACAGAGACAACCTAAAATTTTAAGGTGAGAATAAGAAGGAATAAACCAAAGAGTAATTTATAGAGTTTTACGTGAAGGAGGTGGACTAGAGGTTTGATTTATAAGGTATGCAGCTGTCAAAACATATTCGCCCCAAAAAACAAATAGGTAGGCTTGCTTGGAAACATAAAAATATGCAACATTGAGTAAATGGCCATGTTTTTTCTCCACAACTCTATTTTGTTGTGGAGTATCGATACAACTAGTTTGGCGGATAAGTTCTTTTTTTAAATAAAATTGTTGTGTATCAAATTCTTTCCTTTTATTTGAACGAATGATTTTAATCTTCTTATCAAATGATCATGTTTCACTCTTACATTACATAAGAAAAACCCAGGTGCATCTTGTATAATCTGCCACAATGATAAAAAAATAATAAGCTCATGATGAAGAAATATGATGATATTTTCCTCATATGTTACAATGAATTAAATAAAAAGTGCATCAGAATTTTATTACTCCAAGGAAAGGATAAACGAGTGTACTTTACAAGCTGAATAATTCGTATTGAGCATTAGAATTTAAAGTAGGAATGAAACTAGAAAGTAATCAAAGACGACTATGGCTAGGATGTCCCAAACGTTGGTGCCATAAACTATAAATGTAAGAAGCCATAAGTGGAAGTGTTTTTGGTGCAGTGGTTGGAGACTTGAAAAGATAAAGGCCTCCATGTAATCTATCTGCTCCAATCATCTTCTTCTAAGATTGATCTTGTATAGTACAAGAATTGGAGGAAAAAGGTGATTAGACAATTTGCATCATGGATGGGTTTACCGACAGAGCAAATTAAAATGGAAACCGGACACACAAAGTACATTACACAAAATAATAAGAGTCGTCAATTGAACCTCCCCTATACGTGAAATAGAGGCATCTATTCCATTTGGAATTTTTGTAGAAGTGGAACACGAAGATGTATTGTGAGAAAGGAACAAAGGGGATCTGACCATATGATCAGTTGTTCCCTAGTCAATAATCCAAGAAGTTAAATGACAAAAACTAGTTGCATTGAGGGCAATACCAATTAGATTATTTTGTGAGGATTGGTTACCTACAAGGAGGGACTTTGGTTGAGAATTGATTAGTGCTAAAATCTGCTAGTGCTGTTCTAGTGTGAAAGGAAAGCTCTGTGAGTTGTTTGTTGGAAGAGATGCAGAGACTAAATTGGCGGTAAAGACTTGATTTTCAGAGGAGACTTGACTTCCGATCGCTTGAGTTGGTCTTTCCTTGTACTCTTCACCAGAAGGAAAACCATGCAATTTGTAGGATTTTTCTTTGATATGCCCTGTTCTTCCACAAAAATCACAGATGAATTTGGGAATATTTGTAAAAGTCTGTTTTGGGAATTTATTTGTATTGTTATTCCCTTTAACAGATAGTGCAGCGGAATCATGCAAAGGTCGTGGGCTCACAATCCCACGTTGCCTTTGTTTTTGAAAAAACAGAGAAAAAGCTTTCTTTGCAAACGAGAGTGGAGACATCCCATTGATAATCTCAAAATTAATCTGGATTTAATTTTGATTTAGGGATCTAATTATCTAACTAAACTCGAAGTCTTGAATAAAACACTATAAATGCATTGGTTTTTGTAAAAAAATGCTTTTGAAAGATTCAAAAGCAATACCAAACGCACCCTAAGTCTAACTACATGTTCAACTATTACAGTTATATTCAATATTGATATATTAAGAAAAATAAATAATTAATAAAAAATAATTTGCTAAGATTAATTAAATAAAATAATTATAGTTAAGAATAAATTATTTAAAAGATTAAAGAACTGATTAATTCCAAGGAGATAAAAGATAATAATAAATTAATTACAAAGGATTAATAAGATATGGCTTTTTTTTAAGAAGTAGAAAGAGGAGTGAATCCTCACTCAAATTTATTATAAATGAAATTAAAAAGAAAATTTGAAATAAGGCACAATTTCATTGTTACTCCTTGTTGATGCATTACACTCTATCAACACCGCGTGCTTTTGTGCACGGTGGTCGGACCATCTCCCTCGCTCTTTTCGGCTTCTTGAGTGAACTTGCAAGAGGAGGGAACACCTCGAAGGTCAAGAAGGGACCGGTGTGGTACTGGTTAGGGGTTTTTCGATGTTCAAGTCAGGTACCTATTAAGCTAAGAGAGAGAGAAAGACAACGGTAGGTATGGGAGAGTCTACTTACATTTGTGGTAGAGTTAATACTCCTATTTATAGTGTTTAATGTGGAACGATTAGGCGGGTTAGCCCCATGACCCAGATGAAGTACACTATGATGCCTTTGAGGCTATTGACAAGTATCAAGATCCCCTTGCATTAGGGGTTCCCATTGCTAGGCTAAGAGAGTACTACATGGTCGGCTTTTAAGGGTAGATCTCCCCTGTTGTGGTGTGTGTCCGACCCGAGCCCCGATAGGTACAACACGAATTGGACCCTATCGATTGGTCCCAACAGGGTAGTCTAGTGGTTGGCTCGGCCATGAGTTCTTTCAATGGAAGTGTCAATTAGGAAGTCTTGGTTAGGGTGTTATGATTATAATTACACCATCCTTGCCAAGCAGGATGCTCAACATTGCCATTGGAAGTCCTCGACAAGGTGCTCGGCATTGCCATGGCAAGTCTCAGGTTCAATGCCAATCACACCCCTGGCTCCCCAGTACACTTGGTCGACACCTGAGGAGGACGCAATGTGGTTGGAGGTGTTAAGCATGTAAAACTCTCATCAATGCATCTCATAGGTGCCAGGGATAACTTGAGCAGTTCTGCTCAAGAGAACCTAGATTGGGTTTTATTGCACAACTTATGCTGCCACATGTCAAGCTATGATTGGGTGATAGTCTGACTTCCCGCAATCATTGCAACTTCAAATTCCACACCTGGGCCCCTCTGTAAACAGGGACCCCCATTCTATTCATTTCTACACTTACCCCCTAAATTTTGGCTCATTGTAGACCAAAAGGACAATTTCTCATGCCAATCATGTTCAACTATTGGAGATTCTAAGCTGCTCAAGCCATCCATACTTCCAAGGTAAAGATGAGTGATCTTTCTAATTCCCAAAATCAATTGGGTGACAAAAGCTGAAGCTTGAGCTCAGACTTGAGTTCGGACACCAGTTCTTTGATGTTTACATTGTCTGAAAATAGTTCTAATTCAGACATGGTCGAGATCATGCTCGAGGAAGTTATGCCATTGAAGGGGGCACAACCATGCCTTAGTAGGGGACTCCGAACAGAGCCCCTCTTTAAAAATATGGGGACGTAGAGTTTGAGGCCTTACTCAGGAATGTAACCTAGATCCTTACAGAGTTCAGATCCTTACAGAGTTCCACCATATGTCTTCTGATTATTGCACGTAAAGTGAAGGGTACGGTCTTGAGAATTGAACTCGGTTTGAGTGGTTAGATCATACAAGGTAGGCCCCTCTGGAGTAGGGTACTTCCAGCCTTACCGATTCATTGCATAGAAGTGGCTGATGCTGAGAGGAATAGTGAGGGATGACCCAAAGGCCTCGACATTAGGAAGGACAAAGATGATGAGATAATTAATGAGTTAGAGGTAGCCTCCCCCGTCTTTACAATGGTCTGGGGTGTCTAGGTTCGAAGGACTTAGTGGCTAGGAAAGTCGGCAGTGGAATTTTGTCATCTATCAGCGAAGGGAGGTTGGATGACCTTTAGTTCCTTTATAACATCCCCAAGTTCATGAAGCAGATGGTGCCTAGGCCTGATGGCCTTTTGACCAAACCACCCACTGACCACACAACACTATTCACCAAATTCCTCCGAACGGACCTCATGTTACCATTCGATCCTTGGTTGCGGCATGCCCTCAATGACCTCAACAACTACCCAGCTCAGCGTAATCCAAAAACTTACCACACGCTGGTCGGTTGCTTCATCCTGTGGATGCGATACTTTGCAATAGAGATACTATTTGTGGCATTAAATAATATGTACCGGATGAAAAGAATTCTTTGACATGTCAGATGGTACTACTTTTAGGGCCTGTCTAGGAACTTGCTGCTAGGCTACCTTAACTCCTACAAGATTTGGAAGTACGGGTAGTTTTACATTGAGGGCTTATGGGAAACTAAGCTGAATAGAGAAGTACCAGATGACAAGAGGGTGCTGACTAGCTTCAACTAGGGCTTCTTATAGAGTAAGTTGTCAATAGTCGAGGACGATGTCCCTGAAAAAATTGAGAAGCTTAGGGAAAAGTTCAAGGATGATCGGCGGTAAGAGAAGCTCCCCAAAAAGACGTCACTAAGGCAATGTGGGTGGCTATTTTCTTTGGCCCCTAGACAAGACGATGACATCCTAATGGTTATCCCAATTCTGTGTATTTGGATACCAAATAAAGCTCCTTGGTATTTTTCGTAACTAGACTGTTGATCCGTAATGTAAGCCTAGGGTGTTCGTTATTGTCCACATCTACAGGGGTGTCTAACAATGCCCCTAGGGACTAGGTCTTGCTAGTGGTGGATGTAGATATGGATGAAGTAATGGTGGCCTTATACCTGAGCTTGCCTCTCCTGATTAGAGGTCCATCTAACCTTCACACTCTTTTTATCAAATCGCGGCTTGTTTGGGATCTAACTTTCTTTTGTTCCTTACGCAAAATTGGCTAATGATAAGAAGAGAAAGGCCAAGGTAGCAACCAGGCAGGCCATTAAGAAGTTTGCTCTACTGAAGAATTTGAAGGGAACTGCCAACTTGTCCTCCTAATTATTGGTTCAAACTAAAGGATATGTCTTGCCCTCCGAAGGACAGACCACTGCCCTAGAGGAGAACTGACCTACCATGCCACTCGACTAGCTGATCGTCCTTCCAATCCAACATTTATCCAAGCTAGAGGGCTTATTGCCTAAGGACAGTTATATTGTGGAGACCAAGAGGCAGAGCAAGGTCAAGAACTTAAAAGATGCTCGGTTTGTTCTTGGCCAAGATACTTTAGTTCCTTTTTTGGCTCCTTTGTTTTATTTTGCAGCTCCTAGCCCAGATCTTTGGCCCCAGTCCAAGGCCAAGCCTTTGAGCCTTCTACACGAAAAAAATGGTGGAGGACTTAAGGTCAGCCTAAGAAGAGAGAAAGAAGGCCGACCAAGAGATCTAGAGATTAAAAGATGCTCTAAAGTCAGTAACGGATAAACTTGAGAATATTGAGGATGTTAAGCATCAAGCGAATGATGAGGAATACTGATATATAGAGGAGGTCGTGCCAACCATTTGTAAGGAGGCAGTGGCATCCTTCAAGAAGTTCTCAGGGTACCTAATCGACTGCTTCAACAAGATGATGGGCTGCCACTTCCAATTGCTCAGGGCCAATCTAGACTCAACCGACCTAGATTGGTCCTTTATGTCGGCTAAGTGCGAGGAGCCTAAGGATCCAGTCGACCAGAGCAAAGACTGTGAGGTAGGTAGGTTGAGGTGGACAATGAGGAATAGCCGCTTCAAGATTAGGCCTCTTTCTTCCTCTTCTTCTTTTGTGTGCTTAGGCTTGAGGGGTGCCCAATTTTGGACCCCCTTTATAATAATCAATTAGATTGTTTTTGGATTTTATGCTTTTCTGTTCTTCTCTCCTTTTTTTTTTTTTTACCTAGGCTGTACTCAAGGAGAGCCCAGGTTGAGTTCATGCTAAACTTTGACTTGGCAAAGTTTTTGGGAAACTTTTTTCAAGGCTTATTGTTTTCGGGACTTTGACAATACCTAGGGTGCCCCTCAAGCTTGGAAAAAAAATTTCAAGTCTAGTTGTACTCATAGACCATAGCTTGTGTCCTGGCCACATCATCACGCGTGTTTACTTCTGCCAACCCGACTCTTTCAAGTCCCAAAAGATTCCAAGGTAAGTTTGTTCAGAAAGTACTAGCATCCAAAAATTGATCAGTTTTCCAATCCAATCTTCTTCGATGCTAACCTGCCCCCCAATTCATATAGGTTTACTGGGCTAGTCTTTTGGCCATGTACCAAGGCCATGAATTTAGAAAAAGAAGCATATTCCTAGTTAGCCATGGCGTTTTTGTAGTACTCTGAGCTGTGTTGGATAAGTAAACCTAATAGATTTTTGATCGAATTTAGTCTTGTTTGGTAGGCTGAGCAGTTTTCAAGAAGAAAAAGTCTATCTAAGGTTTATTTTTTGTATAAGAAATTACAAAAAAGAGGTATGGTTAAAATCAGAGTTAAAAAACAAGAGTTTTGGTCTTCTAGTCAGTTGCAAAAAAGCTTCAAGCCTTTGACATTTGTAGATGTGCAAGTACATTGCCTTTGCTATCAACGATCTTGTATGTAATTAGTCAGACAATGCTGATCGCCCTATGTAGACTATCCAACTTTGGACATGTTTCTTCAATCACTATTTGGGTTGTCATTTGGTATGCCTAGAGCCTTTTTGGCAGCTTGTCAATCCAAGCCCCTTTGAGACCTTCCAAGTTCTTCTTTAAGTTATCTTTAATGATTTTGTTTATTGCCTTAACTTGCCCATTATTTTATGGGTATCTAGGCGACGAAAATACCTTCTTGATACTGAGCTATTTTCACATTCTTATTAGGCTTTCCGCTTCGAATTGCTTGGTGCTTTTAGTGACAATAGTGTGTAGGATGTCATATCGGTAGATGATGTTTTTACAAATAAAGTTGGCACACTTGGCTTTAGTGATCTTGTTGTAGGGCTCTACCTCCACCCACTTTATAAGGTAGTCAATGGCGACAATGCAATAATTAAATTGTGACTAGGCCATAGGGAATGGTTTGATTGGGCCTATAGCCTATTTGACAAAAGCCTATGCACACATTACTGATTGAGCAGCTTGTTTGGAGGGTAAAATGACCAAAAGACCATTCAAGTCTAAGGGCAATAGGGCCGAATGGGTTCTAAAACTTGTGCATAGTGATGTTTGTGGACTAATGAATATCTAGGCACAAGGAGGGTATGAGTGCTTCGTCATTTTTATTGACGATTACTCAAGATATGGGTATGTGTACCTGATGCACCACAAAAGCGAAACTTTTGACAAGTTTAGGGAGTTTCAGGTTGAAGTGGAAAAATAATTGGGTAGACCCATAAAGGCACTTCGATCCAATTGAGGTGGTGAGTACCTTTCTAATGGGTTCTTAGGACGCTTATTAGAGAATAGGATTTTATCCCATTTGACTGCGTCGGGCACTTCACAGGAAAATGGCATAGTTGACAGAAGGAATAGGACTTTGTTAGACATGGTTAGGTTTGAGTTATTCATCATTGCCTTTATCCTTTTGGGGATATGTACTATAAACCGCATGTTATCTTTTGAACAACGTGCCTTCAAAATCGGTCCCTAAAACTCCTCATGAGTTATGGACAGGCAAGAAGACATCCTTAAACAATATTCAGATAAGGGGATGTCCGGCTCATGTCCTGTTTAAGGATACGAATAAGTTGGAAGCACGTTCAAAAGTTTACATGTTTGTAGGATATCCAAAAGGGACTAAAGGGGGTTATTTTTATAACTCAAAGGAAAATAAAGTCGTGGTTTCACCTAATGCAACTTTCCTTGAGGAAAGTTACATGGACTACTTTAAGCCTCGAAGTAAATTGGTGCTTGAGGTGTTAAGGAGTGATCCAATCACTCTGGGGGTTCCAGTAGAAACCACTCCAATCGGTGTAGAAAAACCAAACGAACCTAAACAATAACCTAAGGGGCTTCTACGTAGTGGGAGAATCAGGTGTCAACCAGAGAGGTATATGTTCAATGGTGAGGTCTTCTTGGCTTAATTAGATGATCATGACAGGAATCCTTACACTTATACAGAGGCTATGGAGATTGTTGATTCGAAACTCTAGACAGAGGCCATGAACTCAGAGATGAAGTCTAAGGAGACTAATTGGGTCTGGGAACATGTGGATCTTCCCAAAGGGATAAAACCCATAGGGTGCAAGTGAATCTACAAGAGAAAAAGAGGAGTGGATGGAAAGGTCGAAACCTTTAAGGCTAGACTAATAGCTAAAGGTTATACGCAAAAAGAAGGAATCGATTATGAGGAAACCTTTTTGCCTGTAGCCATGCTTAAATCCATCCGAATTCTCACGTCCATAGTTGCCGTTCTCGACTATGAGATTTGGCAGATGGATGTCAAGACGGCTTTTCTAAATGACTATCTTGATTAGTTCATTTCTATGGAACAACCAGATGGGTTCAAGGTCAAGGGTCAAGAGGGTAAGGTTTATAAGCAGCTAAAGTCAATTTATGGACTTAAACAAGCTTCCCGTTCTTGGAACATAAGATTTGATTAGGTGATCAAGAATTATAGGTTCTCACAAATTGTGGATGAGCCATGTGTTTACAAACACATTAAGGATAGGAAGGTGGTCTTTCTACTACTCTATGTAGTTGACATTCTGCTAATTGACAATGACATAGGGGCATTGTCATCGGTCAAATTATGGTTGACCAACAGTTTGATATGAAGGACGTGGGTGAAGCTAATTTTGTTCTCGGTATCCAGATCTTTCAGGATAGGAAGAACAGAATGATAGCTTTATCCCAAGTAGGCTGCATAGATAAAATTCTCAAGAGGTTTCCAATGTAGGTTTCCAAGAAAGGTGGGCAACCATCTAGGTTTGGAATTGCTCTTTCTAAGAAAGATTCTCCAAAGTCTAAGGAAGAAAGAGAATATATGAAGAAGGTGCCTTATGCTTTGACAGTGGGTAGTCTCATGTATGCCATGCTTTACACACGATCGAATATTTGTTATACGATCAGGATTGTAAGTTGATTTTAGGCGGATCTGAGGCCGGACCACTGGGTTGCGATAAGCATATTTTCAAGTTCCTGAGAAGGACTTGAGGGTATATGCTTGTGTATTCAGGTGAGGTCTTAACTCCTCTAGGATATACTGACTCAGATTTTTAATCCTATCTGGATTTTAGGAGATCGACTTTGGGTTTTGTGTTTACTTTAGGCGGCAGTGCCATTAGTTGGAGAAGTATGAAGCAAGATTGCACTTCGGATTCAATAATGGAGGCCGAGTATGTGGTAGCTAGTGATGCTTCGAAAGAAGTAATGTAGGTCTGTAATTTCCTTGGGGATCTTAAGGTATTCCTGGTATGGATAAGGCGGTATCACTGTACTGTGATAATAGTGCAGCGGTAGCTAATGCTAAGGAACCAAGATTTCACAAGAAGAGTAAGCATATTGATCGAAAGTAACATGTGATAAAGAACTTTGTCGAGGGCGGGCATGTCATGGTGTGCAAAATTGCGTTAGAGGAAAATTTAGTAAATCCATTCATGAAGACACTTACTGGGAGAACTTCGAGAGGCATGTGGAAGCTATGGGGATTCGAGACTTGTCACATTTACTTATTTAATACAAGTGGGAGATTGTTCGACATGTATTCCCTAAGGAGTAAAAATGTAAGATATTTTTGGAGACATTTTTATCAATAAAGAATTCATTTATTATTTATATACCAAATCTTGTCCTCTTTCATATTTGTTGAATGTATGTTAAGTAAACAATAGTCTAAGACTGCCAATTTAAACCTTTAGGAATTGGGCATATGATGGACAGATTATGCGAAAGACACGATTCTTAAAGTGACGGTCTAAATCATAAGATCTGCAATTGAGGGAATAAAGTTGGGCGCTTTATTCATAAAAGATTGTTTTGTTGTCTATATTCCCAATAGGACATGGTTTGTCTTGGCCATCGGAGGTGGACGCCGCAAATAGAAACATTAGCACATTGTCATAGGTGACGATGTATTAGATCGGAACATAAAGTGAATTGGTTTTGATTAATAATTCTGTCTCAACAAATTGATTCACTCTAGACAATCATTTGTATTGTATCTTAATCTTGAGATGAATAGTGGGCCTGTTGTCTTGACTTGTGTCTTTTGATGTACCAAAGGGTGACATCCACATTTTAATAGTGGTACACATGCCGGTACGTTGGAGGCATGACTCTTAAGAACATAGACCTGTTATTCATAGATATATAATCCACAGCTCCTCCTTAGGAGTAGTGATATCCTCTTATATGCATTATCCTATAATTAGATAATTGAAGCGCTTAACCATTTGGATACATAGGTATAACCGAATGGTATATCATCTTTAGATGGTAAGTTTTCTGAAGGTGAGATAATGAAACGTAAGAAATAAATAATCGGAAAGGTAAGATAGAACTTGTCCTTAAGTCGATTATGGATAATCCTATAAGGATACAATATATTACGATATGTCATGGAAACTTAGCTACACGGGCTTCGTAATTCTATATGGTTTGAGAGTACAGCTCCAAGCTTTTAGTAGAGTAGTATTGAAGTTGATAATTATAAAATGTATATCTAAGGTATTGGGTTTCATAATTATCAAGAGCTTGAACTATATAGGTCCATTTGGTCCTCTTTGCTAGCTCACAAAAATCCTGTAACGATACGACTTGCTTTTCCTATATTTAGTGACTTATGTCGAATTATTAGATTGGCTAAAATTTGAGTTAATTGGATTTAATAATTCATGTTAATTTATTGGTTGAATTAATTCTGTAATTAATTTAAGATAAACAAATTGGTTTATCAGTTGAATTAATTTCGTGAATTAATTCAAGATAAAATTATTGTGGATAATATCTTATTTGTATGGGTTTATCGGGATATGAATATTTTAATAGGATAACTTCTCTATTGGGTTATTTGAATGAAAATTGAGACTCTATCAAAGATAGCTAGAACTAATAAGATAGGAATTATCCAATAGGTTGAGATATTATCTATCAGATTAACCTTGGAGTTTGAATTACAATTCGAATAGGAATCTGCGACAACGCAATCGATCACGCCTTTGTATCATGGTCGACCGTGGCTATCAGACTTTGAGTCTGATTACTTGGATTCAAATTTGAAATTGATTGAAACTTGAATTTTGAGGCCTTACTTTGATCATGATTGACCCCAGGTCCGACCTCTATATAAAGGGAGTGAGTCTCTATTATTATTTAGATCAATTAAGAGATTAAGAGTGAAAATCTGCTGGTGAGATTCTGAAAACTCCTTGAGAGCTCTTGTTCACAAATCATGAATATTAGCTTTGGGTTTTCTCAATTGGTTGGAAGGAGAGTCTGTTAGACATGTATGCCATTAAGAGTAAAAATGTAATATGTTTTTAGAGACATTTTTATCAATAAAGAATTTATTCATTATTTATATTTCAAATCTTGTCCTCTTTATGTTCATATTTGTTGAATGTATGTTAAGCGAACAATAGTCTGAGATTGTCGGTCTAAACTTTTAAGAATTGGGTATATGATGGACAGATTATACGGAAGACACGATTCTTAAGGTAACGACCTAAATCATAAGATCCACATTCGAGGGAATAAAGTTGGGTGCTTTGTTCATGTAAATATTGTTATATTGTCTATATCCCTATTGGAAAATGGTTTGTCTAAACCATCGGAGGTGAACTCCATGAATAAAAACATTGGCACATTGTCATAGGTAACGATGTGTTAGATCAAAACATAGAGCGAATTGATTTGGATTAATAAGTCTGTCTCAGCAAATCGATTCACTTTAGATAATCATTTATATTGTATCTTCATCTAAGATGAATAGTGGGTCCGTTGTCTTGACTTGTGTCTTTTGATGTACCAAAGGGTGACACCCATATTTTAATGGTGGTACGTATGCCGGTACGTTGGAGACATGACTCTTGATTGCGTAGACCCGTTATTCATAGATATGGTATCCATAGCTCCTCTTAAGGAGTAGTGATATTCTTTTATATGCGTTATCCTGTAATTAGAAAACTGGAGTGCTCAACCATTTGGATACATAGGTGTAACCGAATGGTATACTATCTTTGGATGGTAAGATAATGGAACGTAAGATAAAAATAATCAGGAAGGCAAGACAGAACTTGTTCTTAAGCTGATTATAGATAATCCTATGGGGATACGATTGTAACACCCGTATTTTTAACGGGCATAATTTTGTAAAATTTAATGAATAAAATGTGACTATTTAAAATTACTAAGTTGTTTATGATCATTTAAAAAAAATACCATTTTAGTATTTTCTTACCAAGTCTTCCTAAGAAACATTCAAAACTTACCAACACTTACTTCTACCAATCTTGTCTCCCTAAATTATTGCTCAATTATATAGACTTCTTCTCATTTTGCTAAAGGTATCCGAAGGGGACATTGAATTATTTTCCGTCAATTCATAGAAGACATGGAGATATTTCTCAACCACCTAATTAATTATTTCCTTATCTTCTTCTATAATTCACTCCAATTATCCCCTCAATTATGTTGGCATTATTTGCTAAAAGTCTTCATGGGAGACAAGATGATATTTTCCTTTAAGACTCTTTTGTTTCTTCTTACAACTTTTCCCCGTAAACATCCCATTCCTCTTAAGCATTTTGATATCTTTTTATTTAACTATCACCACCTTCTTCTCTAGTTCTCATTCTCTCCCTTCTCACTTCAAATTTCTAACTAAAGACATAGAGCACAAAGCTCTCTTTGTGGCCAAGACAATTATAATTCCCAACGATGATCGAGGCGGTTTTAAAGTTAATTCAAGCTTGATTGATAACCCAAACTTTGGTGCTTTTCAAAGAAGTTTTGAGGTAGGTTTTCTTTAATCTAAACTTAGTTTTTAGTATGCATTTTCTCCATGTTTAATGCATAAAAATACTTTAATGGCACTAGTAGACGGGTTTACACATAACTCACTTATGAATGTGATTATACGTTGTGCTTTAGTTTTAATTGTCCTTATGCATGCCTTAGGGTCAAGGATGTGTGGAGCTAACGTTAATTGATTCCAGGATTAAAAGATTGTTGATAAGCTTGAAAGGTAGGGATTCTATTACTCATTTTTGTGAGGTTTTTATAGAATTAAAATTGATTGTTTTGCCGCAATATATATATATCTATGTTGAACTGATATTATATGAGTATCACATATGAAACTATGACATGGACTCGTCTTGTATTGTACGGCGAGGAACATAATGAATTGACATATGTTATAAATTGAGAAGCATGGTTAGGAAAACTGACTCTATTAATAATGATTTAATATAGAGAAATGGTGAGACATGAAGAGGGCGGCGGTTACGTCCTTGGGCATGAATACCCAAAAAGGTAAAATAGGGGGAAGGTGATGACGCTTCCTTGGGTTGAAAGTCCCAGAACACACTGTACAGGAATTGATTTGGTGAGGACTCAGGGCTTAATGTCCCCTCACCGGAACACCCTTGGAATGTTTATGGGGTGATCAAGTGCGCCCATTTGGGTTTCGATGAGTTGAGTGATACTCAATTTAACATGGATACCTAGGAACAATGATGATTGGTAATATTTGTATAAATGTGTAATTATGACACTTGGTAATGATTAACTACGGTATCCATAAGATGTGATCATAATAAACCTCATAATCTGGAATATGATGTAACCTACTAACCATGCAGTTTTTAATGTGGTAATGGATAAACCATAAGGTGAGTCATGATTTCCCTACTGGGCATGTCGATGCTCATCCCTATCATATCTTCATATCTCAGGTGGAACTCAGTGCAACATATTTGAAGAGGAATAAGCGAAAACAATCCTGCTGTTTTCGTGTTAGAAGACCCTGTTTAATTACAACTTATCTACAACATGTAAGAGTTGTATTATTTTTTTTTATGGCTGTGTTAAGTTATTTGGGAATTGTACTATGGTGATGATGACTGTAATTATATATATTTGGTGCTACACTAAAAACTGTGGTTTGTATTTAAAACGTTTATTTTATTTTTCTTGTTGTTTAAAGACCCATGGGCATTGTTTAATTGATTTAAATAATATAAAATTTAAAATTATTTTTATTTATTTAAAACTGTTAACCCCCACATAGGGGTGTTACAGAATTTTTGGTATCAGAGCCTAGGTTCGATTAACCTAGGGGGTATAGCACCACCTTAAAAATTAATCTTTGGGAATGGTTTTAAAGTTAGGTGTTAATGTCATCATCATTTGGTACTGATCCTAGTTAAATTTTCGCAGCCAGTAGAAACTATGCCACCAAGACGTCAAATGCAATCGTCTGAGCTATCACAACCGGTTGAACATGCTCAAGAAGTTGAGCAACCGGAACCGATGGAACAAGCTCAAGAAGATGAGCAACTACGACATGCAACACAATCCCCGCCAGCTGCACCAGAAGTAAATAATTTAGGACAAATTCTTCAAGCATTACAAAATGTGCAAAGACCTGTGGAGGTTCGTGATCCCGAACAACGACATCTAACTCTGTTGAAGGAGTTTATGAAGCAGAAACCACCCACATTTAGTGGAGAACCTAACCCGGTCATAGCAGAACAATGGCTAAAGGCAGTCAAAAAGAAGTTGGACACCTTGAGGATTCCACGGGAGTATTGGGTTAGCTTTTCAACATATATATTTGAGGGTAAAGCCGAAGAATGGTGGGATCTTCAGAAAGACGACTATGATGTGCCGAATCTTACATGGGAGCAGTTCGAAACCATTTTTCGCAACACCTATATTCCTCAGAGCCATAGGCAAGCAATGATGCGAGAATTTGAAAACCTGGTGCAGGGAGATACAACAGTTGCTGAATACCATGCTCGATTTATAGAATTGTCTCGCTACAATCCCGGGGCTGTATCGGATCCAATGGCGAGATGCGAAAAATTTAGAAATAACCTGAGGCCAAAAATCAGACAAATGATAGCTGCTGTTCCATCAACAGATTTTCTTGATCTTGTAGCTGCGGCACAGCGGGCAGAGACAGAACTAAATAACTCCTATGGAGAGTATAAGGGTTCTGGTGGGCGTCAAAGGAAAATAAGTAAGAAAGAGAAGTCACAAGGGCAAGTCATTCAGCATAGTGGAGTGACTATTGGTGGTGGATCTTCTGGCAGTGGTCGTTTCCAACCGTATGCTTGTCATAACTGTGGACAAGTGGGACATCTAAGGAGAAATTGCCCTAACCGCCCTACACAATCATCCTTTGCACCAAGGCCACAAGGAAGTCATTTTGGCTCCACTGTTTGGGGAGGGAGTCAAAATCGTGGAGCGCCTCAGCAAAACACTCCAGCTTCCCAAGTCTCAGTAACTCAACCTCGAGGGTTCCAGCCTCAGTACAACTATCAACAGCGGCCACAGGGTTCCAATTTTTATGCTAATCAGAACTTCCAACCGACTCCACAAGGCTCAGTGAATCAAAGGCCATATTTTTCTGGGAGAAATAATAATAAGGCTAGTAGTAGCCAAGGAAACCGAGGAAAAAGTGATAAAGGAAAAGCACCAGCACAAGCTTATGCAATTACGGCTACAACTGGACAAGGAAAACAGGCTGATCACTCAGTTGTAGACGGTATGATTCACGTGTCTCATTCTTGGGCTCATGTATTATTTGACACTGGTGCCACTCATTCATTTATATCTATGTTATTTGCTTCCGTACTACAATTAGAAACTGAGACATGTAGTTCATCATTAACCCTTAGTACACCAATGGGCGGGATAGCTGAAGTATCCATAATTTGTAAATCAGTGTGTATTGTTATAGGAGAACATAAACTATCGGCTGACCTATATGTAATAACTATGACAGAGTTTGATGTAATATTAGGAATGGATTGGCTAACTAAATACCAGGCAATAGTAGATTGTCATAGGAAACGTGTCTCTTTATTCACCAAGAATGGACAAGTCATCGAATTTCAGGCAAAAACAGGAACAGTGACGCCAGCCCCGGTGCTAAAGGCTTGTATTGGAGGACGAAGGAATTTCACCAATCTTGGGACGATCTTTGCTTCAGATGGAGAACTAAAGAAGAGTGACCTATCCTCTCACACTCCTGTGGTGGATGAATTTTCAGATGTTTTTCCAGATGAATTGCCCGGACTTCCGCCTGATAGAGAAATTGAGTTTGTCATCGACTTAACTCAAGGAGCAGCGCCTGTTTCTATTGCCCCGTATCGAATGGCACCTGCTGAGAAAGTGGAATTGAGGAAGCAGTTGGACGAATTACTGGAAAAAGGATTTATTCGACCAAGTACATCACCTTGGGGAGCTCCAGTACTTTTTGTGAAGAAACATGACGGATCGTTGAGGCTCTGTGTCGATTATCGCCAGCTTAATCGATTGACTATCAAGAACAAGTACCCTCTACCCCGAATTGATGAGTTGTTCGATCAGTTAGGAGGATCTTGCTATTTCTCAAAGATTGACTTACGATCCGGATATCACCAACTGAAGATAAGAGAAGAGGACATTCCAAAGACAGCTTTTCGGACTCGCTACGGTCATTTTGAGTTTCTTGTCATGCCTTTCGGGTTGACTAATGTACCAGCGGCTTTCATGGACTTGATGAACCGTGTCTTTCGACCGTACTTAGATCAATTTATCATTGTTTTCATAGATGATATCTTGATCTATTCTAAAAATGAAGAAGAACATGCTGAGCATTTGAGGATCGCTCTACAAACGTTGAGAGAACATGGTCTTTATGCAAAAAGAGAAAAATGTGATTTCTGGATGACGAAGGTCAAGTTCCTTGGACACGTTGTCTCTGAAGAAGGCATCTCAGTGGACCCCTCCAAAATTGAAGCAGTGCTAAATTGGGAACGACCAAAGAACGTGTCAGAGATTCGAAGTTTCCTCGGACTAGCTGGATACTATCGACGCTTCGTAGAGAATTTTTCAAAGATTGCTTCTCCATTAACAAAACTCACAAGGAAGAATGTCAAGTTCGTGTGGGATGATAAATGTGAAGAAGCATTTGAGGAACTGAAACGAAGACTCACTAGTGCACCTGTGCTGATTATACCTAACAACGAGGAGCCTTACACAGTATACACTGATGCCTCAGGAAACGGTTTGGGTTGTGTGTTAATGCAGCATGGACGAGTAGTTGCCTACGCCTCACGCCAGTTGAAACCCCATGAGAGGAACTACCCCACACATGATCTTGAGTTAGCTGCTGTGGTTTTCGCACTCAAAATTTGGAGATGTTATCTATATGGCGCAAAGTTCGAGCTATATTCAGATCATCAAAGTCTGAAATATTTGTTTACTCAAAAGGATCTCAATCTAAGGCAACGAAGATGGACTGAGTACATGGTGGACTATGACTTTAGTATCCAATATCATCCTGGAAAAGCAAATGCCGTGGCAGATGCTCTAAGTCGTAAGAACAACGGACGTATAGCCAGTTTAGCATTGGAAGATTGGAGACGAGTCACCATCGCCGACTTCAACTTGCAATATTATGAAGATAACGAGAGAGCTTTCTTATTCAATGTGATAGCAACTCCTACGTTAATTCAGAAAGTAAAACAAGGACAATGGCACGATGAAGGATTACGTAGGGTTTGGAAACAAATACAAAATGGAGAACAACTGGATGGATGGCAGATTGAGCCAGAAGGATTTTTACTTTACAAAGGAAGATTAGTTGTTCCAGAGGATCCATATCTCAGGCATGCGGTGCTAGATGAGGCTCACCGTTCAAAGTTTGCTATTCATCCTGGAAGCACAAAAATGTATATGGATCTAAAACGACAATACTGGTGGCGAGGAATGAAACGAGATGTAGCAACCTTTGTCTCTAAGTGCATGACGTGCCAACAGGTTAAAGCGGAACATCAAAAGCCTGGAGGCGAGTTGAGGAGCTTACCTATTCCAGAATGGAAGTGGGATCATGTGACAATGGACTTTGTTACTGGATTTCCTAAGACTCAAATAGGGCATGACGCCGTTTGGGTAATTGTAGATCGTTTAACTAAGACAGCCCACTTCATCCCAATCAGAACTAATTATAGTGTCTCAAAATTATGTCAATTGTACGTGGAAAAGGTAGTGACATTGCATGGAGTGCCAATGTCAATAGTTTCCGATAGAGATACACGTTTCACGTCAAAATTTTGGAGAGGATTGCAGAGGGCCTTGGGAACTCAATTGAATTTTAGTACAGCTTTTCATCCTCAAACAGATGGACAATCTGAACGTGTCATTCAGATTCTCGAGGATATGCTTCGGGCTTGTGTGCTGGACTTTGGAACAAATTGGGCTGCACAGCTGCCATATGTTGAATTCGCATATAACAACAGTTACCAAGCAAGTATTAGAATGGCTCCATATGAGGCCTTATATGGTAGACCTTGTAGATCTCCATTGTGTTGGGCTGAAAAGGAAGAGCGTCTTGAACTTGGGCCTCAGTTTATCAGAGAAACAACGGACAAGATCCAGATTATTCACGAACGTCTTCAGACAGCTCAAAGTCGACAAAAGAGTTATGCAGATAAGAGGAGGCGACCTTTAGAGTTCATGATCGGAGACTTTGTGTTCTTAAAAGTGAAACCAAAACGAGGTGTATCTCGATTTGGTGTTAAAGGAAAGTTAGCACCAAGGTATACAGGACCGTTTGAGATTGTGGAACGCATTGGAACGTTGGCATACCGTTTAGACCTACCACCACAATTGTCTCATGTACATAATGTGTTTCATGTATCGATGTTGAGAAAGTATGAACCCGACCCTTCACATGTGATCATGTGGACAGATGTGCCAATTCAAGGAGATACGAATTATGAAGAAATTCCAGTTCAAATACTGGATCATGAAATAAAATTATTACGTCGTCGTGGAATTCCTCTGGTGAAAGTGATGTGGCAACACCATGATGTGGAGGAAGCCACATGGGAACTTGAATCTGAAATGAGAGAAAAGTACCCACATTTGTTTTAACATTGTAATCAGTGTACGAAATTGCGAGGACGAAATTTTTATAGGAGGGGAGAGCTGTAACACCCGTATTTTTAACGGGCATAATTTTGTAAAATTTAATGAATAAAATGTGACTATTTAAAATTACTAAGTTGTTTATGATCATTTAAAAAAAATACCATTTTAGTATTTTCTTACCAAGTCTTCCTAAGAAACATTCAAAACTTACCAACACTTACTTCTACCAATCTTGTCTCCCTAAATTATTGCTCAATTATATAGACTTCTTCTCATTTTGCTAAAGGTATCCGAAGGGGACATTGAATTATTTTCCGTCAATTCATAGAAGACATGGAGATATTTCTCAACCACCTAATTAATTATTTCCTTATCTTCTTCTATAATTCACTCCAATTATCCCCTCAATTATGTTGGCATTATTTGCTAAAAGTCTTCATGGGAGACAAGATGATATTTTCCTTTAAGACTCTTTTGTTTCTTCTTACAACTTTTCCCCGTAAACATCCCATTCCTCTTAAGCATTTTGATATCTTTTTATTTAACTATCACCACCTTCTTCTCTAGTTCTCATTCTCTCCCTTCTCACTTCAAATTTCTAACTAAAGACATAGAGCACAAAGCTCTCTTTGTGGCCAAGACAATTATAATTCCCAACGATGATCGAGGCGGTTTTAAAGTTAATTCAAGCTTGATTGATAACCCAAACTTTGGTGCTTTTCAAAGAAGTTTTGAGGTAGGTTTTCTTTAATCTAAACTTAGTTTTTAGTATGCATTTTCTCCATGTTTAATGCATAAAAATACTTTAATGGCACTAGTAGACGGGTTTACACATAACTCACTTATGAATGTGATTATACGTTGTGCTTTAGTTTTAATTGTCCTTATGCATGCCTTAGGGTCAAGGATGTGTGGAGCTAACGTTAATTGATTCCAGGATTAAAAGATTGTTGATAAGCTTGAAAGGTAGGGATTCTATTACTCATTTTTGTGAGGTTTTTATAGAATTAAAATTGATTGTTTTGCCGCAATATATATATATCTATGTTGAACTGATATTATATGAGTATCACATATGAAACTATGACATGGACTCGTCTTGTATTGTACGGCGAGGAACATAATGAATTGACATATGTTATAAATTGAGAAGCATGGTTAGGAAAACTGACTCTATTAATAATGATTTAATATAGAGAAATGGTGAGACATGAAGAGGGCGGCGGTTACGTCCTTGGGCATGAATACCCAAAAAGGTAAAATAGGGGGAAGGTGATGACGCTTCCTTGGGTTGAAAGTCCCAGAACACACTGTACAGGAATTGATTTGGTGAGGACTCAGGGCTTAATGTCCCCTCACCGGAACACCCTTGGAATGTTTATGGGGTGATCAAGTGCGCCCATTTGGGTTTCGATGAGTTGAGTGATACTCAATTTAACATGGATACCTAGGAACAATGATGATTGGTAATATTTGTATAAATGTGTAATTATGACACTTGGTAATGATTAACTACGGTATCCATAAGATGTGATCATAATAAACCTCATAATCTGGAATATGATGTAACCTACTAACCATGCAGTTTTTAATGTGGTAATGGATAAACCATAAGGTGAGTCATGATTTCCCTACTGGGCATGTCGATGCTCATCCCTATCATATCTTCATATCTCAGGTGGAACTCAGTGCAACATATTTGAAGAGGAATAAGCGAAAACAATCCTGCTGTTTTCGTGTTAGAAGACCCTGTTTAAT
This sequence comes from Artocarpus heterophyllus, assembly GCA_025403435.1. Classification (NCBI taxonomy): domain Eukaryota; kingdom Viridiplantae; phylum Streptophyta; class Magnoliopsida; order Rosales; family Moraceae; genus Artocarpus; species Artocarpus heterophyllus. The sequence goes on from CM046350.1 coordinate 30,630,281, forward strand.
TACAACTTATCTACAACATGTAAGAGTTGTATTATTTTTTTTTATGGCTGTGTTAAGTTATTTGGGAATTGTACTATGGTGATGATGACTGTAATTATATATATTTGGTGCTACACTAAAAACTGTGGTTTGTATTTAAAACGTTTATTTTTATTTTTCTTGTTGTTTAAAGACCCATGGGCATTGTTTAATTGATTTAAATAATATAAAATTTAAAATTATTTTTATTTATTTAAAACTGTTAACCCCCACATAGGGGTGTTACAACGATACACCATGATATGTCATGGAGACTTAACTATACGAGCTTCGTAATTCTATATAGTTTGAGAGTGCAGCTCCAAGCTTTTAGTGAAGTAGCATTGCAGTTGATAATTATGAAATGTATATTTGGAATATTGGGTTTCATAATTATTGAGAGCTTGAACTATATAGGCCCATTAGGTCCCCTTTGCTAACTCACAAAAATCTTGTAACGATGCAACGTGTTTTTCAATAATTGGTGACTCATGCCAGATTTATCAAATTGGCTAAAATTCAGAAGAATCAAGTAATTCATGTCTGTTTATTAATTGAATTAATTTTGTGACAAAATCAATTCAAGATAAACTTGTTGAATTATCGGGATTAGATAATTTATGTCTATTTATTGGTTGGATTAATTTTGAATTAATTCAAGATAAACTTGTTGAATTATTAGGAATTCATTTATTTTCCTGGAGATTATCTCGATAAAATTGTTTTAATTAAATAACTTTACTATTGGGTTATTTGACTTAAAACTAAGACTTTATCTTATAGAATCTCGAATGGAAAATAAAAGATTCGGTGAGATTTTTTATCGACAGTTAGGCCTGCCGATCCTCAGGTTCGGCCTGCTGATGGGGCAATTTTGGCATGCCGATTAGACAGATCGGTATGCCGATCGTGCGATAAAAAGATAATACGTTTTCACACAGATTTCATAGATATTGATCCGAATTTGGTTCTGATTTGAATTTTGAGGCATTATCTGATAAGGACTGACTCCTAGGCCCAACCTCTATAAAAAGCGAGTGAGTTTCATTATTATTTAGATCAATTGAGAGATTAAGAGTGAAACTCTGATAGTGAGATTCTGAAACACCCTGAGAGCTCTTGTTCACAAATCACGAACACTAGCTTTGGGTTCTTTTAATTGGTTGGAAGGAGAGTCACTTGGAGAAAGAGCTGTACATGTGAGCCCACACTCACTCCGATTGTGGATAGAGAATAGCAAAGAAGACCAGTTGGTTGAAGCTCTTTTGGAACGTTACTTCTCTTCAAGGATTATGGGTGTTCTTCAGCACTCAAAGGTTAGTAAGATCTGATTAATATATGCATATAGTGTGTCAAACTTGTGTTCTGAAAAATACTCTAATATAAAAATTTTAAAATTCCGCTATGTACTATTTATCCAATAGTGTCACACAGTGGAAGGGCTATACGTGTGAGCCCACACTCACTCCGATCATGGATAGAGAATAGCCAAGGAGGCCAGTTGGTTGAGGTCCTTCTAGAACGTTACTTATCTTCACTGATTGTGGAAGCTTTTTGGCATTTACAAGGTTAGTAAGATCTACTTAATTTATGCATATAGTGTGTCAAACTTTTGTTTTGAAAAATACTCTAATATAAAAAAAAAATTTTAAAATTCTGTTGCTTACTGTTTTTCCAATAGCTACCACTAAAAGGGTAGCTAGTAGTACTTCTACCTAGCTTTGTGTTAAGCTTTGTTTATTCTAAAATTATTATTGAAATATGAAATTCGGCAAAATCAAGAGTTCTCGAAACTTGGTGTATCTTAAAAGATAATCCCAACCCTTTGCCTTCATTTTCTCTTCTTGTCCTATATTTTTCTCATACCCCTGCTAATGCCCTCATTCATAATCTTTCTGCAAAACTAAAAGCAGTCCCCCTCATTTTCTCTTCCTCCAACCTAAATCTATCCCTTTCCTTTTCTTCTTCTTTGTGCTTCAAATCTCTCGCTCACTCACTCACACACACACATTTGAAAATGTCTGCTACCTGTTGTATCGTCCAAAATAATTCTTTAAACGTGAACATTTGTAATATAGAAAGGTTGTCCTATCCACAAGGAAGTGGATTTTTGAGCGATTGAAAATTTTTAGTTTATAATGGAAAGGAATTTTTCAGAACAAAACTTAAAAGAAAACAAAAATTTTTAAGAATTTTAAAATAAGATTTTAAAACATAAAATAAAAATGATAAAGCTTCGAGAATCTATCGTATACTTCATAACTGATATGGAATTTTAACTCTAAATAATTATCTTAAGCATTTGATTTATTTTATCTTTTCTCATTAATTGTAAGCACTTTTACTAATTTTACAAGTAAACTTACATCCACAATATAGCAAGCTATAATGCAATAAATATTTTCCTATAAAAAACAAAATAATCATCTCTCATTATTGATTTGGTACACTAATTAGAAAAACTATAGCTGCTATCACTACAATTATAATTAACATAATTTTAAGATAGAAAAGATAATATCAGAATTATTATATTTAAATGGAATAAATTTTTACATTAATTTCGGCAGCACCTACTCTTATGAAATATTTAAAATCGACAGCATAACAAGTCATATTGCTGCAAAAATATTCCATAAAATTAAGCATTATTTCATTATTATTAATATTAATTACGCAACACAATAAATTTACATAAACAAAGCGTGACTGAAGTTATGTAAAAATGGGCAGCATAATAATACTAACAATAGTTATTAAAGACTTGAAAAATATAATTTATTCCATAAAAATATAAACATTACAAAGCAGATATAGAGGTAAAATCCATACCAGAGTACTATGCATATCATCTCTCTGCCTCACCAAAATTTCTAGGCTAATTTGGGAATTGTTTTAATTTTAAAAGTAGGGTTGGAGGAGTACCCTAGCAGGATCTCCTCCCAAGCAGGTTTCACTTAGCAGTTAAAAGAAAAACAAAGAAGGGAAAAAAAAAAGAATTAAAGAAAGGCCAAAAAGTTTTGGAGGGGGTGAAGAAGGCTAAATGGTCGTGTAAGAGGTGCAAAATTAAGGGGAGGGGAGGCCCTTTTATAGTAGAAAAATTTAATATTAATGACTTTTTTTATTATTTTTTATTCTTTTATTAATCATTCTTTTTCTTTTTTCTTTCATGTAATCAACAAAGAAATGCTAATTGATATTGCATATTTTTTCTTTTCTATTTTTCAATGCTAATATGCATTGTTGTGCTTGCTTTTGTAGGTAATCCAGTGCGGTGTTGTACAGGATGGAAGTGTCTTGAATGTTGGATTCGCGGGCCCAAGCTAAAGCTGTGACTACGATCAAGTCAACAAGAAAAGAAGTAAACCAACTGTTGGAAAAAAACAATATGAGGTACGCAACGGGAATTTTTAAAATTTTAACATCAAAGTATTTTTCCAAAACACAGGTTTGACATGCTATATATATAAATTACACAGATCTTACTAACCTTTGTATACCGAAGAACCTCCACAACCTGTGAAGAGAAGTAATGTTCCAGAAGAGCCTCAACCAACTAGTCTTCTTTGCTATTCCCTATCCACAAACAGAGTGAGTGTGGGCTCACACGTATAGCTCTTCCATCGGTGACTCTCTTTCCAACCAATCGAGAGAACCCAAAGCTAGTGTTCGTGATTTGTGAACAAAAGCTCTCAGAGAGTTTTCAGATGCTCACCAGAAGAGCATCACTCTTAATCTCTCAATTGATCTGAGTAACTCATGAGACTTACTCCCCTTATATAGCGATTGGTCCTAGGGTCAGTCCTTATCAAATTAGGGCTCAAAAACTCGAAATAGAATCAAGTTTGAATCAATATCTGATAAGATCTGCGTGAAAATACGTAATCTTATCTCTCGCTGATCGGCAGGCCAAACAGGCCCAATCGATAGGTCGAACACGTAGACCGACAGGCCAAACAGCAGCGTAAATATCTCCGTGAATCTTTTATTTTTCACCTGAGATTCTATAGGATAAAGTCTCAGTTTTAATTCAAATAACCCAATAGAGAAGTTATCTGATCAAAACAAACTTTATCAAGATAATCTCTAAGAAAATAAATCAATTCACAATAATTCTACAAGTTTATCTTGATTTAATTTATCCAATTAAATCAACCGATAAACAGACAAGAATTATCTGATCCCAATAATTCAACAAGTTTATCTTAAATTAATTTTATTACAAAATTAATTCAACCAATAAACAGACATAAATTATTTGATTCTTTCAAATTTTAAACCAATCTGATAAATCCGACATAAGTCACCAATTATTGAAAAAGAACGTTGTATCATTATAGGATGTTGTGAGCTAGCAAAGGGGACCAAAATGGACTCACGATAAGTATGAAACCCAATATCCCGAATATACATTTCACAATTATCAACTCCAATACTACTCCACTAAAAGCTTGGAGCTGCACTCTCGAACTTTATAGAATTACGAAGCCCGTATAGCTAAGTCTCCATGACATATCAAAGTGTACCGTATCCCCATATGATAATCCATAATCGGCTTAACGACAGGTTCTGTCTTACCTTCCCGTTTATTTTTATCTTACGTTCCATTATCTCACTATTAGAAAACTTACCATCCAAAGATAGTATAGCATTCGGTTACACCTATGTATCCAAATGGTTGAGCGCTCTAGTTTTTCAATTACATGATAACGCATATAAGAGGATATCATTACTCCTAAAGAGGAGCTATGGATTCCATATCTATGAATAACAAGTCTACGCTGTCAAGAGTCATGCCTCCAACGTACCGGCATGCATACCACTATTGAGATGTAGAAGTCACCCTTTGGTACATCAAAAGACACAAGTCGAGACAACGGGCCCACTATCCATCTCAGGATTAAGATATAATACAAATGATTGTCTAAAGTGAATTGATTTGCCAAGACAGAATTATTAATCCAAATCAATTCACTTTGTGTCCCGATCCAACACATTGTCACCTATGACAAAGTGTCAATGTTTCTATTCACGGAGTCCAACTCCAATGGTTAAGACAAACCATCTCCCAATAGGGATATAGACAACATAACAATCTTTGCATGAATAAAGCGCCCAACTTTATTCCCTCGATTGCGGATCATATGTTTTAGACCGCCACCTTAAGAATCGTGTCTTCCGCATAATTAGTCCATCATATGCCCAATTCTTAAAGGTTTAGACTGACAGTCTCAGACTACTGCTTGCTTAACATACATTCAATAAATATGAACATAAAGAGGACAAGATTTGGTATATATAAATGAATAAATTCTTTATTGATAAAAAATGTCTCCAAAAACATATTGCATTTTTACTCCTTAGGGCATAATTGTCTAACAATCTCCCACTTGCACTAAGTGAGTAAATACAACAAATTTCGCATCCCCATAGCTTCCACATGTTTCTCAAAAATTCTCCCAGTAAATGTCTTTGTAAATGGATCAGCTAAATTGTCCTCTGACACGATCTTGCACACCGTGACATGCCTGCCCTCAATGAAGTCCTTTATCACATGATACTTCCGATCAATATGCTTACTCTTCTTGTGAAATCTTGGTTCTTTAGCATTAGCTACTGCAGCACTGTTATTATAGTGCAGTGATACTGCCTTATCCATACCAGGAACTACCTCAAGATCCCCAAGGAACTTGCGGAGCCACATTGCTTTTTTCGAAGCATCACTAGCTGCCACATATTTGACCTCCATCGTCGAAATAGAAGTGCAATCTTGCTTCGCACTTCTCCAACTGATGGCACCGCCGCCCAGAGTAAACACAAACCCCAAAGTCGATTTCCTAGAATCTAGACAATATGCTTACTCTTCTTGTGAAATCTTGGTTCTTTAGCATTAGCTACTGCAGCACTGTTATTATAGTGCAGTGATACTGCCTTATCCATACCAGGAACTACCTCAAGATCCCCAAGGAACTTGCGGAGCCACATTGCTTTTTTCGAAGCATCACTAGCTGCCACATATTTGACCTCCATCGTCGAAATAGAAGTGCAATCTTGCTTCGCACTTCTCCAACTGATGGCACCGCCGCCCAGAGTAAACACAAACCCCAAAGTCGATTTCCTAGAATCTAGACAAGATTAAAAATCTGAGTCAGTGTATCCTAGAGGAGTCAAGTTCTCACCAGAATACACAAGCATATATCCTCGAGTCCTTCTTAGGTACTTGAAAATATGCTTTACCGCAACCCAGTGGTTCGGTCCTAGATCTGCCTGAAATCGACTTACAATCCCGACCGCATAACTTATATCCGGTCGTGTGCAAAGCATGGCATACATGAGACTACCCACTGTCGAAGCATAAGGAACCTTCTTCATGTATTCTCTTTCTTCATAAGACTTTGGGGAGTCTTTCTTAGAAAGTGTAATTCCAGACCTAGATGGTTGCCCACCTTTCTTGGAATCTTGCATTGCAAACCTCTTGAGAATTTTATCTATGTAGCCAGCCTGTGAGAAAGCTATCATTTTGTTCTTTCTATCCTAAAAGATCTAGATACCGAGAACAAAATTAGCCTCACCCAAGTCCTTCATGTCAAACTGCTTAGTCAACCATAATTTGACCGATGACAACGCCCCAACGTCATTGCCAATTAGCAGAATGTCATCTACATAGAGCAGTAGAAAAACCACCTTCCCATCCTTAATGTGTTTGTAAACACATGGTTCATCCACATTTTGTGAGAACCCATAAGTCTTGATCACTTGATCAAATCTTATGTTCCAAGAACGAGAAGCCTGCTTAAGTCCATAAATTAACTTAAGCAGCTTACAAACCTTACCCTTTTGACTCGTGACCTTGAACCTGTCTGGTTGTTCGATATAGATGGACTCATCAAGAGAGCCATTTAGAAAAGTCATCTTGACATCCATCTGCCAAATCTCGTAGTCGAGAGCGACAGCTATGGACAAGAGAATCGGGATGGACTTAAGCATGGCTACAGGCAAAAAGGTTTCCTCATAATCGATTCCTTCCTTTTGCTACCATTCTAGTCGTAAAGGTTTTGACCTTTCCATCCACTCCTATTTTCCTCTTGTAGATCCACTTACACCCTATGGGTTTTACCCCTTCGGGAAGATCCATAAGCTCCCATACATGATTAGTCTCCATAGACTTCATCTCTATGTTCATGGCCTCTGTCCAGAGTTTTGAATCAACTTCCTCCATGGATTCTGCGTAAGTATAAGGATCCCTGTCATGTTCATCTGGTTCAGCCAAGAAGACCTCCCCATTGAACATATACCTTTTAGGTTGACCCCCGATCCTCCTACTACGCCAAAGCCCCTGAGATTGTTGTTTAAGTTTGTTTGGTTTTTCTACACTGATCGGAACGGTTTCATTCAGAACCTCCAGAGTGATCTGATCACTCCTTAACTCCTCAAGCACCACTTTGCTTTGAGGTTTAAAGTCATCCATGTAACTCTCCTCAAGGAAAGTTGCATTAGCAGAAACCACGACTTTATTTTCCTTTGGGTTATAAAAATAACCCCCTTTAGTCCCTTTTGGATGTCCTACAAACATGCAAACTTTCGAACATACTTCTAACTTATTCGGATCCCTAAACAGGACATGAGCTGGACATCACCATATGCGAATATGGTTTAAGGATGTCTTCCTTCTTGTCCACAACTCGTGAGGAGTTTTAGGGACCGATTTTGAAGGCACAATGTTCAAAAGATAACATGTAGTTTGTAGTGCATATCCCCAAAAGGATAATGGTAATGATGAATAACTCATCATGGACCTGACCATGTCAAACAAAGTCCTATTTCTTCTCTCCGCTACGCCATTCTACTATGGAGTGCCTGGCACAGTCAAATGGGATAAAATCCCATTCTCTAACAAGTGTCCCAAGAACTCATTAGAAAGGTATTCCCTACCTCGATCGGATCGAAGTGCCTTTATGGGTCTACCCAATTGCTTTTCCACTTCAGCCCGAAACTCTCTGAACTTGTCAAAAGTTTCACTTTTGTGGTGCATCAGGCACACATACCCATATCTTGAGTAATCGTCAATAAAAGTGACGAAGTACTCATACCCTCCTCGTGCCTGGATGTTCATCGGTCCGCAAATATCACTATGCACAAGTTCTAGAACCTTTCGGCCCTATTGCCCTTAGACCTAAATGGTCTTTTGGTCATTTTACCCTCCAAACAAGATTCACATTGAGGTAAAGATTCCACCTTTAAGTGACTTAAAGGTCCATCCCTTACCAACCTTTGAATCCTTTTTAGGTTAATGTGACCAAGGCGCAAATACCAAAGATAAGTCTTCTTAGAGTGAGAAGTTTTAAGTCTTTTAGAGTTATTATCACTCATCTCAACATTAAGCAATAAGTCCATCTTAGGTTTGATAAAATATAGATTATTTTGCATCCATCTAGAACAGATAAAAGATTTGTTTTTACGAGTCACCACTTTTTCATTAAAAGATACCACGTAGGAGTCTTTAAATAAACAAGATACAGAAATTAAATTCCTTTTAAATTTAGGAACAAAAAAATAATCTTGCAAAAATAAATTCCTATAATTATCAAAGTAAAGATGGATGTCTCCCACTGCTTCCGTTGAGACCAAGGATCCATCGCCCATCCGAAGCGTGAAGTCTTCATGCAGCAGATTTCTCGTTTCTTTGAACCCCTACAGAGAAACACAAACATGATTAGTTGCACTGGAATCTATGACCCAAGTGTCACTAGATTCCTCAACCAAAAAAGTTTCTAAATACAAAAGATCACACCTACCTCCTTTGGAAAGGAAGTCCTTGCAATGCTTCTTTATATGTCTGACTTTACCATAGAAGAAGCACTTAAGCTTCTTTGGGTTCTTCTTCTTCTTTTTCTTGCTTTGGTATTAGCAGGAACAAAAGACTTCCCATTTTTGGCCCGTTGCTTCTTTCCATTCCCAGAGTTGGGGTTGGAACCAGAAGCAGTTACCATGTTGGTGTCACCACCCGTAGGAGACTCCCTGATCAGCAGTTCAAACTCTTGTAACTGTTTCATTAATTCTATCAAGGTCATATCCCGTCTATTGCTCAAATTAAATGTAGCTCTAAATGAAATAAATTCCTTAGACAGAGTTTCAAAGACCATAGTCATCTGAGTTTCAGCAATGATGTCAGCTCCATTGGTTTGAGCCTCAGCGAGGTAACCCATGACCAACATCATATACTCCTTTACAGATGTCTCTGGTCTCTGTCTACAGTTTAAGAGTTTCTGAAGCGCCCCTTATCGCTTTGTTATGTCCTGGCCTCCAAAAATGTCCTCAAGATTATCCAAGATCTGCTTCGCAGTCTCATAATCTTGATGTTGAGCTTGCAACACATTATTCATGCTGGCCATAACATAGCAGCGGGCCTGATCATTGGCATCTTTCTAGCGGTCATACGCTTGGAATTGCTCATTAGATGAGTCTCCTGTAGGCTCGGGAGGCAAGGGGTTGTCAAAACATATTTCAGTTTCTCAAAGGACAGGACGATATCCAGGTTCCGTTTCCAATCATTGTAATTCTCACCAGTTAACAGGCTTTTGTCAAGTATCGATGATAAAGTGTTTTTAGACATTTTTGATCTACAATAAAGAATCATATACCAAACATAAGCAAACATATCATAATAATTTAGTAAGATAACACAATCTTGTAAAATCATACAAATGTGTTTATGTGTCAAAATCTTGAAAATATCACAACCTTACAACGATAATTCCTAACTCAGAATTCAACAAGCTCCTAGGAGAGTCATGCCAAATTCAATCAGGAACATGGATCCCCTCCTAATTAATATATGCCATCCAGGACCCGTATGATCCATCATATATTAATAATCATTTCTTTGGCCATTAATTTTATTAACAGAGCTCCTAGGGGAGGTTAATAATAAAATTAACGTGAGTATATAACCATCGTTTCAATATTTTATCCATGGTTTATAATCACCACCTAGGGGTGTGCAACCATAAATCATGCTAAAATACCTTATCCTTTCAGAGATCCAATCTGGTACATGATAGAAATCCCTTCCTAGGGGTCGGGACTACCATGTTCTTCCTATGGACCAATGATGGAGGCCTTAGGTTTTCTCTTTGAAAACCTTCTCCCACTCAATCTTTTGAAATCAAGGTTTTATTTTAAAATTATACATGAACAATTTTAATATGAGCGGCACTTCCTATTCGAGACATATTATGCATGACATGTTATTAATATACATGGCAAATTATATTATAATGCAGACAAACAAAGCAATCAAGCAAAGGTACAAGCAAAATGATAATAATAACCGTAATATTATGGCTCCACCCTAGAGAATAGAAAACTAAGATTACAAGAGCATAATCGAGACATATTATCGATTCTTCATCCTTGAATCCTCAAGCTATATCCTTCTTCATGCAATGTCCATCTTCAAGTCTTCAATCCCGTATAAATTGAATACTTCATATTTTAAGTCATATCCAAATTTAATATTTCTCAGAATTGTCCCAAAAATAAAACTAAAACTGCACCGAAAAATTATACCTTTACTGAAAATTATACCTTTATCGGTCATGTTCCATCGGCCTGCCGATCAATTAGATCCGCCTACCGACCCATGAAAGTTTGGCATGCTGAATTGGAAGTTCGGCCTGCCGGCAGAGCCAGCCGATTTCTGCCCCACTGATGGCCTACCGAACCACACATCCGGCCTGTCGATCTATGACCATGGGCCTGCCAAACTGAGGGTTTCGCATGCCGATCGAGCAGAAATCTCCCATTCCAAAAAATACAATTTTAATGCAATTCATCAATTTTATTTTCAACAATTCAAAAACATAAAATTAGAGACTCAAGAAACACTTGGGTGCACCAACATCCATCTTCTAGATTCGTCTTCTCTGAATAATTATTTAATTACAAAATTTTTTACAAATTTAAATTAAACAATAATTCCCAGACGGAGATGATAGTCTGTCATCTAATTACATGAAAAACCTAGATACATATTCTAACCTCTAAGGAACCATAACTGATATTAATTAATTAATAATTAAATAATCATTTAATCAACCATAATTAATTAGTGAACATTTACCACATAATCTATGACAACATATAATTATACAAAAACCTAGAGTGCCATCTCTCTATAAAATTAAATTCAAGCATAGGAGAGATTAAGATCACAAAATTTACGCATATAGTATAATCATAAACTTGTAAATTTATGTAAAAACCTATGTCTCTGATACCAATTGTTGGAAAAAAACAATGTGAGGTACGCAGTGGGAATTTTTAAAATTCTAACATCAGAGTATTTTTTCAAAACACAAGTTTGACATGCTATATGTATAAATTAAATAGATCTTACTAACCTTTGTATACCGAAGAACCTCCGCAACCTATGAAGAGAAGTAACGTTCTAGAAGAGCCTCAACCAACTGGTCTTCTTTGCTATTCTCTATCCACAACCAGAGTAAGTGTGGGCTCACACGTGCAGCTATTCCATCGGTGACTCTCCTTCCAACCAATCGAGAGAACCCAAAGCTAGTGTTCGTGATTTGTGAACAAAAGCTCTCAGGGAGTTTTTAGATTCTCACCAGAAGAGTATCACTCTTAATCTCTCAATTGATCTGAGTAACTCATGAGACTTACTCCCTTTATATAGCGATTGGTCTTGGGGTTAGTCCTTAGCATATTAGGTCTCAAAAACTCGAAACAGAATCAAGTTTGGATCAATATCTAATAATATCCGCGTGAAAACACGTAATCTTATCTTTCGTTGATCGGCAGGCCGAACAGGCCCAATCGGCAGGCCAAACACGTAGATCGGTAGGCTGAACTGCCGCGTAAATATCTCCGCGAATCTTTTATTTTCCACCCGAGATTCTATAGGATAAAGTCTCAGTTTTAGTTCAAATAACCCAATAGAGAAGTTATCTGATCAAAACAGACTTTATCAAAATAATCTCTAAGAAAATAAATCAATTCACAATAATTCTACAAGTTTATCTTGATTTAATTTATCCAATTAAATCAACCGATAAACAAACAAGAATTATCCGATCCTAATAATTCAATGAGTTTATCTTAAATTATTTTTATTACGAAATTAATTCAACCAATAAACAGACATGAATTATTTGATTCTTTCAAATTTTAAACCAATCCGATAAATCCGACATAAGTCACCAATTATTGAAAAAGCACGCCACATCGTTACAGGATGTTGTGAGCTAGCAAAGGGGACCAAAATGGACCTATAAAGTTCAAGCTCACAATAATTATGAAACCCAATATCCTAAATATACATTTTACAATTATTAACTCCAACGCTACTCCACTAAAAGCTTGGAGCTACACTCTCGAACTTTATAGAATTACGAAGCCCATATAGCTAAGTCTCTATGACATATCAAAGTGTACCATATCCCCATATGATAATCCATAATCGGCTTAAGGACAAGTTCTATCTTACCTTCCCGATTATTTTTATCTTACGTTCCATTATCTCACCATTAGAAAACTTACCATCCAAAGATAGTATAGCATTCGGTTACACCTATGTATCCAAATGGTTGAGCGCTCCAGTTTTTCAATTACAGGATAACACATATAAGAGGATATCAATACTCCTAAACAGGAGCTATGGATTCCATATCTATAAATAACAAGTCTACGCTATCAAGAGTCATGCCTCCAACATACAGACATGCATACCACTATTGAGATGTGGGAGTCACCATTTGGTACATCAAATGACACAAGTCAAGACAACGGGCCCACTATCCATCTCAGGATTAAGATACAATACAAATGATTGTCTAAAGTGAATCGATTTGTCAAGATAGAATTATTAATCCAAATTAATTCACTTTGTGTCCCGATCCAACACATCGTCACCTATGACAACGTGCCAATGTTTCTATTCACGGAGTCCAACTCCGATGGTCAAGACAAACCATCTCTCAATAGGGATATAGATAACATAACAATCTTTGCGTGAATAAAGTGCCCAACTTTATTCCCTCTATTGCGGATCATATGTTTTAGACCATCACCTTAAGAATCGTGTCTTCCGCATAATCAGTCCATCATATGCCTAATTCTTAAGGGTTTAGACTACTGTTTGCTTAACATACATTCAACAAATATGAATGTAAAGAGGACAAGATTTGGTATATATAAATGAATAAATTCTTTATTGATAAAAAATGTCTCTAAAAACGATTACATTTTTACTCCTTAGGGCATTCTTATCTAACACTAACACCTTTAAACTGTTGGATCGGTTAGAGTACTTAGATCCGATGGCAGTTGAAACACGCACATGTGAGCTAGTCTACACAAAGTCTAAGACTAAATATGAGATAATGGAGGACAGCTGGCAAAAACGGACAGTCCAGATTGATTCGACGGCTTGATTGTGCAGTCCAAGACTTGGCACATATCATTTCCTTTTAAAATTTTACAATTAAACACACAAGATACACTAAAAATAACTAAAAACTTCTAAAATTAACAAACTTTAGCAAATATATTGTCTAAGACTTGGAAACATTTTTAGAAATTACTAAAAATATAATAGAACATATTTACAAACTTAAAATTTATATACAAACACTTTAAGACTCAAAATAAAATCACATAAATTTATTTTTATGGTTTTGATTATTTACAAACTAAACAATTACAAAACGTACCAAAATGATTCTAAAATTACTAAAAATATTATTAAATATAAAAACACACTAAAAACATATTTTTAAACACATTTACATACTAAAACACAAAAATAATTATTAACACAAAAATGCTATCAATTAGAGGATTTAATGAGAAATAAAAGTATAAATAAATTATTTAAGCCTTGTAAAATGTATACTTTTATAGTCTTATCACTATCTTATCCCAGTGTAATTTATTATAATGGTCTTTTCTTTAATCATTTTATGTGAGGATCTTTTCACAATAAAAATTTGATTCAAAGGAGATTGTCAAAAATAAATTGGAGAGAAGAATACGACCACCTAAATACTAAATGGTTTTAAAAAGTGTGAGAATAAATAGGGATGGCAACGGTTGGCTTGGGATGGGAAATGGTTTCTTGTCCACATTTCTGCTATCCAAAACCATCCCTATTCCTACCCCATCCTTACTTAATGAGAATCGGGGGTGGGGATCGAGGGGGATATTCTCATACCCACCTTATTTTCCATTTCATGTAACTATGTATTTTGGAGTTATAGGACCTTGTAACAAAAATAAATTAGATCTTTATGGTAAATTTTGACCAAAATTAAAGGTTTCACCTAGCAAATAAATTCTAAACATATACAAACCAAATCTTAATAATAATTCTACAAAAGATCTCCTCAAATACAATAATTTAATATTATATATTTAGACTAAAATTATAAAATATATATATATATATATACATATACCTGTATATTGGAGAGGAGGGCGAGCATGGAGTACATCCACCGTCCCTACCCCGCAATGATTTAGGGATAAGATTTTGTCCTTATGCCCATTCACATCCCCAATTGTAATCCCCTGTCTTTGTCCTTTCGATGTAGGGCTCATCCCCATGGCAATATTTTCATCCCTAAGAATATACTCTACTTAGCTTAAAAATAAAGAATATACGTTAGCATATCTTAACAGAAGTACACAATGAAGTAGATTCGCAGATTAAAAACCATGGAAAAATATATGGGGATCCATCAGCAAATAGTAAAAAAGGAAAAGTATGTTTATGAAGTTACAGAATAAATTTTATTTTTTAGCTTGTGAATAAATATTTTCTAATTGGTGAAAAATCTATTTCTGATTTCAAAAGAAGATTCATAATAAATGATTGTTAATATTAGTATAAATCAAGCAACACAATAAATGGAAGAAAAATATAAAAGTAATCGAAGCCCTAATTTTGATTTCAAAAACCTAATTCTTTCAAATCTATTTTTTCTCTTTCCTAATGAATACATCTTGAACAAAAATCTTGTTTTTTTTAGTAAAGTTGAACCATTTTTTTGGTTAGAAAAGAGACATTTGATTTTTACATTAATTAAATTAGAAAAAAAAACTAAGAAAACTAAATAAGTATCATTATGGTTACTTAAAACCACTCATTTTATCCTCTCATGATTTTAATAGGGTCAAAAAATTGTTGTTGGGTAAACCTTTAGCCACTTTCCGATATGCATTTCTTTTTCACTTGTAGACCCCTTTACAATTTATAGGTTCTCTCCTATTGCGCAAAGGAACAAGCTTGTAACCTTTATTAGAATCCATAGATTCTATTTTGACATTCATTCCATTTTGATATTTATTTGTATCAACATTGAAGATAAATGGCACTACGATTCGAAAATCACTATCGTAAAACACTCATTTCTTTTAAATAGAATGATTATGTATTTTGGCAAAACTACATATCCAAATATCAATTTTGACAGCAATTCAAATAACACAATTTAAATTTTACAATTGAAATCAAAAGATTCAAATTAACACAACTCAAATCTGTGTACCAAATGAGCCTTAATTTTTTCAAATTGAAGGCCAAAAGTGAATTTTATAATGATTAGATAAATAATCTCAACAATATTGCAAATATATGATAGATTCTTTCATTTGGACTACTATTAGAGAGGTTTTTGCATATTATAGATTATGCATCCAGCTCAATTAAATTCATATAACAGAAAATCACAATATGAAATAGTGAGTTTATAGAATCAAGACAAACACATATTACTTAATCATCATTATTTATTTGATCGCTATATCATAGGTCAAAACAATAACAAATTACCCCTTTTTTTTGTTTTGAAAGGAACGTTACATATTCTCTTAAGCCTTCTAAATATGTATCTTCCTTGTATACTTTGAACATTGTGGATTCGGCCAAGTGAAGGTTAAATCATTTACATGCTCTTTTTCTATGTAGCCGCGTATGCCATCGTCATGTACATCCCACAAGCAATATGTTGGGCATCTCCAATTACTGTCCCTCTTGGCTTGGTAAATGTCGAACGTTGTTGATGCATACCGCGCCAGGTGAACGAACAGTTCAAGATAGTTGTCACCTAAATATTCACTCGAAATTGCCATTGGAATGTGACATTGAAGGGTAAGACGAATTTCGAGATCGTCATCTTTAGACCAGCAATGAAGTTTCACTTCTTGCATTTTTGGTAACTTATTAAGGTCTTGGACAATGATTTCGAGGACACTAAATAGAACCCTTTTACGGCATAGCTCAACATGACTTTCAACATTGGCACTTATTATAAGTACAGAAGAAAGAAACTTATAGAAGAAAGAAACAATAATATAAGGAACCAAGCTTATGACATCTTGAATTGATCGACAATATTTAAGTCTACTAGAACTACTACAAGATAATATTAAAAATTCAAGATTTGATATTTCAGAATATAGAAAAGCTTCTTTTATTTATGGTTATGGATAGACAAAAATAATAGAAATATGGATTCAATATTGGAAGGTTATTAATAAAATGGTAAAGCCATAAGATTTTACTAGTTTAGATTCTCGATTTGTGAATAAACTAAATAAGGAATGCCAAATATAGAATGATATCCATGCTTTATTTTTTATATCATTAAAAGATTCTAAGGAATCCATGGGATAATTAATAAACTAAGATCCATCAGTAAAAGAAGCATCACTAAAAATTGGAGAAGAGATGTCAATGAATATGGACATCGGTATTATGAAGACTATATTCAGGCCATGGTTTATAATTTGGTATATGCTTCAGATCTTGTCTAGTATGTGAAACAGAATCAATGGCGAGATAAGCATCTTTAGGGGATTTGGACTCAGATTCAAAACGAGGAACAATTTGATGAGTAGAATGTGCCTATAAATGGATCTTTGTATTTTAAAGGTCATTTAGCTGTTCCTATAGCAGAAGAAGTGACAAAAGCCATTCTGAGAAAAAGTGCACAAGTCTCGTTTCATTATTTTTTCGGGTAGAACCAAGATGTATCATGATCTCAAGAGATAGTATTAATGGAGAGGAATGAAGAAAGATGTTCATGATCATGTGTTTGAGTGTGTAACGTGTCTTTAAGTGAAAGCCAAGCACCAAAAGCTTACCGACTAGCTTTAGTTGCTTCCTATTCCAAGATAGAAATGAGAGCATATCATGATGGATTTTCTCATTGGATTGCCAAGAACTGAGCAAAAGCACAATGCTATTTGGGCCTTTGTTGATAGGTTGATGAAATTGACATATTTTATTTCGTTTAGGATGACGCACTAAAGGAAAGTCCTAGGAGAATTGTATCTTGAGCATGTAGTTAAGTTGCATAGAGTTCCACTATCCATCACTTCTGATAGAGATACTCGGTTTAGTATTAAATATTGGAGGAGCCTTCAGTCTGATGACTCTAGCTACATAGCTGTTACTTTGACTACTTAATATAGACATATTAAGATTACTTAAGTTGAATTAACTATTTTGTTTAAATAGAAATTTAACATACCATATTAGCATATTGGTCTTCCAAAATATATATATGTAACTTTGTCGTATTGTTTACGCATAATTGATAAAGTAATAATTATTAAAAACTATTTTTGGAATGAGACACGACTGCTATCCGTTTCCCATCTCTACTTGATCGTCCGTTGCTACGCTACCATCCATCAGGCGTTATTTGCAAATTACTTACCTTTAGTATAAATATACTTGGATGAGATTTCACTCAGCAAGTAGGAACTTTATCTTGCAAAATGATTAAGAATACATATAATAAAATATGCATGTGTTAGTAAAGTCATATTAAACTTATGAGTCCAAGTGTTCATAATAGTTGCGCGCAATCACTAGAAAGTTAAGGTTTGCAAGGTCCCCAATGACACCGTGGTCTAAATTATTATATTGAAACATAAGCCTCCCATAGGGTGAGAGGTTGGTATGACACTGAAAATTAATTTATTTTTATAAGTTTCATTGGACTTATTATTGAGTATGCAGTATGACATAGCATCACATATTATAACATAAGGCATAATCTTGTAATTATAATTTTTATAAGATATATAAAACATTTTATTTAGAAACTATTCATATTCTAAGTGAGATTCCTACTTATTTGTTTTTCAATAGTAGAAATGGCTAACTCACCCAAGTTTCCTATCCATTACTGATAAATTCTATAGAAGAATATCCATTGAAAATGTGAGATTAGCATATTGTATGCTATTTTAATTTAGCATAATCATAAAGGGATCTAATCGTTTCCTTAGAACATATTTTCCTTTTACTAAAAGATTGTAAAAACACCATATTTATTACAAGGATTAATTTATCTAATATTTATAATTTAGTTTTCCTTAATTGCCCTTACTTATTCGTGCTAAGGTTGAAAATTAGTCAATTTAATAACTAATTAATTTTCTTATCCCTTAATTAAGTCTAGTGAGTCAATTAATTAATTTAATAATTAATTAACTTTCTTATCCATGATGCACTTATTGGGCTTGTAATTGTGTTAAAGCCCATTAAGTTTAGAAATGTCCTTAAGGTGTTTCATACACTATATTGTCAGAGCATAGATCCGAGAGGGGCTCTTGAACTAATACAGGTGTTAGGCCTATATTTTGTGTCATGATGTTGCAGGCCTAGCATCATGGGCTTTTATAAATCCCATTTTAAAGTTCGCTCAAAATTGTTAAAGTTTGTAGGAAAAACATATTCTAGTAACTAAAGTCTCGTGTTAAAAAATCATATTCTAAAATAGCATCTGAATTTAATAAAATAGTAAACTGTAGACTCTTATAGCTTTTCAAGTGCTGCAATTTCTCTTTTAATCGTTAATTAGAAATTTCCTGCTAAATGAGCATTTTGTTTGTAAACTAGTATCGAAAGGTACTTTTCATTAGTTTTAAAAGTAACCGTAAAAATATTTGTCAGAGACAGTTTTCTTAAAAATTTTCTTCACTAAATTTTCACATTTTAATGAGGTCTAGAAATTCCTTGTTTTAATAAAATTCAGTTTTATGTCTTGAACTAACCTGTTTTCGGTGATTTTTGTAAACTTTATCGATTTAACGGTTTTTTATAAAAAAGTTTTGTTTGTTTTTATAAACCTACTTTAAACTCAAGCTTAGAGGCACAAAATTTTCTTCACAAAAGTTCTTTGTCTTGTCAAAATAAAAAAATTTTCTGTTTTGCAAAATTATGATTTTCGTTAAAAACAAAAACGACACTTACATTACTGGTTAAAAATAGGCAATTTTTTAAATCTGCATGTAATTGTATTTTAGAAGTTTATTTTAAAATTTTTTTCTTCCCGATAATTCTTCGTCTTGTAGAAATCTAAAACTTTTGTGGTTTACGAAAATTGTGATTCGACCTCAAAATGTCCCGTTACACTAAAAACAATGGTTTCTAGTTTTGTAAATCTGTCTTTAATTATATTTTAGAAGTTGATTTGAAAAAAAAAAATTTCTTCATAGAAGTTCTTCATCTCATCAAAATTTAAAAGTTTAATGTTCTATAAAAATTACAATTTCACCTCGAAATGGCCCAGTTATGCTAAAAGCAATGGTTTGCCCTCATTTGATAATGTTTGAGTATTTTTTTAACTCCTTTGGGCAATTTTAGAAAATGGTCTAAAAACCCGACATCGAGTCAAAACTATGAAAAGACTAAGTCATAGAGATTTTCTCAAAACGTCGAAATCTAAAAGTTTCTTGTCTTTGAAAAATCCAAAATCGGATTCCAAACCATCCGTTTTTGTACTCAAAGTAAGCGTTATAATTTTTCTTGAACACAAAACATACCAAACCTAACTAAACTATGCTTAACGTGCATAAATTTAAACAATCATAAGTAAGTTAAAGTTATAAAAACCATAATAAACACCACATAATACTTATTACATTCCATAAACTACAAACAATCATAAACTAACTAAAACCATAAACTTGATCATGCTTAAAAATAGAAGAGAAAGATCGAGAAAATACCCTTGAAGACACTCTTGAAAAACTCCTCCTAGATCTCCTCTTCTCCATCAATATTTTGGCTAGTGATTTTGTGTATGAGATTGGAGAATTTTTGAGAGAGTACACTAGAGGGAAACCGGTTTCTTAGAGGGAAAATGAGAGAGGAAATGAGCAAAAATGTTATCTTGAAACTTAGAGGTCTATTTATAGACAGTTGGCTAATCATACTTAGTCCCTTAATGTAATATTGTTAAGCTTCTAAATAGGATTAAATGAGCTAGAATTTTGTGTTTAATGGCTTAAGGATTGGCGCCCAAGCTTAAGAAAAAGGGAAAAAGAATCTAGCTCATTATAACACTAAGGACATTATCAAATCAGCACTAATCAAGGTCATTTCTTGTACTTGATCTTATCTTCAAAGATTCCACAAAACATATATATTTTATACTTATTGGGGGTGACTCACGTGGCTGATAGGAAATTTAGTTTCCAACAAGTCCTTTTCACTACTTACAGTCCAACACTAATCTCCGAATAAATTGATACCAATATTAATTCCTACTCGCATAGTATGATTAGACTGTTTTAACTCTTAAAATTATTTGTCGACTTTATAGAAAGCCTAAGCTTAATTTTTTCTTCACTTTGCCTCAATAAGTTTTTCAATAGTCTTGAGCTTAGATAGCATTTTTTTTTACTAAAAATTCTACTCGCATAACTCTGATTTTTAACTAATAAGCAATTAAGGACTTGTTATGTGTTACAGTATTTCTTGGTACATTGCTAATATCATACTGCACTTGAAAATTATTATAATTAAAATTCTTAAGTTATTTATGAATTGAAATTTCTTCTGCCTTAAATCGTAGTGAAAATTATCAACCAAATTATTTAATCATAAAAAGTTAATAAATTTAACTTTAAATTTACTTTCAAATTTTGGAATATTTATATTAATTTTTATAAATCCTTTAATCACAAAAATCAAACATAATATTTTTCAAGAAAATCCTTGAGTTAAATATTTAAATTGCGTTATTTAATTCTAGAATTATCTCGTCATTACAATCTACCTCTTTAAGAGTTTTCATCTTGAACATTTGAAAAACTTAGGGTAGCCTTTCCTCATATCTTCTTCGCATTCCCCAATAGCTTCCTCAACGTTGTAATTTTGCCACAAAACTTTAACTAAAAGGATCACCTTGTTCCTTAAGGTTTTCTCCTTGTGAGCCAAAATCTACACTGGCTTCTCTTCATAAGACAGATCTACATGTACCTCAACTGGTTCCTAGTGTAGCACATGTGACGTGTCTGGCACACACTTCATCAACATTCATACATGAAAAACATGTGCATATAAGCTAACTCTGTCAGCAATGCTAGTTGATACATAACCTTACCAATCCTCTCTGAGATCTTGGAAGGTCTAATTTATCTAGGACTAAGTTTTCCTCTCTTACCAAATCTCATCAACCTTACCAATCCCATGCTAATAATTGATGACTTCTAACTTAGTGCATCAGCTACCTTATTTGCTTTCTTAGGATAATAAAAGATTTAACAATTATAATCCATCACTAGTCTCAATCATCTTTGCTACCTCATGTTCAATTCAGCCTGAGTGAAAATGTACATAAGGCTCCGGTGATCCATGTAAATCTCATGCTTTGCTCCATACAGATAGTGTCGCCATATTTTTGGTACAAAAACTACAACTGCAATCTGTGAATCATTCATTAGGTAGTTTCTTACATGATCCTTAAGCTATCTTGACGAGTGTGCAACCATTTTTCCACCTTACATAAGAATGGCCCATAATCCCATCTTCGAAGCGTCGTTGCGAATCACAAAATTTCCTTTTTCTACGTTTGGAATGGTTTGCACTAGAGTGCTAGTAAGCATTCTTTTTAGCTCCTAAAAACTCTATTCATACCTCTTTGTCCATTCATACTTCTTTCCTTTTCGTGTGAGAGCCATGAGCGGTGCTGCGAACTTCAACAATCCTGCAATAAAACATCAGTTGTATCCCACTAAACCAAGAAAACTGCATCTTTTTGTCACGCTCTTTAGAGTTAGCCACTTACTTACTACTTTAATCTTTATGAGATCTCCTGCAACTCTTTCCTTGGAAATCACATAACTTAAAAATTGTAACTTTTTTAGCCAAAATTTACACTTTAAGAATTTGACATATAACTGATTCTCCTCCAAGACCTGTAGAGCCATCTTTAAGTGTTCCTCATGCTCCTTCTTTATTTTAGAATAGACCAGAATATCATCCATGAAGATGATAATGAACTTGTCCAGGTAGTCTTTAAATACTTTATTCATCAGATCTATAAATGCTGTTGGAACATTGGCTAAACTGAATAGAATTATGGGGAACTCATAGTGCCTATAACACGTCCTAAAAGTTGTATCATAATCGCATGTCGATCATTGAGAAATATGTACCTCCCTCCAACTACTTAAATAGATCGTCAATCCATGGCAGCATGTACTTATTCTTGATCATAATCTTATATAGCTCTCAATAGTCAATGCACATCCTTAGTGTACTATTTTTCTTCTTCATGAACAAAACTGGTTCTTCCCATTATGAATAACATGAGCGTATAAACCCCTTTCTAATAGCTCTTGTAGCTACGGCTGAAGCTCTTTGAGTTCTATTGGGGCCATCTAGTATGGCACCTTAGAAACTGGTGTTGATCTGTGTACCAACTCCATCTCGAGTGAGATTTCTTGTTTTGAAGACAACCTTGGTAATTCTTCTGGAAATATTTCTAAAAAGTTCTTGACTATTAGAACATCTTCTGATCCTATCTTGATCTCCTTAGTCTTATTTATGAAGTTGGCTAGGTATCCAACGCATCTAGTAGCCAACATCATGCTTGCTTTCATTATGGATATCATCTATAGTGGCTGCTTCTAGGAAGTCCCCATGAAGGTAAGCTCTTCTTCCTTAGGAGGCCTAAATGCGACTTTCTAGAATCAATAGTTGAAGATGACATTGTATTTTCTCAAGAAGTACATTCCCAAGATAACGTCGTAATCGCTCATATAGATAATGGTAAGATGTACATACAACTCTGTATGTAAACAACTACTGGAATGTTTTGTAACCAATAATTAGACAGTAAGATTTCCACAGAGGGTAAAACAATGCTAAAGAATTGACTTATTCTACCTCCCACCTGTAACGCCCCGAAATTAATTTAATAATATTAGAATGTAAAATGGTAGATTAGTGTGCCATAATGAATATTTTAAACTTAATTTGATCTTTTAGTAAAATTTTGAGTTTAATGTTATTTCTCTTATTTTTATGATTTCTAATGATTTCTTATTGTTTTAAAATGTTATTTTGAGTTTTTAAAACAAACAATCTGTCAAACGTCAAATATGTTTTGTTTTACAAAACAGTGGGCGGCACATGGTTTTATACAGTAAAATCGCCCACTATTTCTCTCTATTTATATCTCACTCTCCCTCTCTTTCTCTCATTCTCTCATTCTCTCTCAACTCTCCATTTTCTCTCTCTCTCCCATGCAACTCTCTCTCTCGGCTCTCTCTTTCCCTCCCAATTTCCCTCAAGATTTTGAAACAAAATTTGCGCCCAAGCTTCGGGTTAGCAAGTAGAAAGCTCGGGGGCATGATTTAGCAACCGAAAACGTGATTTAAAGCTTCGATTCGAGGTTAGTTTTCAAAATTTCAAAACTTTTTCCAATTTCAATTTTTCATGCATTTTTGAAATCTAAGTTTATTCGAGCTTTGGAAACTCTTGATTTGAGCTAAAGGAACTTAGAACAACTAGGATCTAAGCTTTGTTTGAAGAAAAACGGATTTAAATCAAGATTTTTCATTTTTCTTCTTTTTTCTCTATTTTTGGAATTTCTTGGGATTTTGTGTTCAAATCTTGTTTAAATAAGTTTAAAAGTGTCCTATTATATTTTTCTATCATCTATGATTGTTTTTCATGCTTGAGAATTGAGAAAATCAGGTTGTAATCAAGATTTGGGGTTTGGGAGATCCAAAACCCGTGCCTAAAATTTCTAGAAATTTTCCAGATCAGCAGGCGAAACTTCGTGTTCGACAGGCCAGATTCAAAAGATTGACAGGCCGGATTTAAAGGATCAGCAGGCCGAACCTAGAGAAGTTCGGCCGACCGAACGTGGTCCTCCGGTAGGCTGAACTACATAGTTTGGCCAGCCGAACCAAGGGACCGGTAGGCCGATCGAACAAGGGCAAAATTTGTGATTTTCATCCGTTTTCACTGTTTTGAACCCCGATTTAAATCCCAACTTTAAAAAATGATTTTAAAGGTACAAATGGCACATTAGGACACCATAAAATAGTTTAGCAATGTAGAATATCTTAAACTAGATACTGATAGACCTAGTTTTATATAGGATTGTTCATGGTTTCGCGAAGCTAACGTATAGCGGACCAGGATTACGATATGGGCACCAACATGAGTATCAAGATAGCACTTCTACCCTTTCTTTGGTACCCAGTTTCAAATGATTTGGCCTTAAAAAGGGTTTTTATCAAAATGTTTTCAACGGTTGATTGAAAAAGGAATTTTACCGGTTAATTTTTATAAATCGTGGACTGAGATGAACTTCATAATGTATGTTAATGAAAACATCTGGTAAATGGACCTTGAATAATTATAGAAATTATAGAAGGGCACGATGCCATACCAGAGATCGGGTCATGTAGCGATGACCTTGGGGGCAGGTCTCAAAACCCAGCTGGGCCACTACGGTGGTGTTATTCATATGGTTTGCCTAGGAAAAGAAATTAATGATCTTTCTAGTCGGCCAATAACTGTTTTGGGTAAGAATGGTTTTATTTAAATTTGTTTATTCAAGTCTTCTCTTAAATGATTTCTTGAATAAGGATATTTCTTTTTAAATTACTATTTCTTAAAATATAGTATTACTGAGCCTCTCGTTCACATTTTATTTGTTTTTTTAAACTTTTCCCCCTCTAGGTGGATTTCTACTTAGGTTCAGGGAGGATTCTTCAGACAGAACTCAGGAGTAGTAGAAGGAATTAGTATGTTATTTGTAATATTTGATCAAGGCATGTAATATTTTAATTTTCTCTCTACTTGGACTGTGATTGTATTATTATATTGTCAGTACTATGTGTGTGCACAAGTTGTGGGTTAGTGGGACCCATACTCGCAACTCTTATTGTTTCATTTCGCGCTTAATGTTTGCCTCAATGATTTTATCTGTTTAATGATTATGAATTCCTTTTACAAAAAGGTTTTAAAACTTTCACATTTTTATATTTAATTTAACCCCTTTAAACTCATGTTTCTAATTAAATTTTTATTTAATTAACTTAAATAATCTGCCATGTCACCTCCCGTACCACAGGGCGTAATAGAATGGTATCAGAGCTCAAGGTTATGAACCTTGGAAATTGTGCACACATATGTATGACAATGAAATACTACTGACAGTCCCAATTTTATTTTTAGAAGTGAGAGAATGGCACTTAGACTTCGTTCGATAGCTGACGTCGAGTTTAGAAATGATGAGGGTATGATGAGGTCTGTGTTTGCTGCATTCCGGCAGATGGTTGTTACGGCCAGACCGGAGGATTTTGATGTTAATCGTTGGCATACATATTTTAAGAAATTCTGACGTGCGTCTATACCACTTTTTATGGAAATGGGGACCCGCAATTGGCAGAATATTGGCTAGAATCGTTCGTCAAGCATTTGGATACCCTTGATGTGCCTAATAAGTATCGTGTGGAATTTGCTACATATAAGTTCTAGGGTGGCGCTAATACTTGGTGGAAGCAAGCTAAGCGTCTGGAACGGAATGGTGACATCAGTTGGGAAATGTTCGAGGAGCTGTTTTATGACCGGTATTTTTCGCAGGGGTATAAGGATCAGAAGGCGGCTAAGTTCTACAGGTTGCAGTAGGGTGACTTGTCCGTTCGTGAGTACGAGGTAAGGTTTAATGAGTTGACCAGGTTTGCTCCATCAATAGTGGCATCAGAATGTGAAAAATGTATAAAGTTTTAGGAAGGACTCAAGGCTCCTATTCGGTGATAAGTGGTTGCTCTACAACTCAGGAGTTTTGGAGAGCTTGTGTCATCAGTAATATCGATGGAAAATGATTATGTGTTGTATTATAAGGATCGAGCAAATGCATCAGGAAGGCCACAGAGGAGTTGTAGGAAGAGCACCAATAGTCATCTAACTTTGGGGAAGAACAAGCAGGGTGGCATGAACAGTGGTAGCAGTAGTTCATCTAGCAGTGGTAGCAGCAGTTCCTATAGCTTCCATTGTCATTGTTGCCAACAGCCAGGACACATCAAGAGGAATTACCCGATCAGGAGTGCTCGTCTAGGATCTTAAACCGGAGAAGGTGCCAGTCGTCAGCCTCAGCCTCAGACCCTACCTCTGCCTCAATAATTTTTGCAGTTGTAGTTTCCTCAATTCTCTCCTCAGCAATTATCATACCTAGCGCAAGGGCAGTAGCCGTAGCATTTTCAGCGTAGTGTCCCTCAGTATCAAGCATCGAGTATAGCTAGTGTGTAGTCATCTTCGTCAACACAGTATCGGTGGAATAATCCAGGGCCTAGCAATGTTGGTAGAGGAAAAGGAAAGGCATCAGTTCAGGTTCATGCAATGGCAACAAGAGGTTCAGAAGCCCAGACCAGCAATGCGGTTGTCGATGGTATGATTTTAGTTTCCCAATCCTTAGCTCATGTTTTATTTGATACAGGTGCCACTCATTCTCTCATTTCGAGCTCTTTTGTACATGCCTTGGGATTAGAGATAGGAGAGTTCAATGAACCCCTAGTTATAACTTCTCCCTTGGGGCGGCTGTGTGTCAATTGTATGTGTAAAGCTTGTAAAATCAAGATTGGGGATGAGATTTTGAAACGTGATTTGATTGTACTCCCCATGAGCTCATAGGGGAGCCCTATGAGCTCATTAAAAGTGATTTGATTATTCTCCCTTGGGGATGGACTGGTTGTCCAGGTATAATGCAGTTGTGGACTGTCAACTTAGAAAGGTGACCTTATTGTCTGATAGGAGGACGATGATCACTTACCAGGGTGGTGGTGATCGGTTAATGAGTGAGCATCTCATGAAGTCATGTCTTAGAGGGTGAAAGAATCTAGTTTGTCATGCTTTTCTTGCAAGTTTAGAAGGTGAGCCCTATGCTTTGAAAGGAAATGTAGCGATACCAGTGGTTGATGAGTACGAGGATGTCTTCCCTGATGTGTTACAGGATTACTACCGCATCGAGAGATCAAGTTTGGTATTGAGCTGCTTCTAGGTACAGCACTGATTCTAGTAGCACCTTCTCAGATGATGCCAGCAGAAATGAAAGAATTGAGAAAGCAACTTCAGGAGCTTGCTTATAAGGGATATATTTAGAATAGTACGTCACCGTGGGGAGCATTGGTTTTGTTTGCTAAGAAACATGATGGGACTCTCAGGTTGTGTATAGATTATCGGCAGCTGAATCATGTCACAGTGAAGAATAAGTATCCTTTGCCTAGAATCGATGAGTTGTTTAATCAGCTAGGAGGTTTGCGGTACTTCTCAAAGATTGATTTGTGTTCGAGGTACCATCAGCTCAGGATAAAGGAGGAAGATATTCTTAAGACAGCTTTTAGAACCCGGTATGGACACTTTGAGTTTCTGGTGATGCCGTTTGGATTGACGAATGCTCCGGTAGCTTTCATGGATTTGATGAATAGGATATTCAAGTCTTTTCTGGATCAGTTCGTGATCGTGTTCATTGATGATATTCTGGTGTATTCTAAGACTTGGGAGAAGCATAAGCAGCATCTCAGGATCGTGCTTCAGACTCTGCGGGAGCATTAGTTGTATGCCAAGAAAGAAAAGTGTGAGTTTTGGTTAACAAAAGTTAAGTTTCTAGGTCATGTCATCTCCGAGCATGGTATTTATATGGATCTCAGCCATAGTGGAATGGGAACGACCAAGGAATGCAACAAAAATTCACAGATTTTTGGGTCTTGTAGGTTATTATAAGAAATTTGTAAAGGATTTTTCAAAGATCGTAGCGCCGTTGACAAGATTGATCAGGAAAAATGACAAGTTTGAGTGGGATGAAGAATGTGAGCTCGCTTTTCAGGAATTGAAGAACCGGTTGACTTCAACCCCAGCATTGGTTATTCCTAATAGTGACGAGCCGTATGAGGTTTATGCAGATGCTTCATGACATGGGCTTGGATGCATGTTGATGCAGCATGGACGCGTGGTGGCGTACGGACCGAGATAGCTACGACCTCAAGAGCGAAATTATCCTACTCACGACTTGGAGCTTGCGGTGGTGATTCACGCGTTGAAGATTTGGAGATGTTATTTGTATGGGGCAATATTTCAGGTTTTCTTCGATCATAAGAGTTTAAGGTATTTGGTCACTCAGAGGGATGAGGCAGCAGAGATGGATGGAGTATATGGAGGATTATGATTTCGCGTTGCAGTACCATCCTGGGAAAGCTAATGTGGTCATTGATGCGCTTAGCAGGAAGTCTTCAGGGATCCTTGCTTATTTAGCTCTTGAAGATCGGAAAAGAGATGTGACAGTGAGCGAGTATGGATTACAGTATTATGAAGACTATGATCGAGTTTTGGTGTACCATATGAAAGTGACCCCGGCTCCTATTCAGATGGTGAAGCAAAATCAGTGGTAGGACCAGCATCTTCAAAGGATTTGGAAGCAGATTCATAATGGAGAGCAGTTTGAAGAATGGAGAGTGCATGCAGATGGATCGTTGTACTTCTGGGAGCACTTAGCAGTTCCAGCAATCGCCGAGGTGACAAAAACCGTTATGGACAAAGCTCATAGTCTTAGTTCGCCATTCATCAGGGGAGCACAAAGATGTATCGTGATTTGAAGAGGCAATATTGGTGGAGAGGTATGAAGAAAGATGTTCGAGAGCACGTGGTCAAGTGTACGACGTGTCTTCAGGTGAAAGCCGAGCATCAGAAGCCAGCAAGACAGCTTCAGCCTGCTTCCTATTCCAAGGTGGAAATGGGAGCATGTGACGATGGATTTTCTTACAGGTTTGCCAAGGACGAAGCAGCGATATGATGCAGTTTGGGTCGTGGTTGACAGGTTAACAAAATCGGCGCATTTCATTCTGTTCAGGTCAACATGTTCGAGAAAAGTTCTCGGGGAGTTGTATCTACAGAATATAGTGAGATTGCATGGAGTTCCTTTGTCCATCACATCTGATCGAGACCCCAGGTTTAATGTTAAGTACTAGAGGAGCTTTTAGGAGGCTTTAGGCACGGATTTGAACTTCAGTATGGCATTTCATCCTCAGACGATGGGTAGTCTGAGCAAGTTATTCAGATTCTTGAGGACATGTTGCGTGCTTGTGTGTTAGACTTCGGCAGAAATTGGAAGAAATATTTGCATCCGGTAGAATTCGCGTACAACAACAGTTATTAGGAAAGCATTGGTATGGAACCATTTGAGGCGTTGTATGGTTGACCATGTAGGTCACCGGTGTGTTGGCAGAGCCGAAAGATAGGATTATTCTTGGGCCAGGTGAGATTCATGATAGCAACAAGAAAGTCGTCGTGATTCGAGATCGATTGAGGGCAGCCCAGAGTCGATAGAAGAGTTATGTAGGACCCTCAGAATTTGCAGTAGGGGATTTTGTTCTCTTGAAAGTATCACCTCGTAAAGGTATTATGCGGTACAGAGTGAGTGGAAAGCTTGCCCCGAGATATGTAGGACCGTTCGAGATCACTCAGCGTGTTGGTGTGGTTACTTATCAGCTCAACCTTCTGCCTGAACTTTCTCATGTTTATGATGTGTTTCATGTGTCGATGCTTAAGAGTGTCTGCCTGAGCAGGATAAGATAGTTTTATTTCACGATGTACAGGTTCAGGAAGACACGACGTACGAGGAAGTATCGATTCAGATTATCGACCAGAAAGTGATCAGTTTGTGTCGTCGGGACATACTATTAGTAAAGGTCATATGGCAGCATCAAAGGGTTGATAAATCCACTTGGGAATTAGAATCGAGCATGCGGGAGTTGTATCCGCATATGTTTTGTTTCTAAATTGATTCGTAAATTTCGAGGGCGAAATTTCTTTTAGGGGTGGAGAGTTGTAATGCCATGAAATTAATTTAATGATATTAGAATGTAAAATGGTGGATTAGTGTTCCATAATGAATATTTTAAACTTAATTTGATCATTTGGTAAAATTTTGGGTTTAAAGTTATTTCTCTTATTTTGATGATTTCTAATGATTTCTTATTGTTTTAAAATGTTATTTTGAGTTTTTAAAACAAACAATGTGTCAAACGTCAAATATGTTTTGCTTTACAAAATCGTGTGCAGCACACGGTTTTCGCACAGTAAAACCGCCCTACTATTTCTCTCTATTTTAATCTTACTCTCCCTCTCTTTCTCTCATTCTCTCTCAACTCTCCCTTTTCTCTCTCTCTCCCGTGCAGCCCTCTCTCTCTCGGTCTCTCTCTTTCCCTCCCAATTTCCCTCAAGATTTTGAAACAAAATTTGAACCCAACTTTTGGGTTAGCAAGTAGAAAGCTCAGGGGCATGATTTGGCAACCGAAAACATGATTTAAAGCTTCGATTCGAGGTTAGTTTTAAAAATTTCAAAACTTTTTCCAATTTTCAATTTTTCATGCATTTTTGAAATCTAATTTTATTCGAGCTTAGGAAACTCTTGATTTGAGCTAAAGGAACTTAGAACAACTAGGATCTAAGCCTTTGTTTGAAGAAAAACAGATTTAAATCAAGATTTTTCATTTTTCTCCCTTTTTCTCTATTTTTAGAATTTCTTGGGATTTTGTGTTCAAATCTTGTTTAAATGAGTTTAAAAGTATCTTATTATGCTTTTCTATCATCTATGATTGTTTTGTATGCCTGAGAATTGAGAAAAATAGGTTGAAATCAAGATTTGGGGTTTTGGAGACCCAAAACCCGTGCCTGAAATTTCTAGAAATTTTTCAGATCAGCAGGCCGAACTTCGTGTTCGGTAGACCAAATTCATCTGTTTGGCAGGTCGAACCTAGAGAAATTTGACTGACTGGACGTGCTCCTCTAGCAGGCCGAACTACACAGTTTGGCCGGCCGAACAAGGGCAAAATTTGTGATTTTCATTCGTTTTCATTGTTTTGAACCCCGATTTAAATCTCAACTTTACAAAATGATTCTAAAGGTACAAATGGCACATTAGGACACCGTGAAATAGTTTAGCAACGTAGAATATCTTAAACTAGATACTGATAGACCTAGTTTTATCTAGGATAGTTTGTGGTTTCACGGAGCTAACGTATAGCGGACCGGGATTACGGTGTGGGGCACCAGCATGAGTATCGAGGCAGGACTTTTACCTTTTCTTTGGTAACCCAGTTTCAAATGATTTGGCCTTAAAAAGGGTTTTTATCAAAATGTTTTCAATGGTTGATTCAAAAAGGAATTTTATTGGTTAATTTTTATAAACCATGGACTGAGATGAACTTCATAATAAACTTCATAATGTATGTTAATGAAAACATCTGGTAAATGGACCTTGAATAATTATAAAAATGAATATAAGGGCATGATGCCATATCAGAGATCGGCTTGTGTAGCGATCGACCTTGGGGGCAGGTCTCGAAACCCAGCTAGGCCACTACGGTGGTGTTATTCATATGGTTTGCCTAGGAAAAGAAATTGATGATCTTTCTGGTCGACCAATAAACTGTTTTGGGTAAGAATGGTTTTATTTAAATTTGTTTATTCAAGTCTTCTCTTATATGATTTCTTGAATAAGGATATTTCTTTTTAAATTACTATTTCTTAAAATATAGTCCTATGAGCCTCTTGCTCACGTTTTATTTGTTTTTTTAAACTTTTCCCCCTCTAGGTGGATTTTCGCTTAGGTTCAAGGAGGATTTTTTGGACAGAACTCAGGAGCAGTAGAAGGAATTAGTAGGTTATTTGTAATATTTGATCAAGGCATGTAATATTTTAATTTTCTCTCTACTTGGACTGTGATTGTATTATTATATTGTCAGTACTATGTGTGAGCATAAGTTGTGGGTCAGTGGGACCCATACTCGCAACTCTTATTGTTTCATTTCTTGCTTAATGTTTGCCTCAATGATTTTATCTGTTTAATGATTATGAATTCCTTTTACAAAAAGGTTTTGAAACTTTCACATTTTTATATTTAATTTAACCCCTTTAAACTCATGTTTCTAATTAAATTTTTATTTAATTTAACTTAAATAATCTGCCACGTCACCTCCCGTACCACGGGACGTGACACCACCCTATCTAGATTTTGGGCAAACTTTGATGATGCAAATGAATGGGCAAAATTAGACAGTAAGGTATTTATTGCTACTATTTCCATTATTATTCTTCCTCTGAGGCTGACCCTTTTGGTTGCCATGGTTTTGATTTCCCTTCCCCTTATTGTTATTCAAACCCTGCTATTTGTTACCTTTGATTGAGTTACTACCTCGGCCATTCCGTTGAGATTCTGGGTTTTATTTCCCTTTGGCCTTTTCTTCTTTCTTGGCCTTGAAAAACTTGGCCTTTTCCTCCCTGTTTTGAGTTACCTAGTAACCAGTGTGAACCACTTGATGAATATAATCTTTTACAAACTTAGGTGGTTTGTTTCTGCTACTAGTTTCTATAGCAAGGTCAGTTCTAAACATCTTCATCACCCTCCTTATTTCCTCTCACTCTGTGCTCGCCATGTATGGATATAGGTGAGCTAGCTGCTTAAACTTTCACTGACAAATTTCCCTCATGAAAATTATTTAACTCATCCTCTTAGATTTCCATATTGTCTAGATTGAAGTACATTTCATTGAAATCAATGAAATCTTACCAGGTCATTATACTGACATCCTTTTTTAGTTCTATAGTTTGTCACCAATGACAGGCATCCTTCTTAAGTATATATGAAGCACACATGACTTTCTCTTGGTTGTTCAACCTCATAATGTTCAGGACCACTTGAACATCAGTCAACCAGTTGTCAACTTCTATAGGATTTATGGAGCCATTGAACTCTCGTGCCTTCCTATGTTAAAAATTTTCGAAGATAGTAACCCAATGTGCATCTTCTATTAGTAGGGCATTTTGGCACTCAGCTATCTTTAAGCCAATCAGGGCAGATGACAATTCTTGATCATTTTGATCTCTTGCTACAAGATGATTCTTTGGTGCAAGTAGATTTCCTCAAGCTAGCACCCTTCCAGTTGGATGTGGGGGGTTCTGCTATGCTAACTGCTCCCATAGTGCATTCATTTCTTGCTATTGGGGGCTTGCAGCTGTTGCCTCTTTTCAGCAATTAGAGCCATCAAATCAACTTCCAATGGACCTCGAGTCGCTTTCGCTCGTGGTCAAACCATAATCCTATCATTAAACGAGAAAGGTTATATAAATTCAATATTTTTTGCATGTGGAAAATTTTAATTTAATTTTATGCATATCACAATTATTAATTGATAGTACATATTTGTATCATAAATAGGGGCACGTTAGAATCATAATCATTTCATACATGATATATTATGAACATAAACTTTTAACATACCCATCGGGAATTTATATCACATCCCATAGTATCATATGTGTATATATCTGTAAAATTGCTATACAACAATATTGATGAAACTATGAAAATGAACATTTTTAAGGCATAATATCACCATTTTGCCTTCATATTTCTCGTGCTAAACTCCTTAATTAAAGCATTTGTGGAGTATTTGTATTAAAATATGTTTAAATATATGTTTTTAATATGTTTTTATGTTTAAGTATATTTTTGGTAATTTTAGAGTTGGTTTTGTCTATAAAATATGTGTTTTACGTGAAAGAAATTAAAATCATAAAAATATTATGTTGTGATTTTATTTTTTGAGTGCTTAAAAATAAGTTTTTAGAATGTAAATATGTTTTAATATATTTTTAGTAATTTCTAAAAATATTTTTAAGACTTAAAAAATTATATTTGTTTCAAACTATAAAGGCGTAAAATTTTTATGTTTGTTTTTATTTTTAGTGTGTTTTGTGGTTTTAATATAAAATAAGTATTTTTATAATTATAGTAAAAATTATGTTTGTAAAATTATTAATTTTTTTTAATTAACTACTTTTAGATTTGAATCTCGAAGAAAAATGGGGGTAAAATAGCACCGAAATGGGCAAAAATGGACAACAAATGCTTAGAAATAAATAAAAATTCCAATTTAAATAAAGCAGGACACGTGACGTGATTTCAGTCATTTTATTCAACATTTGACGTCAACGGGACCCACCATTGATCAGCTTCGTCTGGTCTTATGTGGTCAGCTTTACTTTTCTCGCATGTTCCTATCTCCATAGCCATGCGATCAGCATGTTTTGACCAATCCAACAGCCTTCTATAGCTCATCAATCCCACCAGTTGTGTAATCGACCTTTATAGGTGCTATAAGCAGCCTAGATCGTGTTGCATGTTTCCAATTGTCTAGAAGTAGCAAATTACATCCAAAACTCAAAATCTAAAGAGCTAAAGCATGTGAAAAACCGAAGAAAAAAATAAATTAGAAAATGTCAAGTTGCAATTTTGGAGTCGTAATTTCTACAAAAAATAGTAAAAAAATTATAAAAAAAAATGTAAATAGTTGTTCAACCTTTGCCTATGAATATTGGATTTTTTTCCTTGGTTTCCTCACACCTTTTTGGAGAAAAAAAATGATATTTAAAATTTATTTTTAGTCTTTAGTTTTAGAATATCTAATTCTAAAACTAAATTATAAAATATTGTCTAAGTTATGTTGTAATATTTTCAATTTTTTTTAATATTATAAGAGTTTTTACTTTAAATGAGTTTTTATTTTTTTTTCTTTTTAGCCAAGGAAAGAGAGCGAACTTCTGGCAAAATTATCTTAAATATTCGTAGTTTTCCTTAGTTTTCTAAGCAGTTATAATGCCAAAATATTTTCTTAAAAAACCTATGATTTTATTATTATTTTAGCTAGAGTGCTTGTAAAATTAGATTGATTTATCGTTGACATAGACTGACAAGAATAATGCTTAAGAGAACCTTGATTAGTCGTAAATAGGGAATGACATGGTAAATGCTTAACTTATTATTTTGTTTGTTATTTTAGTTAAGTAATATTGAAATCATATATATTTATGAAGTTAAGTTTTTACTGCATTATAGACATAGATTAACACAGTACATGCTTGGAAATGCTTGAGTTATTATCGACAGAAAATGGCCTATTGCATTCTCAGAACTTTTCATAAATAATTTAGCAAAGGTAAAATATAGTTAAGTTATTATTATTGTTGTTAGTCTTTCAAATTTATTGAACTTATTATTAAAGTTCCATATTTGTTAGTAACATTTCTTGTTGTTGAAATTCTAAAATCACAAAAATCTAAAATAGAAAAATGTTATAAAAATGTGTAAATATTGTAAATAAATTGTAAACATTTAAAATCGATAGTATAATATATATTGGACTTAGCATCACCTTTTTTCCCATGGGATCGATCTCGAATTCATCGAGTTTTATTACTTATGACAATCTTGTACTTGAGAGAGAGTTCAATCAAGCTCGAACAAGTTTTTGACGCCATTGCTAGGTTTTGGTAATTTCTTGTCTCCTTTTACTAGGAGAGCAAGTTCATAAGTCTTTTTCGGGGGTGCTCCTAACCACCTCAAGATGGCCCATGAGACGGCCCTTGGGGTTATGTTGCCCTGCTTCCAAGATGCTTAGGGCACATAAATGAGGTCTCGATGAGGGGATTTGTTGGATGTATGGCTTTCCATTCTCCTTGGCACACAATGTGCTAAGTGAGCCACCCGTGGGCCAAGAGTGCCTACAGAGTGTGGGTATATAGGTGACCATGAGGGTGCCATACGTCTCCATAAGTCAAGATGTCTTGTCCACAATATCAGCTAGAGTCAACATTGCATAAACTTAACGGCCAGAAGGCTGGCATATGTGCTTCCGATCTGCATGCGGGTTCCTCAACGCGGGGCATATGGTCAATTGAGCTAGGATGCCGTGGAGAAATGCAAGCACCCAGGCAGCTCAACATGGGTTGGTTAAGGTTCGACCACAATTATGGGACTCAATAGTCATCGAAACATGAAAGGGATGATGCAGGTTGAGCGGCTAGCCTAATGTGGGGCCATAGAGCTAGTTAAGAGTCGCTTAGGTGGCATACTCATAGGCTAGGGTGTGTTGGCTTGAGGACTTAACCTAGCAGCCTGGGGTACCCATGGCCTTAGTGCACAAAAGTTGCACATATGATCGGGATGGATCAAACAGATAATATGCTAGTTGGTCTTAAGCGATAAAGCTATAAGTGCTACTAAGAGGAAGTTATTTTTGGGCTAGCAGCCATATATATGGTAGGCATTAAGGGAAGACCTACAGGCGTATTGGTGGGCAAGTGTTGGAGGCGTAGGACCTCAACATGGGGAAGAAGCCATTATGCTTGTATGTGAGACTCGGTTGTGATCAAAGTTTGTAGGCGTGAAACGAGATGCATGCACACAAGAATGTATAAGCTTCCTGGAAGGCTTGATTGATGAGTAGGATGGCCTTGACTCGAGGAGTGTTGGTGCCGTACTGCCATATTCTGCACATTAAAAATCTTGGACCATGACAATTGGTATTAGAGCTTGATTACTAAAGAAAGGCAATAGGCCTGAATAAAGAGTGCTCATAAGTTGGAGCTCTATGTGGGACATTTCTAAGAACCACATCATTAGAAGTAGATTATAATATACAAGAGGGTATGCTTTATAAGTTTACAATGGAAAACTTTGGTAGGCAATGAGGTTAGTACTTGTCTTGATAGTGTTGGGTTTAGCATATACACACTTACTCTGTTGAAGAGTTGCATAAGGCACCGGTGCACACATGTTGGCTTAAGGATAAGTCTTAGCAAGAGTGAGAGTGCATTGGCCTATAATCAAATGACCCAACAGTCTAGACAGTCCTTGTGCAATGGCACCAATAGAACAATCCAGTAGCAGTGTTGGGTGGCATGGAAGCTTCAATGGTTGGATAGACATCCTCATTGGGGATTCAAGAAAGATGGTTTAGATTGATACACTAGCCCGAAAGGGGCCATATCAGATGTTGCATTAAGAGTTGGGTTTTGCTCACGGTTATGCCAAAGTGCATGATCAACTGGTTGCCTCGAGAAGAAAGATACTCATCATGAAGTATAGATGAGATCTACGAGATGACTTTGGCTAAGAAAGCCATGATTGGAAACTAACCAAGAGCATCGGTTGGGTTATGTCACCACAAAGGACCCATGGGTTTGCGTAAGTGGGATCAGCAAGAGTCCAAGAGAGTCTGTGCCATTGATTTGATAACTTGAGAAAGTCTAAGACATTCTGCACCACTATGAGACACTGTAAATAGGAAAACTAATGGTTACAGATAGTCAAGAGTGCTACATTGTTGTAGTTGGCTGGTTAGTCATGTCTGCATGGGGTGCACTCTTTGCTCATGGTTTGTTAGAACATCGGAGCCCAATGCATGGGTTCCTTGAAGCTGGGTTGGTCAAGTCCAAGCAACAAGTTAGTTGGTCCTATTATTGAGGACACTGACAAAGGAAAGGTGATGGGAGGGAACTGCTTTTTGCATCAATTGCACTTGAGAGTGGATCATCAAGACATGTCAAAGACTGAATCAAGAGAATACTTGCTTGCTCAAGGTGAATGTCGTGAAGACTCAGGTACTAGAGAAGCATATTTCAAAGATGAAGAGCTTGCATAAAGTGAAGGTCATGAAGACTCAAGTACTAGAAAAGCTTATTTCGAAGATGAAGGGACAAGGTACCGTTTTGTTAAAGCGGTTAGCTTGTGAGCTTTGCAAGGAGTGGCATTTCTCAAGAATGCATTGAGTTGAATATGGTTCCAGACAGATGGAATAGGGGAGCCCACTCGAGAAAGTTTCCAAGAAGGTTGAGACAATAAGCACAATTTGGTGGACACGTTCTTTGGGAAGTGTCGCAGCAGTGGTTGTTCGATTAGTGGACATTGGATTTTTTGAATGCGTCAAGTAGGCATGTGGCCTTAGGGATGTTATAGGACAAGAAGCATGGTCTAGACTGGTGCCATATTGTCACGCCCCATAGTACGAAAGGTGACATGGCGGTTTAATAAGGTTAATTAAGTGAAAATTTTGATTAAACACAAGTTAAAGAAATTAGTTAATTATAGAGAACGCAATAATTTAAAAGCCTTTTTAAACAAATATTTGTAATCATTTGTTAAATAAGAATAACAAAATAAACAATAGGAAATAATAAAATAATAAATAAAGAAAGTATAAGAAATGCGAGTTGGCTCTCACTGGCCCACATTTTGTGCACACACCTAGTACTGACAATAATAAATTACAACCACAGTCCAAAAATAAAGAGAGAAAGTTAAAGTAATACATGCCTTGAGTTTACAATTCAAATAACCTACTTGACTCTTCTACTGCTCGTAAGTCCTATTTGTGGACTCTTCTCCGATCCTAGGCTGAAATCCCCCCTAGAGGGGAAAGATTTAAAACAAATAAAAATATGAGTGCAAGGCTCATTAGGACTATATTTAAATACAGACAAACAATTTAATTGTAAAATTTACCTTTCAAGAAATAATTGGAAACAGAGTTAAATAAATAAAACCATTTAAAGAAGTTTTAATAAAACAGTTCGTCAAGAAAGTACCTTTTTGTCTATCTCTGAGCAAACCATAATATTCACCACCAAAGTGGCCCAGCTGGGTTTTGGGACCTGATCCTAAGGTCGTACGCTACACGACCCAATCTCTGATGTGGGATCATGCCTAAATAGACTTCTTTATAATTACTAAAAGCTCATTTTTACCAAGTATTTTCATTTACATTCATTATGATGTTTATTATGAAAATTACCTCAAACTACTGTTCATGAAAACAGTTAATAAAATCCCTTTTTCAATCAATCATTGAAAACATTTGATAAAAATCCTTTTAAGGCCAAAATATTTGAAACTAGGTCACCAAGGGAGAAGGGTAGAAGTCCTACCTCAATCCTCGTGCCAGTGTCCCACATCGTAGTCCCAGTCCGCTATATGTTAGCTTTGTAGAACCTCGAACACCTTAAATATAAGCTCGGTCTATCAGTATTTAGTTTAAGATATCCTATGTTGCTAAACTATTTCATGGTATCCTAGTGTGCTATTTGTATTTATAAAATCATATTGTAAAGTTAAAATCTTAATCGGGATTCAAAATAGTAAAAAAGGGTGAAAAATAATAAAATTTCACCATGCCCGGTCGTCCACCGGTCACCATGGTTCGGCCGACCGAACTGCACAGTTCGGCCTGTCTGAAGAGTAGGTCTGGTCATATGAATCTGACTTGCTAAACCCATACATCTGGTATGCCAAACTGAAAAATTCTAGAATTTTTCAGGCACTGGTTTTTTGCCTCCCACGTCCAAATCCTCATTTCAAACTGTTTTTCTCAGTTCTTAGGCATGAAAAACATCTATAGATGATAGAAAAACATTGTAAAACACTTTTGAACTAAATTAAACAAGATTTGCACATGGATTTTGAAAATTTTCAAAAATAGAGAAAAATAGAAAATCTTGATTCAAACTCGTTTTTCTTCAAATTAAACTTAGATTCTAGTTGTTTTAAGTTCCTTTAACTTAGATTCATGGTTTTCTAATCTTAAGGAAGCTCGAATTTCAAAATGAAAAAAAAATTGAAAAGTTTAGAAAAGTTTGAAATTTAGAAACTAACCTTAGATTTAAACTTTAAATCACGCTTTTTATCACCCAAACACGTTCCCAAGCCTCCAATCCACTAAAATCTGAAGTAGAAGCTTGATTTTGATTCAAAAATTTGAGAGGTAATGAGAGAGAATGAGAGGTAAAGAGAGAGAGAGAGAGACGAGCGAGAGAGTGTGTGTGATAGAGAGAGCTGAATGAGAGAAAGAGAAGAGGAGGGAGAGATAAATAAAGGGAAGAGGAGTTCAAATTAGGAAGGAAAAATCATGTCCTGCACATGGTTTTTCCTAAGTGGGACTTGTTGGTCATTTGACAAATTGTTTTGTTTTAAAAATTCAAAATAACAAATAATAATAATTAAGAGTAATTAAAAATCATTAAAATAATGAAAAACAACATTAATTTAGAAATTTCACAAAATGATCAAATTAAGTTTAAAACATTCATCATGGCACACTAATCCACCATTTTACATACTAATAACACTTAATTAAATTTTGGGGTGTTACAACTCTTCAGCCCTAAAAGAAATTTCGCCCTTGAAATTTACAAATCAATTTAGTAATAAAACAAATGAGGATACAACTCCTGCATGCTCGATTCTAATTCCCAAGTGGCTTCATCAACTCCATGATGCTGCCACACGACCTTCAATAATGGTATATCACGACGACACAAACTGATCACTTTTTGGTCGATAATCTGGATTGGCACCTCTTCGTATGTCGTGTCTTCTTAAATCTGCACATCGTGAAATGAAACTATCTTGTTCTGCTCAGGTGGCCACTTCTGAAGCATTGACAAGTGAAGTACATCGTGAATATGAGAAAGTTCAAGAGGAAGATCGAGCCAATAAGCAACTATCCCAACACATTGCGTAATCTCGAACGGTCCAACATATCTTGGTGCAAGCTTATCGCTTACTCCGAATCGTGTGACGCCTTTGCTAAGCGATACCTTCAAGAGAACAAAATCTCCTATCTCGAATTCCAAGGGTCGACGTCTTTTATCTGCGTAACTCTTTTGTCGACTCTAAGCTGCCTTCAATCAGTCTCAAATCACGGCGACCTTCTCATTGCTATCGTGAATCTCATCTGGCCCAAGAATAATCCTATCTTCCAGTGTTACCCAACACACCGATGACCGACATGGTCGTCCATACAATGCTTCAAATGGTGCCATACCAATGCTCTATTGATAGCTATTATTGTACGCAAACTCTGTCGATGCAAATATTTCTTCCAATTCCCTCTGAAGTATAATGCACAAGCACACAACATGTCCTCGAGAATCTAAATAACTAGCTTAGATTGCCCATTAATCTTAGGATGAAATGCCATGTTGAAATTCAAATCCATAGCCAAGGCCTCTTGAAAGCTCCTCCAGTACTTGGTGTTAAACCTGGTGTCTCTATCAGATGTGATTGACAAAAGAACTCCATGCAATCTTACTATATTTTGCAGGTACAATTCCCCAAGGACCTTTCTTGAACATGTCAACCTGAACGGAATAAAATGCGTCGATTTCGTTAATCTGTCAACCACGACCCAAACTGCATCATGCCTTTGCTCCGTCCTCGACAATCTGGTAAGAAAATCCATCGTGATGTGCTCCCGTTTCCACCTAGAATAGGAAACGGCTGAAGCTGACTTGCTAGCTTTTGATGCTTGTTTTTTACCTGAAGACAAGTCATACACTTAGCCACGTATTCCCAGACATCTTTCTTCATGCCTCTCCACCAATATTGCCTCTTTAGATCACAGTACATCTTCGTGTTTCTTGGATGAATGGTGAACTGAGACTTATGGGCTTCATCCATCATGGCCTTTGTCACTTCTGTGATTGCTGGAACTACTAGCTGCTCCCTGAAGTATAACGATCCATCGGCATGTATTCTCCATTCTTCAAATTGCTCTCCATTCTGAATTTCCATCCAGATTCCCCATAGATGTTGGTCCTGCCACTGACTCTATTTCACATCTAAACAAGAACTGGGGTCTTCTCCATATAGTACACCGAAACTCAATGACAATCTTCGTAGTACTGCAGCCCGTATTCACTTACCGTTGCGTCCCTTTTTCAATCCTCAAGTGCTAAATAAGCGAGAATCCCTGAAGATTTCCTGCTAAGTGCATCAACGACCACATTAGCTTTCTCGGGATGGTACTACAGTGCAAAATCATAATCCTCCATGTATTCCATCCACCTTCGTTGCCTCAAGTTTAGATTTCTCTGGGTGAACAGATACTAAAAACTCTTATGGTAGGGGAAAACCTGAAACGTCACTCCATACAGATAACACCTCTAGATCTTCAGCACATGAATCACTACCGTGAGCTCCAAGTCATAAGTAGGATAGTTTCGCTCATGAGGTCGTAACTGTCTTGACCCATACGCCACTACACGTCCATGTTGCATCAGCATGCATCCTAGTTCATGTCTTGAGGCATATGTGTAAACTTTATATAGCTCATCACTATTGGGGATAACCAATACTAGGGCTGAGGTCAATCAATTCTTCAATTCTTGAAAAGCAAGCTCACATTCTTCATCCCATTCAAACTTGACATTCTTCATGATCAATCTTGTCAATGGTGCTGCTATCTTCAAGAAATCCTTCACAAATTTCCTGTAGTATCCTGCGAATCCCAAGAAACTACAGATTTCTCCCATATTCCTCAGTCATTCACACTCCATTATAGCTTCCACCTTAGAAGGATCCATCGAGATACCATGCTCGGAGATGACATGCCCTAGAAACTTGACTCTATCAACCAAAACTCACACTTGTTTTCCTTGGCATATAACTGGTGTTTCTGCAGAGTCTAAAACACGATTCTGAGATGCTGCTCATGCTCCTCCCAAGTCTTAGAATAAACCAAGATATCGTCGATGAACATGATCATGAACTGATCCAAATAAGGCATGAATATCTTGTTCATTAGGTCCATAAAAGCTGCCGAAGCATTGGTCAATCCAAATGGCATCACTACAAACTCAAAGTGTCCATACCGGGTCTTGAAAGCTGTTTTGGGGATGCCTTCTTCTTTAATCCTGAGCTAGTGGTATCCTGGCTACAAATCTATCTTTGAGAAGTACCGTGAACCTCCCAACTGATCAAACAGTTCATCGATCTTGGGCAAAGGATACTTGTTCTTCACAGTGACTCGATTTAGCTGTCGATAGTCTATGCATAGCCTGAGGGTTCCATCATGCTTCTTAACAAATAAAATCGATGCTCCCCACGTTGATGTACTATTCTAGATATATCCCTTGTCAGTAAGCTCTTGAAGTTGCTTTCTTAACTCTTTCATCTCTGCTGGAGCCATCCGATAAGGTGCTATAGAAATTGGTGCTATTCTTGGAAGCAACTCAATACCAAATTCGATCTCCCGATGTGGTGGTAATCCTGGTAACTCGTCGGGGAAAACATCTTCAAATTCATCCACCACTGGAATTGCTGCATTTTTCCTTGACGCACTAGACCCCCTTTCTAGGTTCATAAGTAGGGCGTAGCAAGCCATATTCTTCTGCCCTTTAATACATGTCTTCATAAGACACTCACTCATCATTCGATCATTACCACCCTCGTAAGTGATCATCGTCCCCCTGTTGGACACTAGGGTCACTCTCCCAAGTTGATAGTCTACAACCGCATTGTACTTGGACAACCAATGCATCCTTAGGATTACATCATATGAACTCATGAGGATTACAATCAAATTACTTTTCAAAATCTCATCCCCAATCTTTATTTTACAGGATTTACATATACAGTTCACACATGCCTGCCCCAAGGGTGAAGCTATAACTAAGGGTTCATCAAACTCTTCTATCTCTAATCCCAAGGCATGTACAAAAGAACTTGAAATGAGAGAATGAGTGGCACCAGTGTCAAATAAAACGTGGGCTAAGATTGAGAAACCAAAATCGTACAGTCGACAGCTGCGTTATTGGTTTAGGCATTCGAACTCCCTATCATCATGGTATGAACCTGCACTGGGGCTTTCCCTTTTCCTCTACTAACACTGCTAGATCCTAGATTAGTTGACCGATATTGCTGCGATGGAGGTGACTACACACTAGCTATACTCGGTGCTCGGTACTAAGGGGCATTGTGCTGAAATTTTTACACTGAATATCACGGTTGCTGGGGAGAAAACTGATGAAATTGAAGTTGTGGGAATTGCTAAGACGAAGGTAGGGTTTGAGGCTGAGGCTGAGGCTGACAACTGGCTTCTTCTCTGACCTGAAGTCCTAGACGAGCACTCCTGATTGGGCAGTTTCTCTTGATATGTCCTGGCTGTTGACAATAATGGCAATAGAAGCTATAGGGATTGCTACGCCCGCTACTGGATGAACTGCTGCTACTACTATTTACGCTACCCTGTTTGTTCTTTCCCGGTGTTGGTCGACTACTGGTGCTCCTCCTGCCACTCCTCTATGGTCCTCCTAACGTCTTGGCTCAATTCTCACAGTACTATGCATAGTCACTTTCCACAGATATTGCTAATGTCACAAGCTCACAAAAACTCCTAAGCCGCCAGGCAACCACTTGCCATCGAATAGAAGTCTTAAGTCTTTCTTAAAACTTAATACACTTATCACGTTTCGATGCCACTGTAGGTGGAGCAAACCTGGCTAGCTCGTTAAACTTTGCCTCATATTCCTCAAATGTCACCCTGTTGTAATCTGTAGAATTCAACCACCTTCTGGTCTCTATATCCTTGTAGAAAATATCGATCATAGAACAACTCCTCGAACCTGTCCCAACTGATGTTACCATTGTTTTCCAAGCGTTTAACCTGCTTCCACTAGGTATTGGCACCACCTTGAAATTTATATGCAGCAAACTCCACACGATACTCAGCTGGTACACCAAGAGTATCC
Organism: Artocarpus heterophyllus; assembly: GCA_025403435.1. Lineage (NCBI taxonomy): Eukaryota > Viridiplantae > Streptophyta > Magnoliopsida > Rosales > Moraceae > Artocarpus > Artocarpus heterophyllus. The sequence goes on from CM046350.1 coordinate 30,675,000, forward strand.
AAGTGTTTCACGATCGAGTCTAGCCACTACTCAGCCACTTGTGGGTCCCCATTGTTGTCGAAGGTCAGAACAAACGCACGTTGGAATTCCTTAAAGTACGTATGCCGGTGACTAGCATCAGAATCCTCTAGTCTTACCCTTGCTGCCGTCTACCAGTATGCAGCAAACATGGCTCTCATCATGCCCATATCATTTCCAAACTCGACGTCAACTGTCAAACGATGTCTAGGTGCCATTCTTTCACCTTTGAAAACAAAATTTGGACTGTTAGCGGTATTTTATTGTCATACCTATGTGTTCACAATTCTTAAGGTTCATAACCTTGAGCTCTGATACCATTTTGTCACGCCCCACAATACGGAAGGTGACGTTGTAGTTTAATTAGGTTAATTAAGTGAAAATTCTGATTAAACACAAGTTAAAGAAATTAGTTAATTATAGAGACTGCAATAATTTAAAACCCTTTTGAAACAAATATTTGTAATCATTTGTTAAATAAGAATAACAAAATAAACAATAGGAAATAATAAAATAATAAATAAAGAAAGTATAAGAAATGCGAGTTTGGTCCCACTGGCCCACATCTTATGCACACACCTAGTACTAACAATAATAAATTACAACCACAGTCCAAAAATAAATAGAAAAAGTTAAAGTAATACATGCCTTGATTTTACAATTCAAATAACCTACTTGACTCTTCTACTACTCGTAAGTCCTGTCTGTGGACTCTTCTAAATTCCTAAGCTAAAATCCGCCTAGAGGGGAAAGATTTAAAACAAATAAAAATATGAGCGAAAGATTCAATAGGACTATATTTAAATACAGACAAACAATTTAAATGTAAAATTTACCTTCCAAGAAATAATTGGAAATAGAGTTAAATAAATAAAACCATTTAAACAAGTTTTAATAAAACAGTTCATCCAAAAAGTACCTTTTTGTCTATCTCTAGGAAAACCATAATATTCACCATCGAAGTGGCCCAGCTGGGTTTTAGGACCTGCCTCCAAGGTCGTACGCTATACGACCCGATCTCTGATGTGGCATCATGCCCATATAGACTTCTTTATAATTACTAAAAACTCATTTTTACCAAGTATTTTCATTTACATTCATTACTTTATTATGAAAATTACCTTAAACTATTGTTCATGAAAATAGTTAATAAAATCCCTTTTTCAATCAATCATTGAAAACATTTGATAAAAATCCTTTTAAGGCCAAAATCATTTAAAACTAGGTTACCAAGGGAAATGATAGAAGTCCTACCTCAATTCTCATGCCCGTATTCCACACCGTAGTCCCAGTCTACTATACATTAGCTCCGCGGAACCTCGAACACCTTAAATATAATCTAGGTCTATCAATATCTAGTTTAAGATATCCTATGTTGTTAAACTATTTCATGGTGTCCTAGTGTGCCATTTGTATTTATAAAATCAAATTGTAACGTTAAAATCTCAATCAGGATTCAAAATAGTAAAAATGGGTGAAAATAACAAAATTTCACCATGCCTGGTCGGCCTGCTGGTCACCCTGGTTCGGCCGACCGAACTGTGCAGTTCAGCCTGTTGGAAGACCAGGTCTAGTCAACCAAACTTTTCTAGGTTCGGCTTGCTGGACGTATGAATCCGATTTGCCGAACACGAAGTTCGGCCTACAGAATTGGAAAATTCTAGAATTTTTCAAGCATAGGTTTTTGGCCTCCTAAGCCTAAATCCTCATTTCAACCTATTTTTCTCAGTTCTCAGGCATGGAAAACATCTATATATGGTAGAAAAACATTATAAAACACTTTCGAACTAAATTAAACAAGATTTGCACAAGGATTTTGAAAATTTTCAAAAATAGAGAAAAATATAAAATCTTGATTCAAATCCATTTTTCTTTAAACTAAACTTAGATTCTAGTCATTTTAAGTTCCTTTAGCTTAGATTCATGGTTTTCTAAACTTAAGGAAGCTCGGATTTCAAAATGTAAAAAAAGTTGAAAAATTTAGAAAAGTTTGAAATTTAGAAACTAACCTTAGATTTGAACTTTAAATCACATTTTTTATCACCCAAACAAATTCCCAAGCTCCCAATCCACTGAAATCCGAAGTGGAAGCTTGATTTTGATTCAAAAATTTGAGAGGTAATGAGAGAGAATGAGAGGCAGAGAGAGAGAGAGACGAGCGAGAGAGAGAGCTGAATGAGAGAAAGAGAAGAGAGGAGGGAGAGATAAATAGAGGGAAGGGGACAGCAAACTGGGAAGGAGAAACCATGTCCCGCACATGCTTTTTCTTAAGTGGGACTTTTTGGTCATTTGACAAATTGTTTTGTTTTAAAAATTCAAAATACAAATAATAATAATTAAGAGTAATTAAAATCATTAAAATAATGAAAAAGCATTAATTTAAAAATTTCACATAGTGATCAAACTAAGTTTAAAACATTCATCATGGCACACTAATCCACCATTTTACACACTTAATTAAATTTTGGGGCGTAACACATATTTGTGTCAAACATCATGGGATGATGTGTATGTCAATGGGAAGCCTCATGGAGGACATTTCGGTTAAGAACTGGGATCTGTTAAAACTCAGAGAAGTCCTTCAAGAGGAGAGGACAAGGTTGCTACTAATATGGGATTGTCAAGTAAGTTTCCTGATCAAGTCGTCATTATGGGGTGAGGTGTAGTGAAAGGGAAGCAAGACTTAGAATACTAAACGTGGGGCATCATGCTTAGAGCCTTGGTTTAAGGTAGCATATTTTAAGTTATGGTTTCCCAAGAGTGCAACATTTCGACAAGATAACAGTTAAGAAAACAGCTTTTAGGTTGAAAATTGAGATTACCGCCAAGAGTGCAACATGTGGATTGGAAAGCCACTATGGTTTAGATGATGGAGAGATCATTGCCACACTTAAGAGCTAGAAAGAGTATATTCATATGGCTATGGCCAAGCCATATATATTTGCCATAAGAGATGGCATTGCCAAAAGGGTGAGTTGCGAGAATTAGGTAACAGGGCCACCTGTGCAATAAGACATTGCACTTAGGTGCTACATTTGAGGAATGCAGTTCGCTATTTGCCACGCCTATAAGGGGCGCACCAATTACATATGATTGAGCATGCTAGCAACGGTGGGTTGTAGCCACACCTACCACTAAAAGCGTGGTTAAGCCACAACGGTTGGTGAAAATGAAAGAGCCCATGTTTGGAGAAGACATCTACAACGACTTGGTCGTGAAAGGGGTTTCTCTAAGTTGGCAGTTGGCTAGTTGTAAGTAGTATATAGGCAGCATCGGAGGATGGAACTGCATTGCAGGCAACATCGAATGTAAGTGCTTCAAGACCAAGGCTACGTTGGTCTGGAGGGACAATGGTTAAGCTTGATGGAGTCAAGTTGATGCAAGGGGCATAACACTTTAAAGGTTGAATTTGGATATCAGCATGTGATGGGATATTAGGCCCAGTCCAAGAGGGGCGACTAGAGGTCATCACCATGAATATGATTCTTCGAAAGTAGTGGGTTAGTGCATGCAGTTACTCAGAGTTGCGAGAGGGGCAAGGTTGATTTGATATTAAGCAAAGAAGCTATGGTCCTGTAGAAGAGGGCATCAACGTAATGGAGTGGGCGAGGATCCCATGAATTTCATGTCTCCTCCAACTAGGAGACAGAAAATCCATAAGTCTCTTTAGGAGGGTCCTTCAACCTAACCTGGGATGGCTCATGAGACGGCCCTCGAGGTTATGCTGCCTTGCTTATAGGATGCCTAGGGCATGGACATGGGGTCACGATGAGGGGATTCGTTGGGTGTATGGCTCTCCACCCCCAATACATGATGTGCTGAGTGAGCCACTCGTGTCCATGACTTCCTATGGAGCACATGCATATGGGCGACCACAAGGGTGCCATACATCTCCATAAGTCAAGATGTCTTGTGGATAGTATCGGGGGGGCTGATATTGTGCAGGCTTAATAGGTAGGAGGCTGGCATATGTGCTTCTGATCCTTGTACGGTTTCCTTGACATGGGGCACATGGCCAGTCAAGCTAGGGTGCCATGGTGCAATGCAGGCACCTAAGAGGCCCAACGTGGGTTGATTAAGGGTTAGCCACACTCATAGGACTCGATGGTCAACGAGACTCGAAGGGGATCACACACAATATATTTATTGTGTATATTTATATTTTGTCTTTATTTTTTTATTATTTGTTTTTTGCTAATATTTGTTGTTTTGTAGGTATATGTTACTGCTTACATAGGAATTCTGCATGCATTCTAGGTAAGTACTATTCACGTTGGTTATTATTCACCGTTCATTAAAAAAATATAAAATATATAAAATATTTCTTTTTAATTATAATTTTGTTCTTTGTTAGTTTTATGTTTAGATTTAGGGTTTTTCATAATGTTTAATAAAAATTGTGGTTTTGAAGAAGAACATGATTTAAGGAAGTTTTGTTTGTGGATTGGTTGCTGGTTTAGAAATTTTCCTATTACTAGTTACTTTTGGAGATTTTTTCAACACCAGTCACTCTAGGAATGTTATTTTGTATGGGAGGTTGGTTTTTTAGGAGCTTTCAGCCCATCAATATTTCATGGAAACATTCTTAAAGGATATAATTTCCAAAAGCTACAAAATAAATAAGGCAGATGCAAGTTTTATAAGGTTTTAAATCAATTATTTTGCGTTTTTATTTGTACTAAATCCTCTAAATTAAGTATTTTTGCATGTCTTTAGTATTTTAGTGTTATCTATAAAATATGTTTAATAATGTATTTTAAAATGTGTCATTAGTTTTAATCTAGTTTTGTACTTATGTATGTCATAATATTTACTTATTTTTAGTAATTTTTATGTTGTAAATTAATTAAGTTTTCTAGGCTTATTTGCAAGGAATTCAAGAACTAGCGGTGAAAATAAGAAGCAACATGAAAGGAAACTTCAAAACTAGGGTCAAAAGCATTAATTTCAAAAGATTTGAAGTCGGTCGCCAGACAACAAGGGTCCACTTCACATGGGCTGCTCAGACATGGTTTCCGCAGCGTGTGGGTGCGCGCACGTTTGGCATGTGTTTAGGGGGTGTTTGGCAGTGGTAAGAACCACTCAGTTTCCACCACAATCTCAGTTATAAACAGTGGAAAGCTCTCACATACTACAGTAACAATAAAAAAATATGCTACAGTATAAAATTCTCATATGCTACAATAAAAGTGGTTCCTACCACTTTTCCAAACACCCTATCAGTGTTCATCAGTATGAATTCGGACCAAAGACTCGATCTGACAGCTGAATTTCTTTCAAATCTGGGCTCGTTTAGCTCCAATTCTCTACGCGATCTGACACTTAGTATTTAGCGCAATCAAAGGCCCAGAACATGTTGTTTTTTACCTTCCCTCTTCCGCGACACGTTGAATAACTAAGCCCAAAATACATTCCATGCAACTGCATCAGGCGTAGAAAACGGAAAAGCAAACAAATCAGCGACTAAAACAAACCTGCTCCCCTGACTTATTATTATTATTATTATCATTATTATTACTACTTATTTGTACTTGTCGTTTGTCTTAATATCCTATATAAAGGCTGCTGTGAGCGCCATTGCAGAGGAGGGTTTTTTTTTTTTTTTTGGGTTTTCATTTAGATTTTGATTTTTCAGCCTTTAGGGCTGGAATGTTTATTATTATTTTTTCTTTAGTTTTATTTTTAAATACAATTTGGAGTATTTTTGTAATATATTTAGTGAGTGTAAAATAGCTGTTAGTTGGATGGTGTGTACCCATCAAACAGTGCTTGTTATTGGGTACCCTCTAAATTCTGTCTCTATTATTTAATGTATGTTTCACTGTTAATATTTGAGTGTTTGTTTATTATTATTTTTGTTGTTAATTAATTTGTATAATTATGTGTAGCTAATTTGCTAGTCTAGAGGACTATGAGACTAACTTAGATTTATGTTTAGGAAAATGACTTAGACTAGTACAACTTAAATTCCAATTCCATTTATCTGATGTTTCTTTGAACGTAATGCCTCTAGTTAGTTGATCACCAAATAGATGTTTTTTGTATTTAGAATTAGTACTCAGGACAGGAGGATTTTAGGTACATGTTTAGGAAGCATAACCTAGGATATTATAAGAGTCAAGAGACTTATATTTTTCTTTGGAGCTAATAAATAAAATTAGACCTTAATGAGTCCTTAATAATTGGTTTGCAATAGGGATATTGGAATTAGTTAGTTTGGGCATTTCTTAATTAGTACCAGGGAAATGAAAGTTGGGAAACATTAGAATTCTAGGCCAATAAATTGAGGAACTTGAATTGTGATTAATTTAGGTAATTACTGAGCATAATGAAGACTAAGTGAAACAGTTCCTCTAGACCTTCTTGTTATTGATCGTTTATTTTTATTTATTATGTAAATTTTATATTTAATTTCATTTTAATTTAATTTAATTTTTTGTTTTCAATTTAAATTTATTGGTCGTTCAAATAATCTTAGAATTCATATAATTTCAGTACTTGACTAATAATTGGCACAATCCTCGTGGGATTGACATGCGTAATTAATTGTACACTTTACTGCTTGATAAGACCACGTACACTTGCGTGTAACGGAGATCAACCAACAATGCCCATAACTTCAAGTTCAGACCAAGAATGATTAACTTGCTTCCAACTTTTCATGGCTTGGAATCTGAAAGTTCTTACTTGCATCTTAAAGAGTTTGAAAATGTTTGTACTACTTTCATTGATCAAAATGTTTTAAATGAATGTTAGGCTTAAGCTTTTTCCTTTTTCTTCAAAAGACAAGGCTAAAACTTGACTTACTTCTTTAAAACCAAGGTTAATTAGAACATGGCAATAAATACAAACTGAGTTTTTGAAAAAATTCTTTCCAACACATAGATTTGCATATTAAAGTTTCAAATGCAGATGGCAAGAAATGCAAACCAAAGGCTTTGACCTCAGAATCAGACCTGCAATCAGACTTTCCCCTAGAGCAAACTATCAAATAGTTTTTTAAGCATGACTTTTCGTCCTAGTGAAAAAACAACATATTTTGAGAAGAAAAATCCATTTTTTAAGTAGATCAAGCCCGCTTTATGGGTTTCAGCTCTGGATCAAGATATGTCAGGTTGACCAGTGTTGAATCTACTATCTCTGAGGTGCTGTAGGGCATCAATCTATTCCTAAGAACTTTGTCTTTCCATATTCGGCTAATAACAGTTGCAGTCTAATGCGCCAAAGTGCCAGCCTAAAGCATAGGTACAGAGGCTCCTAGAGGCATGTTAGAGGCTCTCCAAGGGTAGTTTGCTGACATGAAACTTGATCACATTTTAAGGTTTTTATTTTTTAATTTTTTTTATTCTTTGACCAATTCATAGGCTTTTTGGACTTGAGCTTTTTTATAGCTGATATCTAGGGTCAATTTGAGAAATACCACTAATAGAGTATTTGTTTTCAATTTTAGCATTTCTATAAGAATTTGATACGTACCACTTCCAATGAATATAAAGGCACTATTTTTTCTAAGTATTTGGGTTAGCATTAGAAAAATATGTGTTATCTAAGAGTATTGTGGCCTTTTTAATTACAAGAAATGGTATAGATCAATGGCAGGAAAAAAGTGATTGAATCCAATAGAGGTAGTATGAAAATGGTATGCCACCTAATTTACTTTTATATCTAGGGGTGGAAAATAGGGTGTTGGGTTGATTTCTCCATTACATGTTCATTTTAATCCTTCATTTAATCTCCTAAGTGGAATTAAAATTAGATTGGGCCAAAATAGACAAGTCCTCTTGCTTACTTTTAGCCCACCAAACCAAGACCTATGTGGGTTCCTTGAGAGTGGCTTGGGTTCACATATCGAGCCCATTATTGAAGGACGGGATCCTATGCCTAGGCATCCAAAAATGCATGGTAAAAAAACAGCCATAAACAATTTTCTAGTTTAGTAGCGGTCAATTTTGATTTTTTTTTCATTATTTTAGAATAGCCTTAGTCCCCACCCAAAGCACACTTGTTTAATTTTTAGTTTAATTCTTAAAAATTACAATATAATTTTTAAATGAATATTGTTAGGGGTATACTCAGCATAATTCCCAAGGACCACCTTCGCGGTTGTTCGGCCGTCGTGGTCGGGAAACAATTATTACAGGCCTATCTTAAGCTCCATCATGGCCATCATTTTTCTCTAAGGTGCTTCGTGCACCACCATCAGCTACGACATAAAACCCCGACTCCTCGGGATGAATAAGTACTTTGGTCAGACTAATAGAGCCTGCACCCAGGCAACAACTCACCACTAAAGGTCCACATATGGCCTCATTCAAATCGGATAGAGAACAGACCTCCTGCAAAGATCATGACACTTATCACCTACTACTTGACAAGACTTGATGGGACACGCGGGTCATGGGTCAAACCCATCTAACACCCAGATTAAGTAGTAGCCTATAAATTAAGCGCATTTACTACACCTCAAGGTAATGTGCTCTTTCCTACCTAACTTTGCTCCCAAACTTGGCCGAATAGGTACCTGAGTTTAGCATCAGAGAGCCTTTAGCTGGCACCACACTTGTGGCCCATTGATCTCTGAGGCGTCGTTCTTCTTGTGCAGGTCTACCTTGGGAGGCCGGGACAAGCAAAAACGGTTGTCCGACCATTGTGCATAGCTACATGTGGTGTTGATCTCTAGCAAATCAAGGCGAAATATCAACAAATATGATGTGGGATTTTTTTTTTTTAATGTGAATACCTAGATCTTAGCTATCTAATTTAAAACTACGATTATTATTTGCTGTTTTGTCTCGATTTTGAGTACATATGATTAATTAATTGAATTTTATAATAAGAAAATATTTACTTGGGTAAATTACACTAATACCTCCTATGTTTTACCCAAATTACAGAGACACTCTTGTATAAAAACTAATCGTGTTGACACCCTCTATCTTTTCGAAAAACTTATATAGAGACCCTATACATTAGTTGACTGTGAGAGTTGATCGTGAGTTGATCATTAATTTTCTTCAAAATACCAAAAATGCAATTCCATCTATTAAAAAACGTTTTTGGTATTTTATGTGGCTTGAAATGAAAATTTTACCCTTTTTTAACATTTAAAATTGAGTTTCAATAATTTGTATATACTTGTAACTATAAGTTTCACTCTAGTGTAAGACAAAATGTTTTTTCTTTCCCTTTTTTTTTTCCAAATATGAAAATTATGTCCAATATAAGATAAAATGCAAAAAGTAAAATTACATAGTTCAAAAAAAGTGCACAATTAATTCCCCAAAGTGATCACAACCACACAAACTAATTAAAGGAAATTTAATCTCAACAAAATTAAAGCAAATCAATTACAACAGAACAAAATTAATTAATTTACTTAAAACAAGCTAACTTATTCCAATAAAACAATAATTCAATTATAAAAGATGATTTATTTTTCATAAAACTAACTAGTTCTAACAAAACCTAATAAAAAATCTCACTCTCCCTTAGTGCTTTATTTTTCATAAAGGAATAAAAAAATATAACAAAAATGTAAAAACATAAATAAAAAAAGATATTTTTTTGAAAAAAAAAAAGAAATAAGCATCATTGGTTCTGCTACAATTAAAGAGAAGCAAGTAAGGCAGCCATTTTTCAGAAACAACCAATGGCTTGGTTGGACATAAGGATGAGGGGCTAAGGGTGGGAGGCTAGACGAGGTGGGGATGGCGACAAGTGGGGTGGGGGAGCGATGGGGTAGGGATGGCGACATGTAGGGGCACGATAGGATGGCTGGGTGTGACTTGGGAGGGGTTGGCGAGGGTAATTGTGCTTGGGTAGTGCTGGGCTCAATGAGAAGAGGGGCAGGGCAGGGCGGGGCTGGGCTTGATGGAAGGGGATCGAGTAGGGTTAGGTATGATGGAAGGGGGCAGGGTTGTTGGTCCGGTGGTGGGGTCATTGGCAGAGGGAGGGTTGGTAGGTTTTGGTAGGGGTAGGGGTAGGTGGACGGGGAAGGAGGCCTAAGTTTTCTTTGGAATTTTTTTCTTCTTTTTATTTAATTGATATAGAATTTTTGTTCAAAAAAAGTAAATAAATAGTTGTGATTCATTGATTTTTAAATTAATGGCTAAGCTTCAAGGGTTATTTTTGTCATTTTATGTGAAAAGTTAACAGTGTTAAGCTTAAAGAGCATTAGTGTGATTAATTTTTGGTCTCTATAATTTGAGTTAAACACATGGAGGTCAGAGTAATTTACCTTATTTATTTCCATAAATGAATTACTCATAAGTTATCCCGAATCTATGATGGGGCGAGTTTTCTCTAATGGGAAGGGAGTGGAAAAGAACACTTAATCATGAACCTGCGCCATGCCATCCCAACCTGATCAATTGTCAATTTTGACCACAAATTAGACCTAATGACGTTAAAAAAAAAAAAGAAGAAAAATTAAAAATGAGAAAAAAATGTTTGATGTACATTTGGGTTATTTGCATAATCAAAATTAACCCTTAATTAGAAAAAAAAATTAGTATTTAGCATAAATTGGAAATGTAAAGTTAAAATTTGATATAATGGAAAATAAAACTACAATTTTTTGTTAACCTCAAAATAAAAGTATGATAATTAAAATATTTGTTAATTACAAAATTGTACTTTCTAGATTGAATTATTTCTCATCTATTTATGTGTTTTTAGAAACTACAAAAACATCATTTGAATTAAATGTGTTTAAATTTCATCCCTTTCACACTCTGTGGGAAAAAAAAAAAGAGGAGCATTTACAAAGATGTTCCTTAATTACACATAATTTAATCCTCAAATATATTTTTTCTTGAGTAAAATTTTTTATTTTTTACTTTTTAACAAACATAAAATTCAAGGTCTTTTTTTAAATTTGATGTTGAGAGAAAGAGGCAACAAACATAATTTTTTTTCGAAACTATTCTAAACTATATTACATATTTTAAGGCATAAATAACAAAAACCTGTTATTTGCTTTCAAAAATTTCAAAAACAAAAAAACAAAAATAGTGTAACTTTTGGTTAATGTGCTATGTTTTAGGACTATTTATGTTTTTTAAATCTATAAAATATTTTTCATAAACTGTTTAACAAATTTATGTTGTTTTACCATCGTTTTATTTACAAAATATGCAAGAATGAAATTGAAATAAGTTTTTTAAATTAAAAAATACCTTTATAGTTTCTAAAATGAGAAGAACAAATTGAGAAGTAATTTACAGCTACAAGGTATAATTATGTAATTAACTCATCCCTTATCCTTATGAAATTTTATATTTTGGATTATTTATCTTTTTATGGCATGAGTTTTAGGTTCATTCAAAAAATTATACCCTTTTTTTTAATCTCATTGACATAAAATATCCAAAATACCCTCAAATAGCAAAATAAAAAAACTTAAAAAAATTTTGAACTAAGGGCTTTGCCCTCAAAAATATCTAAAATAAACTCAAAAATGGGTTTTTCGTGTGTTTTTTTTAATGTTTTACCTAAAGATAATTTGACTGTTTTAAAGTTCAAACTCAATTATTGACTATGATTAAATATAGATTTATGTATTAAATCTAATATGACATTTTGAAGATATATATTTGATAAAATAAAAAGAGAAGATATAATTTTTTTTCAATAAACACAAAAACAAGGTGGCATAAAATTATAAATATCTCATTTTTATGTGTTGAAACATAAAACAATTATCAGTAAAATAGCCATAAACAGCACACAAACAATCAAGACAAAACACAAGCTTCAACACGTGGGACCCAAAGATGCGAGGCGAAAACAGGATGACGACTGCCACAGGCGATGGTGGAGTAGCAGGCAGGTGGTGAGATCTAGGGGTGCCAAAGGCTGCAACGGGTGCTGGGCAAATGCCATCGGTGGATGTTGCCTAGTACTACATGTGACTCGGCTTGCCGCCACCTAAACCGCGCCTTTGTGGAGTGTCTCGTCTCGATTGCCTGTCCTAATGAGTGCGAGGCCAATCGCAGCATCTTCTTCGATGTCGGCACCGCACTCAAGAACTCTCAGTGCCAACAAGCCCAGCTCTCTCTCTATCAGCCTCTCCTCACTTCAACTCCCTCCCTAACTTTCCTGCCCTTTCTTATTCCCTAGATAGTGCTCTTCTTTTCGTTTCTTTTCTTTTTCGTTTTGGATCGATTAAATTGATGTTGGTTTACTTATATTTTTAGATTTTGCTTTTTTGTTATCTATTTATTGTGCATCTTTCAATCTTCATAATCTATTACAACAACGTGTTTAAGAAGAAAATGTATATGGACTAAATTTCATTAATCTTGATCAAGAATGAGATGCATAATCCTGCTATATATAGAGAGCAGGGCTATTCGTTAGTTACAAAGTTGGTTACAATGCTAAAAGGATTCTGTTATCAAATATGTGACATGTTAGTAAAACTAACTAAGTTGTTAAGTTGTTATTGTCTAAAACTCCCCCTAAGATGAACAGTGAATATTTGTCACAACAATCTTGGAAAGGGGAGAGGTTAAAAGGGAATAATATAAGGGCTTAGTAAAAACATCTGCTAATTGAAGATTAGACTAAACAGGCATAAGCTTCAAACATCTATAAGTAACGCGATCTCTAAAAAAGTAGCAGTCAATTTCAATGTGTTTAGTACACTTATGGAAAGTAGGGTTAGAAGCAATGTGTATTGCAGCTTGGTTGTCACAAAAGAGCAGCATAGGAGAGGAAACATCAAGACAAAATTCGTTCAGAAGTTGTTTCAATCAATGTAGTTCACTTGTGGTGGCAGCCATGGCTCTATATTCTGCTTCAGCAGAAGAACGAGAAATGGTAGGTTAATGTTTGGCCTTCCATGAGACCAATGAATCTCCTAAAAACACACAATAACCAGTAATGGAAAATCTAGTATCCCTATAGGAGCCCCAATCTACATCAGAAAAGGCTTTGAGTTGCAATGATTATGAAGAGGAGAAGAAAAGTCCTTAGCCAGGAGTGGATTTAAGATAATGGAGAAGGTAGTGGGCTGCATGAAGATGAAAAGTCTAAGGTTGAGCAAGGAATTGACTTAATTTATGCACTACAAAAGTGATGTCAAGGTAGGAGAGTGTAAGGTACAACAAGTGACCAATAAGTCTGCGATATTAAGAAGCATCATTTAGAGGAGTGCCATAAGAAGTAGAAAGCTGTAACTTAGGATCCATAGGTACTTGGGCAGGTTTGCAAGCAAGTAACCTAGTGTCTTCAAGTAGTTGAAGTGTATAGTGACATTGAGATAAGACAATACCTTGAGTGGATCTTGCCATTTCAAGTTCAAGGAAGTATTTAAGTGAACCTAAGTTCTTAAGTTTAACTGATCATGCAAAAACTGTTTCAAAGAATCAATGAGCTGCTTAGAGGGGCCAGTGATAATAATGTCATCAACGTAGACTAATAGTGCCACAAAAGAAGAGCCATAGCCTTTGGTGAATAATGAGTAATCTGTCTTAAATTGATGAAAACCATATTGAAGAAGAGAATGAGAAAGCTTAGAGTACCATTGGCGAGAGGCTTGACGAAGACCATAGATGGATTTATGAACTTTGCATACCATTTTTCTAGAATTGAGATGGTGCTCCCCCTTATTGTGATATCCCAAGGGTAGATCCATATAGACCTCTTCAAAAAAATTGCCATTAAGAAATGCATTATTGACATCTAGTTGAACTAATTCCTAGGTTTGACAAGCTACAAGAGCTAGCAAAACTTTAACAGTGACTTGCTTAGCAACAGGGGAAAAAGTTTCAATGAAATCTATGCCTTCTTGCTGGGTATACCCTTTTGCAACTAAACATGCTTCAAACCTGTCAATGGAACCATCAGATTTATATTGAAAAGCCATCTATAGCCAATAGTGTGTTTTCCTAGAGGTACGGGAACAACAGACTAGGTCTACTTGAATTCCATAGCATCTAATTTATGTTTCTGTTAGACAAGTATGCCCTAAGGAGTAAAAATGTAATATGTTTTTAGAGACATTTTTATCAATAAAGAATTTATTTATTATTTATATACAAAATCTTGTCCTCTTTACGTCCATATTCATTGAATGTATGATAAGCAAACAAAAGCCTGAGACTATTAGTCTAAACCTTTAAGAATTAGGCATATGATGGACAGATTATGAGGAAGACACGATTCTTAAGGTGGCGGTCTAAATCATAAGATCCGTAATAGAGGGAATAAAGTTAAGCGCTTTATTCATGCAAAGATTGTTATGTTGTGTATATCCCTAACGAGAGATGGTTTTTCTTGGCCATCGGAGGAGGACTTCACGAATAGAAACATTTGTACATTGTCATGGGTGACGATGCATTGGATCGAGACATAAAGTGAATTGATTTGGATTAATAATTCTATCTCGGCAAATTGACTAACTTTAAACAATCATTTGTATTGTATCTTAATCCTGAGATGAATAGTGAGCCCGTTGTCTTAACTTATATCCTTTGATGTACCAAAAGGTGACATCCACATTTTATGTTGGTACACATGCTGGTACGTTGAAGGCATAACTCTTGATAGCATAGACATGTTATTCATCGATGTGGAATCCATAGCTCCTATTCAGGAGTAGTTGATATCCTCTTATATGCGTTATCTATAATTGGAAAGTTGGAGTGCCCAATTATTTGGACACATAGGTGTAACCGAATGGTATACTGTCTTTGGATGGTCAGTTTTTGGATAGTGAGATAATGGAATGTAAGATAAAAATAATTGGGAAGGCAAGACAAAATTTATCCTTAAGCCGATATGGATAATCCTATAAGGATACGATACATTATGACATGCCATGGAGACTTAGCTATATGGGCTTTGTAATTCTACAGCTCTAAGCTTTTAGTGGAGTAGCATTAGAATTGATAATTATGAAATGTATATTTGGGATATTGGGTTTTATAATTATCGAAAGCTTAAACTACATAGGTCCATCAGGTCCCCTTTACTAGCTCATAAAAATCCTATAACGATACGGCGTGCTTTTCCAATAATTAGTGACTTGTGTCAAATTATCAGATTGGCTTAAAATTCAATAGGACCAGATAATCATGTCTGATTATTAGTTGAATTAATTTTAGGAAAATTAATTCAAGATAAACTTGTTGAATTATTAGGAAAATTCTAGATATGACTATTGTAATTAGATAACTTCTTTATTAGGTTATTTGAATTAAAACAGAGGCTTTATCTGAAGAATCTCAAGTGAAAAATAAATGATTCATAGGGATCATTTATCGTAAGTTTGGCAGGCCGGTCTTCAGGTTTGGCCTGCCGATGGAGTAAGTTCGGTAGGCCAATCTACCAGTTCGGCTTGCCCATCGAGCGATAAATAAATCACGCATTTTCACGCAGATTTTATCTGACATTGATTCTGATTCAAATTTTTGAGGTCTTATTTGATAAGGACTAACCCTTGGGCCCAACTTCTATAATAGGGGAGTGAGATTCATTGCTATATAGATCAATTGAGAGATTAAGAGTGAGACTCTGTGGTTGGTCTTTGAAACTCCCTATGAGCTATTGCTCACACATTATGAACTATAACTTTGGGTTTTCTCAATTGGTTGGAAGGAGAGTCGCCTGGTGGAAAAGCTGTACAAGTGTGCCCACATACAAACCGGTCGTGGATACAAAATAGCAAAGAAGGCCGGTTGGTTAAGGTCCTCCTACAATGTCCTTTTTCAGATCTAGTTAATTTATGCATGTAGCATGTCAAATTTGTGTTTTAAAAAATACTCTAGTATAAAAATTTTAAAATTCTACAGGCTTACTATTTTTCTAACAATTGTTATCAGAGCCATAGTTTTAGACAAATTTACAAGTTTATGATCATGTTATATGTATAAATTATGTGATCTTGATGTCTCCTATGCTTGAATTTAAGTTTTTAGAGAGTTGGCACTCTAGGGTTTCTATATATTTACATATTTTCATGGATTATATGGTGAATATTTATTAATTAATTATGGTTGATTAAATTATTATTTAATTATTTATTAATTAATTAATTTATGCTGGTTATGGTTTATTAGAGGTTAGAATGTGTATCTAGGTTTTTCATGTAATTAGATGGCAAACTATCATCTCTATCTACGAATTATTATTTAATTTTGAATTTGTAAGAATTTTGTAATTAAATAATCATTCAAAGAAAACGGATCTAGTAGATGGATGATAGCGTTCCTAGGTATTTCTTGAGTCTCTAATTTTATTTTCTTGAATTGTTGAAAATAAAATTGAAAAACTACATAAAAGATGTATTTTTTGGATGTTGTGATTTCTGCTCGTTCGGCAGGCCGATGGCCACAGACTGGCAGGCCGATGTTGTGATTTCTTGAGTCTCTAATTTTATGTTCTTGAATTGTTGAAAATACAATTAAAAAACTACATAAAAGATGTATTTTCTAGATGTTGTGATTTCTGCTTGTTCGGCAGGCCGATGGTCACAGACCGGCAAGCCAAACCTCTGGGATCGGCAGGCTATCCGTGGGGAAAAAATCTAATGGCTCTAGCACTAGGCCAAATTTTCCAGTTCGGCAAGCCAAACTTTCTAGTTTGGCAGGCCAATTTGTCATGACCAGTAGGCCGATCTAAAAAGAACGGCAAGCCAAAGGGTTATAACTAGGAGGTCGATCACACAGATCGACATACCGGTAGAGAGCTATAAATTTTTCAAAAAAGGTACGTTTTTCAATGCAATTTTGATTTTATTTTTGGGACAATTCAGAGAAACATTAAATTTTGATATGACCGAAATATGAAGTTTTTGATCTATGCGGGATTAAAGACTTGAAGAGGGAAGTTACATGAAAAAGGATACAATTTGAAGATTCAAGAATAAAGAATCAATAATATGTCTTCATTTATCTCTTGTAATCTTTATTTTCTTTTCTTTGGGGTGGAACCATAATAATACGGTTATTTATTATTATTTTGCTTGTGGCTTTGTAAGATTGCTTTGCTTGTTTGCATTATAATATGATTTGCTATATATATTGATATCATGTCATATAGAATATGGAGTGCCGCTCATTAAAAATTGTTCATGCATGTTTTAAAATAAAACCTTGATTTCAAAAGATTGAGTGTGAGAATGTTTACGAAGAGAGGACCTACGGCCTCCATCGTTGGTCCATAGGTAGCACATGGTGGTTCTGACTGCTAGGAAGGGACTTCATCATATACCGAGTTGGATCTCCGAGAGAATAAGGTATTTTAGCATGATTTATGGTTGTACACCCTAGATGGTGATTATAAATCAGGGAAAAAATTGAAATGCTAGTAATACATTAATATTAATTTTATTAACCTCCCATAGAAGCTCTGTTAATAAAATTAATGGCTAAAGAAACGATTATTAATATATGCCGAATGGCATATATTAATCAAAAAGGGATCCATATTCCTGATTGAATTTGGCGAGACTCTCCTAGGAGCTTGTTGAATTCTGAGTTGGGAATTATCATTAAAAGGTTCTAATATTTTCAAGGTTTTGACACATAAACACATTTGTATATTTTACATGATTATGTTGTCTTACTAAACTATTATGATATGTTTGCTTATCTTTGCTATATGATTCTTTATTGTAGCTTTAAAATGTCTAAAAATGCTTTATTATTGATACTTGGCAAAAACCAACTAACTGCAGAGAATTAGAATGATTGGAAATGGAACCTAAACATCGTCCTTTCCTTTGAGAAACTCAAATTTGTGCTGACAACTCCGTGTCCTCTCGAGCCTACGAGAGATTCCACTAATGAGCAAATCCATGAGTATGATCGCTGGAAAGATGCCAATGATTAGGCCCACTGCTATGTTATGGCTAGCATGAATAATGTGTTGCAAGCTCAATATGAGGATTATGAGACTGCTAGGAAAATTTTGGATAATTTGGAAGACATGTTTGGAGGCCAGGCCTTAACAAAATGGCAAAGGGTGCTACAGAAACTCTTGAACTGCAAATAGAGACTAGGGACATCTATGAAAGAGCATATGATGTTGGTCATAGGTTACCTCGCTAAGGCTTAAACCAATGGAGTTGACACCGTTGTTGAAACTCAGACAACTATGGTCTTTGAGACTCTGTCTAAGGAATTCATTCCATTTAGAGCCACATTTAATTTGAGCAATAGACGGAATATGACCTTGATGGAGTTGATGACATAGTTGTAGGAGTTTGAACTGTTGATCAGGGAGTCTCCTGCTAGTGGCAAGGCAACTTAGCAGCTGCCTTTGGTTCCAATCCTAATCCAAGGAATGGAAAGAAGCAACGGATCAAGAATGAGAAATCTACTATTCCTATAAACGACAAGAACAAGAAGAAGAAGAAAAAGAACTCGAAGAAGCTAAAGTGCTTCTTTTGCGAGAAGGTCGGGCACATAAAGAAATATTGTAAGGACTTCTATCCCGAGGAGGTAGGCATGATCTTCTGTATTTAAAAACTTGTTTGCTTGAGGAATCTAGTGACATCTAGGTCATAGATTATGGAGCAAGTAATCATGTTTGTGTTTCTCTGTAGAGGTTCAAAGAAACGAGAAGTCTCCTTTGTGAAGACTTCACACTTCGGATGGGCAATGGATCCTTGGCCTTAGCTGAAGCAGTGGGAAATGTCCATCTTTATTTTGATAATTATAGGATTTTAATTTTGCGAGATTATTTTTATGTTCCTAAATTTAAAAATAATTTAATTTCTATAGCTTGTTTATTTAAAGACTCCTATTTGGTTTCTGTTAATAATAAAGTGGTGATTCATAAAAATAAATCTTTTATCTGTTCTGGATGGATGCAAAATAATCTATATTTTATCAAACCTAAGATAGACTTACAACTTAATATTGAGATGAATGAAAGTAACTCTAAAAGACTTAAAACTTCTCACTCTAATAAGACTTATCTTTGTCATTTGCGACTTGGTCATATTAACCTGAAAAGAATTCAAAGGTTGGTAAGGGATGGACCTTTAAGTCACTTAAAGGTGGAATCTATACCATTGTGTGAATCTTGTTTGGAGGATAAAATAACCAAAAGACCATTTGGGTCTAAAGGCAATAGGGCCGAAGGGGTTCTAGAACTTGTACATAGTGATGCTTGCAGACCAATGAACATCCAGACACGAGGAGAGTATGAGTACTTTATCACTTTTATTGACGATTACTCAAGGTATAGGTATATATACCCGATGCACCACAAAAGCAAAACTTATGACAAGTTTAATGAGTTTCAGGCTAAAGTAGAAAAGTAATTAAGTAGACCCATAAAGGCACTTCGATCTAATCGAGGTGGTGAATACCTTTCTAATGAGTTCTTGGGACACTTATTAGAGAATGAGATTTTATCCCATTTAACTACACCAGGCACTCCGTAGCAGAATGGTGTAGCGGAGAGAAGGAATAGGACTTCGTTAGACATGGTCAGGTCCATTATGAGTTATTCATCATTGGCTTTGTCTTTTTGGGGAACAAAGGCTATGAAGGATATTGATTCAAAACTCTAGACAGAGGCCATGAACACAAAGATGAAGTCTATGGAGACTAATAGGGTATAGGAGCTTGTGGACCTTCCCGAAGGGGTAAAACCTATAGGGTGTAAGTAGATCTACAAGAGAAAAATAGGAATGGATGGAAAGGTTTAAAACTTTAAGGCTAGATTGGTAGCTAAGGGATACATGCAAAAGGAAGGAATCGATTATGAGGAAACCTTTTTGCTTGTAGCCTTGCTTAAATCCATCTGCATTCTCTTATCCATAGCTGTCGCTTTCGACTACAAGATTTGGTAAATAGATGTCAAGACAATCTTTCTAAATGGCTATCTTGATGAGTCCATCTATATGGAACAACCAGACGGGTTCAAGGCCAAGGGTCAGGAGGGTAAGGTTTGCAAGCTGCTAAAGTCAATATATGGAGTTAAGCAGGCTTCCTATTCTTGGAACATAAGATTTGATCAAGTGATCAAGACTTATGGGTTCGCACAAAATGTTGACGAACCATGTGTGTACAAACACATTAAGGATGGGAATGTGCTTTTTCTACTGCTCTATGAAGATGACATTCTGCTAATTGGCAATAACATAGGGGTGTTGTCATCAGTCAAATTATGGTTGACCAAGCAGTTTGACATGAAGGACTTGGGTGAGGCTACTTTTGTTTTAGGTGTCTAGATCTTTTGGGATAGGAAGAACAAAATGATAGTTTTGTCCCAGGCTGGCTATATAGATAAGATTCTTAGGAGGTTTACAATGCATGATTCTAAGAAAGGTGGGCAACCATCTAGGTCTAGAATTACTCTTTTTAAGAAAGACTCTCCAAAGTTTGAAGAAGAAAGAGAATACATGAAGAAGGTGTCTTATACTTTAAAAGTAGGCAGTCTTATGTATGCCATGCTCTACACTCAACCAGATATTTATTACACGGTTATGATTGTAAGTCGATTTCAGGCGGATCTAAGACAAAACAATTGGGTTGCGGTCAAGTATATTTTCAAGTACTTGCGAAGGACTCGAGGGTATATGCTTATGTATTTAAGTGAGAAGTTAACTCCTCTAGGATACATTGACTTGGATTTCCATTCTTCTCTAGATTCAAGGAGATCAACTTTTGGTTTTGTGTTTACTTTGGGCGGCGGTGCCATCAGTTAAAGGAGTGTGAAGCAAGATTGCACTTCGGATTCAACAATGGAGGCTAGATATGTGGCGGTTAGTGATGCTTCAAAAGAAGCAGTGTGGCTCTGCAAGTTGCTTGGGGATCATGAGATAGTTCTTGGTATGGATAAGACGGTATCATTGTACTATGATAACAGTATGACGGTAGCTAATACTAAGGAACCAAGATTTCACAACAAGAGTAAGCATATTGATCAGAAGTATCATGTGATAAAAGACTTCGTCATTGTGTGCAAAATCGCGTCAAAGAAAAATTTAGCTGATCTATTTACGAAGACACTTACTGGGAGAGTCTTTGAAAGGCATGTGGAAGCTATGGGGCTATGAGATTTGTCATATTTACTCACTTAGTGTAGGTGGAGATTGTTAGACATATATGCCCTAAGGAGTAAAAATGTAATATGATATTGGAGACATTTTTATCAATAAAGAATTTATTTATTATTTATATACCAAATTTTGTCCTTACGTTCATTTTTGTTGAATGTATAATAAGCAAACAAAAATCAGAGACTGTCAATCTAAACCTTTAAGAATTGGGCATATGATGGTTAGATTATACGAAAGACACGATTCTTAAAGTGATAGTCTAAATCATATGATCCGCAATCGAGTGAGTAAAGTTGAGCACTTTATTCATACAAAAATTGTTGTGTTGTCTATATCCCTAACGAGAGATGGTTTGTTTTGGCCATCGGAAGTGGACTCCGTAAATAGAAACATTGGTACATTGTCATAGGTGATGATGTATTGGATCAGGGCATAAAGTGTAATTGATTTAGATTAATAATTCTATCTCGGCAAATCAATTTACTTTAAATAATTATATGTGTTGTATCTTAATCCTGAGATGAATAATAAGCCCGTTGTCTTGACCTATGTCTTTTGATGTACCAAAGGGTGACATCCATATTTTATGTTAGTACACATGTCGGTACATTGTAGGCATGACTCTTGATAGCGTAGATCTGTTATTCATAGATATGGAATTCATAACTCCTCTTTAGGAGTAGTTGATATCTTCTTATATGCGTTATCCTATAATTGGAAAGCTGGAGTGCTCAACTATTTGGATACATAGGTGTAACCGAATGGTATAATGTCTTTGGATGGTAAGTTTTCGGATGGTGAGATAATGAAACATAGGATAAAAATAATTGGGAAAGTAAGACAGAATTTATCCTTAAGCTGATTATAGATAATCCTATAGGGATACGATACATTATGATATATCATGGAGACCTAGCTATACGAGCTTTGTAATTCTATATAGTTTGAGATTGCAACTCTAAGCTTTTAGTGGAGTAGTGTTAGAGTTGATAGTTATAAAATATATATCTAGGATATTGGGCTTTATAATTATCAAGAGCTTGAACTATATAGATCCATCAGGTCCCCTTTGCTAGCTCATAAAAAATCCTGTAATGATACAACATGCTTTTCTAATAATCGGTGACTTTTGTCAAATTATCAGATTGGCTGAAAACTTGATAAGATCAGATAATTCATGTCTATTTATCTGTTGAATTAATTTTGCAAAAATTAATTCAAGATAAAATTATTGAATTATCGAGATCAGATAATTCATGTCTATTTATTGAATGGATTAATTTTGAATAAATTAATTCACGATAAACTTGTTGAATTATCAAAAATATTTATTTTCCTAGAGATTATCTAGATATGACTGTTTTAATCAGATAACTTCTTTATTGGGTTATTTTAATTAAAACTGAGGCTCGATACTAAGAATCTCGGGTAGGAAATAACAGATTTGCAAGGATTATTTATCGTAAGTTCAGTAGGCCAGCCTTCAGGTTCAACCTGCCGATGGAGTAAGTTCGGCAGGCCGATCTGCCAGTTCGGCCGGCCGATTTGCCAATTCGGCCAACCGACCGAGAGATAAATAGATCAAGCATTTTCACACAGATTTTATCTGATATTGATTCTAGTTCAAATTTTCAAGGCCTTATCTGATAATGACTGACTCTTGTGCCCAACCTCTATAAATAGGGGAGTGAGACTCATTGTCATTTAGATCAACTGAGAGATTAAGAGTGAGACTCTTAAACTCCTTGTGAACTATTGTTTACACACCACAAACTATAGCTTTGGGTTTTCTTAATTGGTTGGAAGGAGAGTCGCCTGGTGGAAGAGCTATACAAGTGTACCCATACACACATTGATCATGGATAGAGAATAGTAAAGAAGGCTAGTTGGTTGAGGTCCTTCTATAACGTCCTTTCTCTTCATCAATTGTGGAAGCTTTGTGGCAAACAAGGTTAGTAAGATCTAGTTAATTTATGCATATAGCGTGTCAAACTTGTGTTTTGGAAAATACTCTGGTATAAAAATTTTAAAACTCCATTGGGTACTATTTTTTTTATAGTTTCATGGCTTCATGCCATTGTGGGAATTTGACAGCTTGGTGATAATATTGAGGCTCGTATTAGGAAGAGACATTTGGAACAAAATGTTTATAAGTGGGGGATAAATGGTCATAGTTCAGACATTGAGACAAAGGATATGCAACACTGGATGGACATTGAAATTGATCTTTATGAGGATCCTTGATGAGCAAGCTACAATGAAAGTCTCGCAAATAAGATGGTGGCTTTTGAACTCTAGATGAGCGTCAAAGGAAAGCCACATCATTATGTGAAATGGAATTAGAATCATCTAAGGAAGACTGTTCACTATCAAGTTGCAATGGGGGATGCTCAAAAGATGGATTAGGTAGCACAAGATCAAGGAAAGGATCCACCAACATATGTGAAGAGGTAATGGAATGAAAAAGAAATATGTCCTCATGAAAAACGATATCACGGGAGACAAAAACTTGCTTGTTATGAAGGCCATAGAGTTTGTAAGCCTTTGTTGGAAAAAAAGTACACAACGGGAATTTTAAAAATTTTTCATTAGAGTATTTTCTAAAACACAAGTTTGACATGCTATATGTATAAATTAACCAGATCTTACTAACCTTTGTATGCCAAAGAACCCTCGCAAAACGTGAAGAGAAGTAACGTTCCAGAAGAGCCTCAACCAACTAGTCTTCTTTGCTACTCTCTATCCACGACTAGAGTGAGTGTAGGCTCAAATGTACAGCTCTTCCACTAGGTGACTCTCCTTCCAACCAAGCGCGAGAACCCAAAGCAAGTGTTCGTGATTTGTGAACAAAAGCTCTCAGGGAGTTTTCATATTCTCACTAGCAGAGTATCACTCTTAATCTCTCAATTGATCTAAGTAACTCTTAAGACTTACTCCCTTTATATAGAGGTTGGACTCAAGGTTAGTCCTTATTAGGTTAGGTCTCAAAAACTTGAAACGAAATCAAGTTTAGATCAATATCTGATAAGATTTGCGTGGAAATACGTAATCTTATCCTTCGTTCATCGACAGGCCAAACAGCCTGATCGGTCAAATAGGCCCCATCGGCAGGCCTAACACGCGGATCAGTAGGCTGAACTGCCAATCAAAAATCTCTACGAATCTTTTATGTTCCACCTGAAATTCTATAGGATAAAGTCTCAGTTGTAATTCAAATAACCCAATAGAGAAGTTATCTGATCAAAACAACTTTATCTAGATTATCTCTAGGAAAATAAATCAATTCTCAATAATTCTACAAGTTTATCTTGATCTAATTTATCAAAAATTAAATCAACCGATAAGCAGACAAGAATTATCTGATCCCAATAATTCAACAAGTTTATCTTGAATTAATTTTTTCACAAAATTTATTCAACTGATAAATAGACATGAATTATTTGATTCTTGTAAATTTCAACTAATATGATAAATCTGACATAAGTCACCAATTATTGGAAAAGCACACCGTATCGTTATAGGATGTTGTGAGCTAGCAAAGGAGACCAAATGGACCTATATAGTTCAAGCTCCTGATAATTACAAAACCCAATATCTCAAATATACATTTTATAATTATCAACTCCAATGCTACTCCACTAAAAGCTTAGAGCTGCACTCTCGAACTACATAGAATTACAAAGCCCGCATAGCAAAGTCTCTATGACATATCATAATGTATCGTATCCCCATATGATAATCCATAATCGGCTTAAGGACAAGTTCTATCTTACCTTCCTGATTATTTTTATCTTACGTTCCATTATCTCACTATCAAAAAACTTACTATCTAAAGACAGTATACCATTCGATTACACCTATGTATCTAAATGGTTGAGCACTCCAGTTTTCCAATTATAGGATAACGCATATAAGAGGATATCATTACTCCTAAAGAGGAGCTATGGATTCCATATCTATGAATAACAAGTCTATGATATCAAGACTCATGCCTCCAACGTACTGGCATGCATACCACTATTAAGATGTGGGTGTCACCCTTTGGTACATCAAAAGACACAAGTCAAGACAATAGGCCCACTATTCATCTCAAGATTAAGATACAATACAAATGATTGTCTAAAGTAAATCAATTTGCCGAGACAGAATTGTTAATCCAAATCAATTAACTTTATGTCCCGATCCAACACATCGTCACCTATGACAACATGCTAATGTTTCTATTCACGGAGTCCTCCTCCGATGGTCAAGACAAACCATCTCCCAAAAGGGATATAGACAACATAGCAATCTTTGCATGAATAAAGCGCCTAACTTTATTCCCTCGATTGCAGATCTTATATTTTACACCATCACCTTAAGAATCGTGTCTTTCACATAATCTGTCCATCATATGCCCAATTCTTAAGGTTTAGACCTACAGTCTTAGACTATTGTTTGCTTTAACCTACATTCAACAAATATGAACATAAAGAGGATAAGATTTGGTATATAAACAATGAATAAATTCTTTATTGATAAAAATGTCTCCAAAAACTTATTACATTTTTATTCCTTAGGGCATACATGTCTAACAATCTCCCACTTGCACTAAGTGAGTAAATATGACAAATCTCGCATTCCCATGGCTTCCACATGCCTCTTGAAGACTCTCCTAGTAAGTGTCTTCGTAAATGGATCAGCTAAATTTTCCTCTGACATGATCTTGCACACTATGACATGCCCACCCTCAATGAAGTCCTTTATCACATGATACTTTCGATCAATATGTTTACTCTTCTTGTGAAATCTTGGTTCCTTAGCATTAGCTACCGCTGCACTGTTATCACAGTATAGTGATACCGCTTTATCCATACTAGTAACTACCTCAAGATCCCAAAGGAACTTGCAGAGCCACACTACTTCTTTCGAAGCATCACTAGCTGCCACATACTCGACCTCCATCGTTGAATCCAAAGTGCAATCTTTCTTAGCACTTCTCCAACTGATGGCACCACCGCCTAGAGTAAACACAAAACTTGAAGTCGATTTCCTAAAATCCAAACAAGATTGAAAATATGAGTTAGTATATCCTAGAGGAGTCAGGTTCATACCCAAATGTACAGGCATATACCCTCGAGTCCTTCTCAAGTACTTGAAAATATGCTTTACCGCAACCCAATGGTTCGTTCTTGGATCTGCCTGAAGTCGACTTACATTCCCGACCGCATAACTAATATCTGGTCGTGTGCAAAGCATGGCATACATGAGACCACCCACTGCCGAAGCATAAGGCACCTTCTTCATGTATTCTCTTTCTTCATAAGACTTTGGAGAGTCTTTCTTAGAAAGAGTAATTCCAGACCTAGATGGTTGCCCACCTTTCTTGAAATGCTGCATTGCAAATCTCCTGAGAATTTTATCTATGTAGCCGGCCTGGGACAAAGCTATCATTTTGTTCTTCCTATCCCAAAAGATCTGGATACCGAGAATAAAATTAGCCTCACCCAAGTCCTTCATGTCAAACTGCTTGGTCAGTCATAATTTGACCGATGACAACGCCCCAATGGCATTACCAATTAGCAGAATGTCATCTACATAGAGTAGTAGAAAAACCACCTTCCCATCCTTTATGTGTTTGTAAACACATGGATCATCCACATTTTGTGAGAACCCTTAAGTCTTGATCACTTGATCAAATCTTATGTTCCAAGAACGAAAAGCCTACTTAAGTCCATAAATTGACTTTAGCAGCCTATAAACCTTCCCCTCTTAAACCATGACCTTGAACCCATCTGGTTGTTCTATATAAATGGACTCATCAAGATAGCCATTCAGAAAAGCTATCTTGACATCTATCTGCCAAATCTCGTAGTCGAGAGCGGCAGCTATGGACAAGAGAATCCGGATGGACTTAAGCATGGCTACAGGCGAAAAGGTTTTCTTATAATCGATTCCTTCCTTTTGCGTATAACCCTTATCTACCAGTCTAGCCTTAAAGGTTTTGACCTTTCCATCCACTCGTCTTTTCCTCTTGTAGATCCACTTACACCCTATGGGTTTTACCCCTTTCGGAAGATCCACAAGCTCTTAGACCTGATTAGTCTCCATAGACTTCATCTCAACGTTCATGGCCTCTGTCTAAAGTTTTGAATCAACATCCTCCATAGCTTCTGCGTAAGTATAAGGATCCCTGTCATGTTCATCTGCTTTAGCCAAAAAGGCCAACCTATTGAACATATACCTTTCAGGTTGATACCCGATGCTCCTACTACGTCGAAGCCCCTTAGGTTGCTATTCAGGTTTGTTTGGTTTTTCTGCACTGATTGGAACGGTTTCATTCGGAACCTCTAGAGTGATCGAATCACTCCTAAATTCTTCAAGCACCACTTTGCTTTGAGGTTTACAATCGTCAATGTAACTCTCCTCAAGGAAAGTTGCATTAGTTGAAACCACGACTTTATGTTCCTTTGGGTTATAAAAATAACCCTCTTTAGTCCCTTTTGGATATCCTACAAACATGCAAACTTTCAAACGTGCTTCCAACTTATTCGGATCCTTAAACAAGACATGAGCCGGATATCCCCATATGCAAATATGGTTTAAGGATGTCTTCCTACCCATCCACAACTCGTGAGGAGTTTTAAGAACCGATTTTGAAGGCACATTGTTCAAAAGATAACATGCGGTTTATAGTGCATATCCCCAAAAGGATAAAGGCGATGATGAATAACTCATCATGGACCTAACCATGTCCAACAAAGTCCTATTTCTTCTCTCCGCTATGCCATTCTGCTACGGAGTGCCCGGTGCAATCAAATGGGATAAAATCCCATTCTCTAATAAGTGTCCTAAGAACTCGTCAAAAGGTATTCCCCACCTCGATCAGATTGAAGTGCCTTTATAGGTCTACCTAATTGCTTTTCCACTTCAGCCTGAAATTTCTTGAACTTGTTAAAAGCTTCGCTTTTGTGGTGTGTCAGGTACACATACCCATACCTTGAGAAATTTTCAATAGAAGTGACAAAGTACTCATACGCTCCTCGTGCCCAGATGTTCATTCGTTTGCAAACATCAGTATGCATAAGTTCTAGAACCCCTTTGGCCCTATTACCCTTAGACCCGAATGGTCTTTTGATCATTTTATTCTCCAAATAAGATTTACATTGAGGTATAGATTCCACCTTTAAGTGACTTAAAGGTCCATCCTTTACCAACCTTTGAATCCTATTCAGGTTAATATGACCAAGGCGCAAATGCCAAAGATAAGTCTTATTAGAGTGAGAAGTCATAAGTCTTTTAGAGTTATTATCATTCATCTCAGCATTATGCAATAAGTCCATCTTAGGTTTGATAAAATATAGATTATTCTGCATCCATCTAGAACAGAAAAAAGATTTGCTTTTACAAATCACCACTTTATCATTAAAAGAAACAAGTAGGAGTCTTTAAATAAACAAGATACAGAAATTAAATTCCTTTTAAATTTAGGAACATAAAAACAATCTTGCAAAAAAAAATTCCTATAATTATTAAAATAAAGATCGACGTCTCCCACTGCTTCCGCTGAGACTAAGGATCCATCGCCCATCCGAAGCGTGAAGTCCTCATGAAGCAGACTTCTCGTTTCTTTGAACCCCTGCTGAGAAATACAAACATGATTAGTTGCACCAAAATCTATGTCCCAAATGTCACTGGATTCCTCAACCAAAAAAGTTTCTAAATAGAGAAGATCACACCTACCTCCTTTGGAAAGGAAGTCCTTGCAATGCTTCTTGATATGCCCGACCTTTCCACAGAAGAAGCACTTAAGCTTCTTCGGGTTCTTCTTCTTCTTCTTCTTGCTCTTGGTGCCAGCAAGAATAAAAGACTTCCCATTTTTGGCCCATTGCTTCTTTCCATTCCCTGAGTTAGGATTGGAACTAGAAGCAGATACCATGTTGGCCTCTCCATCCGCAGGAGACTCCCTGATCAGCAGTTTAAACTCCTGTAACTGTTTCATCAATTATGTTAAGGTCATATCCTGCCTATTGCTCAAATTAAATGTTGCTCTAAATGGAATAAATTCCTTTGACAGAGTCTCAAAGACTATAGTCATCTAAGTTTCAGCATTGATGTCAGCTCCATTGGTTTGAGCCTTAGCGAGGTAACTCATGACCAACATCATATGCTCCTTTACAAATGTCCCTGGCCTCTGTCTATTGTTTAGAAGTTTTTGAAGCGCCCCTTGCCGCTCTGTTATGGCCTAGCCTCCAAACATATCCTTAAGATTATTCAAGATCTACTTTGCAGTCTCATAATCTTAATGTTGAGCCTGCAGTACATTATTCATGCTGACCATAACATAACAGTGGGCCTGATCATTAGCATCTTTCCAGCGATCATATGGTTGGAA
This sequence comes from Artocarpus heterophyllus, assembly GCA_025403435.1. Taxonomy (NCBI): domain Eukaryota; kingdom Viridiplantae; phylum Streptophyta; class Magnoliopsida; order Rosales; family Moraceae; genus Artocarpus; species Artocarpus heterophyllus. Next base: position 30,704,414 of record CM046350.1, read on the forward strand.
TTGCTCATTAGTTGAGTCTCTCGTAGGCTCGGGAGGACAAGAGGTTGTCAGTACATATTTCAGTTTCTCAAAGGACAGGACGATATCCAGGTTCCGTTTCCAATCATTATAGTTCTCACCGGTTAATAGGTTTTTGTCAAGTATCGATGATAAAGCGTTTTTAGACATTTTTAATCTACAGTAAAGAATCATATACCAAACATAAGCAAACATATCATAATAATTTAGTAAGATAACACAATCATGTAAAAACATACAAATGTGTTTATGTGTCAAAACCTTGAAAATATCACAACCTTACAACGATAATTTCCAACTCAAATTCAACAAGCTCCTAGGGGAGTCATGCCAAATTCAATCAGCAACACGGATCCCCTCTTGATTAATATATGCCATCCAAGACCCGTATGATCCAGCATATATTAATAATCATTTCTTTGGCCATTAATTTTATTAACAGAGCTCCTAGGGGAGGTTAATAATAAAATTAACGTGAGTGTATAACTATCGTTTCAATATTTTATCCATGATTTACAATCACCACCTAGGGGTATGCAACCATAAATCATGCTAAAATACCTTATCCTTTCAGAGATCTAATCTGGTACATGATAGAAATCCCTTCCTAGGGGTTGGGACTACCATGTTCTGCCTATGGACCAACGATGGAGGCCTTAGGTCCTCTCTTCAAAAACCTTCTCCCACTCAATCTTTTGAAAACAAGGTTTTATTTTAAGAATATGCATGAACAATTTTAACATAATCGGCACTCCCTATTCTATATGACATGTTATCAATATACTTGGCAAACCATATTATAATGTAGACAAGCAAAGCTACAAGCAAAATAGTAAATAACCATAATATTATGGCTCCACCATAAAGAATAGAAAACTAAGATTACAAGAGAATAATCGAGACATATTATCGATTCTTCATCCTTGAATCCTCAAGTTGTGTCCTTCTTCATGTAATACCCATCTTTAAGTCTTCAATCCCGTATGAATCGAATACTTCATATTTCCGGTCATATCCAAATTTAATGCCTCTCAGAATTGTACCAAAAATAAAATTAAAACTGCACCTTTTTTGGAAATTTTCCAGCTCTCAGTTGGCAGGCCGATGCTGTTCATGCTTCATCGGCCTGTCGATCTGGAAGATCAGCCTACTGACACATGAAAGCCAAACTGGAAGTACGGCTTGCCACCAGAGCCGCTTGATTTTTGCCCCACTGATGGCCTACCAAACCACACGTCTGGCCTACTGATCTGTGACCATCGGCCTACTGAACTGTGAGGTTCGGCATGCCAATCGAGTAGAAATTTTCCATTCCAGAAAATACAATTTTTTTTAATGCAATTCATCAATTTTATTTTTAACAATTCAAAAACATAAAATTAGAGACTCAGGAAATACCTGGGTGTGCCATCATCCATTTTCTAGATCCGCCTTCTAGATCCGTCTTCTTCGAATAATTATTTAATTACAAAATTCTTACAAATTTAAAATAAATAATAATTCCTAGACGGAGATGATAGTCTACCATCTAATTACGTGAAAAACTTAGATACATATTCTAACCTCTAAGGAACCATAACCAGCATAAATTAATTAATTAATTAATAATTAAATAACAATTTAATCAACCATAATTAATTAATGAACATTCACCACATAATCCATGACAACATAAAATTATATAAAAACCTAGAGTGCAAACTCTCTATAAAATTAAATTCAAGCATATGAGAGTTTAAGATCACAAAATTTATACATACAACATGATCACAAACTCATAAATTTATGTAAAAACCATGGCTTTGATACCAATTGTTGGAAAAAGAGTGCACAGCGGAAATTTTAAAAATTTTTCATCAGAGTATTTTTTAAAACACAAGTTTAACATGCTATATGTATAAATTAACCAGATCTTACTAAAGTTTGAATGCCAAAGAACCCTCGCAAAACGTGAAAAGAAGTAACGTTCTAGAAGAACCTCAACCAACTGGTCTTCTTTTCTATTCTTTATCCACGACGGGAGTGAGTGTGGGCTCACATGTACAGCTCTTCCACCAGGTGACTCTCCTTCCAACCAATCGAGAGAACCCAAAGTAAGTGTTCGTGATTTGTGAACAAAAGCTCTCAGGGAGTTTTCAGATTCTCACTAGCAGAGTATCACTTTTAATCTCACAATTGATCTAAGTAACTCTTAAGACTTACTCCCTTTATATAGAGGTTGGGCTCAGGGTCAGTCCTTATCAGATTAGGTCTCAAAAACTCAAAATAGAATCAAGTTCGGATCAATATCTGATAAGATCCACGTGGAAACGCGTAATCTTATCCTTCGCTCATCGGTAGGCCGAAAAGCTCGATCGGCAGGCTGAACAAGCCCCATCGGCAAGTCGAACACGTGGATTGACAAGCCAAACTGTCGATTAAAAATCTCTACAAATCTTTTATTTTCCACCTGAAATTCTAGAGGATAAAGTCTCAGTTTTAATTCAAATAACCCAATAGAGAAGTTATCTAATCAAAACAACTTTATCTAGATTATCTCTAGGAAACTAAATCAATTCTTAATAATTCTACAGGTTTATCTTTATCTAATTTATCGAAAATTAAATCAACCGATAAATAAACAAGAATTATCCGATCTCAATAATTCAACAAGTTTATCTTGAATTAATTTTATCACAAAATTAATTCAACTGATAAACAGAGATGAATTATTTGATTCTTCTAAATTTCAACCAATTTGATAAATCTGACATAAGTCATCAATTATTAGAAAAGCACGCCGTATCGTTACAGGATGTTGTGAGCTAGCAAAGGGGACCAAATGGACCTATATAGTTCAAGCTCCCGATAATTACGAAACCCAATATCCTAGATATACATTTCATAATTATCAACTCCAATGCTACTCTACTAAAAGCTTGGAGCTGCACTCTCAAACTACATAGAATTACGAAGCCCGCATAGCTAAGTCTCTTTGACATATCATAGTGTATCGTATCCCCATATGATAATCCATAATCGGCTTAAGGACAAGTTCTATCTTACCTTCCTGATTATTTTTATCTTACGTTCCATTATCTCACCATCAGAAAACTTACTATCCAAAGACAGTATACTATTCGGTTACACCTATGTATCCAAATTGTTGAGCGCTCTAGTTTTCCAATTACAGGATAACACATATAAGAGGATATCATTACTCCTAAAGAGGAGCTATGGATTCCATATCTATGAATAACAAGTCTACACTATCAAGAGTCATGCCTCCAACGTACCAGCATGCATACCACTATTAAGATGTAGGTGTCACCCTTTGGTACATCAAAAGACACAAGTCAAGACAATGGGCCCACTATTCATCTCAGGATTAAGATACAATACAAATGATTGTCTGAAGTGAATCAATTTGCCAAGATAGAATTATTAATCCAAATCAATTCACTTTATGTCTTGATCCAACACATCGTCACCTATGACAACGTACCAATATTTCTATTCACGGAGTCCTCCTCCGATGGTGAAGATAAACCATCTCCAAAAAAGGATATAGACAACATAACAACCTTTGCATGAATAAAGTGCCCAACTTTATTCCCTCGATTGCAGATCTTATGTTTTAGACCATCACCTTAAAAATCGTGTCTTTCGCATAATCTGTCCATCATATGCCCAATTCTTAAGGTTTAGACCGGCAGTCTCAGACTATTGTTTGCTTAACATACATTCAACAAATATGAACGTAAAGAGGACAAGATTTGGTATATAAACAATGAATAAATTCTTTATTGATAAAAATATCTCTAAAAACTTATTACATTTTTACTCCTTAGGGCATACATGTCTAACAGCCTTCATACCAAGGGGATATCCAAGGAACGCACAAGGGTGTGCATGAGGTTAGAATTTGGTTCGATGTGCTGAAAGGGTTAAAGCAAAAGCTAAGCAACCAAAAACACGAAAATGAGCATAATCAACTGCCTTATGAAACAGTAATTCATAAGGTGTTTTATTGTCAAGCACATATGATGGAGTACAATTAACCAAATAAACAGCTATAAGAACACAATCAGTCTAGAAGGAAATAGGAATCAGAGGCTGAAAGTATAAGGCTCGAGCTACATTCAACAAATGTTTATGCTTGCGTTCAACAATAGAATTTTGTTGAGGGTGTTCAACATAAGAAAATTGATGAAGGATACCTTTAGAATTAAAGTAGTTAGAAAAAGCTAACTCTTTGGCATTGTCTGGTCTAAATTCTTTAATTTTCTTGTTGAATTGAGTAGCAACAAGATTGAAGAATTTTGGTATGGCAAGAGATACATCAGACTCGTGTTTAAGTAAAAACATCCAAGTGAATCTACTACAATCATCAACCAAAGTAAGAAAATAGCCATGTCCAGAGTAAGATATATGTGTATAAGGTCCCCAAATGTCACAATGTACAAGGTCAAAAGGAGACTATGAGAATGATTATGAGATACAAAGGGCAGTTTCCTTTGTTTTGCTAAAGGACAAATGTAACATGGTGAGTTCATGATAGAACTAAGACTGGGGCAAAGTAAGTGAGTCTTTAAAAAATCCAAAGACTTATTCAACAACTGACCAAGGCAGTTATGCCAAGTATGTATCGACGCTTTGCTAGCATGCATGGTAGATGAAGCAGGTAACATATCAACATGTTTGTCTGTGAGGTCCAGCATATATAAGCCATCAAGCATTTTACCCTTGCTAATCATCTTCGTGCTAGACATTTCCTGAATAATGAAATAATTAGGCAAAAACTGTATCATAATCGAGGAATTATGTGTAATGGCACTTACAGAAAGCAAATTAAAGCAAAATTATAGGACATAAAGGACATCTTAAAGAATTAAGTCTGAACTCAGCTTGACATCACCACAAAGATGAACATGAAGAAAAGTGCAATTTGGTAATGTCACCACAGCTTTTGTAATAGGTTTCAAGAATTCAAAAACACTAGCATTTGAACATATGTACCCCGATGCTCCAGAGTCTATAACCCGTACATGAGAAGAAGACAATGCAGTAGTCATGGAAACAAAAAGGCAAGTACCTGTGGCATAGCAGGAAGAAGGGGTTACATAAGAGTCAGTTGGTTAAGTAAAAGTTGCCAAATGATTGAACAACAATGTGAGCAATTATTGATGTTGATCAGAACTCAATGTTTAAAGAAAGTCCCCAGCATTGGTATTGTGATGTTCAGCAGCATATCCAACTGAGGATTAAGTAGTGACCTAATTAACAACATTGGTGTGAGCATTGGAAGGTAAAGGCTTTTGTCTTTGTCTGAATCCAGGAGGAAATCCATGGATTTTGTAACACTTGTCAATAGTGTGACCATGATAATTGCAGTGGGTACAGAAAGGACGATCCTTCTTCAAAGATTTGGTCCTTAAGGACAGATTGGGCATAGTAGCTGGTGTGGAGGATTTGTTTGCTTTAAGCACAAATGCCATTGAATTACATGGATCAGTGGACAGGATCGATGGGGAACCTATCTTATGTTGATGTTCCTCTTAAGAGACCAAAGAGAAAACTTTGTTGAGTGTAGGAAGAGGATCCATGAGAAGGATTTGGCCACGAATGTAACACCTGCTATTTTTCATGTAATGGTTGATGAGAGATATTTAACGATGTTAAGTATTTTCTTTATGATATAATGTTACTGACCATTTATTCGAGAATTATGACAGGTGACGGTTACGGAATTTATGTGCTCGAGGTGTTCATGTCATTTATAATGTATGCATGATAAATATTTAATATTTTATTTTTGGTATCTTTAAGTGGCACTTTGACATTAGAATTTATTTTCCAGAATGACAATCAAATGAATTTAATCGACAGGCCAAACTCATAACTTCGGCAGATCGAATTAAGCCATCGGTAGGCCAAACGTTGCTAATAGGAAATCAACAGATAATTCTAAAATTGTGGCATTGATTATTAATTTAATTTGACTTGAGAATTCTGAATAATTGGTATATTTTTATCTCTTTCCTTATTCATGTTTGGGAAGGTTTGACTAGTTTGATTTTTTCTTTTTAAAAGATAATTTGATTTGTGATAAGGTTTCTGAATTTGAAAAGATAAGATTTGGTAGTTATAGCAAATCATTGATTTTTCCTTATCTTGTTCCATTCCCCCACGTGTAAGCATCTTTTTCTAAAAATAAAATATTTTCTGATGTTAAAGAGACCATTAGCCATCTTATAATATCATTCATGTAAATTTTTCTCTCTCGTTATCATTTTCTCTCCCTCTATCTCTCTAAAATTTTCTCATACACTCTATCTTTCTTCTCCACATTTTCTTCCCCTTCTCTTCGTTATTCTTTGCAAAAATTTGAAAGAAATATTGAGTCTTTCCTTGGGCAAATTCAAAGAAAATTAGAGAGAAATCGTTTCGAGGTAAGAATTCATTCTAGGTTACTGCAGTAATTGCATTTTTTTCCTTTAATTTGACCCCCATAACTTTGTTTTTGAATTCCCATTTGCTTTGAAATTTTATTATGATATTTACGTATGTGTTATTTGATATTCCTCAAAATTTCAAGCCAATTGGAGTTTTCTATACTGAGTTATGAAATTTTTATTCACTACTACTCATAGTTTAATGGTTGTTGATTGGTATGTTGCACAAAAGTACAATCTTTGTTCATAGGGCAAACAAATTATGATTTGAATGAAATTTTGTAAAAATATTCATACATATGTTAGGTTATGATTCAAAAAATTTCGTGGTGATTTGATGAATATTTGATGAGTTCTTGAATTTTCTTTAGGATAGGTCTTTATGGCTATTAAATCAGTGAATTTTCGACTTCTTGCTTGTGTGACCTATTTGTATGATCAAACAAATTTATTTGACAATGGGACTTTTGTGGTACTGTATTTATATGTTTATAGGTTGTCATAAAAATTTTAGGGTCAAAGTAATTTTATTTTAATTATTTCAGTATGATAATCTTGTGTTGCTCACTGCTTTATGTGTTTAGGTTTTATTTTGTCTCTTAATTCTAATGCATGTTTTGAATTGTTGAAAATTTATTTGAAGCTAATTTTTGAATATGTTGTAATTTTAGGTGTCTAATACATGTAGGAATTTTATGAAATTATTTCGTGATATTGATAATGTATTATATCAATATTTGTTAGGGTTACTCACTGTTTTGTATTGCTGGCAGATTTTGTGTTATGAATTAAATGACTTATTTTATTTATCTAATGGAATTTTTATGGCTAAAGAAAACAGAGTAATTCATATATATGTTAATTATGTCCCTACAAAATTTCATGCCTTGATTGTATATGAATTGTGAGTTATTGATTTATGAATATATAAGGGTCAGGCAGTATTAGTATTGCAGTTTTTGCATGAATATTTATAAGTTCGTAAAGTGTATTTGTGTTTTTGTAATTCTTGAGACAGAAGTATGAATAATGTCATATGGTTTTGGATGATTTTGTAAGAATGAAATTTATTTTTATTTGTATATGGATGTATGACATGAACAGACCAAGAAGTGAGCACATCGAGACCGCGACGACGTTATCTAAGAGAAGGTTTAAGCAAGCAAGTCAAGTAAGTACATTCTCACCTGCAACATGATAAAAGTTTACGAAAAAGTTTTGAGGACATGTTTTATGATAATTTTTAAAGTTTGTTTTTATATGTTGTTTTCTCATCAAAACCTTGTTGCAACAAGAAAGTTTAACGAATGTTCTAATGATAAGGTATGTTGAAAGTATACTATATAAATGTATCACTTAATTAAGTGTTGCACACCATATGTTTTTGTCTATGTTTATGATGACCAAAGTTGGACTTGTCCTGTTTGGTTTGGAATTAGCTACCCATCTCCTCTCATGACGGCGCGCCTACGATGATGATAATAGTGCAACACTTGGGCCCCCAAATATAAAATGAATGAAGTTTTAATATGGATAATGATAATGAAAGATATGTTCTATATAAAACTATGACAAGTGCACTATTATGTTAATGATGATTATGATTATGATGCTTTATAAAGATGTTCATAAAATGTTGTATGTTGTGAGATAGGAAAGTGCACCTACTAAGCTTTTGCTTACTTAGTTTATGATCATGTTGCAAATAAAGGTAAAAGGATCATGGAATAGATGGAGGGCAAGGACGGGCATGTGAGCAAGGAACGATGGATTGAAACAGAAGAATGCCAAGATAGAATTTTATTTTTTTTTTTAGTTTCTAAACTATGTTTTTATCTCTTTGAATGTTAAATTTCCACACTATTAAGTAGAAAGACTTGTTTTACATTTATATTGATTTTGCAGAAGATTGGCCTGTCGATTACCCTATATCGGCCTGTAGGTCTAAATGTTTTGAAACCCCAAATTCTACACAGCCTTGGACCGCCTATTGGTGGTTGAAGTTCGGACTGCCGATCATGTTCGTCTGCCGATGTCTGAAGTTTGGCCTACCGAATGGTTGAAATAGATTTTAAAGTTTGCTTTAAATTTCATTTTAACTATGGTTTTGATAAACTATTTAAATAAATATAAAAGAGTTCTAAAATAAATATTTTAAAAATATATACGCATGGATCCGGGATGTATTTAATAAACCTTACTTTATTTGAATGGTTTAACTTAAATATTGTTAACAAAGAAAATGAGGCTCGTAGAAATTTCTTTGGAAATGAAATTGAGCATCCAGGAAATGACAACATTGTTGTTACAAATCCAAGAATGAAGTTGTACACGATCAGAATCGTTCGGTTTCATAATAGAACCATCTATGAATCCTAATTTGTTCTTAACAGAAAATGAGATCACCATGGCATGACGCCAAGAAGCATAATTGTCACTAGTAAGAGGTTGAGAAACCAGAGACATAGCGGGACCATCCAAAAGATGAAGGAAAAATGGATTGAAGGGTCATCAATGGCGGATTTGCCAAAGGAGGAAAGAGCGGAGCCCATATTGGGAGATTCCATGAGAAAAACACAATCGATGATGTGAACCGCAAGGTACAGAAGAACTTCAGAATCAAGGACGAACCGAAGAGATCACAGTCTTGTGAGAAGAACTTTGGAATGGAAGGAGAACACAGATCACGAAGAAGGAGCAAGCAGCAATCTGTGAGAAGAACTTCAGAATTGAAGGAGATCACAGATCACGAAAACGGAGCAAGCAGCAAAAGCTCTCAACTGATACTATATTACAACAACGCGCTTAAGAAGAAAATGTGTATGGACTGAATTTCATTAATCCTGATCAAGAATGAGATACATAATCCTGCAATATATAGAGAGCAGGGCTGTTCAATTGGTTACAATGCTGAAAGGATTCTGTTATCAAATAAATGACATGTTAGTAAAACTAAGTTGTTAAGTTGTTATTGCCTAAAATAATCTGGTAAAAATGTCAATGAAAAGTTCACCAATTAATTTGATTATTCATGCGATTTTGATCGGAGTTGTTTCAATTTGGTGACAATAGGATTACCGAGGATGATGGAATTTGTGCAAACGATTCGCCTTCTCCGCGAGACCGAAGATCAATTGCGGTGTGTCGATTGTGCTCCTATTCAGCGTAGAACTGGAAGCAATATCAAATTACACTAGAGGCATCCAAAAAATGATTGGATTTTCGATTGAAATTTGCAGTTGAGATATGCTTTTTTGTATATATAGCATCTCTTTATACATACGTTTAAAAAAGCATTTCTTGTACATACAATTGTATATTATCATTATTATGTCACCTTTTACTGGACAAAAGTTGTATTTACTTGCTTTAGCAGGAATTTTTGGTAGGAGTTAGGAGATGTTTGCTTTGCCGCCAAACAGGCCGTTTTCTTTAGAATGGAGATTTTTAAGCATTCCACTCCATTACAGATGTGGATGAGAACCTCCTTATAGATTGTCAGCCTCTCGTAGTTCATTGCTTACTGTTTTCCAATTTGAACTTGAAATTTAAATTTGATGAGTTGTTGACACATGTGCGCACTATTTTTTAATCATAAAGATGATCCGATTTCGTATTCAATTTCTTCTTTTTATTGTTTGTATGGAGGGTATTCTTAGGGTTTGTTAACAAAAAGGCTCCTTACTTATCGACAAAAAATATCTCTCTTAAAGAACCGATGAGCATGGAAAAGCCATGTATTTTGCGGAAAATTTCCTTCCAGGTACAAGAGTGTGTTGGGGGAAGTTGCAATGTGTGGAAGAATGACTTTTATCCCACAATCTGGATTCAAGAGAGGATTCAGGATTCTGAAGTAGGGCTGTGGGAGGTGGAAAATTCTTTTGGACTCAACACTTGACTTGTATGACATTCTTGAGAAGCCACTTTCTTATATGATTATACTTGGCCAGTGGAAATGAATTGATTCTAATCCAACGATTTTCGGGGTTGTACCAGGCTTGCTTGTTGATGAGGAACCAACATTTTGAATTTTAATTTAAATTATTATTGTTATTTATTTGGAAATATTTAAAATTTAGATTTAGATTTATCTTGTAGGATTATTTTAAATTTAGTCAGGAATATCTTTTTGTTAGTTTAGATCTTTATAAATACCTTTTTTTTGTAAGTCTACTTCTGAGGACGATGATATTGAGTTTTCTATTTCCTTCTCTTGAGTGTTCTATTTCTACTTTTTTGGTTTTGTTTCTCCCATTAGTTATATTTTTCTCTCTGAATTTTAGTTCCGTTCTAAATTCTATTCCGGTCCTAAATCAAACACTCTTCTAAATTATATTCTGGTCCTAAATCAGACACTTTGTAGAGAAGTATGCTTTAACTCTTTTCTATAGCTTTCAGCTCCTTGTTTATCTTTTATTTTTGGTTTTCATCGTATTGTTTTTATCACAACCTGGTTTTTTTCTCAGAAAGTTTGTACCTTACCTGTCCTGCATATAGTTTGTTGAGCCCACCAATTGGCACAGCTTTTGCTCATGCTTTTAGTCCATAGAAGAAGAGAACTAAAAGCTGTAGCTTTTCAATAAGTGTTTGAAACTATAACTTCAAAATAGCTTAAATGGGTCAAAATGGTTTTAAATTTTTTTAATAAGCTACATAAATGTTAAATAAAAGTTTATAATGTGTTATTAACACTCAGGTACAAGTCTCGAAATCTATTTCAGAAGTACAAGAAGTCACATTTTGTGGCTTTGACTAGAAGCATTTATGGAGAGCCAGAGTACTTTTGACAGATTATTCAAACACTTTCAGAAATAGCTTGTAGACTTAGAAAACTAAAAACAGCTTTTAAGAAGCTATCCCAAACAGGCTCTTACAATCTTGGGTGGTTGACTTGGGAGTTAGGACCAAGGTTCATGAGGCAATGAACATCTAAAGCTTGGTTGTTGATTATGCATCCTATGTAGAATCACATGCTATTGATCTAAAGTCCAGATAGAGAGATGTTTGAAGAAGTCCAGCTCTCCTGGCCTTGGTAGTTTTATCAAGTTGCTGCATTTATTGTGGCTTGTCAAACTGTGAATATGTTTTTTTTTTTTTTGGTTATATAAAAATTTTGAAATACAGGTATTCTTTTGGCCTTTCGTTATTGATGTCATGCATGTGATGTCATATTCAACAACTGAACTGAGCAAAATTGAAGGGCTAGAAGAAGCAACGAGCAAAACAATATGATCTTGGATTGTAAATAGATGACACGCTTCGGAATTTGGAATGCGTTGATAAGGTGATAATGTTTTAGAAATTCGGACTGTTTCAAGCTTAGTTCCAAATAAGTAACGCGCAAGTTCCCCTGGCCCCTTGATTTAGTAATTGAACCAAACTCATACTCACTGCATGACACCGAAATAATGGACCTTGAAAAAATTCAAGACTTCTCAGTCCAAGGAAACATATTTTCTAATACATAAGCTACGATAGAATTCAAAGACCAGAAAAAATTCAAAACTTCTCAGTCCAAGGAAACGTATTTTATATTATATAAGCTACGATAGAATTTAAAGATTAGTGAAGGATGAACCTTTTATTGTGTTAGAAATTCAACCATTACCGGAATGCAAATCTTTGTTGGAAAAATGACCAAAAGGTGGCAGGATTGAGTGGTGTGGGAAGAGGGCTAAAGATTGCTCACAAGTTGGTAGAGGGAGATGTCAAATTCAAGGTAATTGTTTGAACTTTACTTCAAGTGCTCTTAGTTCTCGGGATTCCAACTGGCGAGTGAGTTTTCATCTTTACATTGCCAGATGCAATTCTTTTATGAGTCTATCGTATGCTATTTTCACAGAAAAATTGTTCACATTGTTATTGGTTATAATAAATGGGCAAACTAAAGTCAAAGATTTCAGCAATTTACTGTTCACATTTTGTTCACATTGTTTTGGCATGGATTATTAAAGTGCATTTTTTTAATAATTTTTAATTTTCCATTTTCCTGAGAGTCGAGATCATTTTCGTGAAAAGGAGGTTTTTTTAAGCGACATTAGGGGACAGTGTTGAACAATCAACTTTCTTTACAAGTCTCGTCATAAAAAGAAAACCTTTTTTTACAAATCTCCGAGCCGTCTAATTTATGGATGCTTCGTGAATCTTTACCATGCAGAAGGGTCAATAATTCACTGTTCACTTTTCGATCAATACAGAAGGGTCAATATTTTACCTTGTTGATTCTTGGTTTTTCTTTTCTTTTCTTCTCTTTTTTTGCGTCTCCACTATTTTTTTTTTTCTCCCTAAATGCTTGATCCTTTTTCATTTGCACCCTAGTTTTTAAGCATTTTCCCTTAAAATTTTATATTTTTTTAGTATTTCTCTTAAAATTTTATCTTTTAAATGTATGTCATTAAAGTATTTTTTCATCTAATTTGTCCCTATAGTATATGGGAGGGTCAATAATTTATTGCACGTTTTAGTTGAAATGCATGTGTTGGTCTTTCTTTTTTGCTTGTCATGTTTTATTCTTCTCTATATATGTTATCTTTCTGGTTCTTGCTATTTTTCTCTTTTTTTTAGTAAATAGCTCAATTAGTTCCTAACCTTTTTAAAAAGGTATAATTTGATCCCTAACATTTTTTAAATTTAATTGGGTCTAACTTTTTAAAAAGAGTACAATTTAGTTCCTATCATTTAATTTTAGACGGAAAAGTTTGTTTGACTTTATTTTACTCAAAATTACCATACTATCCCTTCAAACAAACTGATACATTAAAAAAATATGTCTTTTTTATTTCTTTCTCTTTCCCTCATTCTCTCACCCTTTCTCCTTCCCCTTTCTCTCTCTACTATGAATCAAAAACAGCACCCCGACCCCAGCGGGCGACCTCTCGACCATCCTGCTTTTAAATCTAATTTTAATAATATTTTTTTTATTTTTTGATTTTTTTATAATTTAATTTTAAATTTTTTAAAACACATATTAGGTATTTTACTAAAATACCTTCACTTAAGTGCTCAAAACAAACTTTTCCATTAGAAATTAAATGATAGGAACTAAATTGCACCCATTTTTAAAAGGTTAGACCCAGTTAAGTAAAAAAAAAAAAGGTTGAAGATCAAATTGTATCTTTTTAAAAAAATTAGAAACAACCTGAGCTATTAACCTTTTTTTTTCTTTTCAATTTTTTTTTGTTTTTCTCTCTAAATATTTCATCCTTTTTTAATTTTCACCATTTTTTTAGCATTTCTCTTAAAATTTAATGTTGTTTAAGCATTTCTCTTAAAAGTTATATTTTAAATGCATATCATTGAAGTACTTTTTTACATCTAATTTGTCTCTATTAAATCATTGCCCTCAAATATGTTTAAATTTTTCTCTCACAGTTCTATACTATACTTTTTTATATGGAATGTAGTTTTCATAAATAACCTTTTTTTTTATTTAACTAATTGCTCTATTGAAATAACTCTCTCAAATAGTTAGTTAATAAAGAGTTAATATTGTGTTTGAAAACACTGATTCCAACTAAAAATGTTTTGGCTTAAACTAGTTTTAATATAATATTTTTTTCTATAAAATTAAAATTGCTACAGTTATTTCAATTCAAATATTTTGTTTGAACCATGTATCTAAACAAATATTATACTTTTTTAATAAAAAATTCAACAAATTAGGCACAAGCATGCATAAGCACATTGTCAAGGCCTTAATCTTTTCAACCAAGCAACCATGTGGCCTTAGCACAATCCTAATGCTAAGTAAGCCTAACTTCATCCAAGCACTCAGGGACAAAGTGAGAAGGCAAAGCAAAATGTTGGCAAAGCTAAAAAAAAAACTCCAAGAGAGTGATAAGAGTGAAAACAAGAAGATTTCTATTATGAAAGTAGTCTTTACAAGTGTGGAGGATGGATGGTAAATGAGGGGCATTCCCCTATTGATAGGCCAAGAGCCATCCTAAGTACATTCTAGAATCATATGGAAAGAGGGCTAGCCTAGAACATTCTAGCATACTACTAGACTATGTACAAAGCGTAGAAGGCTCTAGAGAATTCTACAATATACTAATATGTTACATGTATCTCCAACGTTCTAGAAAGTTTCAGAGTTCTCTAAGGTCTTCCAAAGGTTCTAGAATCTTCCAGAGAGTTCTAGATGTTTCTTGAGTATTCTAGACCCGTGTAGAATCTTCTAGAATATTATGGAACCTTCTAGAATGTCATGGAAGCTTTTAGAATATTGCGAAACCTTCTAGAAACTCCATAACTCTACCTCATTGCCTTGATTTCTTTAGGATGTTCTAGAGTATTCTAATTGATTCTAACACTTTAAAAAACTCTAGAGAATCCTAGAGTCTTCATGAGCCTCCAATGGTTAGGATGGGGCAAAAATTGTGCGGCTTGTGACATTCTCCCCTACCTAAGCTCATGACGCCCTCGTCGTGCCTTCTTCTTGAAACTGTCGGATTTTATCCTTGAACTGCCATAGTGCATCTTCATGCTTCCAGCTTGCTTCGCTATCTGGCACCTTCTTCCATTTAACTAAATACACCCTAAAGTTTGGTATGCCACGCCTTTGAATTAGCCTATCAGTGAGTATGCTTTTGACTTCCTTATCACATGAAGTCACCACAACAGTTGGTGCACGTTTAGACTCCCCTCTTGTAGGATCTTCTATATCCTCGTGATATGGCTTTAAGAGACTAACATGAAAGACCGAATGAATCTTCAGTTTTGGAGGTAATTGGAGTTAGTAGGAAACCTTACCAACACGTCGAATGATAGGAAAGGGTCCTTCATATATCCTCACCAAGCCCTTGTGGACCTTCCTTAAGGACTTGAATTGTTGGGGAAGTAATTTCACCATAACAAGGTCTCCTTCCTTGAACTCTAGTAGCCTCCTTTTCTTGACCGCCCATTTCTTCATCCTTTTTGACACCTTGTTTAAGTAGGCTCGAGCCAACTCAGCTTGTTCATGCCACGACTTTGCAAACTTGAATGCCGCTAGACTCTTACCTTTATAGTTTGTGACAAGTGTAAGAGGCATCATCAGTTGTTGTCCCATGATTACCTCAAAGGGACTCCTGTTTGTTGCATCACTCCTTTGAAGATTGTAAGAGAATTGGGCCACATCAAGCAATTTTGCCCAATCTTGTTGGTTAGCACTCACATAGTGTCTCAAGTATAACTCAAGGAGTGCATTAAATGCGCTCTGTTTGGCCATCACTTTGGGGGTGAAAGCTTGTAGAGAAGTTTAGATCCGAACCAAGTAGCTTGAAAAGCTCTATCCAAAACCTTCTAGTGAAGCGAGGATCCTGGTCACTCACAATGTTTGAAAGTACTCCCTAAAGCTTCACCACATGGCGTAGGAACAACCGTGCCGTTTCTTCAATAGTACAATCAATAGGTGTAGGGATAAAGGTGGCATACTTGCTAAACCAATTAACTATCACGATAATGCTTGCATACCCTTCTGACTTTGGCAAAGAAGTGATAAAGTCCATGGAAACACTTTCCCATGGCCTCTCTAGGACCAGCAAGGGTTCAAGCAATCCACTTGGTGCTTGTTGTTCAATCTTGTCTTGCTGGCATACATGACAAGTCCTTATGTAGGTCTCCACTTCATCCCGTATATGTGGCCAATAGTAACTTGCCTTCAAAAGAGCATGAGTGCATTTCATACCTAGGTGACCTACCCACTTGGAATCATGGCACTCTTTTATCAACTCTCTCTAGAGATTTCCCCACTTTGGTACATAAAGTCAATGTCCCTTTGTGTAGAGCAAGTTATTTGCTATCCAAAAACGTCTTGTCTTACCCTCTTCTACAAGGGCAGTAATGTTCCTTGCAAGAGGATCTTGTTGTAGTCCTTCCTTGATGCAGTTAAGCAAGGGGCTATCAACATGGCTGAGGGATGCCAACTCTACTTTGTGGCTTACAACATCTGCCTCAACATTTGACTTCCCTGGCTTATACTCTAAGGTATAATCAAACTCCACAAGAAAGTCTTGCCATCAAGCTTTCTTTGGGCTCAACTTCTTTTGATTCTGAAAGTAGCTAGTAGCAACATTATCGGTCACTATGACAAACCAGGAGCCTAACAAGTAGTGTTGCCAAACCCTTAGATAATGGATGATTGCCGTCATCTCCTTCTCTTGGACGGTATAACGACGTTTTGTGTCGTTAAGCTTTCGGCTCTCATAAGCAATAGGATGACCATCTTGCATGAGCATGCCACCAATAGCGAAGTCTAAAGCATCGGTGTGGACTTCATAAGGCTTAGAGTGGTTGGGTAGGCTGAGAACTGGCTCTTTACAAATAGCCTTCTTCAGATCTTCAAAGGCATGTTGGCATTCTGTAGTCCACCCCCAACAATGGTTCTTCTTGAGGAGATCCGTCAAAGGAGCTGCCTTGTTGAGTAGCCCTTGATGAAGCGACAATAATAGTTCACAAGTCCAAGGAAGGATCTTAACTAATGCACCTTTGTGGGTGGTTCCCATTCTTGTATAGCTTGCACATTTGCATCCTACATCATGAGTTTTCCATCCTTTATCTTATGCCCCAAGAACATCACTTCTTCTTGGGCAAAGGAACATTTTTCCTTCTTGATATGTAGCTCATTTTCTCTTAGGACTTGGAACACTTTCCTCAAGTGTTGCAAGTGTTCCTCCAAAGTTTGGCTATATATCACAATGTTATCCAAATGTACTACTACGAATTGATCAATATAAGGATGGAAAATCTTGTTCATCAAGGTGCAAAAAGTGACAGGTGCATTGGTAAGTCCAAAAGGCATGACCAAGAATTCATAAGAGCCATACCTTGTGACGCACGTCATCTTGGGCTCATCGCCTTGCGCGATCCGAACTTGATAGTACCTCGAACGAAGATTTAACTTGGAAAAGTATCGAGCATGGCCAAGTTGATCAAAGAGATCTGCTATAAGGGGCATGGGATACTTATTCTTTATAGTGACTTTGTTAAGAGCCCTATAGTCAATGCACATGTGAAGGGAACCATCTTTCTTCTTTTGGAAAAGAATTGGTGCGCCGTAAGGAGCTTTGGATGGCCGAATGAACCCCGCATCTAGCAAGTCCTTCAGTTGCTTCCTTAGCTCTGCCAATACTGGTGGTACTATCCGATATGGGCTCATGGCTGGTGGCTTTGTTCCTGGCTCCAACTCAATTTGATGATCCACCTCTCGCCTTGGCGGCAATCGTTTGCGCAATTCCTCAGGCATGACATCCTTGAATTCATCAAGAACATCCCGTACCTCCTTCGGCATGGTGGATTGAGTAGATGATTCTTCATCGTCGTACTCCTTGAGAATAGCTAAGTAGCTATCCTCCTCTTTCCTCAAGCCCTTCTTGAATTGCATAGTAGACAGCATCTTGGACTGCATCCTGGTAGACCTAATAGTAGGTGCCACATAGGTCTTTTCGCCATCTAATATGCACATGGTGTTGGCAAATGGAACTTGGAAGGCCTTTACTTGATCGAGAAACTCCATACCATGAACAACTTTGAAGTCATCCATAGGTACCACAGATAAATCCAAATGACCTACCCATGCCCCAAGGGTGGTCTTTACACCCCAGGCTATGCCTTGGATAGGCTTGGTCGACGAGCTGACCGCTTTGATGGAGCCTTCTCCACCAACTACCTTAAGGTTTAACCTTTGGGCTTCTTCAATAGAGATCAAGTTATGGGATGCACCTGTGTCGATCAAGGCCTTGGTATCCTTCCCATTCATGTTAGCATCCACAAATAGTAATCCCTTAGCTTGATTCTTTGGAGTACTCTGAATAACATTCAAGAGTTGCATGGTGCCGACATGAGCACTCTCCTTGTTACCTTCCGTCCCTTGCCCTTCAAAGGATGCGGTCATAGCAATGAGGGCTTTTCTCTTAGGACAATCACAAATCCAATGAGGCCCGTCACATAGGAAGCAATTGTTTTTGGGTCTAGAATTGTCTTGACCCTCTTTTTGCTTCCTCTTATCCTTCTAGTTGGACGAGGCATGGTCCTTGCCTCCATCCTTGTGATGGTTTTTCGAGTGGTCTCCCCCACCCTTGTTGGTGTTTCCTTTCTTTTGTTTGGACTTGGACTCTTTTTGGCCTGAGTAGTTGATCAAGCTCTCAACAACCGCAATGGTTGTAGTGAGATCTTGTACACCACGACGCCTAAGCTCGGTCTTTGCCCATGGTTGTAGCCTGTCCATAAAGAAGAAAAAAGAGTCCTTGTCGAACATAGCCGAAATCTCCAGAATGATATTTCTAAAATCCTTCACATAGTCCTGGATACTACCTGATTGTTTCAGTCTCCGCAAGCAACCACGTGCCTCTTCCTCGGCATTCTTGGGATAGAATTGCCTTTTAATTTCATTTTTAAAGGCATCAAAAGTGGTGATGGTGCACGTACCTCTCTTGATGTCCTCTTGCCTTCTTTGCCACCATAACATGGCGATGTCTGTGAGGTATAAAGTGGTAGTTTGGATCATGGTAGCATGCTCTACAATACCTGTAGTGCCAAAGTATTGCTCCAATCCCCAAAGAAAGTTGTCTACCTCTCAAGCATTACACGTGCCTATAAAGCTCTTGGGTTTTGGCACATCAATCTTGTGTGCCTCTATGGTAGGTGTGATAGGACCGGTTGCAACTGCTCGCTTGCACAATACAAGGTCAGCACATGCTTTTTCCAACTGGATAAGCACGCTATTGTTCTCCTTCGGGTACACATCTTGAACACGAGTCACCTCCATTGAGAGCTCTTCCCGAAGCTCCTGAATGTCCATTCTTAAGGACTCTTCTAGCCTGCCAAGGGACTCACGCACGGCCCCATGGAGTTCGGCATCCTCTGCCTCTAGACTGTCCAACCATTAGTCTGTGTCCTCTATCTGTGCATCCCAGGCATTCACGCTATCCTTCATCCAAGTTAAGCATGCATCAAAGCCAAAAACCATGTCCTTGGACTTCCCCCGTGGCTTTGGTGTTGTAGGATCGAGTTGCAGTTCACGACCCCACCCTTGCTCCGACGTCTCCACATTTGTAGTGTCCATTCCAACACTTGCTTTCGTTTTCGTCATGGTTGAACCGAGGCTCTGATACCAACTATCACGGCCTTAATCTTTTCATCTAAGCAACCGTGCGACCTTAGCACAATCCCAATCCTAAGTAAGCCTAACTTCACCCAAGCTCTCAGGGACAAAGTGAAAAGGCAAAGCAAAATTTTGGCAAAGCTAAAGAAAGAACTCCAAGAGAGTGATAAGAGTGAAAACAAGAAGATTTCTATTATGAAAGTTGTCTTTACAAGTATAGAGGATGGATGGCAAATAAGGGGCATTCCCTTATTTATAGGCCAAGAGCCATCCCAAGTACATTCTAGAATCATATGGAAAGAGGGCTAGCCTAGAACATTCTAGCATGTTACTAGACTATGTACAAAGTGTAGAAGGCTTTAGAGAATTCTACAATATACTAGTATGTTACATGTATCTCAAATGTTCTAGAAAGTTCTAGAGTTCTCTAGAGTCTTCCAAAGGGTTGTAGAATCTTCTAGAGAGTTCTAAATGTTTCTTGAGTATTCTGGACCCGTGTAAAATCTTCTAGAATATTATAGAACCTTCTAGAATGTCATGGAAGCTTTTAGAATATTACGGAATATTCTATTAACTCCATGACTCTACCTGATTGCCTTGATTTCTCTAGGATGTTTAAGAGTATTCTAATTGATTCCAACACTTAGAAAATACTCTAGAAAATCCTAGAGTCTTCATGAACCTCTAATGGTTAGGATGGGGCAAAAATTGTGCAGCTTGTGACAACGTGCTTGTAAACTAGTTTGAAAAGAAGGCACATGAGAAAATTATGTAAAAAGGTCCATTCATGCAAGAATCCTTTTGAAGTAGAGGGGTCTTTTAAGTCGATGACTTGTCCGGCCATTAGAGCATGACTTCTTTGGCCAAAAAAAAACACAGGTAATGATGAAGTTATCGATTAAATTTTGTCAATAGTGAAGAAAAATGGGTATTACTTTTATTGAAACCATCCTCATAGTACACAAAAAATTATTTATTAAGATGCAAAGCATTAGAGATGCTTATCTCAAACAAACTCATAAAACATAAAGGCATGAGAACCTGACTATACGTATGCAACACATAATATATATATACATATAACCTATTTAGAAAACCTCTCTCTGTCATGGGGAAAAGAATAATCGATATCTGGGCCAGAAGGAATGATGCCAAATGGATTTATTGTAGGATGGCTTCCATAATAGTTTCGCTTTATGTGTCGCATGTTGACTGTGCTACTCATTGCAAGAACTTGGAATTTATTTTTGGTGTACTTAAACAAATTTGGGTACTCACGTAGCAGCTTCTTGTTGCATTTGAAATGAACTGCATAAACCTGTAATTGTGAAAAAAAAAACAATATTAAAGAGCTAAGCATTCACAAAAAGATTTTATGCGTTTAGGAACATGGTTAGAATTCATGCTAAAAATCACCTGACATCTATTAAAGTTTTAAGTTTTTACTCCTATGTTTAATGCATCATTAAGTGTGGGCCTCCTATGTGTAGAGACCAAAAATATAATTACTAATTTTATGATAGGCTAAATTGGTAATTAAGGATAATTGCTAGGGTTTAGCAATTATATAAAGGGGTTGTGGTCCCCAAGTCAGTACGTACATTATTTTTCTGTTTCCCATCTACAGAGAGATTACGGAGCATTCTGAGAAGGAGGATTTACGTACCAGACTTGAAAGATCCTCAACCAAAAGACTCAAGAATCACATTCAATCAATGGATTCAGGTTAGCTTCCGTATCTTATTAATATTCTTGATGATTTGACATGAACGATCTTGGGTGATGATGGTTTTCATCATAATTTTATTCTAACAAGTGGTATCTAGAGCCTCTTCATGATGAATCATTGAGAATTAAAATTTTTTTTGTAAATGTGATTCTCATAAAAATTCTCAAATTTAACAATCTATAGTTTTTTAAAATTGTTAAATTTGAGAACAATTGATTGAAGAAATTTTTTGTTTTGATTGTTTGAACTCCCTTATACGGCACAATTGTCGAACAGAAAATCCAATTAAATGTTCTGCTTTCGTTCGGTCTCTTTTCTATATGTATATCGATTCAGTGGTTTGCATCAGGTAAATTTTTTTTTTCATATACGGCACACATGTGAAAAAAAAAATCAATATATATATATATATATATTATGTTGAATGCTTTAAGATTCAGTTTTGCATATTTTTTTTTCTTTTGACTGATATGTACGGCATCACATCTGCCGAAAAGTGAAGCAAAAAAAAAATTAAAAGGCGGTTTTGTAAAGATTTTGTTATACATAATAATATATATATATATGCAAATATTGAGGATTGATTGTGAAATATGGCAGCAAAGCTGTCGAAAAGAGAAATGAAAATATACTTACTCCCACTGAACTTGTGGTATATACAATCATTGACCAAATTCATCTCAAAACCGAACGAGATGATAACCTGATGAAATTTGTAATACCATTGACGAGAAGCTTGCTTAAGCCCATAGATAGATTTCTTTAATTTGCAAACCATCTTCTTTGAATCTCCTGACACAAAGTTTTCCAGTTGCACCATATAGATTGTTTCATCAATGTCACCATTGAGGAACGCAGTCTTAACATCCATCTGATAAAGCTCAAGATCAAAATGTGCCACTAATGCCATTATAATCCTAAAAGAGTCTTTCGAAGAAACCGGAGACAAAGTCTCTTTATAATCAATGCATTCTTTCTGTGTAAAGCCTTTAGCGACAAGACGAGCCTTATACCTCTCCACATTGCCTTTTGAATCCCTTTTAGTCTCAAATATCCATTTGCAACCAATGGGTTTCGCACCTTCAGGCAATGGGACAAGATCTGAAACGTCATTGTCTTTCATAGACTTTATCTCTTCATTCATGGCATCAATCCACTCTTGAGATCTAGAAATTTCCATGGCTTGACAGAAGTTGATTGGATCATCTTCCACCATACCAATGTCATACTCATGTTCTTGGAGAAATACAATGTAATCATCTGGCACTGCACTTCTCCTTTCTCTAGTGGATCTCCTTAATGGCATAGGTTCTTGAGGTGGTTGAGTTTGTTCTTCTGGAACAATTTATGGAATGGGAGGTTCTCCGACATTGTCTTAATTTGGGTTTGCTTCTTGAACAATGTCAGGAGTAGGAACTTGATCAATGTCAATAACAGCTGTGGGAATATCAACATATTCCTCTTCAAAGACAAAGTCCCTAACCATATCTCCCCCTGCAAACTCGACATCCTCAAAGAACCTGGCATTTCCCGTCTCAAATATCGATTTGGTCGTGGGATCATAAAACTTGTACCCCCTGGATCTTTCAGAGTATCCAATAAAATAACAACTAGCCGCCCTTGAGTCCAGTTTCTTTTCATTAGGCCTATATGGCCTTGCCTCAGCTAGACATCTCCAAACATGCAAATGCTTTATACTAGGCTTCTTGCCCGTCCAAAGTTTGTAAGGAGTTTTGGCAGTTGCTTTAGTTGGAACCCTGTTAAGGATATACGCTTGCAGTCTTAAGTGCTTCTCCCCAGAGTGATTCTGGTAAGGCAGAATGAGAAATCATACTCCTCACCATGTCCTTAAGCGTTCTGTTTTGTCTTTTAGCAACACCATTCATAGTGGGTGATCCTGGCATAGTGTACTGTGGGACGATACCGCTTTCCTCTACAAACTTAGCAAACGGTCCAGACGTTGTTCACCTGAACCATCATATCTACCATAGTATTCACCACCACCGTCAGATCTGATGCTTTTAATCCTTTTGCTGAGTTGATTTTCAACTTCAGCCTTATAATTTTTGAACACATCCAACGACTGTGACTTTTTATGAATGAGATATATGTAGCCATATCTAGAAAAATCACCTATGAACATTATAAAACATTATTGACCATTCCAAGAAGCCGTAGGGAATGGCTCACAAATGTCTGTATGTATAAGTTCTAAGACGTCCAAAGTCCTGTTGGCTTCAAATCTCCTTTTGTTGGTTTGTTTCCCCTTAATACAGTTAACACAAATATCAAAATCTGTAAAGTCTAAGGGGTCGAGAATTTCGTCTGACACAAGTCTCTTTATTCTCCTTCTGGAGATATGACCCAATTTCTTGTGCCATAACGTAGCTGAATTCTCATTGGTTGATTTTCTCTTTATACCTCGTGTACTTAATTGCAAGGATTCATTAAATGAAGAAATTGTATCAAGTAAATAAACATTATCATAACCTGATAAAGAACCGGAACCAAATAATTTTGAATCATGAAACAAACTAAATTTTTCATTTCCAAATGAACAAGAATAACTAGATTTGTCCAAAGCTGAAATAGAAATCAAATATCATCTAAAAGACAGTACAATAAATGTTTCATCAAGATCCAAATAAAATCCAGTATTTAACAATAATCTAAATTTTCCTATTGCTTCAACTTCAACTTTCTTGACATCGCCCACGTAGATGTATCTTTCACCATCATTTGGCTTTCGGCATCTCAGGCATCCCTGCATAGACACACTGATGTGAGTGGTTGCACCAGAATCCATCCACCAAGTGTGTTTAGGTACCGAAGTTAAATTAACCTTAGAACAAACCAAATTAAGAAGCATACCTTTTCTAGCACGCCAAGCGTGATAATTGGTGCAATGCTTCTTCTTATGTCCTGCAGCTCCACAGAAGAAACAACCAGTACCTTCCAGATCAACCGGTCACTTTTGTTGCTTCTTTTGAGGTGCCGTAACTGCAGCTTCCTTATCCTTCTTCCTTTTCTTCCCTTTGTCCTTGGAAGTATTAGCCAAGTGAGCACTTTCTGTCTTTTCTTGCTTCAACCTTTCCTCTTCTTGCACACAATGTGAGATGAGCTCATTAAGAGACCAAGTCTCCTTTTGGCAGTTATAGCTCACCTTAAACCGACTGAAGTGTGCAGGAAGAGATATAAGAACTAAATACACTAGCAAGTCCTCAGAAAGGTCAAGCTTAAGTGATCTTAATTTTGAAGCAAGATGAGACATCTCCATGATGTACTCCCTAATGTTCCCATTACCTTTGTATCTCATTGAGATGAGGTTTGCCAAAAGTGTACTTGTTTCAGCCTTTTCATTTTTGGCAAATCTCTTCTCAATGTCCACAAGGAACTCTTTGGCTGTCTTTATCGCTTCCGATATAGTGCCCTTGAATGCTTCTGGAATGGCCTTTTTCATGATCATCATACACATGCGATTTGACTTCTCCCACCTTTCCATGTCCTTCTTTTGATCAGAGGAACTTTTATCTATAAGAGGTGCGGGAGAAGGAACCCTTAACGCAAGGTCGAGATCCATTACTTCGAGAACTATTAGAAGGTTCTCTTGCCATGATTTGAAGTTGCTACCATTCAGCATAGGAATTGAATTGATGTTGGTAGTAATATTAGAGGCAGAACTAGTAGCTGAAACAGAGAACAAAATAAACAAAAGCAAAACAAGCTCATATAAGAATCCATAATAACAATAATAAATCCAAATAAAGGTAACCCCATCTCAAGATATCGGGCACTCCATTAATATTTAGTCTTTGGACAGAAATATTAACTTGTAAGTGATATCTTGGTGTAGTAATCAAACACTGATAATAAGAACATGTCAAACAATAAATCTTCCTTTGGGCTGATTTATTGCTTACTTGTAAAATCGAATAATCATCACGTGTTTATCACCACAGGTGTACATGCAATTCTGTCAAATATTGCCTTCCTTTGGGCTGGTCAATATTCACATAAGTTACATAAACACAACCGTTTATATTTCAAAACAAATTAATTTCCACAAGAGATGCCACTTTGGTGACATGTTGCTTCAATTAATTCATCTCAAAATATACATAAAATACCAATATTTGAATTTAAAATTGCACAAAAAATGATCAAAATTAATTTTTAAAAAATAAAAACTAAAAAAAAATTTGGTCAAGGTCAACATTGACAGGGTCGGGGCTGGACTGGGTCGGGAGAACCCTACCTGGATCCTAACCCAGCCCACCCTTTATTTCCCCTTTTTTTAATTAATTTTGGTCATTTTTTGTGCAATTTTAAATTCACTAGAGAAAGGAGATCCACTAGAAAAAGGAGAAGTGTGGTGCCAGATGATTACATTGTATTTCTCCAAGAACATGAGTATGACATTGGTATGGTGGAAGATGATCCAATCAAATTCCGTCAAGCCATGGAAAGTTCTAGATCTCAAGAGTGGATTGATGCCATGAATGACGAGATAAAGTCTATGAAAGACAATGACGTTTGGGATCTTGTCCCATTGCTTGAAGGTGCGAAACCCATTGGTTGCAAATGGATATTTAAGACCAAAAGGGATTCGAAAGGCAATGTGGAGAGGTATAAGGCTCGTCTTGTCACTAAAGGCTTTACACAGAAAGAAGGCATTGATTATAAAGAGACTTTGTCTCCAGTTTCTTTGAAAGACTCTTTTAAGATTATAATGGCATTAGTGGCACATTTTGATCTTGAGCTTTATCATATGGATATTAAGACTGCGTTCCTCAATGGTGACATTGATGAAACAATCTATATGGTGCAACCGGAAAACTTTGTGTCAGGAGATGCAAAGAAGATGGTTTGCAAATTAAAGAAATCTATCTATGGGCTTAAGCAAGCTTCTCGTCAATGGTATTACAAATTTCATCAGGTTATCATCTCGTTTGGTTTTGAGATGAATTTGGTCGATGATTGTATATACCACAAGTTTAGTGGGAGTAAGTATATTTTCCTGGTTTTATATGTCGATGACATTTTGCTTTCCAGCAACGATATAGGCTTGTTGCACGAAACCAAGAGATTTTGATCAAAGAAATTTGAGATGAAGGATCTTGGTAACGCCTCTTTTGTGTTAGGTATACAGATACACCGGGATCGCTCTCGGGGTATTTTAGGATTACCACAAAAGGGCTATATCGAAAAGATTCTTAAGAGATATGGCATGCAGGATTGTAAACCAGGTGATACCCCTATGGCTAAGGGAGACAAGTTTAGTCTCAATCAGTGCCCTAAGAATGATTTTGAGGTTAAGGAAATGCAGAAGATTCCTTATGCGTCAGTAGTAGGGAGTCTAATGTATGCTCAGGTTTGTACGCGTCCGGATATTGCGTATGTTACAGGGATGTTGGGCAGGTACTTAAGCAATCCTAGAAAGGATCACTAGGTAGCAGCCAAACAAGTCTTGAGGTATTTTCAGAGAACAAAGGATTACATGCTCACGTATCGGAGGTCAAAACAGCTTGAGATCATTGGGTATACTGACTCCGATTTTGCTGGATGCCAAGATAGTATGAAATCTACATCGGGCTATGTCTACCTTATGGCTGGAGGTGTTGTCTCTTGGAAGAGTGCTAAACAGTCTCTTATAGCATCTTCTACAATGGCTGCAGAGTTCATAGCGTGTTATGAGTCATCTAATCATGGAATATGGCTGCGAAATTTTGTCACGGGGCTGCATATAGTAGATAGTATTCAAAGACCACTCAAGATATTTTGTGACAATAAGTCAGCAGTTTTGTATTCCGACAACAACAGGAGCTCGACGAAGTCAAAGCATATAGAGATCAAGTTCCTAGTTGTGAAAGAAAGAGTTCAGAGTGGACAGTTGTCTATAGAGCACATCGGCACAAACTCTATGATTCCAGATCCGCTTACTAAAGGATTGCCACCCAAAATGTTTCATGAGCACACTGCTCGTATGGGTGTCATATCATTTCAGGATATTTAGTTTTAGTGGGAGTTTGTAATTTTAAATGCTCTTATGATATAGACATTTTTGTTATTTTAGTTTATGGATATTTTGAGGTTATTTTCTACAGAAATAAAGTTTTCAGTTTATTCACACTCTGATTTTGGTATGGTTTGATCTCACTAAAGTTTTCAGGTGGACCAGTTGGAAATAGGCATGTTAAGATCACATTGCATGAAATTTCCATGCTACACATCCATGCTTGATCTTGTCATTAGTTGTATTGGTATATGTGATCATTGATGGGTCTAGTTACGACATATGTAACGAAGGTCGCTTTGGTCCTATATTGATATGGTTAATGGACAAGATTGTTGAGGTGCATAAGGTTTTGATAGCAAAATTCATGAGCTCATAAGGTATAATACACATTTATAAAGTTTCATATATAGCCTAAGTGGGAGATTGTTGGATCAAAATCCAATATATATGGGCTAATATATTAAATAAATGTGAATTAAAAGCTATCAATAAGGTTGCCCAATTAAAAGTGATCAATTTGAGTTTTGGGCTTTTAATGCATCATTAAGTGTGGGCCTCCTATGTGTAGAGACCAAAAATATAATTACTAATTTTATGATGGGCTAAATTGATAATTAAGGATAATTGCTAGGGTTTAGCAATTATATAAAGGGGTTGTGGTCCCCAAGTCATTATGTACATTATTTTTCTGTTTCCCATCTACAGAGAGATTACAGAGCATTCTGAGAATGAGGATTTACGTACCATACTTGGAAGATCCTCAACCAAAAGGCTCAAGAATCACATTCAATCAATGGATTCAGGTTAGCTTCCGCATCTTATTAATATTCTTAATGATTTGACATGAACGTTCTTGGGTGATGATGGTTTTCATCACAATTTTATTCTAACAGCTTGTAGAGAAGAGATTGTATGGCAGTTTTCTGATATATATGGACAATTGAGAAGAGATAGTAGGAAATACACTCGAGAACTACATCATCGATTGAATCAGTGTCATCGCTTCCTTGGGTTTGCCCAGACCATTTCCATGCAATAGTGTGTTTTTTTGAGAAGAGGGGTGGGAATAAAATATGCTGGTCTTCACTAGCTTAGTTTGAACAAGTAATAGAAGATTGTGAGCTTTAAGATTTAAGTTTCACTGGGCTAGTTTCCATGTGGAATAACAAAAAGGGTGGCGGCTGAGAATATCCAAGAATGCCTTGACAGATTCTTAGTGCCAAGGAGCTGGAAGAATCTCTTTTCCCCAGTGTTCACCACTTAAAATATTTGGGCTCGGACCACAGAGCAGAACTGATGGATCTGAAACTGAGTAATGGTCGATTACAAAATTCTTATAGGGGTGGTATTCAATTTAGATTCGAGCCATGGTGGCTGAAAGATGATGACTATATTAAGGTGATCTCTTCGACATAGAATTTTTACCATTTTGATGGGTTAACTGAATCTTTTGCCTGAGGCTTATCCAAATGTGCTGAGGAGTTGAAGGCTTGGAGCTCTAAAAAATATGAATATGTCTTTGAAAGGATAAGCAAGGTACAGAAAACATTGGAGAAATTGTATAGGGGTGATCCCTTGACTGGCAGGTGGAAGCAAATATGAAGCTTAGAAGAGGAAAGTGGTTATCTTTTGTTAAAAAGCACTCCTGGCAACAACCATATAGAATGGATTGCTTAAAGGCAGGGGATAGACTTACTAAGTTTTTTCACTCTCTAAGGCTTCCCAAAGATATGAGAAAAAGAAGATTAATGGGTTGGATTCTCCAGGAGTATGGCTACAAGGATAGATGCTTTTTAAGCGTATGATGTTTTATAAAGAACATATTTATAAATAAATAAAGTGATTTTTTATTATATTTATATGTATGTATTTTGAATACTTTATGAATATCATTAAATTTTTATAATTATCTATGTGACTTTAATATTATATATGTGTTATATATAAAAGGATAATATTTAAAGATGATAATTAAAATAGTCATAACATATAATTATTTATTCAAAAAGTATAGAATCTTTAATTGAGTATTATTAGTACAGGTTATTTCTATTAAGAAAAAAATGATATTATCTAAACTGTTAATGTAGTGAGTTATTATATAAGTACATTGTACATAATGTGATTATATAAGAAGGGGACATGATATGATAAGAAGAGCTAATAATTTCCATTAAATATAGATGATATTAATCTTAAGTTATTAGCAAACTCCTATTTATAGAATTATGTCTTTTAATTTACTTTATACGGATTTGAAAATCTAATCCTATTCCTTAAATTTTGGAGGCGTAATGAAGTAAATAGTCAAGAGTGTTAATATTATAAGATAGAATCCCTTCATTCTCTAACGAGAATCAAATAAATAATTCTCTTAAGTATTGATTTGAGTCTTGAATAATATGAGCACTCAATTCATGATTAAGTTCATGAATTTATTATTCATCAGAAAATCAATGACACTCTAAGATAAAAAAGTAATTAGAAAGGTTAAGGGATTTTATTTAGCCTAACTATGAATTATTCATGAAGGATGAATTTTCGACTATAAGAAATTGTAATTTTATCTATAATTCCAAGTATTTAATATAGTTATATTGGAACTAATAAAAAATTAATATATTATTTAAAAAGTTTAATTAATATATTACTTTTATTGGAGCTTAAAATTATAAGTCTATTAGTTCCTTGCCCTCCTTGTAAACACTGTTTGGACAGGTAGAATTATTGGTTTAATTAAAAAAATTTGAAATTATGAAATTTTAAATTAAATATAACTCAAAATAAATTAATTATGAATTAATTTATAATTATTAAATAATAAGATTATTTAATAGTAATTAATTAATTTTAAAAAACACATAGTGAGTGGGTCCTATTGTTTGTAGCACACATAATAATGTGGAAAGCCCCATGTACAGTTCAAAGCTTGTTCACAAAAGTTTCTATATTTGGAATTTTTATTTTTAGATAACTATAATTCAATTCACATATGGCAAGTCAAATTTGGAATCTAATCAATTTGGGTAACAAACTGTTTTTTCTCTCTCATTCTCCTCTCCTTGGTACCACACACAGAGATATGGTATCTGTGTGCAGCACTTATTATCGTGTGAGGGAATGGAAAGTTGTGAATTTTATTTTAATTAAATATTGAATATTTAAATTAAAATAAAGGAAGCTTTTAGAATTAATTGGATTTCTCATTATCTGTAAATAAAAGCCTCCTCTATTCATTCTACACATAGTTCGGAGTCTTGGTTAGACTGAGAAAATTCTACCGGAGCATCTAGCAGTAGGCTTGTAGAGAGAGAAAAAGAGAAGAAAAAGTGTTCTTCATCCCAAGACCTACTTTGTTCATGTGTTGAGATTAGCGGGGAATTAAAATAAGAGAAAGACCTTTAGAGACCTTTTATTCCGTCCATGCCCACCCATTCATCCATTTGTTGTCGAGGATTAGGCGAAGAAGCTGATCATTTTGTTTATAGAGAACGCTTTTTCAGATAGAAGAGCTTTGATCTCCTATCATTATCTGAGTAAGCAAAATTATATATATTTATTTAGCGTTAAACTGATATTATCTATAGCATATTTTACAAAAGTTTTGAGAAAATTTTTATTATATACTTTTGCATCATAACCACTTTTCTGCTACCTTAGTTAAAATTGTTTTCAAAAACCAACAATGGCACCATTCAGAAGATGATATTACGCATGAAATTGAAGTGTATTTTAGGGAGCTTTTTGCTTCTATTTGTCCCTGAGTTGAAGATACTGCTCGGATTATTGATCTACTAGAGTCGTGTATTGGAGGTGATATAATTGACAATCTACTCTAGTCGTTTACAGAAGGTGAGATTCGTAAAGCCTGTTTTGGTATGAACGGAAACAAGGCACCATGTCCTGACAGATTTCACACAGCATTTTTCCAACAAAACTGGGATCTAGTGGGGCCTGATGTGATAAAGGCGTGTTTAAAAATTCTATGTGGGGCAGAACTGGTTGGTGTGTGGAATTCTACTCATGTATGTTTAATCCCCAAAGTGAAGTCACGCAGGAAGGTTGCTGAGTTTCTCCTTGTAAGTTTATGTAATGCTATTTATAAAGTAGTCACCAAGGCTATTACGAATAGACTCAAAGTGGTGTTAGGGAAGTCAATATCTCCTCCCCAAAGTGCATTTGTCTAGGGGAGGTTAATAACTGATCATGTTATTGTAGATTTTGAATCGTACATGCTTTGCGAAGGATAAACAATAGAAAGAAAGGTTGGCTTGCCCTTAAACTAGATATGAGCAAAGCTTATGATAACATAGAGTGGATTTTCCTAGAGAAGATGATGGATAAGATGGGTTTTGCACGGGATTAGATTTATCTAATTATGAAATGTATTTCAACGGCCACTTTATCCTTTTTGGTTAATGGTGTTCCCATTGGAGATATCCGAGCTCAAAGAGGTTCACATTAAGGATGCCCCTTCTTGCCTTATTTATTTCTGATATGTGCATAAGCTCTCTCTCTGATGATCTCAGGTCTGGAAAGGGTAGAAGATATCATAGCCCATAGGGTTTGCTTGCACTTGTCAATCTCCATAGATTAGTCGTTTGTTTTTTGCAACTGATAGTTTGGTGTTTTGTAGAGCAAATGTTATGGAATGTTCTTATGTTAAAACGCTACTCCAATGTTGTGAATGAGCCTTGGGTCACATAATTAAATTTTCAAAAATCGGCAATCACTTTCAGTGCTAGTATGAATGACTGCTTGAAGGCTAATATTTTCAACATTTAGGGCCTCAACCAAGCTAATCCGTTTGTCAAATATTTTGGCCTGCCTGCCATGGTTGGTAGAAACAAAAGACTGGCGTTTTGGGCTTAAGAAAAGATAAGTAAAAAGTATCAACTACGGCAAGGCAAGTTTTTTTTTTTTACAAGATGGGCGAGAGGTGCTAATTAAAGTAGTGGTGCTAGCAAAACCCACCCATACAATGATTATTTCTCGGCTTCCAAACACTTTCTATGACGAGATCTAACAATTAAAAGCCTAGTTTTGGTAGCGAAGAGACTCTTGCAAGCTTTCCATGCACTGGAAGTCATGGGAGTTGTTACGTAAATCAAAGTGTGTTGGAGGTCTCGCGTTTAAGGTGTTGACAATTTTCAACCAAGTAATGTTGCCGAACAAATTTAAAGGTTATTTCAAAATCCGACTTCTCTTGTGGCTCATGTTCCAAAGAGAAGGTACTTTTTTGGACGGATCTGCTAGAGGCTCATGCTGGAAACAATCCTTCTTTCGTTTGGCCTAGATTATTGTGGAGTTGTGCCTAATCAATCTTGTTGCTTGTTGGCATGTTGGAGATGGTTGTAAGATAAAGTTGTTTAAAGATCCTTGGTTGCCACGAGCTCTTTCCTTTAAAATCATTACTCCATCGGTGTTTCATAACAAAAAGAGTATTTGACAAAACCAGTTCTAACTAAAACTTTTAGTTGCTATAATGTAAAACTTTCACATGCTACAGTGATCAAAAAAATAAGTTACGATGTAAAGCTTTTATAAGCTATAGTTTTCAATTTAAAAGTTTCAGTTCTACTCATGCTTCTTAAACACCTGAAAAGATTGGTACGTTTGAGACCTCATTACAACTAATGAGGATGGCTTTTTCTCTTGGAATTGGAACATTATTAGCTCTAATTTTTCTAACTTGGATGTGGAGCTGATTAGAACTATTCCACTAGGACGATTTTGTCATGAGAATAGCTTACTTGGCACTTTGATAGCAGGGGGAATTATTCTGTTAAATGTTGTTATTTCATGACTATGTAGGGAACAAAAACTCTGGAATATTCAGGTGGTGTACTAATCAAAGGTAGCGGAAGTTTCTTTGGCACTTAAACATACCCAATAAACTTAAGCTCTTTGTGTGGAGAGTGTTTCACAACATTGTGAAATAACTATTATCTTTTTCTTTTTATAACTAAGCAGTTAGTTATTTATTTAATTAGTTTTAATTTATTTTAAATTTGAAAGCCACTCACTAAACTCTTTAGTAGGTGAATCACAAACACCCACATCAGGCATGTGGCGAAAGTGCTTTAAAAGCACCACCACGTTTTTTATTATTTTCCTTTTTTAAATTTCAAAAAACACGTACATATTTGTACGTGTGTATATATATATATATATATATATATATATATGTTTAACAAAACAAAAATGAACCAAGTTCAACATGATTTATGTGTGTGTATATGTGTATATATATATATATAATACAAATAAATCATTTATATATATATATATAAATTCAAAAACAAATCATATTTATTTAAGAATAGATTTTAAATTAATTAATAATTTAATTTTGTGTCCATGTATGTCATACGCAAAAATTAAATTATATTCAAATAATCTTATTATTCAAATATTATCTATTAATTAATTTAAAATATATTTTAATTAATCTTATTAATTAAATATAATCAATTTATTAATTAACTAATATTTAGTTAAATGTGATAATATTTATCACATTATATCATGTATCATAAAGAACATTTTTCTGTGTCACATTAATATATAAAGTGTGAAATAATTAATACGAAATTCAATAATTCTAAATTAAATATATATAATTCATTCTATGCATTAAATCTAATATAGTGTTATAAATGTGACATTTGTGATCTATAGACCTATAATTTAAGCTCCAATAAATTCAACAATTAATTAAACTCTTTAATTAATGTGCCAAATTTATTAGTTTTAGTGTTACTCCATTAAAAAATCGAAACTACATTCTTGAAATTATAGCAATTATTACTTAAAGAAAATTAGCGAGTAGTCCATTGATATAATCATTTTATATAAGTCAATCCTCCATAAATAGTTCATAATAAGAGCTAGGTTTAATTTTCATTTACCTCTCTTATTATATCTTTATCCTTGAGTTCTAATAATTCTCTAATGAATAGTTAATCCATAATCTTATTATGAACAAACGCTCTACTGTTCAAATCTCGAATCATCACTCAAGAGAACTATTTTCCTAACTTTTGTAAGGAAGGAATGTATTCC
The DNA here is from genome assembly GCA_025403435.1 of Artocarpus heterophyllus. Taxonomy (NCBI): domain Eukaryota; kingdom Viridiplantae; phylum Streptophyta; class Magnoliopsida; order Rosales; family Moraceae; genus Artocarpus; species Artocarpus heterophyllus. Next base: position 30,738,757 of record CM046350.1, read on the forward strand.
TTATTTGTATAATATTATTCCCAGTCATTTATTCCATTATGTTTCCGATATGCTAAGTTATGATCTGTATTTAGACAAATCTTATCATGCAAGTCAAAAAACGTAATGTCACAAACAGGGGATCTAATAAATAATCAGGATTAAGACTGTCATATATGTGATCATTATAGTGATAAATTTGAATGCTCTATTTGTAAAAGATGATTATTAGAGATTCATAATTTATATGGTCTAGTCCTATATAATCTCATTATATAAAGTACCTCAAATCTAATGTCTCTACATTAATAGTCTAGATAAGACTATTTCATTCTAAATGAGATTAGACTGCACTTGTAATATTTAATTAAAGATCTAAAACTTTAATTAATTATTATGGATAATTTAGATTATTATCTATAAATTTTGTCTCTAAAAATATAACACTTGAATGCTAAATTTATAGTCATATTAATAATCATGGAATTTTCATGATGTTTATTAAAGTATTCATAATGCATATAGCAACCAAAATAATTACAAATCTCATTTATTTATTTATTAACAATATCTACAATGTTATTGCTTATTGGGGCACCAATCTTAATAATCTCCCACTTGCCTTAAAAGAGGTGAGACATGTCTCTTAAACCTAAACCTTCCAAATGTCCTTTAGAACTCCTTGCAGGTAATGTCTTGGTGAAAGGGTTGGTAAGGTTGTTTTTTGACGCTATCTTCACAACTTCCACATCACCGTAATGCACTATCTCTCCAATCAAATGATATTTTGTCTCTATATGCTTTCTTCTTTTGTAGCTTCTAGGTTCTCTTGAATTTGCCACTCGTCACTATTATCACAATACAGTGTGAGTGGCTTATCAATGTCTAGAACAACTTCTAATTCAATCAAGAACTTATCAAGCTAAACAGCTTCTTTAGCTGCTTAATAAGGAGCCATATATTCAGCTTCTATACTCGAATCAGCAATACAAGATTGTTGAATGCTTCTCCAAACTATGGCTCCACCACAAAGAGTAAATACTGACCAAGACATAGATTTATGTGTTTCTTTGTCTGGTTGAAAATTAGAATCAGTATATCTAGTGTGAATCAAATTCTCACTAGAGTATACCAGCATACAGTTTCTCATTCTCTGGAGATACTTGAGAATATGTTTAACCGCCATTCAATGATCTAATCATTTGTTGGATTGATACCAACTGACAATACCCACCGGATAGCAAATGTTAGGTCTTGTACACAACATGGCATACATTAGACTTCCCACCGCAGATGCATAGGGTACCCATCTCATGTTTTCTTCCTCTCGTGGTGTCTTAGGACACCGTGTTGAAAGAACGAGTATGCAGCGGAATTTTTTAAAATTTTAAATCAGAGTATTTTCTAAAACGCAAGTTTGACATGCTATATACATAAATTAATCACAAATCTTTCTAACCTTTTTATGTCGAAAAGCTCTTGCAATCAGTAAAGAGAAAGGCGTTCCAAAAGAGCCTTAATCAACTGGTCTTATTTGCTATTCTCTATCCACAATCGGAATGTGTGTGGGCACACATTGTACAGCTCTTCCACTGGTAACTCTCCTTCCAACCAATTGAGAAGACCTAGAGCAAAAGTTCATGATTCTAAATAATAGCTCTCAAAGAGTTTCAAAGTAGCTAATACTAAAGTACTCATAACTTCTCAACTGATCTAAATAACTGAGAGAATTCACTCCCTATTTATAGAGGTTAGACCCAAGGTTGGTCATTATTAGATAAGGCTTCAAAAATTTGAATCTGGATCAACTTTTGATAAAATCACGTTAAAAACGCATGATTAAATTATCATTAGATTGATAGGCTGAACTAACGGATCGGCCTACCGAACTTACTCCAACGGCAGGTCGAACTAACCGATCGGCCTACCAAACTTTTGATAATATGATCCCAAAGAATCTTTTATTTCCCACTAGAGATTCTTTGGATAGAGCCTCAGTTTTAATTCAAATAACCCAATAAAGAAGTTATCTGATTAAAACAGTTATATCTAAATAATCTATAGAAAAATAAATATTCGCGATAATTCAACAAGTTTATCTTTAATTATTTTACAAAATTAATTCAACTGATAAATAGACATAAATTATCTGATCCTATCAAATTTCAGTCAATCTTATAATTTAACATAAGTCACCAATTTATTAAAAAAGCACGCCGTATCGTTATAGGATTTATTATGAGCTAGCAAAGGGGATCTGATGGACCTATATAGTTCAAGCTCCGATAATTATAAAATATAATATCTTAAATACACATTTTATAATTATCACTCTAACGCTACTCTACTAAAAGCTTAGAGCTACACTCTTGAACTATATAAAATTACAAAGCTCTAAAGTAGCTACGTGTCCATGACATATCATAATGTGTCATATCGCCATAGGACATTCATAATTGGTTTAAGGGTAAATTCTATCTTACCTTCTAGATTATTTTTATCTTATGTTCTGTTATCTCACTATTGGAAAACTTACCATCTAAGGACAGCATACCATTCGGTTACACCTGTGCATCCAAATGGTTGAGCGTTCCAATTTTTCAATTATAGGATAATGCATATAAGAGAATATCATTGACTCCATGTTGCACCCGTTATTTTAACGAATATGATTCTTATAAATTTAATGAATAAAATGTGTCAATTTAAAATTTTGTAGTATTTAAAATTACCAAGTTTGTCTTTGTTGTTTTAGTTATAAAAAAAATGTCACTTTGGGCAATTTCACACAAAGTCTCCATAGGAGACATTCAAAACCTACCTATACCCACTTCTACTAATCTTGTCCCCCTAAATTAATGCTCAATTATGTAGCATTCTTTTCATTTTTGCTAAAAGTCTCTGGAGGAGGCATTGAGATATTTTCTCAACTACCTTTTTTTGTTCACTTCTTCTATTTTCTACCATGAATTACTCTATTTGTCCCCTCAATTATTTTGGCTTTCTATTTATTTAGCCCTTCATTATTATTCTACGTCTCTCACTCTTTCTTTTTTCATTTATAATGAAACAAAAGCTCAACAAGTTCTTTTCCGAAGGCAGCCATAAGTCCAACTACAACTATCTCCATAAAGCAAAGAAACTTCTAGCCATACCATAGCAACTAGAGCAATAAAATGCCCGCTAAACACACTCGAAAACACCAAGGAAGGTAGCCTTTTTTCTTGGCCGAGAAACACCAACAACACTACCAAGAACGTGGTCCAAACTCAGCCAAAATCATCAAGAAACATAGTTCATTTCCTATTCAAAAATCAGCCAAAACTGCCACCTCCATGGCCAACTAACTTCAAGAGTATAAGCTTGATTTTTAATCCGAACTTTGGTGCTTTTCAAAGGAGTTTTGAGGTAGATTTTCTTTAATCTAAATTTGGTTTTTAGTATACATTTTCTCCGTGTTTAATGCATAATTTTTGTGTTCAAAATTCATGCATATTTCTAGTTATGTTTGTTGGAAAAAAACAGTGTGAGGTACGCAGGGGGAATTTTTAAAATTTTAACATCAGAGTATTTTTTCAAAACACAAGTTTGACATGCTATATATATAAATTAAACAGATCTTACTAACCTTTGTATACCGAAGAACCTCCGCAACCTGTGAAGAAAAGTAATGTTCCAGAAGAGCCTCAACCAACTGGTCTTCTTTGCTACTCTCTATCCACAACCGAAGTGAGTGTGGGCTCACACGTACAGCTCTTCCACCGGTGACTCTCTTTCCAACCAATCAAGAGAACCCAAAGCTAGTGTTCGTGATTTGTGAACAAAAGCTCTCAGGGAGTTTTCAGATACTCACCAGAAGAGTATCACTCTTAATCTCTCAATTGATCTAAGTAACTCATGAGACTTACTCCCTTTATATAGCGATTGGTCCTGGGGTCAGTCCTTATCAGATTAGGTTTCAAAAACTCAAAATAGAATCAAGTTCGGATCAATATCTAATAAGATCCGTGTAAAAAACACGTAATCTTATCTCTCGCTGATCGGCAGGCCGAACAGGCCCCATCGGCAGGGCAAACACGTAGATCGATAGGCCGAACTGTCGTGCAAATATCACCGCTAATCTTTTATTTTTCACCCGAGATTCTATAGGATAAAGTCTTAGTTTTGATTCAAATAAGCCAATAGAGAAGTAATCTAATCAAAACAAACTTTATCAAGATAATCTCTAAGAAAATAAATCAATTCACAATAATTCTACAAGTTTATCTTGATTTAATTTATCCAATTAAATCAATCGATAAACAGACAAGAACTATCCTATCCCAATAATTCAACAAGTTTATCTTAAATTAATTTTATTACAAAATTAATTCAACCAATAAACAAACATGAATTATTTGATGCTTTAAATTTTAAACCAATTCGATAAATCCGACATAAGTCACCAATTATTAAAAAAGCACGCCGTGTCGTTACAGGATGTTGTGAGCTAGCAAAGGGGACCAAATGGACCTATATAGTTCAAGCTTCCGATAATTATGAAACCCAATATGCCAGATATACATTTCATAATTATCAACTCCAATGCTACTCTATTAAAAGCTTGGAGAAGCACTCTCAAACTACATAGAATTACGAAGCCCGTATAGCCAAGTCTCCATGACATATCACAGTGTATTGTATCCCCATATGATAATCCACAATCGGCTTAAGGACAAGTTCTGTCTTACCTTCCATATTATTTTTATCTTACGTTCCATCATCTCACCATTAGAAAACTTACCATCCAAAGACAGTATATCATTCGGTTACACCTATGTATCCAAATGGTTCAGTGCTCTTGTTTTCAAATTACAGGATAACGCATATAAGAGGATATCATTACTCCTAAAGAGGAGCTATGGATTCCATATCTATGAATAACAAGTCTACGCCATCAAGAGTCATGCCTCCAACATACCAGCATGCATACCACTATAAAGATGTGGGTGTCACCCTTTGGTACATCAAAAGACACAGTCAAGACAACGGGCCCACTATTCATCTCAGGATTAAGATGCAACACAAATGATTGTCTAAAGTAAATCGAATTGCAGAGACAGAATTATTAATCCAAATCAATTCACTTTATGTCCCAATCCAACACATTGTCACCTACAACAACGTGCCAATGTTTCTATTCACGGAGTCCATCTCCGATGGTCAATACAAACCATCTCCCTAAAGGGATATAGACAACATAACAATCTTTGCATTAATAAAGAGCCCAACTTTATTCCCTCGATTGCGGATTGTATGATTTAGACCATCACCTTAAGAATCGTGTCTTCCGCATAATCCGTCCATCATATGCCCAATTCTTAAGGTTTAGACCGACAGTCTCAGACTATTGTTTGCTTAACATACATTCAACAAATATGAAGGTAAAGAGGACAAGATTTGGTATATAAATAATGAATAAATTCTTTATTGATAAAAATGTCTCTAAAAACTTATTACATTTTTACTCCTTAGGGCATACATGTCTAACAATCTCCCACTTGCACTAAGTGAGTAAATATGACAAATCCCGCATCCCTATAGCTTCCACATGCCTCTCGAAGACTCTCCCAGTAAGTGTCTTAGTAAATGGATCAGCTAAATTGTCCTTTGACGTAATCTTGCACACCGTGACATGCCCACCCTCAATGAAGTCCTTTATCACATGATACTTCTGATCAATATGCTTACTCTTCTTGTGAAATCTTGGTTCCTTAGCATTAGCTACCGCTGCACTGTTATCACAATACAGTGATACAGCCTTATCCATACCAGGAACAACCTCAAGATCCCCAAGGAACTTACGGAGCCACACTGCTTCTTTCGAAGCATCACTAGCTACCACATTCTCAGCCTCTGTCGTTGAATCTGAAGTGCAATCTTGCTTAGCACTTCTCCAACTAATGGCACCATTGCCCAGAGTAAACACAAAACCTTAAGTCGATTTCCTAGTATCCAAATAGGATTGAAAATCCAAATCAGTATATCCTAGAGGAGTTAGGTCCTCACCTGAATATACAAGCATATACCCTCGAGTCCTTATCAGGTACTTGAAAATATTCTTTACCGTAACCCAATGGTTCGGTCCTGGATCCACCTGAAATCAACTTACAATCCCGACTGCATAGCTAATATCTGGTCGTGTGCAAAGCATGGCATACATGAGACTACCCATTGCCAAAGCATAAGGCACCTTCTTCATGTATTCTCTTTCTTCATAAGACTTTGGAGAGTCTTTCTTGGAAAGAGTAATTCCATACCTAGATGGTTGCCCACCTTTCTTGGAATCCTACATTGCAAACCTCCTGAGAATTTGATCTATGTACCCGGCCTAGGACAAAGCTATCATTTTGTTCTTCCTATCTAGAAAGATTTGGATATTGAGAACAAAATTAGCTTCACCCAAGTCCTTCATGTCAAACTACTTGGTCAACCATAATTTGACCGATGACAATGCCCCAATGTCATTGCCAATTAGCAGAATGTCATCTACATAAAGCAGTAGAAAAACCATTTTCCTATCCTTAATGTGTTTGTAAACACATGGTTCATCCACATTTTGTGGAAACCCATAAGTCTTGATCACTTGATCAAATCTTATGTTCCAAGAACGAGAAGCCTGCTTAAGTCCATAAATTGACTTTAGCAGCGTACAAACCTTACCCTCTTGATCCGTGACCTTGAACCTATCTAGTTGTTCCATATAAATGGACTCATCAAGATAGCCATTCAAAAAAGCCGTCTTGACATCCATCTGCCAAATCTTGTAGTCGAGAGCGGCAGCTATGGACAAGAGAATCCGAATGGACTTAAGCATGGCTACAGGGGAAAAGGTTTCCTCATAATCGATTCCTTCCTTTTGTGTATAACCCTTAGCTACCAATCTAGCCTTAAAGGTTTCAACCTTTCCATCCACTCCTCTTTTCCTCTTATAGATCCACTTACACCCTATGGGTTTTACCCCTTCGGGAAGATCTACAAGCTCCCAGACCTGATTAGTCTCCATAGACTTCATCTCTGTGTTCATGGCCTTAGCCTAGAGTTTTGAATCAACATCCTCCATAACTTCTGCGTAAGTATAAGGATCTCTGTCATGTTCATCTGGTTCAGCCAAGAAGACCTCCCCATTGAACATATACCTCTCTGGTTGACGCTCGATCCTCCCACTGCGTCGAAGCCTCTTAGGTTGTTGTTCAGGTTCATTTGATTTTTCTACATTGATCAGAACGGTTTCATTTAGAACTTCCGGAGTGATTGGATCACTCCTTAACTCCTCAAGCACCACTTTGCTTTGAGGTTTAAATTCGTCCATGTAACTCTCCTCAAGGAAAGTTGCATTAGTTGAAACCACGAATTTATTTTCCTTTGGGTTATAGAAATAACCCCCTTTAGTCCCTTTTGGATATCCTACAAACACGCAAACTTTTGAACGTGCTTCCAACTTATTCGCATCCTTAAACTGGACTAGAGTCGGACATCCCCATATGCGAATATGGCTTAAGGATTTCTTCCTACTCGTCCACAACTCATGAGGAGTTTTAGAGACCGATTTTGAAGGTACATTGTTCAAAAGATAACATGCGGTTTGTAGTGCATATCCCCAAAAGGATAAAGGCAATGATGAATAACTCATCATGGACCTGATCATGTCTAACAAAGTCCTATTTCTTCTCTCCGCTACACCATTTCGTTGCGGAGTGCTTGGAGTAGTCAAATGGGATAGAATCCCATTTTCTAATAAGTGTTCTAAGAACTCATCAGAAAGGTATTCCCCACCTCGATCGGATCAAAGTGCCTTTATGTGTCTACCCAATTGTTTTTCCACTTCAGCCCAAAACTCCTTGAACTTGTCAAAAGTTTCGCTTTTGTGGTGCATCAGATACACATACCCATATCTTGAGTAATCGTCAATAAAAGTGACAAAGTACTCATACCCTCCTCGTGCTTGGATGTTCATCGGTCCACAAACATCATTATGCACTAGTTCTAGAACCCCTTCGGCCCTATTGCCCTTAGACCCGAATGGTCTTTTGGTCATTTTACCCTCCAAACAAGATTCACATTGAGGTATAGATTCCACCTTTAAGTGACTTAAAGGTCCATCCCTTACCAACCTTTGAATCCTATTCAGGTTAATATGACCAAGGCGCAAATGCCAAAGATAAGTCTTATTAGAGTGAGAAGTTTTAAGTCTTTTAGAGTTATTATCATTCATCTCAACATTAAGCAATAAGTCCATCTTAGGTTTGATAAAATATAGATTATTTTGCATCCATCCAGAACAGATAAAAGATTTATTTTTACGAATCACCACTTTTTCATTAAAAGAAACCAAATAGGAGTATTTAAAAAAACAAGATACAGAAATTAAATTCCTTTTAAATTTAGGAACATAAAAACAATCTTGCAAAATAAATTCCTATAATTATCAAAATAAAGATGGACGTCTCCCACTACTTTCGCTGAGACCAAGGATCCATCGCCCATCCAAAGCGTGAAGTCTTCATGTAGCAGACTTCTCGTTTCTTTGAACCCCTGCAGAGAAATACAAACATGATTAGTTACACTGGAATCTATGACTCATATGTCACTGGATTCCTCAACCGAACAAGTTTCTAAATACAGAAGATCACACCTACCTCCTTTGGAAAGGAAGTCCTTGCAATGCTTCTTGATATGCCCGACCTTCCCACAGAAGAAGTACTTAAGCTTTTTTGGGTTCTTCTTCTTCTTCTTCTTGCTCTTGGTAGTAGCAGGAATAGAAGACTTCCCATTCTTGGCCCGTTGCTTCTTTCCATTCCCAATGTTAGGATTGGAAGCAGAAGTAGCTACCATGTTGGCCTCACCACCCGCAGGAGACTCCCTGATCAGCAGTTCGAACTCTCGTAACTGTTTCATCAGTTCTGTCAAGGTCATATCCCGTCTATTGCTCAAATTAAAAGTAGCTCTAAATGGAATAAATTCCTTAGATAGAGTCTCAAAGACCATAGTCATCTGAGTTTCAACATCGATGTCGGCTCCATTGGTTTGAGCCTCAACGAGGTAACCCATGACCAACATCATATGCTCCTTTATAGATGTCCCCGACCTCTGTCTATAGTTAAGAGTTTTTGAAGCACCCCTTGCTGCTTTGTTATGGCCTGGCCTCCAAACATATCCTCAAGATTATCTAAGATCTACTTTGCAGTCTTATAATCCTGATGTTGAGCCTGCAGCATATTGTTTATGCTAGCCATAACATAGCAGCGGGCCTGATCATTAGCATCTTTCCAGCAATCGTACACTTAGAATTGCTCGTTAGATGAGTCTCCCATAGGCTTGGGAGGGTAAGGGGTTGTCAGTGCATATTTCAGTTTCTGAAAGGATAGGACGATATCCAGGTTCTGTTTCCACTCGTTATAGTTCTCACCGGTTAACAGGTTTTTGTCAAGTATCGATAATAAAGCGTTTTTAGACATTTTTAATCTACAATAAAGAATCATATACCAAATATAAGCAAACATATCATAATAATTTAGTAGGATAACACAATCATGTAAAATCATATAAATGTGTTTATGTGTCAAAACCTTGAAAATATCACAACCTTACAACGATAATTCCCAACTCAGAATTCAACAAGCTCTTAGGGGAGTCTTGCCAAATTCAATCAAGAACGCGGATCCCCTCCTGATTAATATATGCCATCTAGGACCCATATAATCCAGCATATATTAATAATCGTTTCGTTGGCCATTAATTTTATTAACAGAGCTCCTAGGGGAGGTTAATAATAAAATTAATGTGCATATATAACCATCGTTTCAATATTTTATCTGTGATTTATAATCACCACCTAGGGGTGTGCAACCATAAATCATACTAAAATACCTTATTTTCTCAGAGATCCAATCTGGTACATGATAGAAATCCCTTCCTAGGGGTCGGGCTGCCTATGAACCAAGAATAGAGGCCTTAGGTTTTCTCTTCGAAAACCTTCTCCCACTCAATCTTTTGAAATCAAGGTTTTATTTTAAAATTATGCATGAACAATTTTAATATGAGCAGCACTCCCTATTCTATATGACATGTTATCAATATTCTTGGCAAATCATATTATAATGCAGACATGCAAAGCAATTAAGCAAAGCTACAAACAAAATAATAAATAACCGTAATATTATGGTTCTATCCTAGAGAACAGAAAACTAAGATTACAAGAGAATAATCAAGACATATTATCGATTCTTCATCCTTAAATCCTCAAGTTGTATCCTTCTTCATGTAATATCCATCTTCAAGTCTTCAATCTTATATGAATCGAATACTTCATATTTCCAGTCATATCCAAATTTAATGTTTCTCATAATCGTCCCAAAAATAAAATTAAAACTGCACCTTCTTTGGAAAATTTTTAACTCTCAGTCGGTAGGCCGATATGGGTGATCGGCCTGCCGATCAAAAAGATCAGCCTGTCGACCCATGAAAGTTTAGCCTATCAAATTGGAAGTTCGGCCTGTCGGCAGAGCCAGCCAATTTCTGCCCCACTTACGGCCTGCCGAACCACACGTTTGGCCTGCCGATCTATGACCATCGGCTTTCCGAACTGTGAGGTCTGACATGCCGATCGAGCAAAAATCTCCATTCCAAAAAATATAATTTTTAATGTAATTCATCAATTTTATTTCCAATAATTCAAAAACATAAAATTAGAGACTCATGAAGTACCTGGGATTATTATCATTAATCTTCTAGATTCGTCTTCTCTGAATAATTATTTAATTACAAAACTCTTACAAATTTAAAACTAAATAATAATTCCTAGACGGAGATGATGGTCCGCTATCTAATTACATAAAAACCTAGATACACATTCTAAACTCTAAGGAACCATAACCGGTATAAATTAATTAATAGTTAATTAAATAACGATTTAGTCAACCAAAATCAATTAATAAACATTCACCATATAATCCATGACAACATATATAATATATAGAAACCTAGGGTGCCAACTCTCTATAAAATTAAATTCAAGTATAGGAGAGATTAAGATCACAAAATTTACACATATAACATGATCACAAACTTGTAAATTTATGTAAAAACCATGTCTCTGATGCCAATTGTTGGAAAAAGAGTGCGCAGCGAAATTTTAAAATTTTATATCAGAGTAATTTCTAAAACACAAGTTTGACATGCTATATGTATAAATTAACCAGATCTTACTAACCTTCGTATGCCGAAGAACCTCCGCAATCTGTGAAGAGAAATAACGTTCTAGAAGAGCCTCAACCAATTGGTCTTCTTTACTATTCTCTATCCACGACCGGAGTGAGTGTGGGCTCATACGTATAGCTCTTCAACCGGTAATTCTCCTTCCAACCAATCGAGAGAAACCAAAGCAAGTGTTCATGATATGTGAACAAAAGCTCTCAGGGAGTTTTTTAGATTCTCACTTAGTAGAGTATCACTCTTAATCTCTCAATTAATCTTAGTAACTTGTGAGAATCACTCCCTATTTATAGAGGTTGGTCCTAGGGCTTATCAGATTAAGTCTCAAAACTCGGATCAGAATCAAATTATGATCAATATCTAATAAGACCCGCGTGAAAACACATGATCTTATCCTTCACTGATCGGCAGGCCGAACAGGTCCCATCGGTCGGCCGAACACGTCCATTGGCAGGCCGAACTGCTGAATAAAAAATCTCACGAGTCTTTTATTTTTCACCCGAGATTCTATAAGATAAAGTCTCAGTTTTAATTCAAATAACCCAATAGAGAAGTTATCTGATCAAAACAACTTTATCTAGATAATCTCTAAGAAAATAAATTAATTACCAATAATTCTACAAGTTTATCTTGATCTAATTTATCTAAAATTAAATCAACCGATAAACAGACAAGAATTATCCGATCCCAATAATTCAACAAGTTTATCTTGAATTAATTTATTACAAAATTAATTTAACCGATAAACAGACATAAATTATTTAATTCTTCCAATTTTAACCAATCTGATAAATCTGACATAAGTCACCAATTATTAGAAAAGCACGCCGTGTCGTTACAGGATGTTGTGAGCTAGTAAAGGGGACCAAATGGACCTATATAGTTCAAGCTCTCAATAATTATGAAACCCAATATGCCAGATATATATTTCATAATTATCAACTCCAACGCTACTCCACTAAAAGCTTGGAGTTGCACTCTCGAACTACATAGAATTACGAAGCCTATATAGCCAAGTCTCCATGACATATCATAGTGTATCGTATCCCTATATGATAATCCATAATCAGCTTAAGGATAAGTTTTGTGTTACCTTCCCGATTATTTTTATCTTACGTTCCATCATGTCACCATTAGAAAACTTACCATCCAAAGACAGTATACCATTCGGTTACACCTATGTATCTAAATGGTTGAGCGGTCCAATTTTCAAATTACAAGATAACACATATAAGAGGATATCATTACTCCTAAAGAGGAGCTATGGATTCCATATCTATGAATAACAAGTCTACGCCATCAAGAGTCATGCCTCCAACGTACCGTATGCATACCACTATTAAGATGTGGGTGTCACCCTTTGGTACATCAAATGACACAAGTCAAGACAACGGGCCCACTATTCATCTCAGGATTAAGATACAACACAAATGATTGTCTGAAGTGAATCAATTTGCCGAGATAGAATTATTAATCCAAATCAATTCACTTTATGTCCCGATCTAACACATCGTCACCTATGACAACGTGCCAATGTTTCTATTCATGGAGTCCATCTCTGATGGTCAAGACAAACCATCTCACTAAAGGAATATAGACAACATAACAATCTTTGCATGAATAAAGAGCCCAACTTTATTCCCTCGATTGCGGATCGTTTGATTTAGACCATCACCTTAAGAATCGTGTCTTCCGCATAATCCGTCCATCATAAGCCCAATTCTTAAGGTTTAGACCGACAGTCTCAGACTATTGTTTGCTTAACATACATTCAACAAATATGAAGGTAAAGAGGACAAGATTTGGTATATAAATAATGAATAAATTCTTTATTGATAAAAATGTCTTCAAAAACTTATTACATTTTTACTCCTTAGGGCATACATGTCTAACATGTTCTTCTTTGTAGATGCTTAGTTCTTCAAGGGAGCTTGGCCATGGAGAGCAAACAATGAGAGTGGGAACGAGAGTAGTTGTTTCGACAAGGGAAGTGGGAATAATTAAACTCTATTTTTGGAACAAGTTTTTAACGTTGAACAATGTTTATTATATTCCTAGTTTTCGTAGAAATTTGATTTCTATTTACGGGTTGCTTGAACAAATGCTTAATATTTCTTTTAATGGTAATTATGTTAATATTTCTAGAAATGGTTTGGATATTTGTTATGCACATCTAGAAATAGGCTTTACAATTTAAGGCCCAACGAAAAATCGCTGCTCAATACCGAAATGTTCAAACTTGAACAACCAAAACCCAAAAGGCAAAAGGTTTCTTCTGATCATGAAACGTACCTATCACACCTTAGGCTAGGTCTTGTTAACCTTGAAAGAATCAAAAGACCAGTAAAGAATGGCACTTTAAAGGAACTAAAAGTTAATTCTCTATCAGTCTGTGAATCTTGTCTTATAGGGAAAATGATTAAAAGGCCTTTTTCTGCAAACGACAAAAGGGCCAATGGACTACTTAAGCTAATACATTCAGACATTTGTGGTCCATTGAATGTACAAGCACATAATGGTTACAAATACTTCATCACATTTATTGACGATTATTCAAGGTATGGATACATGGACCTAATGTAAAGGAAATCTAAAACTTTTGGAAAGTTCAAAGAATTCCAAGCGAAGCTTAAAAGCAATTAGGAAAGTCAGTGAAGACTCTTCGATCTAATTGAGGAGGGGAATATCTTGACATTAAGTTCAAGAATTATTTGATGGAACATGGTATTCTATCACAACTCGCCACACCTAGAATACCATAACAGAATGGTGTTGTTGAGAGAAAAAATCAGACAATGCTTGATATGGTGAGATCTATGCTCAACTACTCATCATTACTCACTTCATTATAGGAATATGCGCTACAAACTGCAGTATATTATCTAAACATAGTCTATCTAAATCTATTCCAAAAACACCCTTAGAGTTATGGAATGGTCATAAACCTAGTATGCGACATATCCATGTATGAGGGTGTCTAGCACATATGCTAAAAGGAAAAACCAAGAAACTAGAACCACGTTCTAAACTATGCTTGTTTGTAGGATGCTTAAAGGGGACAATGAGAGGTTTGTTTTATAGTCTACAAGAGAAAAAGGTATTTGTGTCGACAAATGCCACTTTTCTCAAGAATGATTATATGACAAACTATAAACCTCATAGCAAAGTTGTACTTGAAGAGTTACTTTCTAATTGGATTAGACCACAACTAACAACTATTGTCGAAAGACAAGATGAGAAGACCATATCTCTAGACTTGGCATAGTGGGAGGGTTGTGAGACCACCTTCTCGCTACAGGGAAATTGAAGAAGCACATCTTGCTATCTCTAATAATGATGAGGATGATCCATTGACATATCGTCATGCAATGGAAGATTCTGAGAAGGAGAATGTCTAGAGGCTATGAACCTTGAAATGGAGTCCATGTACTTTAATTCAGTCTAGGAACTTACAGATCTACTTAAAAAGATAAAACCCATAGGGTGTAAATGGATCTACAAGAAGAAAAGAAGAGTGGATGGAAAATTTGAGACTTTCAAAGCTAGACTTGTGCCAAAGGGTTACACGCAAAAGAAGGGAGTTGATTACAAAGAACCTTTCTCGCCCGTAGCTATGTTGAAATCCATTCAAATTCTTTTATCCATTGCTGCATGTCTTGATTATAAAATATGGCAAATGGATGTCACGACTGCTATTTTGAATGGCTATCTTGAAGAAAGCATCTATATGGTACAACCAGAAGGGTTTGTAGTAAAAGGCCAAGAGCAAAAAGTTTGCAAGTTGCAAAGGTTCATTTATGCACTTAAGCAAGCTTCAAGATTTTAGGACTTACAATTTGATGAGGCGTTCAAGTCCTATGGTTTTGATCAAAATGTTGATGAACCTTGTGTATATAAGTACATCAAAGTAAAGAAAGTGGTCGTTTTAGTTCTTTATGTAGATGATATCCTACTCATTGGGAATGATGTAAGGATATTATCTAATGAAAAGAAATAGCTTGCCAACCAATTCTAAATGAAAGATTTAGGAGAGATAAATTATGTTCTTGGAATCCAACTCATAAGAGATCGTAAGAAAAAACTATTAGCGTAGTCTCAGGCATCCTATATTGATAAGGTACTTATTAGATTTTCGATACAGAACTTCAACAAAAGTAATTTACCTACACGTCATGGAGTTTATCTTTCAAAAGAATAGTGTGTTAGACATGTATGCCCTAAGTAGTCAAATATTGTAATATGTTTTTGGAGACATTTTATCAATAAAGTGTTTATTTATTGTTCATATACCACATGTTGTCCACTTTACATTTATATGTGTTAAATGTATGTTAAGCAAACGAAGTCTGAGACTGTCAGTCTAAACCTTTAAGAATCAGGCATATGATGGATAGATTATGCAAAAGACATGATTCTAAAGGTGATGGTCTAAATCATAAAATCTACAATTGAGGGAATAAAGTTAGGCACTTTATTCATACTAAAATTATTATGTTGTCTACATCTCTAAGGGAAGATGGCTTGTCTTGGCCATCGAAGTTGGATTCCGTGAGTAGAAACATTGGTATATTGTCAGAAGTGACGATGTATTGGATCAGGGCATAAAGTAGAATTGATTCAGATTAATAATACTATTTGTTCAAATCAATTCACTTTAGACAATTATATGTATTGTATCTTAATCCTGAAATGACTAATGGGCCCGTTATTTTGACTTATTGTTAGACATGTATGCTCTAAGGAGTAAAAATGTAATAAGTTTTTGGAGACATTTTTATCAATAAAGAATTTATTTATTGTTTATATGCCAAATCTTGTCCTCTTTAAGTTCATATTTGTTAAAAGTATGTTAAGCAAACAAAAGTCTGAGACTGTCGGTCTAAACCTTTGAGAATTTAGCGTATGGTGGACAGATTATGTGAAAGACATGATTCTTAATGTGACAGTCTAAATAATAAGATCCACAATTGAGGGAATAAAATTAGGCGTTTTATTCATGTAAAGATTATTATATTGTCTATATCTCTATTGAAAAATGGTTTGTCTTGACCATCGGAGGTGGACTATACGAATAGAAACATTGGCACGTTATCATAGGTGACGATGTGTTGGATCGGAACATAAAGTGAATTGATTTGGATTGATAATTCTGTCTTGGCAAATCGATTCACTTTAGACAATCATTTGTGTTGTATCTTAATCCTAAGATGAATAGTGGGCCCGTTGTCTTGACTTATGTCTTTTGATGTACCAAAGGGTGACACCCACATCTTAATAGTGGTATGCATGTGGTACGTTGGAGGCATGACTCTTGGTAGCGTAGACCTGTTATTCATAGATATGGAATCTATAGCTCCTCTTTAGGAGTTGTGATATCCTCTTATATGCATTATCCTATAATTGAAAAACTAGGGCGCTCAACCATTTGGATACATATGTGAAACCGAATAGCATACAGTCTTTGGATGGTAAGTTTTCCAATGGTGTGATAATGAAACATAAGATAAAAATAATCAGAAAGGTAAGACAGAACTTGTTCTTAAGTCGATTATGGATAATCCTATGAGAATACGATACACTGTGATATGTCGTGGAGACTTAGCTATACGGGCTTCGTAATTCTATGTAGTTCGAGGGTGCAGCTCCAAGCTTTTAGTGGAGTAGCATTGGAGTTGATAATTATGAAATGTATATCTAGGATATTGGGTTTTGTAATTATCGAGAGCTTGAACTATATATGTCCATTTGGTCCCCTTTGCTAGCTCACAACATCCTGTAACGATATGGCGTGCTTTTTTAATAATTGGTGACTTATATCAGATTTATTAGATTGGATGAAATTTAGAAGAATCAAATAATTCATGTCTATTTATCGATTGAATTAATTTTGTGATAAAATTAATTCAAGATAAACTTGTTGAATTATTGGGATTGGATAATTCTTGTCTATTTATCGGTTAATTTAATTTTGAATAAATTAAATCAAGATAAACTTGTAGAATTATTAAGAATTTGTTTATTTTCCTAGAGATTATCTAGATAAAGTTGTTTTGATTAGGTAACTTCTCTATTCGGTTATTTGAATTAAAACTGAGACTTTATCCTATAGAATCTCGGGTGGAAAATAAAAGATTCGCTGAGATCTTTTTTTAGCATTTCAACATGCCGATCCTCAAGTTCGGCCTGCCGATGCGCGGAAAAAGATTACGTGTTTTCACTCAGATTTTATTAGATATTGATTCGAATTTGATTCTGATTCAAATTTTGAGATCTAATCTGATAAGGACTGACCCTAGACCCAACCTCTATAAACAGGGAGTAAGTCACATAAGTTATTTAGATCAATTGAGAGATTAAGAGTGATACTCTGCTGGTGAGGATCTAAAACTCCCTGAGAGCTCTTGTTCACAAATCATGAACACTAGCTTTGGGTTCTCTCAATTGGTTGGAAGGAGAGTCCCCTGGTGGAAGAGCTGTACGTGTGAGCCCACACTCACTCGAATCGTGGATAAAGCATAGCAAAGAAGACCAGTTGGTTGAGGCTCTTTTGAAACGTTACTTCTCTCATAGATTATGGAAGTTCTTTGGCATTCAAAGGTTAGTAAGATATGTTTAATTTATGCATATAGCATGTCAAACTTGTGTTTTGGAAAATACTTTGATATAAAATTTCAAAATTCTACTGCGTACTATTTTTCCAACACTTATGTCTTTTGATGTATCAAAGGATGACATCCTGACTTTATGATGATGTGTATACCGGTATGTTGGAGGCATGAGTTTTCATAACATAGACCTATTTTTCATATATATAAAATCCATAGTTCCATGGGTGGAGTTAACGATATTCTCATATATACGTTATCCTATAATTGAAAAACTGGAGTGGACAGTCATTTGGATGCATAGGTGTAACTGAATGGTATACTGTCCTTAGATAGTAAGTTTTCCAATAGTGAGATAATGGAACATAAGATTAAAATAATCAAGAAGGTAAGATAGAATTTATCTTTAAGCTGATTATGAATATCATATGGGAATATGACATATTATGATATTCATGGACACTTAGCTAGCTTAGAGCTTTGTAATTTTATATAGTTCGAGAGTGTAGCTCTAAGCTTTTGTGGAGTAATGTTAGAGTTGATAATCATGAATGTGTATCTAGGATATTATATTTTACAATTATAGAAGCTGAACTATATAAGTCCATCAGGTCCCCTTTCCTAGCTCATAATAAATCTTGTAACGATACGACGTACTTTTTCAATAAATTGGTGACTTATGTTAAATCATTAGATTGAGTGAAATTTGATAGGATCAGATAATTCATGTATGTTTATCGATTGAATTAATTTTGTAAATTAATTCAAGATAAACTTGTTGAATTATCGAGAATATTTATTTTCTTAAAGATTATTTAGATATGACTGTTTTGATCAAATAACTTCTCTATTGAATTATTTTAATTAAAACTGAGGCTCTATCCAAAGAATCTTGGATGGAAAATAAAAGATTCTCATGGATCATATTATCGTAAGTTTGGCAGGCCAATTGGTTAATTCAGCCTGCCGATGGGTAAGTTCAGCAAGCCGATCAGCTAGTTCAGCCTGCAAATCTAACGATAATTTGATCACACATTGTTGACAAAATTTTATTAGAAGTTGATCCAAATTTAAATTTTTGAGGCCTTATCTGATAATGACCAACCTTGGGTCTGACCTCTATAAATAGGGAGTGAATTTTCTCAGTTATTTAGATTAGTTGAGAAGTTAAAGGTAAGTACTCTAGTATTAGATACTCCGAAGCTCCCTAAGAGCTATTGTTCACAACTACGAACCTTTGCTCTGGGTCTTCTCAATTGGTTGAAAGGAGACTCACTAGTAGAAGAGCTATACGAAATATGCCCACACACATTTCGATTGTGGATATAGAATATCAAAGAAGACTAGTTGGTTGATGCTATTCTGGAACGCCTTTCTCTTCACTGATTGCACAAGCTCTTTGGCATAAAAAGGCTAGTAAGATTTATGATTAATTTATATATATAGCATGTCAAACTTGTGTTTTGAAGAATACTTTGATTTAAAATTTTTAAAAAAATTGCTGCATGCTCTTTTTTCCAATAATTGATATCAGAAACATGGTTTTTAAGTAAATTTACGAGTTATGATTATGCTATATATATAAATTATGTGATTTTGATCTCTCTTATACTTGAATTTAATTTTTTAGAGAGTTAGCACTCTAGGGTTTCTATATATTTATATGTTGTCATGAGATTATATGATAAATGTTTATTACTTAATTATGGTTGATTACATTGTTTATTTAATTATTTGTTAATTAATTAATTTATGATGGTTATGGTTCCTTAGAGGTTAGAATGTGTATCTAGGTTTTCATGTAATTAGATGGCAGACTATCATCACCGTTTAGGAATTATTATTTAATTTTAATTAATAAAAGTTTTGTAATTAAATAAATATTTGGAGTGAAGATGGATCCAGAAGATAGATGATAACGGTTCTACTATTTTTTCCTGAGTCTCTAAATTTTTATGTTTTTGAATTGCTGAAAATAAAATTGAAAACTACATAAAAACTGTTTTTCTAAAAAACGTGAGATTTGCTCAATCGGCAAGCTGAACTCTCAGGTTTGGTAGGCTGATGGTCGCAAACTGGTAGGCTAACTTCTAGTGTGACAGGCCGTCTGCAAGGCAGGATTCAGCCAGCTCCGGCAGCAGGCCTAACTATCAGGTTTGATAGGCCAATAGGGTTATAGCCGGCAAGCTAATCACACAGATCAACAGCCGACAAAGAGCTATGGGTTTTTAGAAAAGGTGCGTTTGTTAGTGTAGTTTTTTATTTTATTTTTGAGATAATTCTAAGAAACATGAAATTTTGTGATTATTGAAAAAGTGAAGTATTTAGTCTATATTGGATTGAAAACTTGAAGATGCATACCATATGAAGATGGATACAACTTGAAGATAGAAGGATGAAGAATCGATAATATGTTTTGATTGATCTCTTGTAATCTTTAATTTCTTTCCTCTATGATAGAACCATGATATTATGGTTGTGTATTATTATTTTGCTTGTGACTTTACATGATTGCTTTGTTTGTCTACATTATAGTATGATTTGTCATGTATGTTGTGTTGGAAACAAAGTGCGCAGCGGAATTTTTAAAATTTTTCATCAGAGTAATTTCTAAAACACAAGTATGACATATTATATGTATAAATAAGACAGATCTTACTAACCTCAGTGTGCCGAAGAACCTCCGCAACTTCTGTAGAGAAGTAACGTTCCAGAAGAGCCCCAACCAACTGGTCTTCTTTGTTATTCTCTATCCACAACCGGAGTGAGTGTGGGCTCACACGTACAATTCTTCCACTGGTGACTCTCCTTCCAACCAATAGAGAGAACCCAAAGCTAGTGTTTGTGATTTGTGAACAAAAGCTCTTAGGGAGTTTTCAGATCCTCACTAGAAGAGTATCACTCTTAATCTCTCAAATTGATCTGAGTAAATCATGAGACTCACTCCCTTTTTATACCTATTGGTCCTGAGGTCAGTCCATATCAGATTAGGTCTCAAAAACTCGAAACAGAATCAAGTTCGGATCAATATCTGATAAGATCCGCGTGAAAACGCGTAATCTTATCTCTGCTGATCGACAGGCCGAACTGTCTGATCGGCAGGCCGAACATGTCATCCGGCAGGCTGAACTCCCGAGAAAAAATCTCTGTGAATCTTTTATTTTTCACCCGAGATTGTAAAGGATAAAGTCTCAGTTTTGATTCAAATAACCCAATAGAGAAGTTATCTGATCAAAACAAACTTTATCAAGATAATCTCTAAGAAAATAAATCAATTCACAATAATTCTACAAGTTTATCTTGTTCTAATTTGTCCAAAATTAAAACAACCGATAAACAGACAAAAATTACCTAATCGCAATAATTCAACAAGCTTATCTTGAACTAATTTCTTACAAAATTAATTCAACCGATAAACAGACATGAATTATTTGATTCTTACAAATTTTAAACCAATCTGATAAATCCGACATAGGTCACCAATTATTGGAAAAGCACGTCGTGTCGTTACAAGACTTTGTGAGCAAGCAAAGGGGACCAAAATGGACCTATAAAGTTCAAGCTCATGATAATTATGAAACCCAATATCCCAGATATACATTTCACAATTATCAACTCCAACGCTACTCCACTAAAAGCTTGGAGCTGCACTCTCGAACTTTATAGAATTACGAAGCTCGTGTAGCTAAGTCTCCATGACATATCATAGTGTATCGTATCTCCATATGATAATCCATAATCGGCTTAAGGATAATTTCTGTCTTACCTTCCCGATTATTTTTATCTTACGTTCTATTGTCTCACCATTAGAAAACTTATCATCTAAAGATAGTATACCATTCGGTTACACCTAGTTTTCAATTACAGGACAACGTATATAAGAGGATATCATTACTCCTAAAGAGGAGCTATGGATTCCATATCTATGAATAACAAGTCTACGCTATCAAAAGTCATGCCTCCAACGTACCAGCATGCATACCATTATAGAGATGTGGGAGTCACCCATTGGTACATCAAAAGACACAAGTCGAGACAACGGGCCCACTATTCATCTCAGGATTAAGATACAATACAAATGACTATCTAAGTGAATCGATTTGCCAAGACAGAATTATTAATCCAAACCAATTCACTTTATGTCCCGATCCAACACATCGTCACCTATGACAACGTGCCAATGTTTTTATTCACCGTGTCCAACTCCGATGGCCAAGACAAACCATCTCCCAAAAGGGATATAGACAACATAATAATCTTTACATGAATAAAGCGCCCAACTTTATTCCCTCGATTGCAGATCATATGTTTTAGACCATCACCTTAAGAATTGTGTCTTCCACATAATCATCCCATCATATGCCCAATTCTTAAGGTTTAGACTGACAGTCTCAGACTACTGTTTGCTTATCATACATTCAATAAATATGAACGTAAAGAGGACATGATTTGGTATATATATAAATGAATAAATTCTTTATTGTTAAAAATGTCTCCAAAAACTTATTACATTTTTACTCCTTAGGGCATACATGTCTAACAATCTCCCACTTGCACTAAGTGAGTAAATACAGCAAATTTCGCATCCCCATAGCTTCCACATGCCTCTCGAAGACTCTCCCAGTAAGTGACTTCGTAAATGGGTCAGCAAAATTGTCCTCTGACGCGATCTTGCACACCATGACATGCCCGCCCTGAACGAAGTCCTTTATCACATGATACTTTCGATCAATATGCTTACTCTTCTTGTGAAATCTTGGTTCCTTAGCATTAGCTACCGCCGCACTGTTATCACAGTACAGTGATACCACTTTATCCGTACCAAGAACTACCTCAAGATCCCCAAGGAACTTACGGAGCCACACTACTTCTTTTGAAGCATCACTAGCCGCCACATACTCGGCCTCCATCGTTGAATCCGAAGTGCAATCTTGCTTCGCACTTCTCTAACTGATGGCACCGCCACCCAGAGTAAACACAAACCCCAAAGTCGATTTCCTAGAATCCAGACAGGATTGAAAATCTGAATCAGTGTATCCTAGAGGAGTCAAATCCTCACCCGAATACACAAGCATATATCCTCGAGTCCTTCTTAGGTACTTGAAAATATGCTTTACCGCAACCCAATGGTTCGGTCCTGGATACGCCTGAAATCGACTTACAATCCCGACCGCATAGCTAATATCCAATCGTGTGCAAAGCATGGCATACATGAGACTACCCACTGCCGAAGCATAAGGCACCTTCTTCATGTATTCTCTTTCTTCATAAGACTTTGGAGAGCCTTTCTTAAAAAGAGTAATTCCAAACCTAGATGGTTGCCCACCTTTCTTGGAATCCTGCATGCAAACCTCCTGAGAATTTTATCTACGTAGCCGGCCTGAGACAAAGCTATCATTTTGTTCTTCCTATCCCGAAAGATCTGGATACTGAGAATGTCATTGCCAATTAGCAGAATGTCATCTACATAGAGCAGTAGAAAAACCACCTTCCCATCCTTAATGTGTTTGTAAACACATGGTTCATCCATGTTTTGTGAGAACCCATAAGCCTTGATCACTTGATCAAATCTTATGTTCCAAGAACGAGAAGCCTGCTTAAGTCCATAAATAGACTTTGGTAGCTTACAAACCTTACCCTCTTGACCCGCGACATTGAACCCGTCTGGTTGTTCTATATAAATAGACTCATCAAGATAGCCATTCAGAAAAGCCTTCTTAACATCCATCTGCCAAATCTCGTAATCGAGAGCAGCAGCTATGGACAAGAGAATCCGGATGGACTTAAGCATGGCTACAGGCGAAAAGGATTCCTCATAATCGATTCCTTCCTTTTGCATATAACCCTTAGCTACCAGTCTAGCCTTAAAGGTTTCGACCTTTCCATCCACTCCTCTTTTCCTCTTGTAGATCCACTTACACCCTATGGGTTTTACCCCTTCGGGAAGATCCACAAGTTCCCAGACCTGATTAGTCTCTATAGACTTCATCTCTATGTTCATGGCCTCTGTCCAGAGTCTTGAATCAACATCCTCCATAGCTTCTGCGTAAGTATAAGGATCCCTGTCACGTTCATCCGGTTCAGCCAAGATGACCTCCCCATTGAGCATATACCTATCAGGTTGACGCCTGATCCTCCCACTACGCCAAAGCCCTTGAGATTGTTGTTTAGGTTTGTTTGGTTTTTCTACACCGATCGGAATGGTTTCGTTCGGAACCTCCGGAGTGAACGAATCACCCCTTAACTCCTCAAGAACCACATTGCTTCAAGGTTTAAAGTCGTCCATGTAACTCTCCTCAAGGAAAGTTGTATTAGTTGAAACCACGACTTTATTTTCCTTTGGGTTATAAAAATAACCCCCTTTAGTCCCTTTTGGATATCCTACAAACACACAAACTTCCGAATGTGCTTCCAACTTATTCGGATCCTTAAACAGGACATGAGCTGGACATCCCCATATGCGAATATGGTTTAAGGATGTCTTCCGTCTTGTCCACAACTCGTGAGGAGTTTTAGGGAGCGATTTTGAAGGCACATTGTTCAAAAGATAACATGCAGTTTGTAGTGCATATCCCCAAAAGGATAAAGGCAATGACAAATAACTCATCATGGACCTAATCATGTCCAACAAAGTCCTATTCCTTCTCTCCGCTACGCCATTCTGCTGCGGAGTGCCCGGCGCAGTCAAATGGGATAAAATCTCATTCTCTAACAAGTGTCCCAAGAACTCATCAGAAAGGTATTCCCCACCTCGATCAGATCGAAGTGCCTTTATGGGTCTACCCAATTGCTTTTCCACTTCAGCCCAAAACTCCCTAAACTTATCATAAGTTTCGCTTTTGTGGTGCATTAGGTACACATACCCATATCTTGAGTAATCGTCAATAAAAGTGACGAAGTACTCATACCCTCCTCGTGCCCGGATGTTCATTGGTCTGCAAACATCACTATGCACAATTTCTAGAACCCCTTCGGCCCTATTGCCCTTAGACCCGTATGGTCTTTTGGTCATTTTACCCTCCAAACAAGATTCACATTGAGGTATAGATTCCACCTTTAAGTGACTTAAAGGTCCATCCCTTTCCAACCTTTGAATCCTATTCAGGTTAATATGGCCAATGCGTAAATGCCAAAGATAAGTCTTATTAGAGTGAGAAGTTTTAAGTCTTTTTGAGTCATTATCATTTATCTCAGCATTAAGCAATAAGTCCATCGTAGGTTTGATAAAATATAGATTATTTTGCATCCATCTAGAACAGATAAAAGATTTGTTTTTACAAATCACCACTTTTTCATTAAAAGATACCACATAGGAGTCTTTAAATAAAGAAGATACAGAAATTAAATTCTTTTTAAATTTAGGAACATAAAAACAATCTCGCAAAATTAAATTCCTATAATTATCAAAGTAAAGATGGACATCTCCCACTGCTTCCACTTAGACCAAGGATCCATCGCCCATCCGAAGCGTTAAGTCTTCACGAAGTAGACTTCTCGTTTCTTTGAATCCCTGCAGAGAAACACAAACATGATTAGTTGCACCTGAATCTATGACCCAGATGTCACTAGATTCCTCAACCAAACAAGTTTCTAAATATAGAAGATCACACCTACCTCCCTTGGAAAGGAAGTCCTTGCAATGCTTCTTTATATGTCCGACCTTTCCACAGAAGAAGCACTTAAGCTTCTTTGGGTTCTTCTTCTTCTTCTTATTGCTCTTGGTCACAGCAGGAATAGAAGACTTCCTACTCTTGGCCCGTTGCTTCTTTCCATTCCCAGAGTTAGGATTGGAACCAGAAGCAGCTACGACGTTGGCCTCTCCACCAGCAGGAGACTCCCTGATCAGCAGTTCAAACTCCTGTAACTGTTTCATCAGTTCTGTCAAGGTCATATCCCATCTATTGCTTAAATTAAAAGTAGCTCTAAACGGAATAAATTCCTTAGACAGAGTCTCAAAGACCATAGTCATCTGAGTTTCAGCATCGATGTCGGCTCCATTGGTTTGAGCCTCAGTGAGGTAACCCATGACCAACATCATGTGCTCCTTTACAGACGTCCCCAGTCTCTGTCTACAATTTAAGAGTTTTCGAAGCGCCCCTTGCCGTTTCGTTATGGCCTGGCCTCCGAACATATCCTCAAGATTATCCAAGATCTACTTCGCAGTCTCATAATCCTGATGTTGAGCCTACAGCACGTTGTTCATGCTTGCCATAACATAGCAGCGGGCCTGATCATTAGCATCTTTCCAGCGATCGTACGCTTGGAATTGCTCATTACTTGAGTCTCCCGTAGGCTCGGGAGGACAAGGAGTTGTCAAAACATATTTCAGTTTCTCAAAGGATAGGACGATGTCCAGGTTCCGTTTCCAATCGTTATAGTTCTCACCGATTAATTGGTTTTTGTCAAGTATCGATGATAAAGCGTTTTTAAACATTTTCAATCTACAATAAAGAATCATATACCAAACATATGCAAACATATATAATAATTTAGTAAGATAACACAATCTTGTAAAATCATACAAATGTGTTTATGTGTCAAAACCTTGAAAATATCACAACCTTACAACGATAATTCCCAACTCATAATTCAACAAGCTTCGAGGGGAGTCATGCCAAATTTAATCAGGAACACAGATCCCCTCCTGATTAATATATGCCATCTAGGACCCGTATGATCTAGCATATACTAATAATCATTTCTTTGGCCACTTAGTGCAAGTGGGAGAATGTTAGACATGTATGCCCTAAGGAGTAAAAATGTAATAAGTTTTAGAGACATTTTTATCAATAAAGAATTTATTCATTATTTATATACCAAATCTTTTCCTCTTTACATTCATATTTGTTGAATATATGTTAAGCAAACAATAGTCTAAGACTGTCGGTCTAAACCTTAAGAATTGGGCATATGATGGACGGATTATGCGAAAGACACGATTCTTAAGGTGATAGTCTAAATCATACGATCTGCAATCAAGGGAATAAAGTTGGGCGCTTTATTCATATAAAGATTGTTATGTTGTCTATATCCCTTTAGGGAGATGGTTTGTCTTGACCATCGGAGATGGACTCCGTGAATAGAAACATTGGCACGCTGTCATAGGTGACGACGTGTTGGATCGGGACATCAAGTGAATTGATTTGGATTAATAATTTTGTCTCTGCAAATCGATTAACTTTAGACAATCATTTGTGTTGTGTCTTAATCCTGAGATGAATAGTAGGCCTGTTGTCTTGATTTGTGTCTTTTGATGTACCAAAGGGTGACACCCATATCTTAATAGTGGTATGCATGTCGGTACGTTGGAGGCATGACTCTTGAGGGCGTAGACTTGTTATTCATAGATATGGAATCCATAGCTCCTCTTTAGGAGTAATGATATCCTCTTATATGCGTTATCCTATAATTTGAAAACCGGAGCACTCAACCATTTGGATACATAGGTGTAACCGAATGGTATACTATCTTTGGATGGTAACTTTTCTAATGGTGAGATGATGAAACATAAGATAAAAATAATCGGGAAGGTAAGACAGAACTTGTCCTTAAGCCGATTATGGATTATCATATGGGGATATGATACACTATGATATGTCATGGAGACTTGGCTATACGAGCTTCGTAATTCTATGTAGTTCGAGAGTGCAACTCCAAGCTTTTAATGGAGTAGCATTAGAGTTGATAATTATGAAATGTATATCTGGCATATTGGGTTTCATAATTATCGAGAGCTTGAACTATATAGGTCCATTTGGTCCCCTTTGCTAGCACACAACATCCTGTACCGACACGGTATACTTTTCCAATAATTGGTGACTTATGTTGGATCTATCAGAATCGTTAAAATTGAAAGAATTAAATAATTTATGTCTGTTTATCGGTTGAATTAATTTTGTAATAAATTAATTCAAGATAAACTTGTTGAATTATTGGGATCAGATAATTCTTGTCTGTTTATAAGTTGATTTAATTTTAGATAAATTAGATCAGGATAAACTTGTTGAATTATTGGGTTTTAATTTATTTTCTTATAGATTCTCTAGATAAAGTTGTTTTGATCAGATAACTTCTCTATTGGGTTATTTGAATTAAAACTAAGACTTTATCTTATAGAATCTCGGATGGAAAGTAAAAGATTCGCAAGATTTTTTATTCGGCAGTTTGGCCTGCCGATGGACGTGTTCGGCCGACCGATGGGACCTGTTCGGCCTGGTGATCAGGTGGTTTGGCCTGCCGATCAGCGAAGGATAAGATCACATGTTTTCACGCTGATCTTATCAGATATTGATTCAAATTTGATTCTGATCCGAGTTTTGAGACTTAATCTGATAAGGACTGACCCTAGGACCAACCTCTATAAATAGGGAGTGATTCTCACAAGTTACTAAGATCAATTGAGAGATTAAGAGTGATACTCTGCTAAGTGAGAATCTAAAAAACTCCCTGAGAGCTTTTGTTCACATATCACGAACACTTGCTTTGGTTTCTCTCGATTGGTTAGAAGGAGAATCACCAGTGGAATGGCTGTACGTGTGAGCCCACACTCACTCTGGTCGTGGATAGAGAACGGGCCCACTATTCATCTCAGGATTAAGATACAATACAAATGATTGTCTAAAGTAAATCGATTTGTAGAGATAGAATTATTAATCCAAATCAATTCACTTTATGTCCTGATCCAACACGTCGTCACCTATGACAATGTGCCAATGTTTCTATTCACGAGTCCACCTTCGATGGCCAAGACAAACCATCTCCCAATAAGGATATAGACAACATAACAGTCTTTACATGAATAAATTGCCCAACTTTATTCCCTCGATTGCGAATCTTATGATTTAGACTGTCACCTTAAAAATCGTGTCTTCTACATAATCTGTCCATCATATACCCAATTCTTAAAGGTTTAAACCGACAGTCTTAGACTTTTGTTTGCTTAACATACATTCGACAAATATGAACATAAAGAGGACAAGATTTGGCGTATAAACAATAAATCAATTCTTTATTGATAAAAATGTCTCCAAAAACTTATTACATTTTTACTCCTTAGGGCATACATGTCTAACAATCTCCCACTTGCGCTAGTGAGTAAATATGACAAATCTCGCATCCACATAGCTTCCACATGCGTCTCGAAGACTCTCCCAGTAAGTGTCTTCGTAAATGGATTAGCTAAATTGTCCTCTGACGTGATCTTGCACACCGACATACCCGCCCTCAACGAAGTCCTTTACACATGATGCTTCCGATCAATATGCTTACTCTTATTGTGGAGTCCTAGTTCCTTAGCATTAGCTACCGCTGCACTGTTATCACAGTATAGTAATACTGCCTTATCTATACCAGGAACTACCTCAAAATCCTCAAGGAACTTGCGAAACCATACTGCTTCTTTCGAAGCATCACTAACTGCCGCATACTCAGCCTCCATCGTTGAATCCAAAATGCAATCTTACTTCACCCTTCTTCAACTAATGGTACGCTGCCCAGAGTAAACACCAAACCCAAAGTCGATTTCCTAGAATCCAAACAAGATTGAAAATCCGAGTCAGTGTATTCTAAAGGAGTCAAGTCCTCACCTGAATACACAAGCATATACCCTCGAGTCCTTCTTAGGTATTTGAAAATATGCTTAACCATAACCTAGTGGTTCGGTCTTGGATCCGCTTGAAATTGACTTACAATCCCAACCACATAATAAATATCCAGTCGTGTGCAAAGCATGACATACATGAGACTACCCACTACCGAAGCATAAGGCACCTTCTTCATGTATTCTCTTTCTTCATCAGACTTTAGAGAGTCTTTCTTAGATAGAGTAATTCCAGACCTAAATGGTTGCCCACCTTTCTTGGAATCCTGCATTGCCAACCTCTTGAGAATTTTATCTATGTAGCCGGCCCGGGACAAAGCTATCATTTTGTTCTTCCTATCCCGAAAGGTCTGGATACCGAGATCAAAATTAGCCTCACCCAAGTCCTTCATGTCAAACTACTTGGTCAACCATAATTTGACCAATGACAACGCCCCAATGTCGTTGCCAATCAGCGAAATGTCATCTACATAGAGTAGTAGAAAAACCACATTTCCATCCTTAATGTGTTTGTAAACACATGGCTCATCCACATTTTATAAGAACCCATAAGTCTTGATCACCTGATCAAATCATATGTTCCAAGAACGGGAAGCCTGCTTAAGTCCATAAATTGACTTTAGCAGCTTACAAACCTTACCCTCTTGACCCTTGACCTTGAACCTATCTAGTTGTTCCATATAAATGGACTCATCAAGATAGCTAATTAGAAAGCCGTCTTGACATCCATCTACCAAATCTCATAGTCGAGAGTGGCAGCTATGGACAAGAGAATCCAGATGGACTTAAGCATGGCTACAAGCAAAAAGGTTTCCTCGTTATCGATTCCTTCCTTTTGCGTATAACCCTCAGCTACCAGTCTAGCCTTAAAGGTTTCAACCTTTACATCCACTCCTCTTTTCCACTTATAGATCCATTTACACCCTATGGGTTTTACCCCTTCGGGAAGATCCACAAGTTCTTAGACCTGATTAGTCTCCATAGACTTCATCTCTGTGTTCATGGCCTCTGTCTAGAGTTTTGAATCAACATCCTCCATAGCCTCTACGTAAGTATAAGAATCCCCGTCATGTTCATATAGTTCAGCCAAGAAGACCTCCCTATTGAACATATACCTCTCAGGTTGACGCCCGATCCTCCCACTAGGCCAAAGCCCCTTAGGTTGTTGTTCAGGTTCATTTGATTTTTCTACATTGATCAGAACGGTTTCATTTGGAACCTCCAGAGTGATTGGATCACTCCGTAACTCCTCAAGTACCACTTTGCTTTGAGATTTAAAGTCGTCCATGTAACTCTCCTCAAGGAAAGTTGCATTAGTTAAAACCACGACTTTATTTTCCTTTAGGTTATAGAAATAACCCCCTTTAGTCCCTTTTGGATATCCTACAAACACGCAAACTTCTGAACGTGCCTCCAACTTATTCGCATCCTTAAATAGGACATGAGCCAGACATCCCCATATGTGAATATGGTTTAAGGATGTCTTCCTTCCCGTCCACAACTCATGAGGAGTTTTAGGGACCGATTTTGAAGGCATATTATTCAAAAGATAACATGTGGTTTGTAGTGCATATCCCCAAAAAGATAAAGGCAATGATGAATAACTCAGCATGGACCTTACCCTGTCCAATAAAGTCCTATTTCTTCTCTCTGCTACGCCATTCTGCTATGGAGTGCCCGGTGCAGTCAAATGGGATAAAATCCCATTCTCTAATAAGTGTTCCAAGAACTCTTCAGAAAGGTATTCTCCACCTTGATCGGATCGAAGTGCCTTTATGGTTCTATCTAATTGTTTTTGCACTTCAGCCCGAAACTCTCTGAACTTGTCAAAAGTTTCGCTTTTGTGGTGCATCAGGTACACATACCCATACCTTGAGTAATCGTCAATAAAGTGGCAAAGTACTCATACCTTCCTCGTGCCCGGATGTTCATTGGTCTGCAAACATCACTATGCACAAGTTCTAAAATCCCTTTGGCCCTATTGCCCTAAGACCTATATGGTCTTTTGGTCATTTTACCCTCCAAACAAGATTCACATTGAGGTATAGATTCCACCTTTAAGTAACTTAAAGGTCCATCCCTTACTAACCTTTGAATCCTATTCAGGTTAATATGACCAAGGCACAAATGCCAAAGATAACTCTTATGAGAGTGAGAAGTTTTAATTTTTTTAGAGTTATTATCATTCATCTTAGCATTAAGTAGTAAGTCCATCTTAGGTTTGATAAAATATAGATTATTTTACATCCATCTAGAACAAATAAAAGATTTATTTTTACGAATCACCACTTTATCATTAAAAGAAACCAAATAGGAGTCTTTAAATAAACAAGCTACAGAAATTAAATTCCTTTTAAATTTAGGAACATAAAAACAATCTTCCAAAATTAAATTCCTATAATTATCAAAATAAAGATAGACATCTCCCACTGCTCCTGCTAAGACCAAGAATCCATCGCCCATCCGAAGCATGAAGTCTTTATGTAGCAGACTTCTCATTTCTTTGAACCCCTGCAGAGAAATACAAACATGATTAGTTGCACCGGAATCTATGACCCAAATGTCACTAGATTCCTCAACGAAACAAGTTTCTAAATACAAAAGATCACACCTACCTCCTTTGGAAAGGAAGTCCTTGTAATGGTTCTTTATGTGCCCGACCTTCCGGCAGAAGAATCACTTAAGCTTCTTCAGGTTCTTCTTCTTCTTCTTCTTGCTCTTATTGTTAGCAAGAACAAAAGACTTCCCCATTTTTGGCCTGTTGCCTCTTTCCATTCCCAGAGTTGGGATTGGAACCAAAAGCAACTACCAAATTGGCCTCTCTACCCGCAGGAGACTCCTTGATTAGCAGTTCAAACTCTTGTAACTATTTCATTAATTCTATTAAGGTCATATCCGGCCTATTGCTCAAATTGAAAGTAGCTCTAAATGGAATAAATTCCTTTGACACAGTCTCAACGACCATAGTCATTTGAGTTTCAGCATCAATGTCGGCTCCATTGGTTTAAGCCTCAGCGAGGTAACCCATAACCAACATCATGTGCTCCTTTACAGATGTCCTCGGCCTCTGTTTATAGTTAAGAAGTTTTCAAAGCGCCCCTTGCCGCTTTATTATGGCCTGGCCTCCAAGATTATCCAAGATCTACTTTGTAGTCTCATAATCTTCATGTTGAGCCTACAAAATGTTATTCATACTAGCCATAACATAGCAGCAGGCCTGATCGTTTGCATCTTTCCAGCGATCGTACGCTTGGAATTACTCATTGGTGGAATCTCCTGTAGGCTCGGGAGGGCAAGGGGTTGTCAGTACAAATTTCAGTTTCTCAAAGGAGAGGACGATATCCAAGTTCCATTTCCAATCATTATAATTCTCTCCGGTTAATAGGTTTTTGTCAAGTATGGAAGATAAAGCGTTTTTAGACATTTTTAATCTACAATAAAGAATCATATACCAAACATACGCAAACATATCATAATAATTTAGTAAGATAACACAATTATGTAAAAACATGCAAATGTGTTTATGTGTCAAAACCTTAAAAATATCACAACCTTACAACGATAATTCCCAACTTAGAATTCAACAAGCTCCTAGAGGAGTCATGCCAAATTCAATCAAGAACACGGATCCGCTCTTGATTAATATATGCCATCCAAGACCCGTATGATCCAACATATATTAATAATTGTTTCTTTGGCCATTAATTTTATTAACAGAGCTCCCAGGGGAGGTGAATAATAAAATTAACGTGGGTGAATAACCATCATTTCAATATTTTATCCATAATTTATAATCACCACCTAGGGGTGTGCAACCATAAATCATGCTAAAATACCTTATCCTCTCAGAGATCCAATCTGGTATATGATAGAAATCTCTTCCTAGGGGTCAGGACCATCATGTTCTTCCTATGGACCAACGATGAAGGCCTTAGGTCCTCTCTTTAAAAACCTTCACCCAATCAATCTTTTTAAATCAAGGTTTTATTTTAAGAGACATGCATGAACAATTTTAATATGAGCGGCCCTCCCTATTCTATATGGCATGTTATCAATATACATGGCAAATCATATTATAATGCAAAAAAGCAAAGCAATCAAGCAAAGCTATAAGCAAAATAATAATAACCGTAATATTATGGTTCCACCCTAGAGAATAGAAAATAAAGATTACAAGAAAATAATTGAAACATTTTATCGATTCTTCTTCCTTGAATCCTCAAGCTGTATCCTTCTTTATGCAATGCCCATCTTCAAGTCTTCAATCCCGTATGAATTGAATACTTCATATTTCTGGTCATATCCAAATTTAACGTTTCTCAGAATTGTCCCAAAAATATAATTAAAACTACATTGAAAAACTGCACATTTTCTGAAAAAATTTCTAGTTCTCTGTCGACAAGCCTGTCACCCTGATCGGCCTGCCGATCATGACCCACCGGCCTACCGATCTTCACAGATCGGGCTGTCGATTCATGATAGATAGGCCTACCAAACTAGAAGTTCAGTCTATCACTAGAGCTACCTGATTTCTGCCCCATTGATGGCCTGCCGAACCTCACATCTGGCCTGCCGATCTGCGACCATCCGCCTACCGAACTAGAGGGTTCGGCATGCTGACCGAGTAGAAATTACCCTTTTTAGAAAATACAATTTTTAATGCAATTCATCAATTTTATTTTTAATAATTCAAAAACATAAAATTAGAGACTCAAGAAATACCTTAGAGCGTCATCATCCATCTTCTAGATCTGCCTTCTAGATCCGTCTTCTTCAAATGATTATTTAATTACAAAATTCTTATAAATTTAAAATTAAATAATAATTCCTAGACGGAGATAATAGTTCGCCATCTAATTACATGAAAAAACTAGATACACATTCTAACCTCTAAGGAACCATAACTAGTATAAATTAATTAATTAATTAATTAATTAATTAATTAATTAATAAGTAATAATTTAATCAACCATAATTAAATAATAAACATTCACCATATAATCCATGACAACATATAATTATATAGAAACCTAGAGTGCCAACTCTCTATAAAATTAAATTCAAGCATAAGAGAGATCAAGATCACATAATTTATGCATATAGCATGATCACAAACTCATAAATTTACGTAAAAACCATGGTTTTGATACCAATTGTTGGAAAAATAGTACGTAGTAGAATTTTAAAATTTTACATAAAGTGTTTTCCAAAATACAAGTTTGACATGCTATATGCATAAATTAACCAAATCTTACTAACCTTTGAATGCCAAAGAACTCGTACAATCTGGGAAGAGAAGTAACGTTCCATAATAACCTCAACCAACTGGTCTTCTTTGTTATTCTCTATCCACGATCGGAGTGAGTGTGGGCTCACATGTACAGCTCTTCCTCCAGGTGACTCTCCTTCCAACCAATTGAGAGAACCCAAAGCTAGTGTTCTGTAATTTGTGAACAAGAGCTCTCAGGGAGTTTTCAGATTCTCACCAGTAGAGTATCACTCTTAATCTCTCAATTGATCTGAATAACTTATGAGACTTACTCCCTATTTATAGAGGTTGGGTCTAGGGTCAATCCTTATCAGATAAGGTCTCAAAAATTCAAATTAGAATCAATTCGGATAAATATCTGATGAAATCCACGTAAGAACATGTGATCTTTTTTTTTTCGTGCATCGGTAGGCCGATATACCTAATCGGTAAGCCGAACTTGCCCATCGGCTGGCCGAACTTGATGATCGGCAAGCCGAACTGTCGAAAAAAAAACTTAGCGAATCTTTTATTGTCCACTCGAGATTCTATAGGATAAAGTCTCAGTTTTAATTCAAATAACCCAATGGAGAAATTATCTAATTAAAAAAACTTTATCTGAATAATCTCTAGGAAAATAAATGAATTCCTAATAATTCTACAAGTTTATCTTGATTTAATTTATTCAAAATTAAATCAATCGATAAACAGACAAGAATTATCCGATCATAATAATTGAACAAGTTTATCTTGATTTAATTTTATCACAAAATTAATTCAACCGATAAACGAACATGAATTATTTGATTCTTCTGAATTTCTATCAATCTAATAAATCTAACATAAGTCACCAATTATTGGAAAAGTGCACCGTATCGTTGCAGGATTTTGTGAGCTAACAAAGGGGACCAAATGGACCTATATAGTTCAAGCTCTTAATAATTACGAAACCCAATATCCCAGATATACATTTCATAATTATCAACTCCAACGCTATCCACTAAAAGCTTGGAGCTGCACCCTCGAACTACGAAGCCCGTATAGCTAAGTCTCCATGACATATCATAGTGTATCGTATCCCCATAGAATGATCCATAATCGGCCTAAGGACAAGTTCTATCTTACCTTCCCGATTATTTTTATCTTACGTTCTATTATCTCACCATTGGAAAACTTACCATCCAAAGACAATATACCATTTAGTTACACCTATGCATCCAAATGGTTGAGTGCTCCAGTTTTTCAATTACAGGATGACGTATATAAGATAATATCACTACTCCTAAAGAGGAGCTATGGATTCCATATATATGAATAACAGGTCTACACCATCAAGAGTCATGTCTCCAACATATCGGCATGCATACCACTATTAAGATGTGGGTGTCACCCTTTGGTACATCAAAAGACACAAGTCAAGACAACGGTCTCACTATTCATCTTAGGATTAAGATACAATACAAATGATTGTTTAAAGTGAATCGATTTACAGGGACAAAATTATTAATCCAAATTAATTCACTTTATATCTCAATCCAACGCATCGTCACCTATGACAATATGCCAATGTTTCTATTCATAGAGACCACCTCTGATGGTCAAGACAAACTATTTCCCAATTAGGATATAGAAAACATAATAATCTTTATATGAATAAAGCGTCCAACTTTATTTCCTCAATTACGAATATTATGATTTAGACCGTCACCTTAAGAATCGTGTCTTCCGCATAATCTATCCATCATATGCCCAATTCTTAAAGGTTTAGACCGATAGTCTCAGACTTTTATTTGCTTAACATACATTCAACAAATATGAACGTAAAGAGGACAAGATTTGGTATATAAACAATAAATAAATTCTTTATTGATAAAAATGTCTCTAAAAACTTATTACATTTTTACTCCTTAGGACATACATGTCTGACATGAACTCCTAAAGATATTTCTTGCAGTTTCTCTTCAAGTGCCCAACTATACCATAGTGGAAACATTTTCCTTTGGGCTTCTTTTCCTTTGATCTTTTTGTTGTTGTTGCTCTTGTTCCTCTTAGGTTTTCCTCCATTCTTAGATTTACCACTTCCTTCAGTTCTCTTCTTCCTCTTTTTGTTCTTTATAGCAGAATAGGAAAGTTAAGCTTCTACAACATTTGCCTCACCTTCTTTGGTCTTTTCTTTTGAAATAGACTCGAAGATTTATAGTTTATTAAACAAATCGGTCATGTTATATTTCATCTTGTTCATGAAATAGTTGCTTTCAAACTGAAGGACTGTAAGGGAGAGGGTTTCCAAAATCATCCCTATCTGTGTGACTTCATCTATCACGGCCTTGTTTACCTCGACCTTATAGAGATAGTTAACCATGTTAAAAACATGTTCTCTAACTGAGACCCCTGCCTTCATTTTGGCATTCATCATAGCCTTAATGGCTTCATGATGTGCCTTTTTAGAAGATTTGCTAAACATGTCTTGTAGAGACTGCATTATCCCATAAGCAGTCTCCATCTATTCGTGTTTCATCCTAAGTACGTCAGACATGCTAGCCAAAAGGAACCAGGTAGCTTTGTTATTTGCGTCGATCTAATGATCATATGCTTCTCTTACATTACAAGAGGCATTGGCAGCAGGCAGTGGAGGACATTCCTCCATCAGAATACACTTGTAGTTTTTGCAAATAAGTACAATATTCATGTTACTTTTTCACTTGACAAAATTATCTCCAGTTAAATTTTCATTTGAAAGAATAGCAACAATTGGGTTAATAATATCTACCTGCCTACCTCAATGCCTGCATAATCTCGCAAAGTTAGTGGACCGACCTAACTTTGAACACAAAACTCGAAAAATGATATTGTTGTAATAAATAAATAAATGACATAATTTAAACGGCTATATAAACATCATAAATATATGTTTTGGAATAGTAAACGTGATGCATGATGCATATAGAAAAACACATAAAATATTTTACTAATTTTACGATTATTCAATTTTAATTCATAAAGTGCCACCGTTGGGTAAGTCAAATTAATTATAATTTGAATTGAGACATTCTCAATTAATAAATATATTCAAAATATATCATATTTTCTATATTTATTAATAACCATTTATTTTTAGTCCAGACACAATTAACAAATTAATTATATTTTTATGAATGTAACCCACTATTTCATATTCTAATAACTCAACTCAAAACTATCACCATAGGATAGGTTAATTTTGAAATACATTATAAAATCCTATCTCTTGGAAGTCAACCTTGTTATTGATTTCAATGGACACCCTTCATAGGGAGGACGAAACCAAAACATCGCGGGCATCACCTAAGTCTCACAATGTTGTTCTAATAGTGGAGATCACAGGTTATTGTCATATTAACTTCTCCTAGTCATTATTTTGAAATGATGTGTTTTATCTTATAAAATATCCTATGTTTCATAATTCTAGTAAATAAAACCAATTTTTAATTACTAGGTATTAGTTTGTGTTAATAGAATTCCATCCTATTTACACTTAGATAAATTACCAGATTTTTTAAAAA
Organism: Artocarpus heterophyllus; assembly: GCA_025403435.1. Classification (NCBI taxonomy): domain Eukaryota; kingdom Viridiplantae; phylum Streptophyta; class Magnoliopsida; order Rosales; family Moraceae; genus Artocarpus; species Artocarpus heterophyllus. The sequence continues at coordinate 30,776,983 of CM046350.1, forward strand.
TGTAATTTTATTATAAATTATCTAAGATACCCAATATTAAACAATTTAAAATTAGATAACTTAGAATTAATGTGAATTTTATCGAGTTTTAACCATTAAAACAAAAATCACATTATTAGTTGATTAAAATTCTATAAAATCAACCCAACTAATTTAATCTCATTAAATTTATTCTAACGCATATTAAATCATTTTATAAACAATTTTAAAAAATATGAAATAATATACAAGTCTATGCATATCATATTACAAAAACTATAAGTGAGCACTTTCTTAGATGACATGTTATAATGCATGAATATGTTATTACAAGCATCACATAAAACTTGTTGGAAATATAGTACGCAGCGGGAATTTTAAAAATTTTACATTAGAGTATTTTCCAAAACACAAGTTTAACATGCTCTATGCATAAATTAACCATATCTTACTAACCTTTGTATGCCGAAGAACCCTCGCAAAATGTGAAGAGAAGTAACGTTCTAGAAGAGCCTCAACCAACTGGTCTTCTTTACTATTCTCTTTCCATGACCGGAGTGAGTGTGGGCTCACACGTACAACTCTTCCACTAGGTGACTCTCCTTCCAACCAATCGAGAGAACCCAAAGCAAGTTTTCGTGATTTGTGAACAAAAGCTCTCAAGGAGTTTTCATATTCTCATTAGCAAAGTATCACTCTTAATATCTCAATTGATCTCAATAACTTGTGTGACTTACCCCCTATTTATAGAGGTTGGGTCTAGGGTCACTCCTTATCAGATTAGGTCTCAAAAATTTGAATCAGAATCAAATTTGGATCAATATCAAATGAAATCTGCATGAAAATGTGTGATCTTTTTACTGCGTGATAGGCAGGCCGATCTGCCTAATAGGTAGGCCGAACATGCCCCATCAGCAGGCCGAACTTGAGGATCAGCATGCCAAATTGCCGATAAAAAATCTCAACGAATCTTTTATTTTCCACCCAAGATTTTATAGTATAAAGCCTCAGTTTTAATTCAAATAACCCAATAAAAAAGTTATCTAATTAAAACAACTTTATCTAGATAATCTCTAAGAAAATAAATGAATATCTAATAATTCTACAAGTTTATCTTGATCTAATTTATCCAAAAATTAAATCAACCGATAAACAGACAAGAATTATCCGATCCTTACAATTCAACAAGTTTATCTTGAATTAATTTTTATCACAAAATTAATTTAACCGATAAACAGATATGAATTATTTGATTCTTCTGAATTTCAACCAATCTAATAAATCTGACACAAGTTACCAATTATTGAAAAAGCACGCTGTGTCGTTACAGGATGTTGTGAGCTAGCAAAGGGGATCAAATGGACCTATATAGTTCAAGCTCCCGATAATTATGAAACCCAATATCCCAGATATATATTTCATAATTATCAACTCCAACGCTACTCCACTAAAAGCTTGGAGCTGCACTCTCGAACTACATAGAATTACGAAGCTCGTATAGCTAAGTCTTCTGATATATTATAGTGTATCATATCCCCATATGATAATCCATAATTGGCTTAAAGATAAGTTTTGTCTTACCTTCCCGATTATTTTTATCTTATGTTCCATTATCTCACCATCAAAAAAATTACTATCCAATGACAATATACCATTCGGTTACACCTATGTATCCAAATGGTTGGGCGTTCTAGTTTTTCAATTACAGGATAACGCATATAAAAGAATATCATTACTCCTAAAGAGGAGCTACAGATTCCATATCTATGAATAACAAGTCTACGCTATCAAGAGTCATGCCTCCATTGTACTGGCATGCATACCACTATTAAGATGTGGGTGTCACCTTTGGTACACCAAAAGACACAAGCCATGACAATGAGCCCACTATTCATCTCAGGATTAAGATACAACACAAATGATTGTCTAAAGTGAATCAATTTGCTGAGACAGAATTATTAATCCAAATCAATTTACTTTATGTCCCGATCCAACATATCATCACCTATGACAACGTATCAATATTTCTATTCACGGAGTCCACCTCCTATGGTCAAGACAAACCATCTCCCAAAAGGGATATGGATAATATAATAATCTTTGCATGAATAAAGCATCCAACTTTATTCCCTCGATTGCTGATCTTATGATTTAGACCATCACCTTAAGAATCGTGTCTTCCGCATAATCCGTCCATCATATGCCCAATTCTTAAGGTTTAGACCGACAGTCTCAGACTTTTGTTTGCTTAACATACTTAACAAATATGAATGTAAAGAGGACAAGATTTGGTATATAAATAATAAATAAATTCTTTATTGATAAAAATGTCTCTAAAAACTTATTACATTTTTACTCATTAGGGCATACATGTTTAACAACACTATGACATGAAAATCAACAATGGATTTTTGACCGGGTTCTTTTAGATAATTAAATTACAAACGATAAAAATTGAGATAAAAAAATTACAAAGGTCTTCTTGTAATTACATAATTCCCAGCTCTAATTTTGGTGGATTTAATTAGGTAGGCTATTGTGAATAAACCAGTAGTTTTCTTTGAAAAAATTGATGGCCCAAGCTCTAAACAAGCCTAGAAGTCCATTGGGTTACTAAAAATAAACTGATGGACTTCTTCTTCTTCACTGTGTTCCTACTTCTTCTTTGAGCAGACCCACAACCACCTTCTTCGCTCGCCTTTTGGAGCGTCGTGGCTGTGGCCAGCCGGAGAGCCCGATGCACGGTGCTTCACCGTGCTCCTCCGTAGGACAGTAGCAACCGAAGTTCTGTTGGTGCTGGTCGAGATTGAGCTTCCATATGGTACAGCTCGAAGCTGAGCTTCCTATTGGTGCAGCTTGTGGCTGAGCTTCCGCTCCTAGGTAAGGTCAGCTCGGGTCGGGTTGGGAAGCTCAAGGCTGAGCACATCTTTCTGTTGATAGGGAAGCTTTGTAACGGCTAACGGGGCTTGAGGCCAAGCGAAGATGCCACTCAAGTTTGATCCCCACCGAGGCTTCAGGCTACCCTTGGTGGAGCTTTAGCCCAACCATGGAAGGTTGTAGTGCTCAAGGCTAAGCCGTGAGGCTCAAGGCTGAGCGTTGTTGTGTCTTCCGTCACTTCATGGCCGTGCTCCAAGGAGGCAGCTCAAAGTTAAGCCATGGCAGTTAATCGGAGTCTAACTTCGATTGGTTATGGTTGTTGTAGAATGTCAGGATCATGCACTTTTACATAGGACGTGGAATAGTTGCATGAATTTCTCTTTTACGAGCACGTGAAGATGCATGATAATGGAGTTTTTTTGATTTCTTTTAATCTAAGTAAGTGCATTATGTGATGCACATTAATAAAGACAAACTCTTATTGAGGCCTACATGAAGGTACAAGTAAATGGAAAGAAGAAGGAAAAATAATAATAATAATAATAAAATTACAAAAGGTCTATGCCTCTTTATGGGCTTACATAAATTTGATCTAATCAAAAAGAAAATAAAATTACTAATCCAAAAGAATCATATAATTAACAACCAAAAATCAATTCATGAATATAAACATTCATCACATGAATAAATATATTGTAAAAAAAATACAAAGTACCTACAAACATACATCAAGAACATGAAATTATCAACACAAAATCATGTCAATTAAAATTATATATGTTATAACCTGCTCTGATACTATTTGTTGGAATTAAATATGAAAAGTAGTGGAAGGAACTGATCGATTGATAAACCAAAATTTTTTGAAAACTTTGTTCATTGGGAATAGCTATATAATTTTAATTAAAAATAGAAAGCATAAAGAATTTATTTCAAACCTCTTGAAGACTTATCAGGGTATGCTAGCTTTCCTTTTTGACATTATGATGTTCCAAGCTAAGCCTCCACACCAATAGAATGACAAGTGGACGTCAAACTGTAAAAATAAATTAATCTCATACTTTTTTAGATCTGCTATGTACACAATACATGAGATAGTGGACCTTGTTTTTCTAGAGAAAGAACTCTCAATTTTTTTCTCTGAATACTTTGTAAGAATATCATGTATAAAAGTTCTAACATAACTGTTATCTCTTTTCCTTTTATAACTAAGCAGTTAGTTATTTATTTAATTAATTTTAAATTTGGAAACCACCCACTAAACTCTTTAGTGGGTGAATCACAAACACCTACATTAGGTATATGGAGAATGTGCTTTAAAAGCACCTCCACATTTTTCTTTATTATTTCCCTTTTTTTAAATTAAAAAAACACGTACATATTTGTACATACATATATATATAGTATATCTTATATATATATGTTTAACAAAACAACATTCAACGTGATTTGATGTGATTCCCGTATGTGTATATATATAATGTAAATAAATCTTATATATATATTTAAACTCAAAATAAATCATATTTATCTAAGAATATATTTTAAATTAATTAATAATTTAATTTTGTGTCCATGTTGAAAAAGACAAAATGTAATCCTAACACATATGTGTCATGCCAAAAAAATTAAATGGTATTCATATAATCTTATCATTCAAATCTTGTCAATTAATTAATTTAAAATATATTTTAATTAATCTCATTAATTAAATACAATCAATTAATTAATTAACTAATGCTCAATTAAATGTGACAACATTTATCACATTATACTATGTGTTACAGAGAATATTTTTCTATGTCATATTATTATATCAAGTGTGAAATAATTAATTTGAAATTCAATAATTCTAAATTAAATATGTATAATTCATTCTATCTATTAAATCCAATACAGCGTTATAGAGGTAGCATTGGGGGCCTATGGACCTATACTCCAATTAATTCAACTCTTTAATTAATGTGTCAACTTTATTAGTTTTAGTGTTGCTCTACTAAAAAATTAAAAATGCACTCTTAAAATTATATTATTACTAAAAAAAATAAGCAAGTAATCCATTAATATAATCATTATATATAAGTCAATCCTCCATAAATAGGTCATAATAAGAGTTCAGTTCAATTTTTGTTTACCTATCTTATTATATCTTTATCCTTGAGTTCTAATAATTCTCTAATAGATAGTTAATTCATAATCTTATTATGAATGAGCGCTCTACTATTCAAATCTCGAATCATCACTCAATAGAACTATTTTTCTAATTTTCATTATCTACATAATATTATTTCTAGCCATTTATTCCATCATGTTTCTAAGATGCTAAGTTATGATCTGTATTTAGATAAATCTTACTATGTAAGTCAAAAAACATAATGTCATAAACAAGAGTCTAATAAATACTCAGCATTAAGACTGTCATAAATATGATCATCATAGTAATAAATTTATGTGCACTATTTGTAACGAAAAATTATTAGGGATTCATAATTTATCTGGTTCAGTCCTATATAATCTCATTATATAAAATATTTCCAATCTAATGTATCTACATTAATAGCCTAGATAAGACTATTTCATGCTAAATACCGCACTTGTAATATTTAATTAAAGATCTCAAACTTTAATTAAGTATTACAAACTATTTAGATTATTTTCTATAAATTTTATCCCTGAGCATGTAACACTTATATGCTAAATTTATAGTTATATTAATAATCATAGAATTTTCTTGATGTTTATTAAATTATTCATCATACATATAAGCAACCAAAATAATTAAAAATGTTATTTATTTATTAACAATATGCATAATGTCATTGCTTATGGGGCATCAATCCCAACAGTAGATTACTTCAATTGCTAAAGTGAAACCAGTCAGGTTTTGACGCGATGTGGAACCTGCTAGGTTTTGGCAAAGAGCTTGCCAGGTTCTAGAGTAATATACCATTTCAGTAAAAAACCAAATTCGCAAACCAGCCAAACAACTACATTTAAAAATTCTCAATAATAATATCAATAATTAGATCTACAAATCAAACTATATTTAAAAACAAATCTCAAATCAAAACTAAAAAAAAAAATAGACAGCGATGTGTGAAGTAGAAAACAAGGCAGCATACCTCGTCATGGCGAGCGATTGGAACTGCCAGTAGGCCTTCGTCCAATCGTTGATAAGGCTAGCGAGGACCAATAACTTCCATAACCTCAACCTCAACCTTGACTGGGAGTATTTGATAGACGCGGCATAGATGACACAGTTTAGATACCTTGTCAATGAGTGAGGGATGGCGGTAAACGATAAGGTGTGGATGGTAGGTACCTCACCCGGTGTCGCGATCTCACCATCATGAGTTGGATTGTGCCATTATCGTTGCAATCTTCGCCTTCGCACGTGTTCGTCTGAGTATGAGTTCTTTAATTTCATCGACGTCTTCACCTTGCTCCTTCGGCCTCCATTGGATCAATGCCAACTCCGACGATTACCAAACTTCGATAATGATGGCGGTCCAAGCTATAGTGGTGCAGAGAAGATATGGAGAATGGAGCAAAGAAGAGAGGAGAGAGGGGGAAAGGAGGAGAGAGAGGGGCATAGTGAAAGAGAGTGTAGAGAGAGAAACAAAAAGAAAATAAGATTAGAGTTTTCTAATTTGGTTTTTAAATTAGGGATAAAAAAAAGTCAATTAATGAATCAAATTAAAAAAAAATTAAAGGAGCAGCCTTGAATTGTCAAAAAGGGAGGACAATATTGATAAATAGTGTTCGTAAGAGGAGATTTCATGTATTTTCCTCTACAAGATATTTGAATATGTATCCAAAAACTGCCTCTAAACTTTTTTAATAAAAAATTTTCAGGTTTAATTAACTGTAAGGTTTTTTTTTTCCTTCGAACTTCCAAGAGTTGTAGTTTTCTGGGCTCGTTTATGGGACAATAGTTTGAACATATTAAACTGATGTTGTTTTGAGGACTAATGTACCCTTGGGTATATGTTACAAAGATATCTTATTATTGATTAGCCATTTAGTGATATGCTCCTGTCATTTTACCAAAAATTTTCGTCTTTTATCCGTCTTTCCACCAAATTTCAAGAAATGAAAAGGTAACTCTTTCCACAATTAAAATGCTTAATATATTTGAAAGTCAAATGCATATTACATATTTTTTTAATTAACTAGATTAAAGAATAGCTAAAAGAAATTCTTTTTTAAGAAATAAATTGCGTTTGAAAAAGTCACGTATATACATGAGTCAAATGTTAATTATTATATCTTTAAAAAATTCTCAACTTATTATAGCAAAAACAACAAAAAATTAGAGAAATGATTTAAAGCATAATGCAATGATAAAATCATACTCAATTTCATCTAAACAAAAATTCGAATCTCCAATCAAAGTTTTTTAAAAGAAAAAAAGTTTACTAGGTAAAAGTTAATATTCTTTGCATATATTCAGTGCAAACAGGAAAAAGTTATATTAAAATTTAAATAGCATAATAACCTTTGATTTCTTTTTCCTGAAAAAAAAAAAAAACATTTTAACCACAAAAACTACAAAAAAAAAAAGGGAAGAAATTTTTGGTGTTGGTTTCCCAAATACCCGTCAAGCGTGTACTCCAATAACTTATTGTTTCTGCTCAGCGTCTTCTCTTCGGTCAAAGAACTTCAGACTTCACGTCCACCCACCAACACGCCCGCTCGTCCGCTCTCCCACTTCCAGGTTCTGATCTCCCTCTCTCTCTCTCTCTCTCTCTCTCTCTCTCTCTCTCTCAACTCTCTTTCTCTCTCTACTTTTTTTTCCTCATAAAATCTAATCCAATTTTCAACGAAACTGAAGAAGATTAACAAAAAAAAAAAAAAAAAAATTGTTAGGGATCGGTCTCTTGACTCTCAGATTAATTATTCTTGTTTATTTTTGCTGGATCTTGACTCTTCTTTGTCTGAATTTTGTTATTGTATGATTCTGACTCTTAATCTCGATTGTCAATTAACGCTGATATTAATTATTCTTTTTAATCATGAAAAGATTTGGAGTTTTCTTCAGTTTTAATGTGTAAAACATAATTAAGTGTGCAATTTAGATTAATAAAAGTTCAATACAGAAGGTAGAGTTTGTTTTGAAAAAGATACGATTTATTTTGTGTTCTGTACTTCTGTTTGTTTTACTGACTTTTGTTTCTTAGGGAATTTCCAAAGAAAGTTCAATTGTCTTTCAAGTTCCTGAAAATTCATTAGTTTCCTAATTACATGATCTGTTTTTAGAACTTTATGGTTTTGTCTTAGCTCATGTTTAAACTGCTGGTGTAATAGGATGAGATGTAAAAAAAGGAGAGTGAACATGAGTTTGGATTACAGTTTATACTTGATCTGGGCATCCTCAACGGGACCCAAAAATCAATTTGAGCGTATTTCCATGATTAAGCAACTGATTTGATATATTGACACTAAGTTATTTTATGCGTGGGTGCGTGTGCTTTTACGTGTAATTGTTGTTTTTGATATTTTCCAAAGTTATAGTATATTACATGTTGAGCTTTTCGTTTGTTCGTCTGTTTGTTTGTTTGTTAGTTAATTTTGCAGGATTTTTCTCTGGTTCAGAGCTAATATTGGTAATTTATGCATATTACTTTTTGTAAACGCTTTGACGGTCTGTCAGAAAGTTGAAATCTGTGGGTTTCTGATATAGTTTAAAGTTGAATGGAAGCTACACATAGCTGAAAGAGTGTGTATGTGTGTTTTATGGGCAGAGATAGGTTTCTTAGAATCCCTTTAGTTTATATGCAAGTTATTACATTACTAACAGAAATATACTAATACGCGCAGGTTGTTCTGGTAAGGACTGAAATATCTCCATGGAAAGACGGTTATGTGCCGGTGGAGTTTTTAGTTCACTACTACCTTGGCATCTCAGCTATGATGTTACTCCATGCGAATGAAGTTAAAGTCAAATGGAGAGGAATACGGGAAAAGTTGCTATGGATCAGCAGAAAAACTACGAACAAGTTCGGTACAGCAACAATGAATCAAGAAATGAGGGACTTGGGTCTACAAATCAAAGATATTTTCAGGATCCATCAAGTAATATCAACGCTAATTTGCGCCCCCCAGGGTACAATATGTCTGTTGGGGCTAGACCTGGGCTGAACTACTCCATTCAGACTGGTGAGGAATTTGCTCTGGAGTTTATGCGAGAAAGGGTGAATCCAAGGCAGCATTTCATTCCAAATGCTTATGTTGACGCCAATAATGCACCTACTTATATGGATATAAAAGGCTTACTGGGAATTAGCCATACAGGCTCTGAAAGTGGGTCTGATATTTCGATGATTAATTCTGTGGAAAGGTCTCATGCCCCAGATTTTGAAAGAAAGGGATCTTTTGCACATGAAGAGAAGAGTTACCATGATTTGGTGCGATCAATACCCCGAAGCTCATCAAGGACTGATATCAGTCATGGACTTCATGGTTATGCCTCTTCAGGAGCATCTCAGAGCTCGTCCACAAAGGTGAAGTTCCTTTGCAGCTTTGGGGGTAAAATTTTGCCTCGTCCAAGTGATGGAAGGCTTAGATATGTTGGAGGTGAAACACATATTATACGGATAAGTAACGATATTTCGTGGCAGGAACTTATGCAGAAAACATTAACCATATACAACCAGACACATACAATAAAATATCAGCTTCCAGGTGAGGAGCTTGATGCATTGGTTTCTGTGTCTTGCGATGAGGATCTGCAGAACATGATGGAGGAGTGTAACGTCCTTCAGGACAGGGGATCACAAAAACCTCGGATATTTCTCTTTTCTAGTTGTGATTTGGAGGACCTTCAACTTGGTCTAGGAAGCATGGACGGTGATTCCGAGGTCCGGTATGTGGTTGCTGTAAATGGTATGGACCTAGGTTCAAGAAGGAACTCACTGGGTATGGCAAGCACCTCTGGGAACAATTTGGATGAGCTGCTTAGTCTAAACGTTGACAGGGGGCAATCTTCACTTGAATTAGCTGGTCCTAGTATTGCTGCCTCAACGGTGGATGTGCCTTCATCTACCCGTCAATCTTCTCAGACAGTGGTTCCTAGTTCAGTCAGTGCTTCTGAATCTAATACCAAGGGTTATCGGGGACTTAGCATACATCAGGGAGAAGCCAATCAGCATCTATCATCTACACCACTTCAGTACAATTACGCTGTTCACTCTTCTAGCCATGCAACTCTAGGAGAAAATTTTGCTCTAGTGCCCATTCATGCGCATCTGACTCAACAAGGAGTTTCGGCTGAGGAGCAGCCTTATGATGGTTTCCATCTCCATGATTCTGAAGCATCCACAAAGGAGATGAAATTGAAAAGAGTTAGCTTGGCTCAGAAGATGAGTGAACCTGACAAAATCCGATCTGTAGAAAAGGATATGCCATTAAAGGAGGTGGTGATGAAAAGAGGGAGCTCACTCCAGAAGATGAATGAAAACGATAAAGGTTGGACCATGGAAAATGAGCAGGTCTTTTCTTCTCATTCACCTGATGTTTCTGTTCCAAATTATATTCCTAGAGAAGAACCGTCGTTTGCCAATTCAACATCTGATGTTGTGCCTCCTCCAATGGGTACAAAAAGCAATAGGAAGCTCCAGGAACCTCTGCAAACTTCAGTCTGTTTTGAAAATGCCAGTGAAGGCAAAAAGAAGAATGAGGATGATCAACCCTGCGCATCTAGCGTACCATTTGCAGCTGGATATGGTGGTTCTGAGACAGATCCTGCTGACTTCAGTTGCCTTGAGCCACCTGTGGTTCCTCAACCGGTCTTTAGTTCTGAGCGAATACCCAGGGAGCAGGCAGAACTAAACCGCTTGTCAAAATCAGATGATTCTTTTGGTTCTCAGTTCTTGAAAACACAGGCACTTTCTGAGCACTCACAGCCAATCTTAAATTCAGTTGATAAATCGCATGATGCAGGTGTTGCGATGCATTCTGAACAGTCATCTTTATCTTCAAAACCGCAACACAAAAATCCTCAAACATTTGAAGGAGGACTTAAACAATTGGGAAAGTACAAAGAGTTTGCTGAAAACATTAATAAGAGGAGTTCATCTATTTCTGAGGAGGTGCGTGACTCCAATTTACAGAAGCTCTACTTGAGACATGTGGTAGCTAACTCCGGGCAGGACTATGAAATGGGCCGGGTCAGAGATAACTCCAAAGATATCTCCACAAATGATAAGGAAGCAGAATGGCTGAACCATCAAATGACAAGTAAAGGAGCTGAAAAGAACAAGGAGGGCTCTGCTTTAAGTTCACCAGAATTTGAGTGGAAGGAAAATGCAACTGATAAGGACTACGCTAATAATGCCAAGAGCCAGGTGCAGCCCATGGGTTGGGCAGAAAACTCTGTGACAAGAGTTCCTCGAGGGGAGTCTGCTGCTGGTGTTAGCACTTCTGAACATGGGGACATTCTTATTGACATTAATGATCGCTTTCCTCGTGATTTTCTATCAGACATATTCTTAAAAGCAAGAATCTCTCAGAACCTCTCGGGCATAAGTCCATTGCCTGGTGATGCGACTGGTGTGAGCTTTAATATGGAGAATCATGAGCCCAAGAGTTGGTCATACTTCAGAAATTTAGCTCAGGATGAATTTCAAAGAAAAGATGTGTCCCTTATGGACCAGGACCATCTAGGGTACTCTTCTTTGCTGGCAAACATTGGAGAAGGAGCTCCCTTAGATTATAGTCATCCCCCTCTGAAGTCTGATGGGGGTGCTTTGGGTCACATTGACTCCCATATGAACTTTGTCGAGCACATTCATCAAGAGTCAACAAATATCACTGGTCCCAGCACAATGAATTTACATTCTGATTACAATCCTTCGCAACTCAAGGGCAAGGAGAGTGAGCAGTTGAATATTAACCCAGTTGTCCTGGAATCAGAATATGTGGTATTTCATCCGTTGTCTTTCTCTTAAATCTTAGGCATCAGAATCTCCACCACATTCTCTACCTCTGACCACGAGTTATCTTCTCACCATACAGGATGGGAAGCTGGATATTCAGAACACAGCTCTTCCTCTTGTAGATCTTACTCTTGGAGATTTTGATATTAGTACCTTGCAGGTACGATCCTTGCAGCTTAGTTCTTTATGCTAGTATCATCTGGAGAACATGGTCTCTTAATATTTTTTAAACCATCTTTCCTCTGCTTTCACTGTTGCCGCCACTGTTTTTGCAATCCTACTCTCTCATTTTTCTCCTAATTTTGATACAAGGAAGATTCTTAAGCTCTTTAGCTAGAGGACACTCATCATTATTCCCAGAACTGAACTCGTATCTCAAAAGACATTTACATCTAGATATTTTGTTCAAAATGATAGAATCTTTGCATCTAAAGTATCCAAAAAATAGCTAGAACTGAGCACCAATGTAACATCTTGTCTCTTGGCTCGTTTTGAAAGTCGGAAATTTCTCCGCAAGTAAAGACTCACATCTTGGAGGAATCATCCAAGAAAACACTAAAATTTATCACCAACTGAAATAAAAATTCAAAATTTGGGGGACAGAATAAGCATAGATGGTAAATTTTGTTGTTACCTTTCTTTTCCTCCAAGGGCAAACCTATCCTATTTGTAGTCCTCGCTATAAAATCACATTCCTCTGTCCATTGATGCTATGCTTTATCTACTGTCTTGGTAATTTTTTTTTGTTTATTTTTCCATTCTTTTAATAAATGTATCTTAACTAATGAAATACTTATGTGATATGAAGAGCGACAATGGTTTAGTGTGCGTGAACTTTTTTTTTTATCATCATCTTACTATGTGAAAAATTTGTATATACTTTGATGTAGAAAGCTGATGTTTATTGTGTAACTCTGTACCCCAGCGTGTATAATATTTAAAATGATACTATAAAGTAAAAATTAAAAATAGGAAAAAGAAAAAAGAAAAGAGTGAGAATAAAACAAAAGGTAAGAGCTAAGGAAACTATATAAAATTCTTAGATCATTTTAAGTTTTGAAATTTCTAATTCATTCTCTTCCATCTTTTGATTTCATAACAGATTATAAAGAATGAAGATCTTGAAGAGCTGAGGGAATTAGGTTCTGGTACTTTTGGGACTGTGTATCATGGAAAATGGAGGGGTACAGATGTTGCAATAAAACGAATTAAAAAGAGCTGTTTTACTGGACGGTCATCAGAGCAAGAAAGATTGGTGAGCTTAGTGCATTGTCAGCTTGAAAATTTATCAGTAAACTAATGTTAATGGATCCTGACTTGCAAAAGATATCCTTGAGAAGTGGGTAGATGACCAAGAAGGGTTCTTTTGGCATGTATTTGTGTGCACGCACCAATCTGTGTTGTTCCCTCTGCTGTATACCCTCAGGTAGTCCTTGTTTGTTTGATGGTGGTTGTGGGTGGGGGGGCGGTTGGGTGGGGAGGGGAGATTGTGGTCCCTATTTCTTATATTTCATCTGCCTATGAACACTGACTGTGGAAGGTAGTCTTTGCCCTTACCATTTTGAATAAATATGAGTGTATTGCTTTGGCTTTATGGTAATTTTTTTCTCGTTTTGGGAGTTCCTGAGCTTGTTCTTTTTATCCTTTTCTTTGAATTTTATGCCGTTAACTAATGCTTGATTTACTTTCCAGACAGTAGAGTTCTGGCGTGAAGCTGAGATTCTTTCAAAACTCCACCATCCAAATGTGGTGGCATTTTATGGCGTAGTTCAGGATGGACCAGGAGGAACGCTAGCTACTGTGACGGAGTTCATGGTGAATGGATCTCTTAGGCTTGTTTTACTCAGCAAAGAGAGGTATTATCTTTATCAGATGTGCTACATAACATATCCAGTATACCGATAACTGGATCCAGTCTTCTTAATCTTCTATTAATTTTGTGTTTTACCAGGCATCTAGATCGCCGTAAAAGGCTCATGATTGCTATGGATGCAGCATTTGGAATGGAATATTTGCATTCAAAGAATATAGTGCATTTTGATTTAAAATGTGACAACTTGCTTGTCAACTTGAAGGATCCTTTACGACCTATTTGCAAGGTATTTTAACTAGTTTGGAAGCGTTATTGGGTTTGTTTTATTCTATTCATTTTAGTAAGCAATAAATGATATCATCTTTGAACCAACATTTGCAGGTAGGTGATTTTGGTTTGTCAAAAATTAAAAGAAATACCTTAGTCACTGGTGGTGTGAGGGGAACCCTTCCGTGGATGGCGCCAGAACTGCTGAATGGTAGCAGCAGTAAGGTTTCTGAAAAGGTAAACCACTATTTATTTGGTTATACAAAGAAAGAGAATAAATTAAACGTCCAGAAAAATGCACAACTTACACGTTGGTTGTCAAACTGAAACATGCAATAGGTCCATCCTGAACCTGTATGCGGAAAATGATTCACTGAACCTATGGTGGCGTTTGGTATGCATGTTCTGATTGTTTGAACCCATCGGTTCAATTTAAACATGTCTAGTGGGTTTTAAGTAGTCTTGAGATTTCACAAAAATGTAACCTAGAATCAGATTCTGCTTGATAAAACCTAAAGTTTACTGAACAAGATCGAGGTATATATACTAAATTAACTTGTAGGTGTATATTTGTTGAATTGAGAAAGCTATGCAAAAATAAAATCGAGAAGAGTTGTATGGTGTAAAAATACTTATCCTGCAAATCGCAAAATTGTAACCTAGAATCAGATTCTGCTTGATAAACCCGAAGTTTACCAAACAAGATCAAGGTATGTAGGTATTTGTTGAATTAAGAAAGTTGTGTGGAAATGAAATCGAGAAGAGTTGTCTGGTGTTAAAATACTGAAAATATAATGTAATGGTGGTAGTGTCACGAGAAGAGTGATAATAATGAAAATATAAATGGTGGTATGGGGTGAGGTCTCAGATCTGCTAAATAATGTAATGGGGATCGTGTGGTTTGCCATGGCCAGTGTTTTGATGGTACTCATCCTATTGGCAAAGTCAGTGAGATAAGGAACGATGATGGTGTTATTGACATCGACTAGTTGTAAGGGAGGGTGGTGATGTCGCAGACATGTAACACCAAGTTTGTATTGTAGAAACAAATTTTACTAATGAAAACTATCATTATATCCCAAGACTCATATTAATTCAACAAGAAGTATAGCGGAAGCATACCTGAATCCATTAGAACGATTGAATTTTTGGTTTTTTTGATCTTCTGAGTCAAGAAAGTATGATGTCTGTGAGAGGAAGTTTTCTCTCTGTCTTTTCCAGTGATGGGATGTCGGAAAAAATTACGTAACGTTCTGACTCAGGGACCACAACCATTTATAATATTTTAACTTCTTCTTATTTCTATTTTGGCCAATCGTAAAAATAGAAATTATACTTTAGGTCTCTACACATAATTTTATATCCACACTTTATGAGATGCTTTAAAAACCCAAATCTTTACACTTTATCAGATCACTTTATTAGGTTAATCTTATTTGATAGCAATAATACACATTTATTTAATATATTAGCCTGCATATTATTGGAATTAATTCCAACAATCTCCCACTTGAACTATATATGAAACTTTATAAATGTGAATTATACCTTATGAGCTCATGAATTGTGCTATCATTACCAAAGCCATCTTCAATCAATCCGGTCCATTAATCATATTAATATAGGATCAAAGCGGTCTTCGTTACATTCTACGTAACTAAACCCATCAATGGTCACATATACTAATATAATGAACGACATAGATCAAGTATGAATGTGTAGCAAGGAAATTTCATGCAATGTGATCTTAACATGCCTATTTTTTACTGGTCTAACCTTATTCTTTAGTGAGATCAAATCAAACATATACAGAGTGAAAATAAACTATAAACTTTATTTCTGCAGAAAATAACCATAAAATGTGTCTACAACAAGAAAGCATCTAAAATACAAACTCCTACTAAAATGACATATCCTCAAGAAATACAACACCCATTTGAGCAGTGTGCTCATGAAAGACCTTAGGTGGTACTCCTTTCATAAGCGGATCCGCAACCATAGAGTTTGTCCCAATGTGCTCTATAGACACCTGACTATTCTATACTCTTTCTTTAACAACAAGGAACTTAATGTCTATATATGCTTCGACTTTGTTGAGCTCCTGTTGTTATTGAAATATAGCATTGCTGACTTATTGTCATAAAATATCTTAAGTGGTCTTTCAATTCCATCCACAATTCGCAGACCAGTGACAAAATTTCGTAGCCATATCCCATGGTTGGATGCCTCATAACATGCTATAAATTCTGCTGCCATGGTGGAAGAAGCTATCAGTGCCTGCTTAGCACTTTTCCAAGAAATAGCTCCTCCAGCAAGCAGAAAGATATAGCCTGATGTGGATCTCCGACTGTCTTGGCACTCAGCAAAATCAGAATCTTAGTACCCAATGATCTCCAACTGATCCGATCTTCTATATGTGAGCATGTAATCTTTTGTTCTCTGTAAATACCGCATGACTCGTTTGGCTGCTTTCCAATGATCCATCCCTGGATTACTTAAGTATCTACCCAACATCCCTGTAATGTACGCAATATCCGGACGCGTACAAACTTGAGCATACATTAAACTTCCTACTGCCGACGTATAAGGAATCTTTTGCATTTCCTTAACCTCAAAATCATTCTTAGGGCACTGATTGAGACTAAACCTGTCTCCCTTAGCAACAGGGGTGTCACTTGGTTTACAATCCTACATGCCAACTCTCTTAAGTACCTTCTCGATATAGCTCTTTTGTGATAATCCAAGTATACCCCGAGAGCGATCCCGGTGTATTTGTATACCCAATACAAAAGAGGCGCACCAAGATCCTTCATCTCAAATTTCTTTGATAGAAATCTCTTGGTTTCGTGCAATAAGCCTATATTATTGCTGGCAAGCAATATGTCATCGACATACAAAACCAGAAAAATATACTTACTCCCACTAAACTTATGGTATATACAATCATCAACCATATTTATCTCAAAACCGAACGAGATGATAACCTTATGAAATTTGTAATACCATTGATGAGATGCCTGCTTAAGCCTATAGATGGATTTCTTTAATTTGCAAACCATCTTCTTTGAGTCTTTTGACTCAAAGTTTTCTGGTTGCACCATATAAATTGTCTCATCAATGTCGCCATTGAGAAACACAGTCTTTACATCCATCTGGTGAAGCTCAAGATCAAAATGTGCCACCAAAGCCATTATAGCCCTGAAAGAGTCTTTCGAAGAAACCGGAGAGAAAGTCTCTTTATAGTCAAGACGAGCCTTATATCTCTCCACATCGCCTTTTGAATCCCTCTTGGTCTTAAATATCCATTGCAACCAATGGATTTTGCACCTTCAGGCAACAGTACAAGATCCCAAACGTCATTGTCTTTCATGGACTTTATCTCCTCATTCATGACATTAATCTACTCTTGAGATTTAGAACTTTTCATGGCTTGATGGAAGTTGATTGGATCATCTTCCACCACACCAATGTGAAACTCATGTTCTTAGAGAAATACAATGTAATCATCTGGCACCGCACTTCTCCTTTCTCTAGTGGATCTTCTTAATGGCATAGGTTCTTGAGGTGGTAGAGTTTGTTCTTCTGAAACAATTTTTAGAATGGGAGGTTCTCCGACACTGTCTTGATTTGGATCTGCTTCTTGAACAATGTCAGGGATAGAAACCTGATCAATGTCAATAGCAGCTGTGGGAATATTAATGTATTCCTCTTCAAAGACAAAGTCCTTCACTTTATCTCCCTCGGCAAACTCGACATTCTCAAAGAATCGAGTAGTTCCCGTCTCGAAAATCGACTTAGTCGTGGGATCATAAAATTTGTAACCCCTTGACCTCTTAGAGTATCCAACAAAATAGCAGCTGACAGTTTTGGAGTCTAGTTTCTTTTCATTTGACCTATAAGGCCTTGCCTCAGTTGGACAACCCCAAATGTGCAAGTGCTTCAAACTAGGCTTCTTGCCTGTCCAAAGCTCGTAGGGGGTTTTGGCAGTTGCTTTAGTTGAAACTCTGTTGAGTATGTAAGCTGCAGTCTTTAAGGCTTCTCCCCAGAGAGATTCTGGCAAGGTAGAGTGACTAATCATACTCCTCACCATGTCCTTAAGTGTTCTGTTTCGCCTCTCAGCGACACCATTCATGCTAGGTGATCCCGACATGGTGTATTGTGGGACGATATCGCACTCCTCTAGGAACTTAGCAAAAGGTCTTGGACGTTGTTCACTTGAACCGTCATATCTACCATAGTATTCTCCACCACGGTCAGATCTGACGCTTTTAATCCTTTTGCTGAGTTGATTCTCAACTTCAGCCTTATAATTCTTGAACACATCCAGTGACTGGGACTTCTCATGAATTAGATATAGGTAGCCATATCGTATGTAATCGTCTATGAACGTAATGAAATATTGTTGACCATTCCAAGAAGCTGTAGGGAATGGCCCACAAATATCTGTATGAATTAGTTCTAAGACGTCTGAAGCCCTGTTGGCACCTAATCTCTTTATGTTTGTCTGTTTTCCCTCTATGCAATTAACACAAATTTCAAAATCTGTAAAATTAAGGGGATCAAGAATCCCGTCTGACACAAGTCTCTTTATTCTCTGCGTGGAGATGTGACCTAATCTCTTGTGCCATAATGAAGCGGAATTCTAATTGGTTAATTTTCGCTTTACACCATGTGTACTTATATGCAAGGTTTCATTAAATGAGGCAACCGTATCAAGTAAATAAAGGTTATCATAAACAGATAAAGAACCAGAACTAATAAGTTTTGAATTCTGAAAAAGACTAAATTCACTATTTCCAAATGAACAAGAATAACCAAATTTGTCCAATATAGAAACAGAAATCAAATTCCGTCTAAACGACGGTACAACATAAGTCTCATTCAAATCCAAATAAAATACAATCTTTAATAATAACCTAAATATTCTTATTGCCTCAACTTCCACTGATTTGCCATCGCCCACATAGATGTATCATTCCCATCACTTGGCTTTCGGCAACTCAGGCAACCCTGCATAGACACACTTATGTGAGTAGTAGCATCAGAATCTATCCACCAAGTGTGTCTTGGTATCAAAGTTAAATTAACCTCAAAACAAACCAAATTGAGAAGCGTACCTTTCTTTGCACGCCATGCGTGATAATTAGTACATTGCTTCTTCTTGTGTCCCTTACCTCCACAGAAGAAACAGGCAAATTCATCACTTTGTCCCTTGTGTTGTTTCTTCTGTGGTGCCGCACCTGCAGCTTCCTTGCCTTTCTTCCTTTTCTTTTTCTTGTCCTTAGAGGTTGTAGCCAAATGAGCACTCTCTGCCTTCTCTTGCTTAAGTCTTTCATCTTCTTGCACACAATATGAGATGAGCTCATTAAGGGATCATTTGTCCTTTTGACAGTTGTAGCTCACCTTAAATTGACTGAACTATGCAAGAAGAGATATCAAAACTAAATGCATAAGTAAGTCCTCAGACAGCTCTAGCTTAAGTGCCTTTAGTTTTGAAGCAAGATGAGACATCTCTATGATGTACTCCTTATGTTTTCTTTTCCTTTATACCTCATTGAAATAAGGTTTGCCAAAAGCGTACTTGTTTCAGCCTTTTCGTTCTTAACAAACCTCTTCTCAATTTCCTCAAGAAAATATTTGGCTGTAGTAACTTTTTTGGACATAGTGTCCCTGAAAGTTTCTGGAATAGCACGCTTCATGATCATTAAACTCATGCGATTCGAACGATCCCACCTTTCCATATCCCTCTTTTCATCAAGGGAACTGTTTTCTGTAAGGTCAGGAGGTCGATCAACCCTTAGCGCAAGGTCTAAATCCATGACTCCGAGAACAATCATAATGTTCTCTTGCCATGTCTTGAAGTTTGTGCCATTAAGCATGAGATTTGAATTGATGTTTACAGAAATATTAGAAGCAGAATTTGTAGCTGAACAGAGAACAAAACAAAAAAAAAACAGCAAAACAAAAGCTCACATAAATTCCATATCATACTTAAAATAAATTCAAATAATGGTAGGGCCCATCACAAGATACCTAGCACAACATTAATATTTAGTCTTTGGACAAAAATATTAACTTGTAAGTAGTACTCTTGGTGTAGTAATCAATAATCAAACATTGACAATAAGTTCATATCAAACAATAAATCTTCCTTTGAGCCGATTTATTATTCACACGTAAAACCGGATAATCATCACATGTTTATAACCACAAGTGACATGCAATTCTGCAAATATTAACCTTCTTTTGGGCCGGTCAATATTCACAAAGATATTACATGGACATAACTATTTATATTTTAGAATAAATTAATTTCTACAAAAGAGGTCACTTTGGTGATATGTTGCTTCAATAAATCTTCCTTTGGGCCGATTTATTATTCACACGTAAAAACGGATAATCATCACATGTTTATTACCACAGGTGCACATGCAATTCTGCAAATATTAACCTTCCTTTGGGCCGGTCAATATTCACAAAATTAAAAAAAATTGATCAAAGTCAAAGTCAATGGCCTTAGTCAAGGTCGAAGTCAACCGGGTCGGGTTCTTACAAGTCGAATACTATACGGACGGGTTACTCTATCCAGCTCTTTACCCAAACCCAATTATCCAAACCCAACCCATTAACCTATTATTTGACCCACTATAAAAACCTAACCCAAATAAAAAACCAGGCCCACTTATCATACGTGATGGGCTTGACTGACTTTAGGCCCATCTGAAATAAACTTGATTTGGTGAACTAATGCAGTCCAACGGTTTACCAAAAGTTGGCCGAAACGATTTTTTATTTATTTATTGGCAGCCATTAATGGCTGAATCGCTGTTATTGTATATACACAAATCAGTTTTTTTTTTTTTAATCTTCTTTTCGGCATATGTGCCGTATAACATGAATTCATTCTGAATCCATTACATCATAAAGACTGCAATCATTGAATTCCTTATTCTTTGAAAACTGATGTACATATATAATATTAATATATATATATATACACACACATATGAAGAATCCAGAATCAATAAACCTTTTGAATCCTCAAAAACTGAACCTGATTTGTTCAACAAATACGACATATATATACACACATTCAACCAAATTGAAACCCGTGCACAGACATACATATATGAGAACCGAATTCAATGAAGTAAATGACCGTCATCGTTTTCAACGTAATATTTCAACCGAAAATTGTGAGAAAATATTTCTCAATGATTCAACATGAGGAGGCTTTGATGCCACTTGTAGAAACAAATTTTACTAATGAAAGCCATCATTATATCCCAAGACTCATGTTAATTCATCAAGAAGTATAGCGGAAGCATACCTGAATCCATTAGAACGATTGAATTCTTGGTTTTTTTGATCTTCTGAGTCAAAAAAGTATGATGTCTGTGAGAGGAAGTTTTCCCTTTGTCTTTTCCAGTGATGGGATGCCAGAAAAAATCACGTAACGTTCTGACTCAGGGACCACAACCATTTATAATATTTTAACTTTTCCTTATTTCTATTTTGGTCCATCATAAAAATAGAAATTATACTTTAGGTCTCTACACATAATTTTATACCCTTTATCAGATCACTTTATTAGGTTAATCTTATTTGATAGCAATAATACACATTTATTTAATATATTAGCCCACATATTATTGGAATTAATTCCAACATGCATATGATCAGTTATATCCGTATCAATGGCAGTGGTGGCTGGTTGGGGCTGAGATATTTATTATGACAGTAGTGGCTTGATAATAATACATGATATTTAGAGTTGCTTGTTTTAGAATTTCAATAATTGGAATGATTTCAATCAACTATATGAATTTTATTATTAGAACTATATCAATTTTATTTGTGCTATAGCTCAATTTGTATTCAACAAATCGTTATTTACTTGGAGTAGGGTTCAACAAACTTAAGAACACAGTTTTTTCTTTTTCAACTATTAATTTGACTTGAGTTTCTTAGGTCTGCAAACTCAGATATCTGTTAGTCTGGTGTTGACAACTATCTTTCTCTCTTTTTTCCCCCTTGTTTGCAGGTTGACGTGTTCTCGTTTGGTATTGTCCTATGGGAGATTCTTACCGGAGAGGAGCCTTATGCCAATATGCACTATGGAGCAATTATAGGTATGTTTTAAACTAGCTACCTGATTTCTTTCCATTTTTTCAGTGACCAACACTTTGCTTTGGAAATCAAAACGCAGCAGATCCTCATCCATGAAATCAAAACTTTTAATTAAGTCAAGTCAAATCTCCTTCACTTCTTGGCCATAAATTTCTTTTAGGTCTTGGCAAATGACTTATTTATATATTTTGCTATCCGAACTATAAAGAAAATTATGTTCTGTGTTATCAATGTCAAAAGTTACAAAATCAGGTGGTATTATAATCTTAACAAATTATTTTAGATAGCAAACAAATATTATCAAAGAGAAGAGAGAACAAAAAAAAAAAAAAAAGGATTTATAGTCTTGGAAATGAAGATGAAAACCCAGCTTTGACATAACGAAGCAAAACCTCCTGAAAACTCGGGAATCCCCAATCCTTGAGAAACTAAAGCCAGCACCCGACACAGCATAGAAACTCACAAAATAGCTAAGCATTTGTTTCATCCTTGTATTAGAGGTCGTTTTGAAAGCAGTCTTCAAAAGTTTCCTCATCTTTTTCCAACCAAGGTACCTAAAACAAGTACAAGCACCGCATTGCTTCATACCACCGGTCCGTGCTTGTTACCACTTAAGCGAATATATATTCCATTCATCAAATAATCTAGAGTGAGGAAAGGAATCATCGGGCAAATATCTTCTTTTCTATGATGCGTTTGGGTCAAACTTTAATGACAAAACGGAGGGTCCTTGAATTAGGCCAATTATCTGGTGGATTACTCCTGTAGATGTGATGTGTCTTTATTAAAACCAGAGCAAAAATGGTTGTATAGAAAAAGAAATGCTCTTTTTGTTTTGTATATATTGACGGTTCCTTATTTGCAGGTGGTATTGTGAATAACACCTTGAGGCCACCTGTGCCAAGCTATTGTGATGCTGAATGGCGATTGCTAATGGAGCAGTGCTGGGCCCCTGATCCAGTCACTCGTCCGTCTTTCACGGAGATTGCGAGATGCCTGCGTGTGATGTCTGCAGCGTGCCAAAGCAAACCGCACGGTCATCAGCCACAAGGTCAACTACCCAAGTAAGAATAGCCATTGAAATTCCATTGTGCCGCTTTAGCTGTTATATTAAGTTATAATCCCGAGTGTTGTTATTTTTGTTACGTATATAAAGTGTGTATTTTATATGTATAAAAAGGGGCGCTTATTGTATGGGTGAGATTATGATTCATGAGTTGGTTGTACATCATTGTTGAAAAGCATGCTGGTCTTTTGTGGGCATATTGAAATGGGTTTGTATGTAAAGCTATTGTTTGTGTCTATAGTAATACAAACTTTGTCTACAGCCTAATTTTTGTCAAATGACATGTATACTTTCTATGCCATTTTGTTGCTATGGCGCCCAGTCTTGGCTAAATATTTGGCGATGTGAACACTAAAATAGTGGATTATCATATACCGGAAAAATAATAGTAATGACGAAAACCAAAGAAAAACCAGCAAGAAGGAAAGTCTATTAGTTTGCAGTTGTTGTGACTGTTTTTTCAGTCTTTCGCTCTACAAATGTGATACGAGAAGGAGAAATATCAAGCATCTCTCACCTTTTCTGTCTTCTTTTGCTTAAGAGATTTTTTTATTTTTTATTTTTTTAATACGGAGGCAAATGGCCTTTTTAATGGCATCTTTGAAAATAAATGACCATACTTTTTTTTAAATTAAAGAAATGACCCTTATTAATTATAAAATGACATATAACTTTCATTATCATTAATTAGCTATAGTATATCAGTGGTAAATTTTGGTATATCAATGATATAACTTGGTACATCAGTGATGTATTATAGTATGTCAATGATAAATTGTAGTTACATGGATAATAAATGAGAGTATATCAATGTTAAATTATAATATTGTCACGCCCCGGAGTACGGGAGGTGACGTGGCGGAATATTTAGATTAAGTAAAGGAGAGTTTAATTGAAATTAAGGGTTTAAAAATCCAATTAAGCAAGAAATAAAGAGATTTTTCCACCACATTTGATAAAGAATTTAAAATCATTAAACAAATAACAATAATTGAATAAAAACCCCGAATATGGGTTCCACAACCCACAACTTGTGCACACACATGAATCTGACAATATCACAAATACAATTACAGTCCAAGTACAAATGAAGTTAAGTCTTACATGCCTTGATTAATAATTACAGAATGTAAATAAATTCTCCTATTGCTCCTGAGTTCGGTCCGAAGAATCTTCTCCAAACCTAAATGGGAAACCACCTAGAAGGGGGGGGAAATTTAAAACAGATAAAACGTGAGCGAAAGGCTCAGTAGGACTAAGTTTTATAAAATAATTTAATGCAAAGAAACATAACATTATCAGGAGTTATACAGAAAGGGAACTTGAATAAATAAATAAAATAAATTGAGTAGAACCGTTCTGACACAGAACAGTCTACTCGTCAAATCAAAACACCAGTTTACATTTACCTAGGCAAACCATGATATCACCACCGTAGTGGCCCAGCTGGGTTTCGGGACCTGCCCCCAAGGTCGATCACGACCCGATCTCTGATATGGCATCATGCCCATGTGTTTATTATCATTATCATTCAAAACCCAATTACCGAGTGTTGTCAATTACATTCATTATGAAATTCATTTTCATGTCACGGTATATAAAAATATAACCGATAAAATCATTTTCAAACAACCGTTGAAAACATTTTGATAGAAATCATTTTCAAAGCCAAATCATTTCAAAACCAGGCTACCAAAGAAATAGGATAGAAGTCCTACCTCAGTACTCGTGCCGGTACCCCACACCGAAATCCTGATCCGCTATACGTTAGCTCCACGGAACCACGAACAATCCTAGATGCCAACTAAATCAATCAATATCTAGTTCGAAACATCCTATGTTACTAAATCATTTCATGATGTCCTAGTGTGCCATTTGTATCATTAAAATCATCCTATAAGGTTGGGATTTAAATTAGGGTTCAAAACAGTGGAATCGGGTAAAAATCACAAAATTTTCCATGCCTCGGTCGGCCTGCCGGACGCCCTGCTTCGGCCTGCCGAACTGTACAGTTCGGCCTGCCGGAAGCAAAGTTTGGCCTGCCGAACATTTCCCCAGATTCGGCCTGCCGGTCGGAAGAACACCGGCCTGCCGATCATCACTCCGGCCTGCCGAACATGAACTTCGGCCTGCCGAACTGGGAAAATCCAGAAATCCCAGCCACGGGTTTCTGGATCCCCAAAATCCAAATCTTGTTTCTAACCTGTTTTTCTCAAATCCCAGGCATGAAAAACAACTATAGTTGATAGAAAAACATTCTAAAACATGTTTGGAATCATTTAAACAACATTTGAACTCGAAATCCTCAAAAATCCGAAAATGAGAAAAAGAGGAGAAAAATGAAAATGTTGAATCCAATCCGTTTTTCTTCAATCTAGGTTTAGATTCTAGTTGTTCTAAGCTCATTTAACACAAATCCACGGTTTTCTAAGCTTAAACAAACTTAGATTTCAAAAACACACAAAATTAAAAATTTTGTAAAAAGTTTAGAAATTTCGAATCTAACCTCGAATCGAAGCTTCAATCCGCGTTCTCGGTCGCCGAATCACGTCCCCGAGCTTCCCCCTTGCTGTTCCGAAGCTTGGATTCGAATGGGAATCAGAAATTGTGAAGAAATTAGAGAGAGAGAGAGAGAGAGCTCGTGAGAGTGAAGAGAGAGAGAGAGAGAAGAGAGAAATAAATAGAGAAAATCGGTGGGCGGTTTTACTGTGCGAAAACCATGTGCCGCCCACGGTTTTGCAAAACGGAGTATTATTTTTTTTTAACATTTTACAAATTGTTGTGTTTTAAAACTCAAAACATCATTTTAAATCAATAAGAAATCTTTTGAACACATCAATTTAACAAAACAACCAAAAACTAAAAATCCAACCAAATAATCTAATTAAAGTTAAAACTTTAATTATGGCACACTAATTCATCATTTACATTACATTAATATTAAATAAATTTCGGGACGTTACAGCTCTCCACCCCTAAAAGAAATTTCGTCCTCGAAATTTACAACTCATCTCAAAAGCAAAACAAATGCGGATATAACTCCCGCATACCCGACTCTAGTTCCCAAGTGGCTTCATCAACCCCGTGATGCTGCCACACGACCTTTACCAACGGTATCTCACGACGACGCAAGCTAATCACTTTCCGGTCGATGATCTGAATCGGCACTTCTTCGTACGTCGTATCCTCCTGAACCTGCACATCGCGAAACGATACTATCTTACCCTGCTCAGGTGGACACTTCCTAAGCATAGACACATGAAACACATTGTGCACATGAGAAAGTTCGGGCGGAAGATCAAGCCGATAAGCGACCACACCAACACGCTGAGTGATCTCGAACGGCCCAATATACCTCGGCGCGAGTTTCCCACTCACTCCGAACCGCATAGTTCCCTTACGAGGTGACACCCTCAAGAGAACAAAATCTCCAGCCGCGAACTCTAAAGGTCTACGTCTCCTATCCGCGTAGCTCTTCTGCCGACTCTGAGCTGCTCTCAACCGATCCCGAATCACCGCGACTTTCTCGTTGCTGACACGAATCTCATCTGGCCCAAGAATAACTCTATCTTCCGGCTCGGCCCAACACACAGGTGACCGACACGGTCGCCCATACAATGCCTCAAATGGTGCCATACCGATACTCGCCTGATAACTGTTGTTGTACGAGAACTCCGCCAAATGCAAACATTGCTTCCAATTCCCGCCGAAGTCCAACGCACAAGCACGCAACATATCCTCGAGAACCTGAATAACCCGCTCAGACTGCCCATCAGTCTGAGGATGAAACGCCGTACTGAAGTTCAAATCCGTACCCAAAGCCTCCTGAAAACTCCTCCAGTACTTAGCATTAAACCTGGTGTCTCGATCAGAGGTGATGGACAAAGGAACTCCATGCAACCTCACAATGTTCTGCATATACAACTCCCCGAGAATCTTCCTGGAACACGTCGACCTAAACGGAATGAAATGCGCCGATTTCGTCAACCTGTCGACCACAACCCAAACTGCATCATGCCGCTGCTCCGTCCTCGGCAAACCTGTGAGGAAATCCATCGTCACATGCTCCCATTTCCACCCTGGAATAGGAAGCGGCTGAAGCTGACCTGCAGGCTTCTGATGCTCGGCTTTCACCTGAAGACACGTCGAACACTTGGCCACGTACTCGCGAACATCTTTCTTCATGCCTCTCCACCAATAGTGCCTCTTCAAATCACGATACATCTTGGTGCTCCCCGGATGAATAGCAAACTGAGACCTATGAGCTTCATCTAGAACGGATTTCGTCACCTCGGCGATAACTGGAACTGCAAGACGCTCTCGGAAGTACAACGATCCATCTGCATGCACGCTCCATTCCTCGAACTGCTCCCCGTTCTGAATCCGCGACCAAATCCCCTGTAAATGTCGATCTTGCCACTGACCTTGCTTCACCATCCGAACAAGAGCTGGAGTCGCTTCCACGTGATACAACAAAACTCGATCACCGTCGTCATGATACTGTAGCCGATACTCACTCACTGTCGCATCCCTGCTCCAGTCCTCAAAAATCAAACAAGCGAGAATCCCTAAAGACTTCCTGCTAAGCGCGTCCGCGACCACATTAGCTTTCCCGGGATGATACTGCAACGCGAAATCATAATCCTCCATGTACTCCACCCATCTGCGCTGCCTCAAGTTGAGATCCCTCTGAGTGAACAAATGCCTCAAACTCTTGTGATCGGAGAAGACCTGAAACGATGCTCCATACAAGTAACATCTCCAAATCTTCAGCGCGTAGATCACTGCCGCAAGCTCTAAATTGTGAGTAGGATAATTTCGCTCGTGAGGTCGTAGCTGTCTCGATCCGTACGCAACCACACGTCCATGCTGCATCAACACGCATCCAAGTCCACGCCCTGAAGCATCAGCATAAACTTCATACGGCTCGTCACTGCTAGGAATAATCAACACTGGAGCTGAAGTCAACCGGTTCTTCAATTCCTGAAAAGCAGACTCACAGTCTTCATCCCACTCAAACCTGACGTTTTTCCTGATCAACCTCGTCAACGGAGCTGCAATCTTCGAAAAGTCCTTTACAAATTTCCTGTAATATCCAGCAAGACCTAAGAAGCTGCGAATCTCCGCTACATTCCTTGGTCGTTCCCACTCCAATATAGCTTCAATCTTGGATGGATCCACTGAAATACCATGCTCCGAGATGACATGACCCAGAAATTTGACCTCAGTCAACCAAAACTCACACTTTTCCCTCTTAGCATACAACTGGTGCTCCCGCAGAGTCTGAAGCACGATCCGAAGATGCTGCTCATGCTCCTCCCATGTCTTAGAATACACAAGAATATCATCAATGAACACGATCACGAACTGATCCAGATACGGCCTAAATATCCTGTTCATCAAATCCATAAAAGCTGCTGGAGCATTCGTCAACCCGAAAGACATAACCAGAAACTCGAAGTGCCCATACCGAGTCCTAAAAGCTGTCTTGGGAATATCCTCTTCCTTGATTCTGAGCTGATGATAACCTGACCGCAAATCAATCTTCGAGAAGTATCGCGAACCTCCCAACTGATCAAATAGCTCATCAATCCTAGGCAAGGGATACTTGTTCTTCACCGTAACACGATTCAGCTGCCGATAATCCACACATAACCTGAGAGTCCCATCGTGCTTCTTAGTGAACAAAACTGGTGCTCCCCACGGAGATGTGCTATTCCGAATATACCCTTTATCAGCAAGCTCCTGAAGTTGCTTCCTCAATTCCTTCATTTCTGCCGGCGCCATCCGATAAGGTGCCATAGAAATCAGTGATGTCCCTGGAAACAACTCGATACCAAACTCAACCTCCCGATGCGGTGGTAACCCTGATAGCTCGTCGGGGAAGACATCCTCGAACTCACCAACCACCGGAATCGCTACATCACTACTCGAAACATAGGGCTCGCAATCTAGATTGGCAAGAAAAGCAAAACAATCTAGATTCCTTCGCCCTCCTAGACATGACTTCATGAGACGCTCACTCATTAGCCAATCACCACCACCCTTGTAAGTGAATAACGTCCCACTATCAGACACTAGGGTCACTTTTCTAAGTTGGCAGTCCACAACTGCACTATACCTGGACAACCAGTCCATCCCTAAGATCACATCATAGGAGCTCATGGGGAGTACAATCAAATCACTTTTCAAAATCTCATCCCCAATCTTTATTTTACATGATTTACACATACAATTCACACACACCCGCCCCAAGGGAGAAGTTATAACTAGGGGTTCATTAAACTCTTCTATCTCTAATCCCAAGGCATGTACAAAGGAACTCGAAATGAGAGAATGAGATGCACCGGTATCAAATAAAACGCGAGCTAGAGATCTAGAAACCAAAACCATACCATCGACAACCGCGTTACCAATCTGAGAATCTGACCCTCCAGATGCCATTGCATGAACCTGCACTGGCGCCTTCCCTTTTCCTCTACCGACATTGCTGGGTCCTGCATTACTCGGCCGATACTGCTGAGATGGAGACGACTGCACACTACCTGTACTCGGAGCTCTATACTGAGGAACACTGCGCTGAAAATACTGCGGCTGCTGTCCCCGTGCCGGATATGAGAATTGCTGAGGAGAAAACTGCGGATACTGCAACTGCGGGTACTGCGGAGGCAGAGGTAGGGTCTGAGGCTGAGGCTGAGATGAACGACTGGCATCCTCCCCGGTCTGCGATCCAAGACGAGCACTCCTGATCGGGCAATTCCTCTTGATGTGTCCGGGCTGCTGACAGAAATGACAATGGAAGCTGTAGGGATTGCTGCGCCCGCTGCCAGATGAACTGCTACTGCCACTGGTCGCACCGCCTTGCTTGCCTTTCCCCGGAGCTGGACGACTACTGGTGCTCTTCCTGCCACTCCTCTGCGGTCCTCCTGAAGCCTTGGCTCGGTCCTCACAATACTGCACGTAATCATTCTCCACGGAGATCGCCGACGACACAAGCTCTCCGAAACTCCTAAGCCGTAGAGCAACCAACTGCCGCCGAATAGGAGCCTTGAGTCCTTCCTGGAACTTGATGCATTTCTCGCGCTCCGATGCCACAGCTGATGGAGCAAACCTAGCCAACTCGCTAAACTTTGCCTCATACTCCCGAACTGACATATCACCCTGCTGCAATCTATAAAACTCAGCTGCTTTCTGATCTCTATACCCCTGCGGAAAATACCGATCATAGAACAGATCCTCGAACTTGTCCCAACCGATATCACCACCGCGCTCCAGACGCTTAGTTTGTTTCCACCAGGTGTTAGCGCCACCCTCGAGCTTATACGCCGCAAACTCCACACGATACTCCTCAGGCACACCAAGAGTATCAAGATGCTTCAAGATCGAATCCAACCAATACTCTGCTAACTGCGGATCCCCATTGCCATCGAAAGTCGGAATTGACGCCCGTCGAAATTCCTTAAAGAAAGCATGCCGACTACCAACACTGGAGTCTTCCGGTCTAGTCCTGGCTGCCATCTGCCGGAAAGCCGCAATCATAGACCTCATCAGGCCCTCATCATTTCCGAACTCGGCGTCAGCTGTCGAACGACGTCTAGGTGCCATTCTCTCACTTCTGAAAACAAAATTTGGACTGTCAGAGGTATTTCATTGTCAAACCTATGTGTGCACAATTCCCAAGGTTCATAACCTTGAGCTCTGATACCATTCTGTCACGCCCCGGAGTACGGGAGGTGACGTGGCGGAATATTTAGATTAAGTAAAGGAGAGTTTAATTGAAATTAAGGGTTTAAAAATCCAATTAAGCAAGAAATAAAGAGATTTTTCCACCACATTTGATAAAGAATTTAAAATCATTAAACAAATAACAATAATTGAATAAAAACCCCGAATATGGGTTCCACAACCCACAACTTGTGCACACACATGAATCTGACAATATCACAAATACAATTACAGTCCAAGTACAAATGAAGTTAAGTCTTACATGCCTTGATTAATAATTACAGAATGTAAATAAATTCTCCTATTGCTCCTGAGTTCGGTCCGAAGAATCTTCTCCAAACCTAAATGGGAAACCACCTAGAAGGGGGGGGGAAATTTAAAACAGATAAAACGTGAGCGAAAGGCTCAGTAGGACTAAGTTTTATAAAATAATTTAATGCAAAGAAACATAACATTATCAGGAGTTATACAGAAAGGGAACTTGAATAAATAAATAAAATAAATTGAGTAGAACCGTTCTGACACAGAACAGTCTACTCGTCAAATCAAAACACCAGTTTACATTTACCTAGGCAAACCATGATATCACCACCGTAGTGGCCCAGCTGGGTTTCGGGACCTGCCCCCAAGGTCGATCACGACCCGATCTCTGATATGGCATCATGCCCATGTGTTTATTATCATTATCATTCAAAACCCAATTACCGAGTGTTGTCAATTACATTCATTATGAAATTCATTTCATGTCACGGTATATAAAAATATAACCGATAAAATCATTTTCAAACAACCGTTGAAAACATTTTGATAGAAATCATTTTCAAAGCCAAATCATTTCAAAACCAGGCTACCAAAGAAATAGGATAGAAGTCCTACCTCAGTACTCGTGCCGGTACCCCACACCGAAATCCCGAT
Source organism: Artocarpus heterophyllus (assembly GCA_025403435.1). NCBI lineage: Eukaryota > Viridiplantae > Streptophyta > Magnoliopsida > Rosales > Moraceae > Artocarpus > Artocarpus heterophyllus. The sequence continues at coordinate 30,808,691 of CM046350.1, forward strand.
CCGCTATACGTTAGCTCCACGGAACCACGAACAATCCTAGATGCCAACTAAATCAATCAATATCTAGTTCGAAACATCCTATGTTACTAAATCATTTCATGATGTCCTAGTGTGCCATTTGTATCATTAAAATCATCCTATAAGGTTGGGATTTAAATTAGGGTTCAAAACAGTGGAATCGGGTAAAAATCACAAAATTTTCCATGCCTCGGTCGGCCTGCCGGACGCCCTGCTTCGGCCTGCCGAACTGTACAGTTCGGCCTGCCGGAAGCAAAGTTCGGCCTGCCGAACATTTCCCCAGATTCGGCCTGCCGGTCGGAAGAACACCGGCCTGCCGATCATCACTCCGGCCTGCCGAACATGAACTTCGGCCTGCCGAACTGGGAAAATCCAGAAATCCCAGCCACGGGTTTCTGGATCCCCAAAATCCAAATCTTGTTTCTAACCTGTTTTTCTCAAATCCCAGGCATGAAAAACAACTATAGTTGATAGAAAAACATTCTAAAACATGTTTGGAATCATTTAAACAACATTTGAACTCGAAATCCTCAAAAATCCGAAAATGAGAAAAAGAGGAGAAAAATGAAAATCTTGAATCCAATCCGTTTTTCTTCAATCTAGGTTTAGATTCTAGTTGTTCTAAGCTCATTTAACACAAATCCATGGTTTTCTAAGCTTAAACAAACTTAGATTTCAAAAACACACAAAATTAAAAATTTTGTAAAAAGTTTAGAAATTTCGAATCTAACCTCGAATCGAAGCTTCAATCCGCATTCTCGGTCGCCGAATCACGTCCCCGAGCTTCCCCCTTGCTGTTCCGAAGCTTGGATTCGAATGGGAATCAAAAATTGTGAAGAAATTAGAGAGAGAGAGAGAGAGAGCTCGTGAGAGTGAAGAGAGAGAGAGAGAGAAGAGAGAAATAAATAGAGAAAATCGGTGGGCGGTTTTACTGTGCGAAAACCATGTGCCGCCCACGGTTTTGCAAAACGGAGTATTATTTTTTTTTAACATTTTACAAATTGTTGTGTTTTAAAACTCAAAACATCATTTTAAATCAATAAGAAATCTTTTGAACACATCAATTTAACAAAACAACCAAAAACTAAAAATCCAACCAAATAATCTAATTAAAGTTAAAACTTTAATTATGGCACACTAATTCATCATTTACATTACATTAATATTAAATAAATTTCGGGACGTTACAAATATACCAGTATTAAAAAAGTCTAGTATAGCAATGATATCCCTAGTATATCAATGATAAACTTAAAAATAATAGACCTTAACAAAAAGCCTTAAATCTTCACTTTTTCTCTCCTCTCTCCCTCTTCTCTCACAGCACTAGCTGCCCTAATTAGGGTCTTGAAACACCGTAGGTACTGGAGAAGATGATCGCCGGAGACGTCAACATCACTTTTTTCTTTCCTTCTTCTCTTTCTTGCAGATTCTGCCACCATTGCACCCACGATGATCGTCAAAGAAGACAAAGATCTCCCCTTGACACCGGAGAAGCAGAAGTGTTTCTCTTCACTGCTGGATTCATCGCTGCCAAAGCAAAGAGACATTCTAGCCTCCTCTCTCCTCGATGTGCGATGTTATCTTCTCGGTCGGATCAAATCAAATCTGATCTTCTCCTACGATTGTCGCTGGCTGAATCTTCTTCCTTGACAGCGTTGGGAATCGAACATCTTTAACTTTGGTGTGGGCAAAATGGAAGAATAAAAGTTTATTAAAAAACCAACGGCCATTTCCCTAAATTTAGAAAACATGAGACAAAAATTTTGTTTTGGATTATCAATGCGCCACCCATCCTAAAATCCTTCTTTTTTCTAAAAATGATAAAAGCTTTTCTCATCCCAACTCTGGTAGCAAAATTGAGAGAGCTTTAAACTAAATCGGCATATGAGTTTAGAACCTCTAGGCGAATTAGTTTTATTTGAATACTTTTTTAGGGTGTTTGGATTGTTCTTTGAACTAGAAATATTGTAGCAATTCAAATTAAAACACAACATCAAAATCAGTTTGAAATTAAATTTTACTAGTTTGAACATGCGAACAAAACATTATTCATCCATTTATTTAGGTTTACCTGTTTAACTTAAATTTGAATTGATTAATTGATTAGATAAGTTGCATTATCTCATTTATGACTAGTTTATTAGTCCGTTGAGAACTTTGTTCGAACTAAAGATTTGAACTCAAAACCCTGTAATATGTTATTTTGTGAGAGAAAACACTAACAAAATTGGTTTGAATCAAACTTTTTAGTTCAAACTAAGTTCCTAAATGGACGCTATATATTACATACAATCAAGCATTTAAATTATTTGAGTGTCTATTTGGCACACATGATTCGGGAGGATGAAAGGGACTGGATAAAATTCAATTTTAATAATATGTTTAGTAAAAAAAATTAAAAAATTGGATTAGATAAGAGTATGCTCAATCTATGCTTGAATCTCTTACAAGGGCCAATTTGGCTATCCCCAATTAAAATACAAAAGCAAATATCAAACACTCAATTGGGGCACATTGAAAGATTTTAAAGACCTATTTGTAAAAATTTTAAAAAATTTGGGGCCAGTTTTTGTTTATTTTTATTAATTGAGATGTCAAATAGACAATTTTGAGAGAAATATTTTTGCAAATTAGGTTTTTACCTCTTAAATTTTGGACATTTACTTTTTACCTCAAATTTATTTTTTTACGAAAATATCCCTTTTCTAATAAAATAACAACAAACATAAGACTGAATTAATTAAAATTTAATTGTATCTACTTCTATACACTCTAATCTAATTCCCTAAGATTATCACATTTAATATTCTCGTATCTCATGCACCAAACTAACTCCGAGTGCTATAATTCCTTTTTGACACGTATAACTATATTAAACACGAACTGCCGTCTCTAGTTAATTAAATGGTGATTTGGGAGCGTACTTATTCTTTAGTTCAGTTATGTATAATCATTATGCATAGCAAAAGTCTCAAGTATATGCAAGTTTCTCTAAATCATTATTAACAATGTTAGCTTTCCAGAAATGTTCTAATAGTTAGGATATATATATATATATTTTTTATCCTAGACACTAGATACATATATTTGTTGATTTTATTTCACCTTTTACCAAGGATAATTGATTGGTAGATCTTGATGACATGAGTTGAGCCAATACGTGGTTCATTCTGGATGCATGGTTTAGATAGATTTATTGCAAGAAATAGAACAGTGTGCACGTAGGATGATGATAAACCACGTATGTTTTTGATTGGGGAAAAGATTTAGAGTAATATTGATGTGGCAATCTTTTAAATAGCAACAAAAAAAAAAAATGACAACTTATGAATTGATATAAAAGTTAAAATTAGAGTTGGGGTTCTTTAACATTTTTCAAAGATTTATTTTAAGCGGCATAGGGTAATCTTAAAGGTAACCAATAGTAAGTCAAGAGTCCACGCTAGCCGTGGAAGCGTTCTTAAATCGGGACAAGTTTCCAATTGCCACTTAGGAGGAAACAAAAGGAAACTTGAACAACACAACTAGTAAGTACAAATCTCACCTATAACATGGAGCAAAATGTTTCAAGGATGTTTTACATATGTTCATGATTGATTGTTGATAATGATATGTTTGATATATTTACCTACGGAATGATAAAATGTGTCTGCTATGATAATATGATACGATATTTTATGCATAAGCTTATGAGTTATGTTGAATTAACATAATCATCTTCAAGAATGTCGTGCGAATCGTCGCTGCGTGAGGATATGCATAAGAATGGAAGTTATGATTATAACTTTGGGTGTAATTGCTTAGGGTTGCTCCCCATATCCCTCGTTGTTAGCACGCATAGGTCATACATGAGGGCCCCGAGAAGAAAGATCAGTTTTTGAAAGAATGATTACAAACAGTTTTGTGAGATTCATGTTTCTATTTATTAGGGGAAAACTCTCATCATTGTGTCTTAGTGTTGTAGGTACTAAGAGTACTTTCAACTCTTATCTCAAATTCTTCAATTACTGACTGCGAGGGCGATGGAGGCAATAAAGGATGACAAAATACAACTACGGTATAAAAATTCCACATTTATGGTTTTCTTTTAACAAAAGGAATGGGTATGAGTTTTCAGCTTTGAAACTACTTTATAATACAGTTGATGCTTATTAGGGTGCCTGGGAGCATTGGCTAGAACAAATTTTAGTTGAAAATAATGTAGTATATGAGAGCTTTACATTGTAACATATTTTTGTTTGACAATGTAGCATTTAAGAGCTTTACACTATAGCAACCAAAAATTTTAGTTCTAACTTATATTACCAAACACTACATATTATTCTCCACAAATTATCTTATGTTTTGACTACTTTGGTCTAAATATTTAAATTATTACCCAATACTCTTCTTCTCTTTTACTTTTTTTCCCTTCCTCTTTTGAGACTGATTGTAAGATATTCATGAAGTAAATTTGTCTTCACGCATGCTAAGGAGTATAAATTCTTATATTTATATTTTTCTAGCCATAGATGTTTTTGAATCTTCGTGAATTCATGTTGACACCTTTCGAAAAACATTTTCCCTACTCAAAAGTCTTTATATATATATATATATATATATATATATATATATGTATGAATAAATCTCTTGAATTTTTGGGACTAATATAAAGTCCAAGTTGTTGGAATTAAAACATAAAACGCAGCGGAAGGAACGGATCGTTGACAAACAAAAAATTTTCTAAAAACTTTGTTCATCGGGAATAGATATATAATTTTAATTATAGAAAGCTTTAGAAATTTTTACTAACCTTTTGAAAACTATCAGGGTATCCTAGCTTTCCTCTTTAACACCACGATCTTCCAAACCAGGCCTCCACACTAATGGAAATACGAGTGGGCGTCAAACTGTAAGAATGAATTTTCCTCACACTTTTGTGATTCTGCTATGTACTCAACACATGAGATAGCATACCTTTTTCTTTAGAGAAGAACTCTCAGTTTTTCTCTCTAAAAATTACGTGAAAAAAAATTCTTCTGAGATAACTGTTATCTCTCCTTTTTTATATCTGAGCCATTAGTAATTTTACTTTTCCTTTTTCTTCTTTCACGAATCACACACTGATTCGGTCTCACACACACACATACATATGTATATAAAAGGAATCCGTGAAGTAAAAGCAAGTTTACTTTTTTTTTTTGATTTGACCGAATCAATCATCATTGATTCGGTTATATATATATATATGTATATATATGTATGAATAAAGTGAAGCGTGAAACTTCAGTTTCACGTCCTTCACTTTTTTTTTATATAATATTATATTAATATATATATATTAATATATTATAAAATCTTATATATATATATATATATATAAAGATTTGGTTCAAAACCATATATATATATTTAAATCTAAATTCAAAAATAAATCACATTTATTTAAGAATAGATTTTAAAATTAACCAATTAATTAATTAACTAATGCTCAGTTAAATGTGACAACATTTATCACATTACATTATGTGTCACAGAGAACATTTTTCTGTGTTACATTAATAATTCAAGTGTGAAATAATTAATTCAGAATTCAATAATTCTGAATTAAACATGTATAATTCATTCTATACAAAAATCCAATATAGTGTTACAGAGGTGGTATTGGGGACCTATGGACCTATAACCCAAGCTTCAATAAATTTGACAATTAATTAAACTCTTTGATTAATGTGCCAAATTTATTAGTTTCAGTGTTACTCCACTAAAAACCTGAAACTGAACTCTTGAGATTATAGTGAAATTACTCAAAGAAAATTAACGAGTAGTCCATTGATATAATCATTACATATAAGTCAGTCCTCCATAAATAGTTCATAATAAGAGCTAGGTTCAATTTTCGTTCACCTCTCTTATTACATCTTTATCCTTGAGTTCCAATAATTCTCTAATGAACAATTAATTCATAATCTTATTATGAACGAGCACTCTACTGTTCAAATCTTGAATTATCACTCAAGAGAACTATTTTTCTAACTTCCATAGGGAAGGAATGGATTCCATATCTGTATAATATTATTCTCAGCCATTTATTACTTTATGTTTCCAAGATGCTAAGTTATAATCTGTGCTCAGACAAATCTTATCATGCAAGTCAAAAAACATAATGTCATAAAAATACTCAGGATTAAGATTGTCAAATATATGATCATCATAGTGATAAATTTGAATACTCTATTTGTAACGGATGATTATTAGAGATTCATAACTTATCTGGTCCAGTCCTATATAATCTCATTATATAAAGTACCTCCAATCCAATGTCTCTACATTAATAGTCCGGATAATGACTATTTCATTTTAGATGAGATTGGACCGTACTTGTAATTTTTAATTAAAGATCCCAAACTTTAATTAATTATTACAGACTATTTAGATTATTATCTATAAATTTTATCCCTAAGCAAATAACACTTATATGCTAAATTTATAGTCACATAAATAATCATGAAATTTTCTTGATGTTTATAAATGCATTCATAATACATATAATCAACCAAAATAATAATAAATGTCATTTTATTTATTTATTAACAATATGTACAATGTCACAGCTTTTAGGGCACTAAGCCCAACAATCTCCCACTTGCCCTAAAGCAGGTGAGACATGTCCCTAAGACCTAAGCCTTCCAAGTGTCCCTCAAAGCTCTTTGCAGGTAACGTCTTGGTGAAAGGGTCGGCATGGTTGTTTTTTGACGCTATCTTTACAACTTCCACATTGCCTCGATGCACTATCTCTCTAATCAAATGATATTTTCTTTCTATATGCTTTCCTCTTTTGTGGCTTCTAGGTTCTCTTGAATTTGCCACTGCACCATTGTTGTCACAATACAGTGTGAGTGGTTTATCCATACCTAAAACTACTTCCAAATCATTTAAGAACTTATGGAGCCAAACAGCTTCGTTAGCTGCTTCACAAGCAGCCACATATTCTGCTTCCATAGTTGAATCAGTAGTACGAGATTGTTTGATGCTTCTCCAAACTATGGCTCCACCACCAAACGTAAACACTGATCTAGATGTAGATTTACGTGTGTCTTTGTTTGATTGAAAATCAGAATCAGTGTATCCAATGGGAATCAATTCTCACCAGAATAAACTAGCATATAGTTTCTCGTTCTCCTAAGATACTTGAGAATATGTTTAACCGCTACCCAATGATCTAATCCTGGGTTGGATTGATACCGACTGACTATACCCACTACATAGCAAATGTCAGGTCTTGTACACAACATGGCATACATTAGACTTCCTACTGCAGATGCATAGGGTACCCGTCTCATATTTTCTTCCTCTTGAGGTGTCTTAGGACACTGCTCTTTTGAAAGATAAACTCCATGACATGTAGGCAAATTACCTTTCTTGGAGTTTTGCATCGAAAATCTGATAAGCACCTTATCGATATACGATGCCTGAGACAACGCCAACAGTTTATTCTTGCGATCTCTTATGAGTTGGATTCCAAGAACATAACTTGCTTCTCCTAGATCTTTCATTTGGAAATTGTTGGCGAGCCATTTCTTTACATCAGATAATACGCCTACATCATTCCCAATGAGTAGGATATCATCTACATAAAGAACCAAAAAGACCACCTTCTTATCTTTGATGTACTTGTAAACACAAGGTTCATCAATATTTTGATCGAAAGCATAAGATTTGATCGCTTCATCAAATCTCAAGTTCCAAGATCTTGAAGCTTGCTTGAGTCCATAGATGGACCTCTGCAACTTGCAAACTTTTTGCTATTGACCTTTGACTACAAACCCTTCTGGTTGCACCATATAGATGCTTTCCTCAAGATAGTCATTCAAAAAGGCAGTCTTGACATCCATTTGCTATATCTCATAATCAAGACAAGCAGCAATGTATAAAAGAATCTGAATGGATTTAAGCATAGCTACAGGCGAGAAAGTTTCTTCATAGTCAACTCCCTCCTTTTGGGTATAACCCTTTGCCACAAGCCTAGCTTTGAAAGTCTCAACTTTCCCATCCACTCCTCTTTTCTTCTTGTAAATCCATTTGCACCCTATGGGTTTTATCCCTTCAGGTAGGTCTACAAGATCCCAGACTGAATTGGAGTACATGGACTCCATTTCAAGGTTCATAGCCTCCAGCCATTTTTCCTTCTCAGAAACTTCCATTGCATCACGATATGTCAATGGATCATCTTCACCATTATCAGAGATAGCAACATTTGCTTCTCCAAGTTCCCTGTAGCGAGCAGGTGGTCTCACAACCCTCCCACTATGTCGAGGTGGTATGACATTCTTAGGGAGATGTGGTCTCCTCATTTTGTCCTTCGACAATAGTTGTCGGTTGCGGTCTGATCTGATCAGAAAGTAACTCTTCAAGTACAACTTTGGTACGAGGTTTATAGTTTGTCATATAATCATTCTCGAGAAAAGTGGTATTTGTCGATACAAATACTTTCTTTTCCTGTGGACTATAAAACAAACCTCCCCTCATTCCCTTTGGGTATCCCACAAATGAGCATACTTCAGAATGTGGTTTCAACTTCCCGGTCTTACCTTTCAGCACATGTGCTGGACACCCCCATATACGGATATGTCGCATACTAGGTTTGCGACCATTCCATGACTCTAAAGGTGTTTTTGAAATAGACTTAGATGGAACTATGTTTAGAAGATATACTGCAGTTTGTAGTGCATATCCCCAAAATGAAGTGGGTAATGATGAGTAGTTGAGCATGGATCTCACCATATTAAGCAACGTTCTATTTCTTCTCTCTACAACACCATTTTGTTGTGGTGTTCCAGGTGCGGTGAGTTGTGATAGAATACCATGTTCTATCATATAGTCCTTGAATTCAGTATCAAGGTATTCTCCTCCTTGATCAGATCGAAGACTCTTCACTGTCTTTCCTAATTGCTTTTCAGCTTCCGCTTGGAATTCTTTAAACTTTCCAAAAGTTTCAGATTTCCTTTGCATTAGGTATATGTAACCATACCTTGAATAATCGTCAATAAATGTGACGAAATATTCGTAACCACCACGTGCTTGTACATTCATTGGACCGCAGACGTCTGAATGTATTAGCTCAAGTGGTTCCTTGGCCCTTTTGCCTTTTGCAGAGAAAGGCCTCTTAGTCATTTTACCTTCAAGACAAGATTCACAAACTGGTAGAAAACTAACTTTTAGCTCTTTTAAAGGACCTTCCTTTACCAGTCTGTTAATTCTGTCAAGGTTAACGTGACCTAATCTAAGGTGCCATAGGTATGTTTCATTATTAGAAGAAATCTTTTGCTTCTTGGGTTTAGGTTGTTCAACTTTGAACATTTCGGTATTAAGCAGTGCTTTTTCGTTGGGCCTTAAGGTGTAAAGCCCATTTTTCAGATGCGAAGAACCAATATCCAAACCATTTCTAGAAATATTAACATAATTATTATTAAAAGAAACATTAAACATTTGTTCAAACAACCTGAAAACAGAAATCAAATTTCTACGAAAACAAGGAATGTAATAAACATTGTCTAAAATTAAAAACTTATTTCTAAAATAAAGTTTAACAACTCCCACTACTCTTGTCGAAACAACCTCTCCCGTTCCCACTCTCATCGTTTGTTCCCCATCGGCAAGCTCCCTTGAAGAACTAAGCATCTGCAAAGAAGAACAAACATGGTTAGTTGCCCCTGAATCAATTACCCAAGGTGAAGTATCATCTTCAATTAAACAAGCTTTTAAAAAATCTGATTTACCGTTGTTCTTCTTTTCTTTGAGCTCTTGGAGATACTTCTTGCAGTTTCTCTTCCAGTGCCTAACTACGCCGCAGTGGAAACATTTTCCTTTGGTTTGAGCTCTTTTTGTTGTTGTTGCTTTTGTTCTTCTTAGGTTGCCCTCCATTCTTAGACTTACCACTTCCTTCAGTCCCCTTCCTCTTCTTATTCTTTTGAGTAGAAGAGAAGGGTTGAGCTTCTGCAACATTTGCCTCAGCTTCTTTAGTCTTTTCTTTCAAAATAGACTCGAAGGTTTAAAGTTCATTAAGCAACTCAGTCATGTTATATTTCAGCTTGTTCATGAAATAGTTGCTTTTGAACTGAAAGAACGCTAGGGAGAGGGTTTCCAAAATCATCCCCACCTGTGTGGCTTCATCTATCATAGCCCTGTTGACCTCGGCCTCATAGAGATAGTTAACCATGTTGAGAACATGTTCTCTGACCGAAATCCCTGCCTTCATTTTTGCATTCATTACTGCCTTAACGGCTTCATGGCGTGCCTTTTCAGAAGGTTTACCAAACATGTTTTGCAGAGACTGCATTATCTCATAAGCGGTCTCCATGCTTTCGTGCTTCATCCTAAGCACGTCAGAGATCCCAGCCAAAAAAAAACAGCGGACCTTATTGTTCGCCTCGATCCAACGATTATATGCTTCCCGTATATTACGAGGAGCATTTGTAGCAGGCTCTGGAGGACATTCCTCCGTCAAGACAAACTTGTAACTTTCGCAAATTAGTACAATGTTCATGTTACTCTTCCACTTGACAAAATTATCTTCGGTTAATTTTTCAGTTGAGAGAATAGCGATGATTGGATTAGACATTGTTGCTATAATAAATAAATAAAATAACATAAATTAAAATGGTTGCATAAACATCATAAATATATGTTTTGGAATAGTAAACGTGATGCATGATGCACAAAAAAAAATATTTTACTAATTCCACGATTATTCAATTTTAATAAATAAAGTGTCACCGTAGGGTAGGTCAAATTATTTATGAATTGAATTGAGACATTCTCGATTAATAAATATATTCAAAATATCTCATATTTTCTATATTTATTAATAACCATTTATTTTGGTCAAGATATAATTAACAATTTAATTATGTCTTTATGAGTGTAACCCACTATTTTGGATTTTAACAACTTAACTCAGAATTGCCGCCGTAGGGTAGGTCAATTTTGAAATACATTATAAAATCCTATCTCAAGGAAGCCAACCTTGATATTGATTTAAATGGACACCCTCCGTAGGGAGGACGAAATCAAAGCGTCGCGAGGCGCCACCTAAATCTCACGGTGTTGTACTAATAATGGAGACCGCAGGTTATATTGTCATATTACCTTCTTCCACTCATTATTTTAAAAGATGTGTTTTATCTTATAAAACATCATATGTTACATAATTCTAGTAGATAAAAATAATTTTTAATTACTATATCATATTATGTGTTAATAGAATCTTATTCTATTTACACTTAAATAAATTACCAGATTTTCTAAAAATCTAAATTTATTATGAGTTGTCTAAGTTACCGAATATTAAACAATTTACAATTAGATAACTTAAAATTAATGTGAATTTTACCAAGTCTTAACTATTAAAACTAAATTCACATTATTTGGTTGATTAATAAATTAAGATTCTATAAAACCAACCCAATTAATTTAATCTCATTAAATTAATGCTAACACATATTAAATCATTTTATAAACTCCTTTATAAAAAATAATATGCTAAGTGTATGCATGTCATGTTACAATAACTATAAGTGGGCACTTTCCTAAATGACATGTTATCATGCATGAAAATGTTATCACAATCATCACATGAAAATAAAAATGAAAATAAACAATGAATTTTTGACCGGGTCATTTTGGATAATTAAAATTACAACCAAAATAAAAAATAAAAATTACAGGGGTCTTCCTGTAATTTATACATAATTCCCTGCTCCAATTTTGCAGTCTTCATCAAGTGGTTTATTGTGCAATAATTTGCTGGATTACCTTTGAAATTTGATAGGCCCAAAGTTCTCAACTGGGCCAAAAAATCCAATGGACATCGTTTTCTTCATCGCTCCACGTGTAGCAAGTGAAAGAGAGGAGAGAAGAGAAAAAAAAGAAAATAATAATAATAATAATAATAAATTACAAAAATCCTATACCCCTTTATGGGTTTACACAGATTGATCTAATCAAACTGAAAATAAAATTATTAATCCAAAAGTACCATATAATTAACGACCAAAAATCCCTTTATCAAACAATCATTCATCTCATGAATAAAAATTAGCAAAGATACAAAGTGCCCACAAACATGCATCAAAAGCATGATATTATCAAAATAAAATCATGTTTAATTAAAATTATATATGCTATAACCCGCTCTGATGCCATTTGTTGGAATTAAAACATAAAACGCAGCGGAAGGAACGGATTGTTGACAAACAAAAATTTTTTTGAAAACTTTGTTCATCGAGAATAGATATATAATTTTAATTATAGAAAGCTTTAGAAATTTTTACTAACCTTTTGAAGACTATCAGGGTATCCTAGCTTTCCTCTTTGACACCACGATCTTCCAAACCAGGCCTCCACACCAATAAAAAGACGAGTGGACGTCAAACTGCAAGAATGAATTTTCCTCAAACTGTTGTGAACCTGCTATGTACTCAACACATGAGATAGCAGACCTTTTCTTTAGAGAAGAACTCTTAGTTTTTTTCTCTAAAAATTACGTGAAAAAAAATTCTTCTAAGATAACTGTTATCTCTCCTTTTTTATATCTGAGCCATTAGTAATTTTACTTTTCCTTTTTTTTTCTTTTCCTTTTTCTTCTTTCCCGAATCACACACTGATTCGGTCTCACACACACACATACATATGTATATAAAAGGAATCCGTGAAGTAAAAGCAAGTTTACCTTTTTTTTTTTTTTGATTTGACCGAATCAATCATCATTGATTCGGTTATATATATATATATGTGTGAATAAAGTGAAGCGTGAAACTTTAGTTTCATGTCCTTCACTTTTTTTATATAATATTATATTAATATAAATATTAATATATTATAAAATCTTATATATATATATATAAAGATTTGGTTCAAAACCATATATATATATCTATATCTAAATTCAAAAATAAATCACATTTATTTAAGAATAGATTTTAAAATTAACCAATTAATTAATTAACTAATGCTCAGTTAAATGTGACAACATTTATCACATTACATTATGTGTCATAGAGAACATTTTTCTGTGTTACATTAATAATTCAAGTGTGAAATAATTAATTCAGAATTCAATAATCCTGAATTAAACATGTATAATTCATTCTATGCAAAAATCCAATATAGTGTTACAGAGGTGGTTTTGGGGACCTATGGACCTATAACCCAAGCTCCAATAAATTTGACAATTAATTAAACTCTTTGATTAATGTGCCAAAATTTATTAGTTTCAGTGTTGCTCCACTAAAAACCTGAAACTGAACTCTTGAGATTATAGTGAAATTACTCAAAGAAAATTAACGAGTAGTCCATTGATATAATCATTACATATAAGTCAGTCCTCCATAAATAGTTCATAATAAGAGCTAGGTTCAATTTCTTTTCACCTCTCTTATTGCATCTTTATCCTTGAGTTTCAATAATTCTCTAATGAACAATTAATTCATAATCTTATTATGAACGGGCGCTCTACTGTTCAAACCTTGAATTATCATTCAAGAGAACTATTTTTCTAACTTCCATAGGGAAGGAATGGATTCCATATTTGTATAATATTATTCCCAGCCATTTATTACTTTATGTTTTCAAGATGCTAAGTTATAATCTGTGCTCAGACAAATCTTATCATGCAAGTCAAAAAACATAATGTCATAAAAATACTCAGGATTAAGACTGTCAAATATATGATCATTATAGTGATAAATTTGAATACTCTATTTATAACGGATGATTATTAGAGATTCATAATTTATCTGGTCCAGTCCTATATAATCTCATTATATAAAGTACCTCCAATCCAATGTCTCTACATTAATAGTCCGGATAATGACTATTTCATTTTAGATGAGATTGGACCGTACTTGTAATTTTTAATTAAAGATCCCAAACTTTAATTAATTATTACGGACTATTTAGATTATTATCTATAAATTTTATCCCTAAGCAAATAACACTTATATGCTAAATTTATAGTCACATAAATAATCATGGAATTTTCTTGATGTTTATAAATGCATTCATAATACATATAATCAACCAAAATAATAATAAATGTCATTTTATTTATTTATTAACAATATGTACAATGTCACAACTTTTAGGACACCAAGCCCAACACAAGTTGAGTTAAGCTAATGAAACATGCTAATTAGCATGCAAGTTAGGGACCAAACAGCAAGTTCGCTACAGTAGTAAGGCTTAGCATGCTAGGTTCAAAGGTTGGTACTTTACAAGCACATAGATTCTTTTTCTTTTGTTTAGTTTTTTCCGACTAGCTTTTACTAGCAAAGATTTTAATGAGGTCCATCATAGATTTTAATTATCGATGGCACTATGTCTTCTTGCATCAGTTTTCACTTGTCCTTTCTTTTTAGTTGTTTTTACTTTTAGAATTGTTTTAGAGGAGTCGTTTGGACCAAATGTCAGGTAATTTGTTGGACTGGTTTTATCACTTTTTATTTTATTTTATTAATCATATGTTAGAGTGAATAGATCATCACGAGGGTATTATATTACTATTTGCTCATGCATCCTTGATTTCTACAATCCAATTTTATAAGGAAGAAAATATTTGGGAAAGTGACGGGTGGAGCAGTCTAGTTGATTGTAAGTCCCTCCACCCCAACTATAGGTTGAGGGTCGAGTCATATTAAGCCTCACTAAAAAGTGGCGGCATTCCTCCTCGCCTTGTATAAAAAAAAATATTAGGAAAAGTAACTTTACTAATAATTTTGACTTTATTTGTATTTATTTTAAAGCTAAATTACATTGACACATCATATGTTTTGCCTAAATTATATGAACACCCCTTGGACCAAAATTAATTACACTGACACCCCTTGACTGTTTAAAAAAAATTATTGAAGGACTCCATTTGTTAGTTGACCATAAGATTTGACCATTACTTTTATGTAAAATGCCAAAATTGCCCCTTTATTCATCAAAAAATGTTTTAAGCTATTTATGTTGGAAACAAAGTGCGCAGCGGAATTTTTAAAATTTTTCATCAGAGTATTTTCCAAAACACAAGTTTGACATGTTATATGTATAAATTAAACAGATCTTACTAACCTCAGTGTGCCGAAGAACCTCCGCGACCTGTGTAGAGAAGTAACGTTCCAGAAGAGCCTCAACCAACTGGTCTTCTTTGCTATTCTCTATCCACAACCGGAGTGAGTGTGGGCTCACACGTACAGCTCTTCCACCGGTGACTCTCCTTCCAACCAATAGAGAGAACCCAAAGCTAGTGTTCGTGATTTGTGAACAAAAGCTCTCAGGGAGTTTTCAGATGCTCACTAGAAGAGTATCACTCTTAATCTCTCAAATTGATCTTAGTAAATCATTAGACTCACTCCCTTTTTATACCTATTGGTCCTTGGGGTCAGTCCATATCAGATTAGGTCTCAAAAATCGAAACAGAATCAAGTTCGGATCAATATCTGATAAGATACGCGTGAAAAACGCGTAATCTTAACTGTCGCGGTCGGCATGCCGAACTGTGTGATAGGCAGGCCGAACTGGCCAGTTCGGCAGGCCGAACTTTCTGATAGGCAGGCCGAACTGCCGAGAAAAAATCTCCGCGAATCTTTTATTTTCCACCCGAGATTCTAAAGGATAAAGTCTCAGTTTTGATTCAAATAGCCCAATAGAAAAGATATCTGATCAAAACAAACTTTATCAAGATAATCTCTAAGAAAATAAATCAATTCACAATAATTCTACAAGTTTATCTTGTTCTAATTGTCCAAAATTAAAACAACCGATAAACAGACAAGAATTATCCGAACGCCATAATTCAACAAGTTCATCTTGAACTAATTTCTTACATAATTAATTCAACCGATAAACAGACATGAATTATTTGATTCTTATAAATTTTAAACCAATCTGATAAATCCGACATAAGTCACCAATTATTGGAAAAGCACGCCGTGTCGTTACAGGATTTTGTGAGCTAGCAAAGGGGACCAAAATGGACCTATAAAGTTCAAGCTCATGATAATTATGAAACCCAATATCCCAGATATACATTTCACAATTATCAACTCTAACGCTACTCCACTAAAAGCTTGGAGCTGCACTCTCGAACTTTATAGAATTACGAAGCTCGTGTAGCTAAGTCTCCATGACATATCATAGTGTATCGCATCCCCATATGATAATCCATAATCGGCTTAAGGACAAGTTCTGTCTTACCTTCCCGATTATTTTTATCTTACGTTCCATTGTCTCACCATTAGAAAACTTACCATCCAAAGATAGTATACCATTCGGTTACACCTATGTATCCAAATGGTTGAGCGCTCCAGTTTTCCAATTACAGGACAACGCATATAAGAGGATATCATTACTCCTAAAGAGGAGCTATGGATTCCATATCTATGAATAACAAGTCTACGCTACCAAGAATCATGCCTCCAACGTACCGGCATGCATGCCACTATAGAGATGTGGGAGTCACCCATTGGTACATCAAAAGACACAAGTCGAGACAACGGGCCCATTATTCATCTCAGGATTAAGATACAATACAAATGATTGTCTGAAGTGAATCGATTTGCCAAGACAGAATTATTAATCCAAATCAATTCACTTTATGTCCCGATCCAACACATCGTCACCTATGACAACGCGCCAATGTTTCTATTCAAGGAGTCCAACTCCGATGGCCAAGACAAACCATCTCCCAAAAGGGATATAGACAACATAACAATCTTTACATGAATAAAGCGCCCAACTTTATTCCCTCGATTGCGGATCATATATTTTAGACCATCACCTTAAGAGTCGTGTCTACCGCATAATCATCCCATCATATGCCCAACTCTTAAGGTTTAGACTGACAGTCTCAGACTACTGTTTGCTTATCATACATTCAACAAATATGAACGTAAAGAGGACAATATTTGGTATATATAAATGAATAAATTCTTTATTGATAAAAATGTCTCCAAAAACGTATTACATTTTTACTCCTTAGAGCATACATGTCTAACAATCTCCCACTTGCACTAAGTGAGTAAATACTGCAAATTTCGCATCCCCATAGCTTCCACATGCCTCTCGAAGACTCTCCCAGAAAGTGTCTTCGTAAATGGATCAACTAAATTGTCCTTTGATGCGATCTTGCACACCGTGACATGCCCGCTCTCAACGAAGTCCTTTATCACATGATACTTCCGATCAATATGCTTACTCTTCTTGTGAAATCTTGGTTCCTTAGCATTAGCTACCGCCGCACTGTTATCACAGTACAGTGATACCGCTTTATCCATACCAGGAACTACCTCAAGATCCCCAAGGAACTTGCGGAGCCACACTGCTTCTTTCAAAGCATCACTAGCCGCCACATACTCGGCCTCCATCGTTGAATCCGAAGTGCAATCTTGCTTCGCACTTCTCCAACTGATGGCACCGCCACCCAGAGTAAACACAAACCCCGATGTCGATTTCCTAGAATCCAGGCAGGATTGAAAATCTGAATCAGTGTATCCTAGAGGAGTTAAATCCTCACCCGAATACACAAGCATATACCCTCGAGTCCTTCTTAGGTACTTGAAAATATGCTTTACCGCAACCCAATGGTTCGGTCCTGGATCCGCCTAAAATCGACTCACAATCCCGACCGCATAGCTAATATCCGGTCGAGTGCAAAGCATGGCATACATGAGACTACCCACTGCCGAAGCATAAGGTACCTTCTTCATGTATTCTCTTTCTTCATAAGACTTTGGAGAGTCTTTCTTAGAAAGAGTAATTCCAGACCTAGATGGTTGCCCACCTTTCTTGGAATCCTGCATTGCAAACCTCCTGAGAATTTTATCTATGTAGCCGGCCTGTGACAAAGCTATCATTTTGTTCTTCCTATCCCGAAAGATCTGGATACCGAGAACAAAATTAGCCTCACCTAAGTCCTTCATGTCAAACTGCTTGGTCAACCATAATTTGACCGATGACAATGCCCCAACGTCATTGCCAATTAGCAGAATGTCATCTACATAGAGTAGTAGAAAAACCACCTTCCCATTCTTAATGTGTTTGTAAACACATGGCTCATCCACATTTTGTGAGAACCCATAAGTCTTGATCACTTGATCAAATCTTATGTTCCAAGAACGAGAAGCCTGCTTAAGTCCATAAATTGACTTTAGCAGCTTACAAACCTTACCCTCTTGACCCGTGACCTTGAACCCGTCTGGTTGTTCCATATAAATGGACTCATCAAGATAGCCATTCAAAAAAGCCGTCTTGATATCCATCTGCCAAATCTCGTAGTCGAGAGCGGCAGCTATGGACAAGAGAATCTGGATGGACTTAAGCATGGCTACAGGCGAAAAGGTTTCCTCATAATCGATTCCTTCCTTTTGCGTATAACCCTTAGCTACCAGTCTAGCCTTAAAGGTTTCGACCTTTCCATCCACTCCTCTTTTCCTCTTGTAGATCCACTTACTCCCTATGGGTTTTACCCCTTCGGGAAGATCCACAAGCTCCCAGACTCGATTAGTCTCCATAGACTTCATCTCAATGTTCATGGCCTCTGTCCAGAGTCTTGAATCAACATCCTCCATAGCTTCTGCGTAAGTATAAGGATCCCTGTCATGTTCATCCGGTTCAGCCAAAAAGACCTCCCCATTGAACATATACCTCTCAGGTTGACGCCCGATCCTCCCACTACGCCGAAGCCCCTGAGGTTGTTGTTCAGGTTTGTTTGGTTTTTCTACACCGATCGGAATGGTTTCGTTCGGAACCTCCGGAGTAAACGGATTACCCCTCAACTCCTCAAGCACCACTTTGCTTTGAGGTTTAAAGTCGTTCATGTAACTCTCCTCAAGGAAAGTTGCATTAGTTGAAACCACGACTTTATTTTCCTTTGGGTTATAAAAATAACCCCCTTTAGTCCCTTTTGGATATCCTACAAACACGCAAACTTCTGAACGTGCTTCCAACTTATTCGGATCCTTAAACAGGACATGAGCTGGACATCCCCATATGCGAATATGGTTTAAGGATGTCTTCCGTCTTGTCCACAACTCGTGAGGAGTTTTAGGGACCGATTTTGAAGGCACATTGTTCAAAAGATAACATGCGGTTTGTAGTGCATATCCCCAAAAGGATAAAGGCAATGATGAATAACTCATCATGGACCGAATCATGTCCAACAAAGTCCTATTCCTTCTCTTGCTATGCCATTCTGTTGCGGAGTGCCCGGCGCAGTCAAATGGGATAAAATCCCATTCTCTAACAAGTGTCCCAAGAACTCATCAGAAAGGTATTCCCCACCTCGATCAGATCGAAGTGCCTTTATGGGTCTACCCAATTGCTTTTCCACTTCAGCCCGAAACTCCCTGAACTTATCATAAGTTTCGCTTTTGTGGTGCATTAGGTACACATACCCATATCTTGAGTAATCGTCAATAAAAGTAACGAAGTACTCATACCCTCCTCGTGCCCGGATGTTCATCGGTCCGTAAACATCACTATGCACAAGTTCTAGAACCCCTTCGGCCCTATTGCCCTTAGACCCGTATGGTCTTTTGGTCATTTTACCCTCCAAACAAGACTCACATTGAGGTATTGATTCCACCTTTAAGTGACTTAAAGGTCCATCCCTTACCAACCTTTGAATCCTATTTAGGTTAATATGGCCAAGGCGCAAATGCCAAAGATAAGTCTTATTAGAGTGAGAAGTTTTAAGTCTTTTTGAGTCATTATCATTTATCTCAGCATTAAGCAATAGGTCCATCTTAGGTTTGATAAAATATAGCTTATTTTGCATCCATCCAGAACAGATAAAAGATTTGTTTTTACGAATCACCACTTTTTCATTAAAAGATACCACGTAGGAGTCTTTAAATAAAGAAGATACAGAAATTAAATTCCTTTTAAATTTAGGAACATAAAAACAATCTCGCAAAATTAAACTCCTATAATTATCAAATAAAGATGGACATCTCCCACTGCTTCCGCTGAGACCAAGGATCCATCGCCCATCCGAAGCGTTAAGTCTTCACGAAGTAGACTTCTCGTTTCTTTGAATCCCTGCAGAGAAACACAAACATGAATAGTTGCACCGGAATCTATGACCCAAATGTCACTGGATTCCTCAGCCAAACAAGTTTCTAAATATAGAAGATCACACCTACCTCCCTTGGAAAGGAAGTCCTTGCAATGCTTCTTTATATGCCCGACCTTACCACAAAAGAAGCACTTAAGCTTCTTTGGGTTCTTCTTCTTCTTCTTCTTGCTCTTGGTAGCAATAGGAATAGAAGACTTCCCACTTTTGGCCCGTTGCTTCTTTCCATTCCCAGAGTTAGGATTGGAACCAGAAGCAGCTACCATATTGGCCTCTCCACCAGCAGGAGACTCCCTGATCAGCAGTTCAAACTCTTGTAACTGTTTCATCAGTTCTGTCAAGGTCATATCCCGTCTATTGCTTAGATTAAAAGTAGCTCTAAATGGAATAAATTCCTTAGACAGAGTCTCAAAGACCATAGTCATCTGAGTTTCAGCATCGATGTCGGCTCCATTGGTTTGAGCCTCAGCGAGGTAACCCATGACCAACATCATGTGCTCCTTTACAGATGTCCCCGGTCTCTGTCTACAGTTTAAGATTTTTCGAAGCGCCCCTTGCCGCTTTGTTATGGCCTGGCCTCCAAACATGTCCTCAAGATTATCCAAGATCTGCTTTGCAGTCTCATAATCCTGATGTTGAGCCTGCAGCACGTTATTCATGCTAGCCATAACATAGCAGCGGGCCTCATCATTAGCATCTTTCCAGCGGTCGTACGCTTGGAATTGCTCATTACTTGAGTCTCCCGTAGGCTCGGGAGGACAAGGAGTTGTCAGAACATATTTCAGTTTCTCAAAGGAAAGGACGATGTCCAGGTTCCGTTTCCAATCATTATAGTTCTCACCGGTTAATTGGTTTTTGTCAAGTATCGATGATAAAGCGTTTTTAGACATTTTCAATCTACAATAAAGAATCATATACCAAACATAAGCAAACATATATAATAATTTAGTAAGATAACACAATCATGTAAAATCATACAAATGTGTTTATGTGTCAAAACCTTGAAAATATCACAACCTTACAACGATAATTCCCAACTCAGAATTCAACAAGCTCCTAGGGGAGTCATGCCAAATTCAATCAGGAACACGGATCCCCTCCTGATTAATATATGCCATCCAGGACCCGTATGATCCAGCATATACTAATAATCGTTTCTTTGGCCATTAATTTTATTAACAGAGCTCCTAGGGGAGGTTAATAATAAAATTAACGTGAGTGTATAACCACCGTTTTAATATTTTATCCATGATTTATAATCACCACCTAGGGGTGTGCAACCATAAATCATACTAAAATACCTTATCCTTTCAGAGATCCAATCTGGTACATGATAGAAATCCCTTCCTAGGGGTTGGGACCATCATGTTCTTCCTATGGACCAACGATGGAGGCCTTAGGTTCTCTCTTCGAAAACCTTCTCCCACTCAATCTTTTGAAGTCAAGGTTTTATTTTGAAATTATGCATGAACAAATTTAATATGAGTGGCACTCCCTATTCTATATGACATGTTATCAATATACATGGTAAATCATATTATAATGCAGACAAGCAAAGCAATCAAGCAAAGCTACAAGCATAATAATAATAATAACCGTAATATTATGGTTCCACCCTAGAGAATAGAAAAACTAAGATTACAAGAGAATAATCGAGACATTTATCGATTCTTCATCCTTGAATCCTCAAGCTGTATCTTTCTTCATGTAATATCCATCTTCAAGTCCTCAATCCCGTATGAATCGAACACTTCATATTTCCGGTCATATCCAAATTTAATGTTTCTCAGAATCGTCCCAAAAATAAAATTAAAACTGCACCAAAAAATTGCACCTTTTCTAGACACCTGGCTGCTCTCGGTCGGCAGGCCGATCTGGGTGATCGGTCTGCCGATCATGGTGGTTCGGCCTGCCAAACATGAAGGTTCGGCCTGCCGGCAGAGCACCAAAATTTCTGCCCCACTGTCGGCCTGCCGGACCGTACGTCCGGCCTGCCGATCTGTGACCTTCGGCCTGCCGAACTGTGAGGTCCGGCATGCCGACCGAGCAGAAAACCCTCAATCCAAAAAATACAATTTTAATGCAATTCATCAATTTTATTTTCAACAATTCAAAAACATAAATTAGAGACTCAGGAAATACCTGGAGGCGCCATCATCAATCTTTAGGTTCCGACTTCTCGTTCCGTCTTCTCCGAATAATTATTTAATTACAAAATTCTTACAAATTAAAAATTAAATAATAATTCCTAGACAGAGATGATAGTCCGCCATCTAATTACATGAAAAACCTAGATACACATTCTAACCTCTAAGGAACCATAACCGGTATTAATTAATTAATAAATAATTAAACAACAATTTAATCAACCATAATTAATTAATAAACATTCACCATATAATCCATGACAACATATATATTATATAGAAACCTAGAGTGCCATCTCTCTATAAAATTTAATTCAAGCATTGGAGAGATTAAGATCACAAAATTTATGCATATAACATGATCACAAACTTGCAAATTTATGTAAAAACCTCGGCTCTGATACCAATTGTTGGAAACAAAGTGCGCAGCGGAATTTTTAAAATTTTTCATCAGAGTATTTTCCAAAACACAAGTTTGACATGTTATATGTATAAATTAAACAGATCTTACTAACCTCAGTGTGCCGAAGAACCTCCGTGACCTGTGTAGAGAAGTAACGTTCCAGAAGAGCCTCAACCAACTGGTCTTCTTTGCTATTCTCTATCCACAACCGGAGTGAGTGTGGGCTCACACGTACAGCTTTTCTACCGATGACTCTCCTTCCAACCAATAGGAGAACCCAAATCTAGTGTTCGTGATTTGTGAACAAAAGCTCTCAGGGAGTTTTCAGATGCTCACTAGAAGAGTATCACTCTTAATCTCTCAAATTGATCTTAGTAAATCATTAGACTCACACCCTTTTTATACCTATTGGTCCTTGGGGTCAGTCCATATCAGATTAGGTCTCAAAAATCGAAACAGAATCAAGTTCGGATTAATATCTGATAAGATACGCGTGAAAAACGCGTAATCTTAACTGTCGCGGTCGGCATGCCGAACTGTGTGATAGGCAGGCCGAACTGGCCAGTTCGGCAGGTCGAACTTTCTGATAGGCAGGCCGAACTGCCGAGAAAAAATCTCCGCGAATCTTTTATTTTTCACCCGAGATTCTAAAGGATAAAGTCTCAGTTTTGATTCAAATAGCCCAATAGAAAAGATATCTGATCAAAACAAACTTTATCAAGATAATCTCTAAGAAAATAAATCAATTCACAATAATTCTACAAGTTTATCTTGTTCTAATTGTCCAAAATTAAAACAACCGATAAACAGACAAGAATTATCCGAACGCCATAATTCAACAAGTTCATCTTGAACTAATTTCTTACATAATTAATTCAACCGATAAACAGACATGAATTATTTGATTCTTATAAATTTTAAACCAATCTGATAAATCCGACATAAGTCACCAATTATTGGAAAAGCATGCCGTGTCGTTACAGGATTTTGTGAGCTAGCAAAGGGGACCAAAATGGACCTATAAAGTTCAAGCTCATGATAATTATGAAACCCAATATCCCAGATATACATTTCACAATTATCAACTCTAACGCTACTCCACTAAAAGCTTGGAGCTGCACTCTCGAACTTTATAGAATTACGAAGCTCGTGTAGCTAAGTCTCCATGACATATCATTGTGTATCGCATCCCCATATGATAATCCATAATCGGCTTAAGGACAAGTTCTGTCTTACCTTCCCGATTATTTTTATCTTACGTTCCATTGTCTCACCATTAGAAAACTTACCATCCAAAGATAGTATACCATTCGGTTACACCTATGTATCCAAATGGTTGAGCGCTCCAGTTTTCCAATTACAGGACAACGCATATAAGAGGATATCATTACTCCTAAAGAGGAGCTATGGATTCCATATCTATGAATAACAAGTCTACGCTACCAAGAATCATGCCTCCAACGTACCGGCATGCATGCCACTATAGAGATGTGGGAGTCACCCATTGGTACATCAAAAGACACAAGTCGAGACAACGGGCCCATTATTCATCTCAGGATTAAGATACAATACAAATGATTGTCTAAAGTGAATCGATTTGCCAAGACAGAATTATTAATCCAAATCAATTCACTTTATGTCCCGATCCAACACATCGTCACCTATGACAACGCGCCAATGTTTCTATTCACGGAGTCCAACTCCGATGGCCAAGACAAACCATCTCCCAAAAGGGATATAGACAACATAGCAATCTTTACATGAATAAAGCGCCCAACTTTATTCCCTCGATTGCGGATCATATATTTTTGACCATCACCTTAAGAGTCGTGTCTACCGCATAATCATCCCATCATATGCCCAACTCTTAAGGTTTAGACTGACAGTCTCAGACTACTGTTTGCTTATCATAAATTCAACAAATATGAACGTAAAGAGGACAATATTTGGTATATATAAATGAATAAATTCTTTATTGATAAAAATGTCTCCAAAAACGTATTACATTTTTACTCCTTAGAGCATACATGTCTAACAATTTATGCACCTGGTTTTTGACCTTATTTGACATTAAATTACATAGAAAAAAGAGTCCACAATTGATTGAAAATTATCACAAAATTTTCCTCATAAATAAATAATTGAATATTTAACACTAAAAGGATCTTATTAAGCTAGTTCATTAATATGTTAGTGCTTCATTTTTTTATAAAATATTAAAAATTATCACAAAGTTATAAAAAAAAATTTAAAAATAAATGTTTTAATGAAGATATAAAAAATTGATATAAACTTTAAAAATATTTAAATAATGGAAAATACATACTTTAAAAAACACATGCACATAAACACATACACTCTCTTTATTCCCCCTTCTCTCTAATCTAATGGGGCACTAGAAGGAGGGCACAACAGGGGTGGGGAGGTGACAGGTCTTGCTTAGGGAGGGAGGCTCAACGGAGTGGGGGAGGGCCATAGGAGGGGCTCGATGGAATAGGGTGGGTGCAACAAAGAGGGGACAATGTGGTATAGGGCTCCGATGGTATGTTTGAAAGGGGGTGGTGGGGCTTCATCGGGGTCACAAAGGGGACGATGAGGAAGGAGGGCACAACCGAGAGTATGGACATGATGGGAGAGGGGGCTCGACGAAGGTGGCTGGGCAAGGCAAGGAGAGGGCTGTAACACCCGTCAATTTTTATGTAATGGTTTATAGATATTTAAACAACATTTTGCATTTTCTATATGATTTTAAGATACTGACTATTTTTATTTGAGTATTATGACAGGTGATAGTCACGTGGAATTGGTGTGCTCAAGATGTTTATGTCAATAATGTTGCATGTATGATATATATATTTAGAAATTAGTTAAGATTTTGATGTATTTGAGTGTATGTGGCAGTTTAGCAGGCCAATCCTTCAAATTCGGCCGGATGAATTGTCCCTTACAAAATGGTAGGCCAATGGAATTTTATCGACAGGTCAAACCTTACAACTTTGGCAGGCCGAAGAAAGCCATCAGCAGGCCGAGGGAGGCTGATGAGTAGTCAGCAAACACTCTCCAAATTTGTGAGAATGATGATTATTGATGATTGGATATGATGGGATGGTTAATTCTAATTGATTAGCATATTTTTGGCCTTTATCCTTATTTTAGGTAATAGAATATTTGACTTTTTGTGATAATAGAGTAATTGATAAGGTTTCCCTTTTTAAAAATGAAAATTTAGGTTAAGTGAAACAAATCAATTGACTTTCCTTTTTCACTTCCTATCACACACGTGATTATTCCTCTACATTATTAGAAAATTTCTGAAAATAATAGAATAGATAAGCCTCCTTTTGTTTCCTATACGTCATTCTCATTTCACGTAAAATTCTTCTCAGAAACTCTCTCCTTTTCTCCTTTTCTCCACAATTTCTTCCTATTCTCTCCTTCAATTTTTGTTGCAAATTTTGATGAAAGATTGGGTTTTATATTGGGTGAGTTCAAGGAAAGCTTGAGAAGAACTGTTTTAAGGTAAGAAACCCTTCTCAGTAATTCTAAAATTTTGATCACCTTGTAATCCGACTGCTATGTCTTTGTCTACAAATCTACGTTTGCTCTGAAATTTTAATATGATTTTCATGTAAATGTTATGTGATGTTGCTCCAAATTTTGTGCCATTTGGTGTTGTGCAGGCTGAGATATTAAATGTTCCTGCTTTGCACCTCATAAGGAATTTTTGTTGTTTGGTTATGTTGCACAAAAATGTAGTTTTTGTTCATAGGGCAAATGTGCTTTAATTTTTACAAAATTTGGCAGGCATGTTCATGGTTATATTAGGTTGTGAACTGGAAATTTTGTGGTAATATCAAGTGTATGTTGTGAGTTATTAAACTTTCTTCAAACTAGGTTTTTATGGCTGTGAACTTGCAAACTTTGGACCTCTTGTTTCTCTAACTTTTTATTGTGTCTAAATGATTTTGTCTGGTCACGGGAATTTTTGTAGTAGAGTGTTATTATGCATATAAGTTGTCACAAAAATTTTGAGGTCAAAATTATTTTCGTGATATTTTTCTTAAATGCTAGTTTGAAAGGTGTTTGCTACCCATGTCTATAAAATCAGTTTTACTACCGATTTCAATTGTGTATTTTGACCTACTTTGATTTTTGTTGAAGCCAATTTTTGGATATGTTATATTTCTATGAATCTATTACATGTGTTAATTTTTGTAGATTACGGCATAAAAATGTGATAAACAAACCCGGGTTTAGAGTTGTTCACTGCCTAACTATTGCTAGCAAATTTTGTGTCATGAAATTTGTGACTTATTTTAAATACCAAATGGAATTTTTTTGACCAATGAAAAATTATGGTAATATGTTTATATGTTAACTTTGTCCCTGCGAAGTTTGGAGCTTGAATTGTGTGTGAATTATGAGATATTAGGCTGTGAATTCATAAGGGTCAGACAGCACATGTATAGGCAATTTTGCTGAAATGTTTTTTTTTAGATTGATAGAATGTGTTTTGAATTAATGTTCTTAAGAGAAGCATGTATGAGTATGTTGTGTGGTATTGAATGATATCATGGAGATGAATATTAATTTCTTGTGTAAATGAATGGTTGACACGAACATTTTCAAGAGGAGAGCACATCAAGACCGCAGCGATGTCACCTGCAATTAAGGTTGAGCAAGCTAAACATGTTAGAACATTCTCACCTGCAACATGATAAAATTTACAAAAGTTTGAAAATCTATGTTCATGATGGTTTTATGATGATTTCTATGATGAATCTTTGATGCTGTTATTGATGTTCTGTTATGAAAGTTTGATTTATCAAAAGTTATGCATATTAAATGATGACATATTTCAAAGTATGAAAGTATAAATATGTATACATGTATCACCTAAATAAGTGTTGCACACCCAAATTAATGTCATGTTTATGTTCATGATGTCGTGTTTGGTTTGGGATTACTACCCCTCTCCTCTCACGATGGCGTGCCTACAATGATGATAATGGTGAGCACTTAGGCCCCTAAAGATAAGACGAATGAGGTTTTTAATATGGTTAATGTTAACGAAAGATATGTTCTATTCGAAATCGTGCATAGTGCACTTTTATGATGATAATGATGATGATTATGGTTATGATGTTTTTATAATATGTTTTACGATGTGAGCTAGAAATATACTTACTAAGCTTTTGCTTACTCAGTTTTACATCATGTAACAGATAGAAGTAAAAAAAATCATGGATTAGGTGGAGGGCAAGGAAAGGCGTGTGAGCTATGTATGATGGGTTGAAAAATGGAAGACACTAAGAAAGAAGTTTTAAATTTACGAACTATGTTTATTTTATATGTATGTTTATTTGCCGCTCTTTGGGATATTGGGACTTGTTTTAATTTATTTTTAGTTTTGACAGTAGATCAACTTGCGGACCATTAGTGGTCGGACTGCCGATGTAATGATTGGCCTGTTGATTACCCTGTATTGGCTTGTCGATCCTAGTATTTTTATAACTCTAATTTTGCAAGGCCTTGGACGGCCTGTCGGTGGTTGAAGTCCAGACTACCGGTCATGTTCGGCCTACCAAACTGTAAACAAAATTAAGTGATGATTTTAAACTCTATTTATATTATGTCTTCGTTAATTTGGTACCGATAAACTATTTAAATAAATATAAGCAGTTTTGAAATATTGAAATTTAGTTTTAAAAAAATGTGTGCATGGATCCTAGGATAAGTTTAATAAACTTTACCTTATTTAAATGGTTAATTTTAAAAGTAATAAAAAGGGGAATGAATGTAACGACATCTTTGACATCTGTAAGGGGGCGTTACAAAGGCATGGCTGGGTTGAGCTAGACTGGGCATTTGGCGTCGCTGGGGCGGATGGTGGGGTCATCAGCATAGGTCGCCCTATGGTCAGGGTGGTCGTTGGAGGAGTGTGGTTAGGGTGGGCGATAAGGGAAGGAAGTGAGGATAGGTGGGGGTTGTTTGGCTTGTTTGGGGATGGGTTGTTTGGCTAGGTTAGATTAGTTAGAGTTTTTTGTTTGGATCAAAAACTAACATTTAAAAGGGTATTTTTGTCATTTTCAGTAAAAAAATTAACAAAGTTAAGTCCATGGGTATCAGTGTGATTAGTTTTGGTCCAAAAGTGTCTTTGTAATTTGGGTAAAGCACAAGAAATGTGAGTATAATTTACCCTTATTTTTATTAGGGAATGTCTTGATTTTAGTTTCAAAGAACTTACCCGTTTATATGATTTTTAATGTGTATTTATATAAAGTTTGTCCATATTGCTCCTTACTAGTTAATTCCCTCTCCTTGCTTCTTTTCTCTTGTATATTTTTTTCTTGTTTAATGTTTTATATCAAAGCTTCATAGTCAAATGAGTCACTGATCCTCTATGGCTGAACCACCACTACAACAATTTTGAGATTATACAACCTTCATTTAACAACCGTTTCTCAAAAACAATCATGATAAGGTGAAAAAAACGTAGCAAGTTACGCCCGTGAACATGAAAACTGTCTTGGTAAGTGCAAGAGCTACCATGACAGTTTTTTAAAAAACCATATGGTAGCTTATACTTACCATGACGGTTTTTTTAAAAAACCATCATGGTACTTCATTCACTTACCACGACGATTTTTTAAGAAATCGTGGTGGTATCTCACTTATATCCCCTTTCCACCTCAATAATCAGACACAAATCAGAAACTCATGTCTAAAAAATGAACACAGAGCCCTTCGAAACAGCTGCTGCTGTCCCTTTCTGCCTAGACTTCTTAATCTCATTCAAAATTGTAAGTTTTTTTGTTAGAAATTGTTAAATTGTTGTTGATTTTGTTGTTTAATTAATCCAAAATCGAAAAATTGTCATTGATTTTGTTGTTTATTCTGTGATTATTGTGTTGTGGATCATGGGTTTGATTTATTTGTTTTATAATGGGTATGTGTAATTTTTTTATGATGGGTGATGTTTTTGTTTAATTTTATAATTAGATCAAATATATATGGCGGGTATATGTATATAATTTGTGAAATTCATTTTAATTAAATATTTTCTATTTATTATTTCGATTTAGGACTTACAAAATGGAAGGAAATGGATAGGAGATTTTCGATTGTCTAAGGAATAAGTGAATGGGGTGGAAAAGTTATTGGATTTTGCCAAAAGTCATGCCAATGGTGATAAAATTCAGTGTCCTTATGTTTAACATGGAAACCATAGATTGCATCCAATTCCAATTGTTAGAGGACATTTATTATGAAATGGAATTATAAGTAGTTATCAAACGTGGCATTTCCATGGCGAGTTTAATTTCAGTAATCCAACTTTAGAAAGTAAAGGGAAGGAATCTATTGTGGAGGATAATATGGATGATCATGACAATATGGTTGACATGGTCAATAATTTGGAAGAACACTTCATGCACTATCTGGATGTATTTGAGACAATGATGAATGATGCCGAGACATCTATGTATAAGGGGTGTACCAATTTCACCAAATTGTCCGCTTTAGTTAGATTTTCAAATTTGAAAGCGTCGGGTGGGTAGTCAAATTCTTGTTTCACAAAGCTTTTGGAATTTTTAGGAATGCTTCTATCAGAGGGTAATAAATTACCAACTAGTATGTATGAGGCTAAAAAGACTTTGAGTACTTTGGGAATGGATTATGAGAAAACTCATGCTTGTGAAAATGATTGTGCTCTTTATAGGAATGAGTATGAGGACGAGAATTCTTGTCCAGTTTGTCAACAAGCAAGATGAAAGAAAAGAAAGGAGCCAAGAGACGGTAAGAATGGAGTGCCAAAGAAAGTGTTATGGTACATCCCACTGGTACCACGCTTGAGGTGTTTATTTGGAAACCCAGAACATGCTAAGAATTTGATATGGCATCATGACAAACGGGTGGACGATGGTATGCTTAGACACGCGATGAATTCACCACAATGAAAGACTTTTGAAGTCGATCATCCTGACTTTAGTGCAGATCTAAGAAATATACATTTTGCTTTGTTGACAGATAGAATGAGCCCACATGGTAACATGAGTAGTTGGCATAGCAGTTGGCCATAATACTTGTTAACTACAATCTCCCTTCAAAGATGTGCATGAAACGAAAGTTTTTAATGTTCTCTTTAGTGATTTCAGGTCCTCAACAGCCAGGCAATGACATTGATGTATACTTGGCATCGTTAATCAATGACCTAAAAAACATGTGGCAAAATGAAGTCGAAGTTAGAGATGCTTATCGAGAAGAGACATTCACACTTCATGCAATGTTGATATGGACAATTAACGACTTCCCTGCATATGACAATTTATCTGGTTACTCGGTGAAGAGTTCTATTGGTTGTCCTATTTGCATGATGGAAACGTCTCACAAACGCTTGAAGAATGGTAAGAAAACCATTTTTCTTGGTCATAGAAGATGGTTGCCAAGTGATCATCGTTACTGCAAACAAAAGAAAGCCTTTGATGGCAACAGGGAAGAAAGAGACCCTCCTCATCCTTTGACAGGTGAACAAATATTTGAAATGGTAAAAGATATAAGAGTCATATTTGGGAAGAGAAAGTGAGGTAAGGATAAGCCATCGATTGATGGACCATGGAAAAAAGGATCAATCTTTTTTGATCTTCCATACTAGAAGACACTTTTTGTTTGTCATTGCTTGGACATTATGCATATTGAGAAAAACGTTTATGAATCCATAGTTGGCACGTTGCTTGACATTCCAAGCAAGACTAAGGATGGTGAAAAAGCTAGGTTGGATCTCATGGAAATAGAGATTAGGCCTAATTTATTTCCCGAGAAAAGAGGGAACCGCACTTACTTACCTTCGATGAAGCACACGTTATCAAGAGCGAAGAAGAGAAAGCTTTGTGAATGGCTTGCTTTGTTGAAAGTGCTGGATAGGTATTCTTCAAACTTTAAGAAGTTGGTGTCGGTGAAGGATTTGAAACTTATTGGCATGAAAACACACGATTGTCATGTGTTGATGTAGCAATTACTAGCACTTGCTTTGCGGGGAATTCTAACAAAGGATGTGAGATTTGCAATTACTAAGTTGTGCTCGTTCTTCAATTCAATATGCTCCAAGGTAATTGATCCACTTATGCTAGATTCACTGCAATCGGAGTTAGTGCAAACCTTATGCATGCTTGAGAAGTATTTTCCACTGGCATTTTTTGACATCATAATTCATCTAACGGTGCACTTAGTACGTGAAGTTAAGTTATGAGGACTGGTGTATTTGAGATGGATGTACCCATTTGAAAGATATATGAAGGTTTTGAAGGGCTATGTCAAGAATCGAAATAGGCCGGAGGGATGTATTGTAGAAAGTTACATAGCTAAGGAATTGGTTGCATTTTACTCTAATACCTATCTAATGCGAACGCAATTGGGGTGCCTAAGACTATAATCATTGAGGCTAGGGGACTATCTACTGGCAATCCTTCATTAGTAAATCGAGAGGAGTGGGAACAAGCATGTCTTTATGTCTTGCACAATGCTAATGAAGTGGAGCCATTCATTGAGGTGCACATGAATGAATTAAAAAAGGCAAACCCAAAAATAGTAAGAAATGAGAAGTGGTTGCAAGATGAACACAACCGGACCTTTCGATTGTGGATTAGAGTGCACATCTATGGCAAGTGCTCCATATTACAAGATGGAGGCATGTCATAGGACTTGAAGAATCTAGCTAGAGGACTATCATCGGTAGTTACAAGGTATACGTCATATTCCATAAATGGTTACACTTTCTACACTTGTGAAAGAGATGAGAAGCATCTTGTCCAAAGAGATGTTAAGAACGATAATGATGGCATCACGGTGGTTGACTTTAGAAGATTAAGATATAGGAATGATCCTTCATTATGGCATCATAAGCAATCTAAGTTTTTTATACCACAGATCCCCAAGACATGGAGTTGTCTCTAGTCGTCCCGATGAAGCCAAGATTAGTTATCGACGGTGAAGAAGTTGCCAAGGATTGCACGGACATCCCTTCATTCACAAAGGGATTGCCACCGATTGAAGAGATAGATGCTTTTGAAGATAATGTTTCGCACTTGCTTCATGAAGATGTCAAATGGATATGTATTAAGGAACCAATGAAAAAGAAGAGAAAGAAATGAACATCTATAAACCAATTTATGTTAATTTATTTTAAAATATTTCTTTAATTTCTTGCATTTTTTTATCTTTTTTTAGGGGTTTGAGATATCTATTTATAGTTATATTTGAGATGAATATAGAGAAAAAGAATACATTTTGCGCCATTGGATGCTTAACACACAGGTTGGCTACCTTGAGTAGAAGAGAAAAACATATGGTAGTGGTAATTACACCAATTTTTTATGACGGTTTATAAATAAACCATCGTCGAAATTAATCTTCCATGACAGTTTACAAAGAAACCATCGTGGAAGGCATTCTTCCATGACAATTTACTGACAAACTGTCGTGGAAGGCAGGCTCTCTTTAACAGCATTTTAATGCCATAAAAGACCTTCCACGATGGTTTCTTAGTAAACTGTCGTGGCTGTAACGTCTTCCATGATGGTTTATTCAAAAACTGTCGTGGAAGGCAGGTCTTTCATAGCAATTTTAATGCTATAATAGACCTTCCATGATGGTTTGTGAGTAAAACGTCATGGGAGTTCACAACATTATAGAATGACGTAATGTCTTCCATGACGGTTTGCTGAGAAACCATCGTGGAAGGAAGGTTCTCTTTCACAACATTCTAAATGCTGTAAAAGACCTTCCACGACAGTTTCTCAACAAACCATCGTGGAAGGTTTCACAGCATTTTTAATGCTGTAATAGACCTTCCACGACAGTTTATCGAGAAATCATCGTGGAAGGCACACTCTCTTTCACAACATTTTTAATGTTGTAACAGACCTTCCATGATGGTTTACTAAGAAACCATCATGGAAGGTAGACTCTCTTTAACAGCATTTTAAATGCTGTTATATGCCTTTCACGACCCACCTTTACAAATTTTGAAATCTTCAATTTTTGAAATCTTCCATGTGGAAGATTCAACTCCACCTTTTATAAATTATGAAAAGCATGCCCAGATCCCTAATTCAAAATTGCCTCCCTTTCTCTCTAAAAGTGCTCCCTCTCTCTAAAATCCTTCTCTCTCTCTCTCAAGATCACTCTCTGCCGCCGCGGCCTCCTCGCCCTTGGTAAGCTCCCCCTCCCTCTCTCTCCTTTTCCCCCTCGCCCCCTTCCCCCTCCCTTTCTCTCTCTTCTCCCCCTTTCCCCCCACCCCGACCCCTTCCCCCCATCCATCCCCCCTCGCACCCCCCCAGCCCCCCTCGCCCCCCACCTTGCCCCGCCTTCCCCCCCCCCCATTGCCCCCTCACCTGCCCCCCGCCTCCTTTCCCCCCCTCGTCCCTACCTCGCCCCCCTGTCGCCCCACCTAGCCCCTCTTGCCCCCCCTATCCCCCACCCAGCCTCCCTCACCCCCCCCCCACAACCCAACCCTCCTCGACCCCTCTTTCCCCCACCCAGCACCCCCTCGCCCCCCTATCACCCTACCCAGCACCCCCTCGCCCTCCCTGTCGCCCCACCCACCCCCCACCTGGCCTCCTGTTGCCCCCTATTCCCCCCTTTGCCCCCCATCTCACTCCCCCTTGCCCCTACCCAGCCCCCCTTTCCCCTCCACCCCTCGACTCGTCACCCCACCCATCCCCCACCCTGCCCCACTAATGTGAAATTGTGTAATGTCATTGTAAACTTGTGAAAATATAAAATTGTATAATATCATTGTAAAGTTGTGAATATGTGAAGATGTGAAATATGTGAATATTGTTAATATGTGAAATTGCATAATTGAAATTGTAAAGTTGTGAATATGTGAAGATGTGAATATGTGAAATATGTGAATATGTGAAAGATGTGAATATTGTGAATATGTGAAATTGTGTAATTGAAATTGTAAAGTTGTGAATATGTGTAATACGTGAATATTGTGAATATGTGTAATATGTCAACTTATAATATGTGATTTTTAATACGTAATTGTGTAACATATCGATTTAGAATATGTTAATTTTTGATTGTAATATAGTTTTGTAATATTACTATGTGTGTATTAGTTTTTGCTTACTTTGCACAGGTATAATGTCTCCTGAGGTCGATAGTGACCAGTATGAGGATGAGTACAAATAGTACACTCCATCTTCATCACAATATAGCAAGGGAAAGCAACGCAGTAAGCCACGAAGGCTAACCAAGTTTGATCCAAAAGTAGACTTTGAGCGAAGGGCTACATTGATGAAAAAAGTTCATTAGATAAGGAAGAAAGGTTTAAGAATTGAAGTGACATTTGATTCGAAAGGCCGATTGGAACGCACATCCAGCCATGAATTAAGCAGTTGGATTGGAGTCCTTAGTCGAGAGCACGTTCTTATATGGATAAAAGATTGGAGGTCTAAGGATTTGGATAAAGTAAAATATGTGATTTGGAAAGAGATTTACAAAACTTTCACAGTTAAGGATTGGTATAGGAAAGGTTTGTGGCAAATTAGCAAAGGGACTTAGATCCGACTTCTACGTTACCTTCATACATCCATACCTTTCTATTCTAGAGGAGGATGAAAATGTATATAAATGGCCTCCTACAGTAGTACACTACTACCCCTCTATAAACGATGATGATTGGGAAGCTATTGTAAGGTATCGACATTCCACCGAATTCCAACTGTTATCATCAAATGCAAGAAAAATTAGAGTAGAAAATGAATACTACTCTATGGTTGGTTGAGTGGGATATAGAGAGCTCGAGCAATCATTGGTTCATTAATATCTTACTCGTATTACAAATATCAATTATTCTATCATTAATATGTTATTAACATAGCGTAACATAGTTAGTTAAGACAGGCGTGCTACCAACATGGGAGGAGTTGTGGGTAAAATCACATCAAGGTCTCGATGGATAGTTTAAAAATCCAAAAGTAGCAGAATTGGGAACTTGATTGCAAGTTTATTGACCACATACCATTAATTTGTAAGTTAATACCTGTTGAAGGATCTTAAGAATAACATGGTTTTGTTGTTGTTTTATAGGATGAATACACGACGCAACAAAGTCAAGGGAGCTTCCAATCGGTCGGTAATGATGACATTTTGACAAGGGCACTAGGGAAAACAGAACATTGTTTGCGGTCAATCGAAGTATGTGAAATAGTCTCAATACTTAGCCCTTCAATCAGGTACTTCAAAATTGAATTCCTAAATGTCGAAGATGCAGATGGAGATGACAGAACTACGAGGTCTTGTGACCGAGCTCATTTCCCAAGGACATGCCAAGTCGACAAATGATAGCATCTCACAACGCAATAGCTTCAAGGCTAGTTTTAACCCTCCCAATAATGTAGCAGAAGCTCTAGAAGTCCAATTGTCACCTCCTTGTTAAGAGCCTGAACAACGTAAAGAATGCAGGCTCTTTGTTGAGGATAGAATTAATGGTGGGTGTGAACTTGTTGCGCCTGGAAAGTCGTGGATGGAGAGTCTTGCAACTAATACAGTTCATGGAAGATGTTTAGGTGAAGAAAATGTGCGCGTTAGCATCACTACCATCAGAGTTAGAACAGCTGAATTGCCTGTTCAAACACTTGAGCAACAATTGTTGGTGAAACTGCTGGAAGCTTCATCACATGGCCAAAGAGGTTAGTTGAAGTCATCACATTGATGAAGACGAGTCGAGCGCCTAGCCACATTCCACAAGATCTAAGTGGGAAAAATGCCAAAAAAAGAAAAGCTCTACAAAAGCAAGACAATCATAACCTAAGGTAGAACAAGATTAAGTACAACTCGTTGCGAATGAGCCACTGTCTGCATTTAACTTTGCTTCAGTACCTCAAGAATCTATGCAGTTGGCTCTATACGCACATTCATTCGTGCACAATGGGTCAATGATTCAGTGCCCGATACTAGTAAATGTCAGTAGCAATGAATTGCCTATCTACGTGGGGTATGAAGATGTTTACTACTTCATCAACTTTAATAAAATTGGGGCAAACTGTATCCTGGTATACCTCAAGTAATAACTCCATCCTTAATTCATAAATTTTAAAATATAGGTAGAGTTGTAAGATGCTTTCAAATAATTAACTATATTTTTTTATTGTAGTTTTTTGGCGAAATATTGTGATATTCAAGGCTTGGCACAAAATTTTGGCTTCCTATCTCTGGCACTTGTTTCAAGTGCAATAATAGACCTACAGAGTGGTCGCAGAGAGCGTGCCACGTCACTCCTCCACCTATTAGCTCAAGCACCAAGAGGGAAATTATTCTTCTTGCTATACAATGTTGGAGAACATTGGATGTTGGCACTTATTTCGCTATGGGAGGACCAAATATATTGGTTTGATCCCCTCAAACACCCACCACATGACGATTTCGTATCAGTCATGAGATTATAAGTATTAATGTTCTCTTTTAAAATTAACTGTTTTGAGTCCTACATAATTGTATCGTTTAGAAATTCATTTAGACATGACACATTGTTAGGACGCTTAACGATTGAAAGTTTCAAGCGAAAAATGGTGTCATAAACCGACCAAACAGAATGCTATATTCCAAACGTAAGTGTCCAAGACAACAAAGAAACATAGAATGTGGTTTTTTTATCGACATTTCATGCGAGATATAATTACAAGTGGTAAACAAGCCCTAGGAAGAAAGGAATTTTATATACATATAGATATACATGAAGTTAGATTAGAGTGGGTATAATTTATAAATAGGTATGTAATTTTTAGATAAATAGATAGAGATAGTAGATTCACAATTGCACAAAATAGCTAAAATGTAAATGATCTTGTAAATACCTTGTGTTTTCAATATACATCAATTTTTATATGCAATCAAGGCCTTGTTGTAATAGACAACACACGGGACTGGCCATCCCGTTGGAAATAAAAAATTTTTGGAAAATTTTTTTTCTGGCTTGACCAATTTTCGATGACGGTTTACAAAAAAACCATCATGGAAGCTCAAGAAATGGGAGAACAAATATTTGATGGCAATAAGAAAGCCTTTGATGGCAACAACGAAGAAAGAGACCCTCCGCGTCCTTTGACTAGTGAACAAATATTTGAAATGGTAAAAGATATAAGAGTCGTATTCGGGAAGAGAAAGGGAGGTAAAGGCAACCATCTTGTCCAAAATAACGGTGTGACTCTCCATGCTGAGGCTAAAAGCTTCCAAACCTTGTTTTCATTTTGGGTCCTTTAACTTTCTCATTTGATTATGTTATTAGACCCAAAGCCTCTAAACCTTAGGTACTCGCCTCCCTCTTCACGACTATGAGCCTCCATACCTTAGGCTATGCTCCTTCCTCTTCCGCAAGGTCGTCTGCCTCTAAACCTCTAGGCTGTGATGTAACTGTCTAGTTCTCAAGACGTGCAATATCGACGATTGTCATCTATATACAGTTATTCTCTTTTGTCTTTTCTTTTAAATATTTTCTTATGTTTTGAAGCAAAAACTAAATAGATTTCTAGAATGGAAAGCTTTTTATTTAATCAAAAGTGATGAATACATTCTAGGCTTTATAGATGTGAGCCTTTTTAAGACTAGGAACAGAAAAACAACCTGATATTCTACTATGTAGGACTAACTACATTTAATTTAATCTCTTAACTAATAGCTAAATAATAAAAGTAAGATAACTAAACTCCTAAAAATTTGAATATCAGTTAGGCACAATTGATATCCAAAATTCTACATTCCCCCTTAGGTTAGCCTATAGATATCAATCATGCCCAGCTTGGAAATCATGTCTTCAAATATTGGTCTAGATAAGGCCTTAGTCAGAATATTTATTGTCAACATGTTTGTAGGAGTATGTCAACTTGATGTTTCCATTTTTCCTTGATGAAGTGATAATGATCTCAACCTATTTGGTTCGATCATAGTGGACTAGAAGCTTTGCACTCCTTATAGCTGCCTGATTGTCACACTACAATTCCTTTTCCTTCTCGATGGGAACTCTTAACTCTTTTAGTAGTCGCTTCAACTAGAAGCCTTCACATATACCTTGAGCCATTGCCTTTAGTTCTGCCTCAACACTACTTCAAGCAACCACAGACTATTTCTTTCTCCGTCATATGACCAGATTACCCTATACATAAGAGCAGTAACTTGATATAGATCTTCACTCTAAGATGGAGCCTGCCTAATCTATATTCAAATGCACCTCAATATTCCTCTTAGAACCTTTCTTGAAGTACAAAACTTTGCCTAAAGTTTTCTTCAAGTATATGATTCGATACACAGCTTCCATGTGTTCTTTAGTGGGCTTGTTCATAAACTGTCTTACAACCCTAACTGGCAATGCAATATTTGGATGAGTATGTGAGAGGTAGATAATCTTCCCTACTAGTTTTTGATATCTCCCCTTATCAACTGGGAACTTTCCTCTTTCAACCCGAGTTTGTAATTAGCATCCATAAGAGTGTCTGAGGGCTTGCACCCTAGCATTCTTGTCTCTTCTAGCAAATCAAGGACATACTTATGCTG
This sequence comes from Artocarpus heterophyllus, assembly GCA_025403435.1. Lineage (NCBI taxonomy): Eukaryota > Viridiplantae > Streptophyta > Magnoliopsida > Rosales > Moraceae > Artocarpus > Artocarpus heterophyllus. Next base: position 30,847,914 of record CM046350.1, read on the forward strand.
AGATATAGAAGTCCCTTTCTTTGACTGAGCTACTTCCATTCCAAGGAAATACTTAAGAATGCTGAGATCCTTGATTTCAAGTTCACGAGCTAGAAGCATTTTTAATCTATGCATCTCTTCAAAGTCACCTCCTATGAGAATAATATCGCCTACATAAATAATAAGAATGGCAAGCTTACTTGTAGGTGAATGTTTGAAGAAAAGAGTGTGATCTATCTGTCTTTAACTAAAACTGTGCTTCCTGATTACTTTTGTGAACTAATCAAACTAGGCTCACAGAGATTGTTTGAGACCATACAATGACTTACGTAACCTACGCACTTTGTTGGCATTCTTAGCATTCTTGAATCTGGGGATATTTCCATATACACCTTTTCTTCCAAGTCTCCATTAAGAAAGACGTTTTTTACATCAGGTTGGTGCAGTGACCAATCAAGGTCCGCTGCTAGAGATAAGAGGACTTGAAAAGTATTTAAATTTGCCATTGGTGCAAAGGTCTCTTGATAATCAACTCTATATGTCTGTGTGAATTCTTTTGTCACTAGTCGAGCTTTATACCGCTTTATATTTCCCTCATACTTGTATTTTATACTATAGATGCATTTACACACTATAGTTGCCTTGTCTTCAGGCATCTCCACAATCTCCCATGTCTGATTTTTCTTAAGAGTATTCATTTCTTCATTTATTGCATGTCTCTACTTGGGTTTATCCATGGCTTCCTGTATATTGCATGGAATTTCTTCCCTTGACAAACTAGTTACAAAAGCTAAATATCTTGGAGATAACTTCTTGTAGGAAATGACGTTATCAATAGAATGCTTTGTACATGAATGAACTCCTTTCCTAACTGCAATTAGAACTTCAAAATCACTTTTAGTATCCTCATTTCCAGAGTTAGAGACTACATCACCTGGTTGAATTTTTATGATTATCGGGTTTGTATTAGATTCTTGAGAATGCTAGGGAAGAATAGAGGGCGTAGTTGCTTGATGCTTTTGCTTTCTTGAATAGACAAGAAACTTAGGTGATTTCTATGGTGGCATACCTACTTTGTTTTGTGGTGACTTACTTAGAGAGGGAATGAGACAATCAAAATGTGTTTTAAATAAACTTAATGCAGGCAATGGAGCTAACACATTGGAATCCACTAGCATAGTGAAATCTGAACTACTAAAGACAGGATTTGACACAATTTTTGATGGTTCTGATGGGGACAACATTGGAGTCAGTAACATGATCTCCCAAAATTGATCTTGAGTTATGCCATTCTCCCCCTCAAGATGAGTTTTGGGAAAGAACAGTTGGTGCTTAAAAAATGTAACGTCAATTAACACATAGAATTTTCTACTGACAAGGGAATAACATTTATACCCTTTCTATGTTGTTGAATATCCCAATAATAGACATTTTAAGGCTTTAGGATCTAGTTTACTCTTATGTTGTTGACGTATATATGAACAAATGCTGAACACCTGAAGATTTTAGGTGGAATGATGGAAATGATTTTGGTGTGAAGATATATTTTTAAAAGTGACTTAATAGGTGTTTAAAAATTTAGGATGCTAGATGACATTCTATTAATGAGATATGCTTCTGTGAGAACTGCTTCCCCCCAAAAATATATAGGAACATTAGATGTAAACATGATTGTCAACAAATGAAATAAACCACCAAGAACTGGAGATTTTTTACTCTGGATCGTCCCTAGATATCACTATGTATGACTACAAAAGGATGTGATGCTTTATAGGGTTGTGCAGGATAGGGACTTCGATAGTGTTTAAACAATTGATAGACATCACAATGAAAAGAACTCACACTTTTATTATTGAATAAAGTTGGAAGCATACATTTCAAGTATTGAAAACTAGGGTTGCCTAACCTTTAGTGCCACAACATGACTTGATCAGAAACTAAATCCCCATTGGATTGAGAAACTATAGCAAGAATAAGAGAATAACTTGTTGTGTGAGTTTGTCTTTTAAGTGAATTGTCTACTTCTAACAGATAGAGCCCTTCAAATTCTCTAGCATTGAGATTCATCTTCCTCAAACCCAAATCCTGAAATTCACAATGAGTGGGATAGAATTTAGTAATACAATTTATATCCTCTATGAGTTTACTAATAGACAACTGTTGGAAAAATAGTACGCAGTGGAATTTTAAAATTTTATATCAGAGTATTATCTAAAACACAAGTTTGACATGCTATATGCATAAATTAACCAGATATTACTAACCTTTGAATGCCAAAAAGCTCCTGTAATCAATGAAGAGAAGCAACATTCCAGAAGGACCTCAACCAACTGGCCTTCTTTGCTATTCTCTATCCACGATCGGAGTGAGTGTGGGCTCACACGTATAGCTCTTCCTCTGGGTGACTCTCCTTCCAACCAATTGAGAGAACCCAAAGCTAGTGTTCATGATTTGTGAACAAGAGCTCTCAGGGAGTTTAAGATTCTCACCAGTAGAGTATCACTCTTAATCTCTCAATTGATCTGAATAACTTTTAAGACTTACTCCCTATTTATAGAGGTTGGGTTTGGGGTCAGTCCTTATCAGATTAGGTCTCAAAATTTTGAATAAGAATCAAATTCAGATCAATATCTGATAAAATTCATGTAAAACACGTGATCTTATCCTTCGTACATCGGTAGGCTGAACTTGCCCATCGACAGACCGAACTAGAGGATCGGCATGCCGAACTGTCGAAAAAAATCTTAGCGAATCTTTTATTTTTCACTCGAGATTCTATAGGATAAAGTCCTAGTTTTAATTCAAATAACCTAATAGAAAAGTTATCTAATTAAAACAACTTTATCTAGATAATCTCTAGGAAAATAAATGAATTCCTAATAATTCTACAAGTTTATCTTGATTTAATTTATTCAAAATTAAATCAACTGATAAACATAATCGAGAAGGTAAGACAAAACTTGTCCTTAAGCCGATTATAGATAATCATATGGGGATACGATACACTATGATATGTCACAGAGACTTAGCTACACGGGCTTCATAATTTTATGTAGTTCGAGAGTGTAGCTTCAAGCTTTTACTGGAGTAGGGTTAGAGTTGATAATTATGAAATGTATATCTGGGATATTAGATTTTGTAATTATCAGAAGCTTGAACTATATAGGTCCATTTGGCCCCCTTTGCTAGCTCACAAAATCCTATAACGATACGACGGGCTTTTCCAATAATTGGAGACTTATCTCAGATTTAATTAGATTGGTTGAAATTTGAAAGAATCAAATAATTCATGTTTGTTTATTGGTTGAATTAATTTTGTGATAAAAATTAATTCAAGATAAACTTGTTGAATTATTGGGATCAGATATTTCTTGTCTGTTTATCAGTTGATTTAATTTTGGATAAATTAGATCAAGATAAACTTGTAGAATTATTGAGAATTCATTTATTTTCTTAGAGATTATTTAGATAAAGTTGTTTTAATGAGATAACCTTTCTATTGGGTTATTTGAATTAAAATTGAGGCTTTATCCTATAGAATCTCGAGTGAAAAATAAAAGATTCGCTGAGAGTTTAATCAGCAGTTTAGTATGCCGATCATCGTGTTTGGCCTGTCGATGGGGCCTGTTCGGCCTACCGATCATCCTAATTGGCCTGCCGATGAGCGAAGGATAAGATCACACGTTTTTACATGGATCTTATTAGATATTGATCTGGATTTGATTCTGATTTGAATTTTGAGACCTAATCTGATAAGGACTTAACCAAGACCCAACCACCATAAGTAGGGAGTAAGTCACATAAGTTATTTAGATCAATTGAGAGATTAAGAGTGATACTTTGCTAGTGAAAATCTGAAAACTCCCTGAGAGCTCTTGTTCACAAATCATGAACACTTGCTTTGGGTTCTTTCAATTGGTTGGAAAGAGAGTCACCTGGTGGAAGAGCTGTACGTGTAAGCCTACACTCACTCCGATCGTGGATAGAGAATAGCAAAGAAGACTAGTTGATTGAGGCTCTTCTAGAACGTTACTTCTCTTCACGCTTTGCGGGGGGTTCTTTAGCAATCGAAGGTTGTAAGATCTGGTTAATTTATGCACATAGCATGTCAAACTTGTGTTTTGGAAAATACTCTGATATAAAATTTTTAAAATTTCACTATGTACTATTTTTCTAACAATTGGTATTAGAGCCATGGTTTTTACATAAATTTACATGTTTGTGATCGTGCTATATGTATAAATTTTGTGATCTTAATCTTTCCTATGCTTGAATTTACTTTTATAGAGAGTTGACACTCTAAGTTTCTATATTTTTTTATGTTGTCACGGATTATGCGCTGAATTTTTATTAATTAATTAATTATGGTTGATTAAATGGTTATTTAATTATTTATTAATTAATTAATTTATACCGGTTATGATTCCTTAGAGGTTAGAATGTGTATCTAAGTTTTTATGTAATTAGATGGCAGACTATCATCTTCGTCTAGGAATTATTATTTAATTTTAAATTTGCAAGAATTTTGTAATTAAATTATTATTCGGAGAAGACGGATCTAGAAGAATGATAATGGCACTCCTAGGTATTTCCTAAGTCTCTAATTTTATGTTTTTGAATTGTTGAAAATAAAATTGATGAATTGCATTAAAAATTGTATTTTATGAAATAGGAGATTTCTGCTCGATCGGCATGCTGAACCTCATAGTTTGGCAGGCCGATGATCACAGATCGGCAGGCCAGACGTGTGGTTTGACAGGCCGTCAGCAGAGCAGAAATCAAAAGGCTCTGGCAGCAGGCCAAACTTTTATGGATCGGCAGGTCGATGGAGCATGACCAGCAGGCCGATCACCCAGATCGACCTGCCAACCAAGAGCTGAAAATTTTTCTAGAAAAGGTACAGTTTTCAATGCAATTTTAATTTTGTTTTTGGGACAATTTTGAGAAACATTAAATTTGGATATGACTGGAAATATGAAGTATTCGATTCATACGGGATTGAAGACTTGAAGATGGGCATTACATGAAGAAGGATACAGCTTGAGGATTCAAGGATGAAGAATCGATAATATGTCTCGATTATTCTCTTGTAATCTTAGTTTTCTATTCTCTAGGGTGGAATCATAATGTTACGGTTATTATTATTTTGCTTATAGTTTTGCTTGATTGCTTTACTTGTCTGCATTATAATATAATTTGCGATGTATATTGATAACATGTCATATAGAATAGGGACTGCCGCTCATATTAAAATTGTTCATGCATATTCTTAAAATAAAACCTTGATTTCAAAAGATTGAGTGGGAGAAGGTTTTCGAAGACAGAACCTAAGGCCTCCATCATTGGTCCATAGGCAGAATATGGTGGTCCCAACCCCTAGGAAGGGATTTCTATCATGTTCCAAATTGCATCTCTGAGAGGATAAGGTATTTTAGCATGATTTATGGTTGCACACCTCTAGGTGGTGATTGTAAATCATGGATAAAATATTAAAACGATGGTTATACACTCACGTTAATTTTATTATTAACCTCCCCTATGAGCTCTGTTAATAAAATTAATGGCCAAAGAAACGATTATTAATATATGCTAGATCATACGGGTCATGGATGGCATATATTAATCAGGATGGGATCCATGTTCCTGATTGAATTTAGCATGACTTTCCTAGGAGCTTGTTGAATTTTGAGTTGGGAATTATCATTGTAAGGTTGTGATATTTTCAAGGTTTTGACACATAAACACATTTGTATTTTTACATGATCGTGTTATCTTACTAAATTATTATTATATGTTTGCTTATGTTTGGTATATGATTCTTTATTGTAGATGAAAAATGTCTAAAAATGCTTTATCATCAATACTTAATAAAAACCTATTAACTGGAGAGAATTATAATGATTGGAAACGGAACCTGAATATCGTCCTCTCCTTTGAGAAACTGAAGTATGTGCTGACAACCCCTTGTCCTCCCGAGCCTATGGGAGACTCAACTAATGAGCAATTCCAAGCGTATGATCGCTGGAAAGATGCTAATGATCAGGCCCGTTGCTATGTTATGGCTAGCGTGAATAACGTGCTGTAGGCTCAACATCAGGATTATGAGACTGTGAAGTAGACCTTGGATAATCTTGAGGATATGTTTGGAGGCCAAGCTATAACAAAGCGGCAAGGGACGCTTTGAAAACTTCTTAACTATAAGCAGAGGCCAGGGACATCTATAAAGGAGTAAATGATGTTGGTCATGGGTTACCTCGCTGAGGCTCAAACCAATGGAGCCGACATCGATGCTGAAACTCAGATGACTATGGTCTTTGAGACTCTATCAAAGGAAGTTATTCCATTTAGAGCTACTTTTAATATAAGCAATAGACAGGATATGACCTTGACGGAATTAATGAAACAGTTATAGGAGTTCGAACTGCTGATCAGGGAGTCTCCTGTGGGTGGAGAGGCCAACATGGTAGCTGCTTCTAGTTCCAATCTTAACTCTGGGAATAGAAAGAAGCAACAGGCCAAGAACGGGAAGTCTTCTATTCCTACTACTACCAAGAGTAAGAAGAAGAAGAAGAAGAAGAACCCAAAGAAGCTTAAGTGCTTCTTTTGTGGGAAGGTCGGGCACATAAAGAAGCATTGCAAGGACTTACTTTTCAAAGGAGGTAGGTGTGCTCTTCTGTATTTAGAAACTTGTTTGGTTGAGGAATCCAGTGATATTTGGGTCATAGATTTTGGTGCAACTAATCATGTTTGTGTTTCTCTACAGGGGTTCAAAGAAACAAGAAGTCTGCTACGTTAAGACTTCATGCTTCGGATGGGCGATGGATCCCTAGTCTCAGTGGAAGTAGTGGGAAACATCCATCTTTATTTTGATAATTATAGGAATTTATTTGGTAAGATTGTTTTTATGTTCCTAAATTTAAAAGGAATTTAATTTCTATAGCTTGTTTATTTAAAGACTCCTATTTGGTTTCTTTCAATGATAAAGTGGTAATTCGTAAAAACAAATCTTTTATCTGTTCTAGATGGATGTAAAATAATCTATATTTTATCAAACCAAAGATGGACTTATTGCTTAATGCTAAGATGAATGATAATAATTCTAAAAGACTTAAAACTTCTCACTCTCATAAGACTTATCTTTGGCATTTGCGGCTTGGTCATATTAACCTGAATAGGATTCAAAGGTTGGTAAGGGATGGACCTTTAAGTCACTTAAAGGTGGAATCTATACCTCAATGTGAATCTTGTTTGGAGGGTAAAATGACCATAAGACCATTCGAGTTTAAGGGCAATAAGGCCGAAGGGGTTCTAGAACTCATGCATAGTGATGTTTGCGGACCGATGAACATCTGGGCACGATAAGGGTATGAGTACTTCGTCACTTTTATTCACAATTTCTCAAGACATGGGTATGTGTACCTGATGCACCACAAAAGCGAAACTTTTGACAAGTTCAGGGAGTTTCGGGCTGAAGTGGAAAAGCAATTAGGTAGACCCATAAAGGCACTTCGATCCGATGGAGGTGGGGAATAGCTTTCTGATGAGTTCTTAGGACACTTATTAGAGAATGGGATTTTATCTCATTTGACTGCGCTGGGCACTTCGCAGCAAAATGGCATAGCGGAGAGAAGAAATAGGACTTTGTTGGACATGATTAGGTCCATGATGAGTTATTCATCAATGCGTTTATCCTTTTGGGGATATGCACTACAAACCACATGTTATCTTTTGAACAATGTGCCTTCAAAATCAGTTTCTAAAACTCCTCACGAGTTATGGACAGGTAGGAAGACATCCTTAAACCATATTCACAAATGGGGATGTCTGGCTCATGTCTTGTTTAAGGATCTGAATAAGTTGGAAGCACGTTTGGAAGTTTGCGTGTTTGTAGGATATCCAAAAGGGACTAAAGGGGGTTATTTCTATAACCCAGAGGAAAATAAAGTCGTGGTTTCAACTAATGCAACTTTCCTTGAGGAGAGTTACATGGACGACTTTAAACCTCGAAGCAAATTGGTGCTTAAGGAGTTAAGGAGTAATCCGATCACTCTAGACGTTCTGAATTTAACCATTTCGATCAGTGTAGAAAAACCAAACAAACCTACACAACAACCTCAGGGCTTTGGGGTAGTGGGAGGATCGGGCATTAACCTAAGAGGTATATGTTCAATGGGGAGGTCTCTATGGCTAAACCGGATGAACATAACAGGGATCCTTATACTTACGCAGAGGCTATGGAGGATGTTGATTCAAAACTCTAGACAGAGGCCATGAACATTGAGATGAAGTCTATGAAGACTAATCAGGTCTAGGAGCTTGTGGATCTTCCCGATGGGGTAAAACCAATAGGGAATTAGTGGATCTACAAGAGGAAAAGAGGAGTGGATGGAAAGGTCAAAACCTTTAATGCTAGACTGGTAGCTAAGGGTTATACATAAAAGGAAGGAATCGATTATGAGGAAATCTTTTCGCCTGTAGGCATGCTTAAGTCCATCTGAATTCTCTTGTCCATAGCTGTCGCTCTCAACTACGACATTTGGCAGATGGATGTCAAGACGGCTTTTCTGAATGGCTATACTGATGAGTCCATTTATATGGTACAACCAAACGGGTTCAAGATCAAGGGTCAAGAGGGTAAGGTTTGTAAGCTGTTGAAGTCAATTTCTGGACTTAAGTAGGCTTCTTGCTCTTGGAACATAAGATTTGATCAGGTGATCAAGACTTATGGGTTCTCACAAAATGTGGATGAGCCATGTGTTTATAAACACATTAAAGATAGAAAGGTGGTTTTTTTACTACTCTATGTAGACGACATTCTGCTAATTGACAATGACGTTGGGGCATTGTCATTGGTCAAATTATGGTTGACCAAGCAGTTTGACATGAAGGACTTGGGTGAGGCTAATTTTGTTCTTGGTATCCAGATCTTTCAGGATAGGAAGAACAAAAAATAGCTTTGTCCCAGGCTGGCAACATAGATAAAATTCTGAAGAGGTCTGCAATGCAGGATTCTAAGAAAGGTAGGCAGCCATCTAGGTCTGGAATTACTCTTTCTAAGAAAGACTCTCCAAAGTCTTATGAACAAAGAATACATGAAGAAGGTGCCCTATGCTTCAGTAGTAGGTAGTCTCATATATGATATGCTTTACACATGATCGGATATTAGTTATGCGATTGGGAATGTAAGTCAATTTTAGGCAGATCTAGGACCGAACCATTGGGTTGCGGCAAAGCATATTTTCAAGTACCTGAGAAGGACTCGAGGGTATATGCTTGTATATTCGGGTGATGACTTGACTCCTCTAGGATATGCTGACTCAGATTTTCAATCTTGTATGGATTCTAGGAAATCGACTTCGGGTTTTATGTTTACTCTGGGCGGTGGTGCTATCAGTTGGAGAAGTGTGAAGCAAGATTGCACTTCAGATTCAACGATGGAGGTTGAGTATGTGGCAGCTAGTGATGTTTCGAAAGAAGTAGTGTGGCTCCGCAAGTTCCTTGGGGATCTTGAGGTAGTTCCTGGTATGGTTAAGGCAATATCGCTATATTGTGATAACAGTGCGGCAGTAGCTAATGCTAAGGAACCAAGATTTCACAAGAAGAGTAAGCATATTGATTGGAAGTATCATGTGATAAAGGACTTCGTGGAGGGCGGGCATGTCACGATGTGCAAGATCACATTAGGGGACAATTTAGCTGATTCATTTCAGAAGACACTTACTAGGATAGTCTTTGAGAAGCATGTGGAAGCTATAGGGATGCGAGATTTGTCATATTTACTCACTTAGTGCAAGTGGGAGATTGTTAGACATGTATGCCCTAAGGAGTAAAAATGTAATAAGTTTTGAAAACATTTTTATCAATAAAGAATTTATTTATATACCAAATCTTGTCCTCTTTATGTTCATATTTGTTGAATGTATGTTAAGCAAACAATAGTCTAAGATTGTCGGTCTAAACCTTAAGAATTGGGCATATGATGGACAGTTTATGCGGAAGACACGATTCTTAAGGTGATGGTCTAAATCGTAAGATCCGCAATCGAGGGAATAAAGTTGGGTGCTTTATCCATCTAAAGATTGTTATGTTGTCTATATCCCTATTGGGAGATGGTTTGTCTTGACCATCGGAGGTGGACTCCGTGAATAGAAACATTGGCACGTTGTCATAGGTGACGATGTGTTGGATCAGGACACAAGTGCATTGATTTAGATTAATAATTCTGTCTCAACAAATCGATTCACTTTAGACAATCATTTGTATTGTATCTTAATCTTGAGATAAATAATGGGCCCATTGTCTTGACTTGTGTCTTTTAATGTACCAAAGGGTGACACCCACATCTTAATAGTGGTATGCATACCGGTGCATTTGAGGCATGACTCTTGATAGCATAGACCTGTTATTCATAGATATGGAATCCATAGCTCCTCTTTAGGAGCAGTGATATCCTCTTATATGCGTTATCCTGTAATTGAAAAACTAGAGTGCTCAATTATTTGGATACATAGGTGTAACCAAATGGTATACTGTCTTTGGATGATAAGTTTTTCGATAGTGAGATAATGGAACGTAAGATAAAAATAATCGAGAAGGTAAGACCGAACTTATCCTTAAGCCGATTATGGATAATCATATGGGGATGCGATACACTATGATATGTCATGGAGACTTAGCTACACGAGCTTCGTAATTCTATGTAGTTCAAGAGTGCAACTCCAAGATTTTAGTGGAGTAGGGTTGGAGTTGATAATTATGAAATGTATATCTGGGATATTGGGTTTCGTAATTATCGGGAGCTTAAACTGTATAGGTCCATTTGGTCCCCTTTGCTAGCTCACAAAATCCTGTAACGATATGGTATGCTTTTCAAAAAATTGGAGACTTATGTCAGATTTAATTAGATTGGTTGAAATTTGAAAGAATCAAATAATTCATGTCTGTTTATCGGTTGAATTAATTTTGTGATAAAAATTAATTCAAGATAAACTTGTTAAATTATGGGGTTCGGATAATTCTTGTTTGTTTATCAGTTGATTTGATTTTGGATAAATTAGATCAAGATAAACTTGTCGAATTATTGGGAATTCATTTATTTTCTTAGAGATTATCTAGATAAAGTTGTTTTAATCAAGTAACTTTTCTATTGGGTTATTTGAATTAAAACTAAGACTTTATCCTATAGAATCTCGAGTGAAAAATAAAAGATTCGTTGAGATTTTAATCGACAGTTCGGCATGCCGATCGTCGTGTTCAGCCTGCTGATTGGGCCTGTTTGGCCTGTCGATCATCCTGATCGGCCTACCGATGAGCGAAGGATAAGATCACGCGTTTTTACGCGGATCTTATCAGATATTGATCCGAATTTGATTCTGATTCTAATTTTGAGACCTAATCTGGTAAGGACTGACCCTAGACCCAACCTTTATAAATAGGGAGTAAGTCACATAAGTTATTTAGATCAATTGAGAGATTAAGAGTGATACTCTGCTGGTGAGAATCTGAAAACTCCCTAAGAGCTCTTATTCACAAATCACGAACACTTGCTTTAGGTTCTCTCAATTGGTTAGAAGGAGAGTCACCTAGTGGAAGAGCTGTACGTGTGAGTTTACACTAACTCCGATCATGGATAGAGAATAGCATAGAAGACCAGTTGGTTGAGGCTCTTTTGGAACGTTGCTTCTCTTCATGCTTTGCGGGGGGGTTCTTCGGCAATCAAAGGTTAGCAAGATCTGGTTAATTTATGCATATAGCATGTCAAACTTGTGTTTTGGAAAATACTCTGATATAAAATTTTTAAAATTCTACTGCGTACTATTTTTCCAATACTTACACCCTATGGGTTTTACCCTTTCAGGAAGATCCACAAGCTCCCAGACTTGATTAGTCTCCATAGACTTCATCTTTGTGTTCATGGTCTCTGTCTAGAGTTTTGAATCAACATCCTCTATAGCCTCTGCATAAGTTTAAGGATCCCCGTCATGTTCATCCGGTTCAGCCAAAAAGACCTCCCCATTGAACATATACCTCTCAGGTTGACGCCTAATCCTCTCACTATACCGAAGCCCCTTAGGTTCTTATTCAGGTTCGTTTGTTTTTTCTACACTGATCAGAATGGTTTCATTTAGAACCTTTAGAGTGATTAGATCACTCCTTAACTCCTCAAGCACCACTTTGCTTCGAGGCTTAAAGTCGTCCATGTAACTCTCCTCAAGGAAAGTTGTCTTAGTTGAAACCACGACTTTATTTTCCTTTAGGTTATAGAAATAACCCCCTTTAGTCCCTTTTGGATATCCTACAAACATGCAAACTTTCAAACATGCTTTGAAGTTATTCGGATCCTTAAATAGGACATGAGCCGGACATCCCTATATGTGAATATGGTTTAAGGATGTCTTTCTGCCCGTCCATAACTCGTGAGGAGTTTTAGGGACCGATTTTAAAGGTACATTGTTCAAAAGATAATATGCGGTTTGTAGTGCGTATCCCCAAAAGGATAAAGGTAATGATAAATAACTCATCATGGACCTGATCATGTCCAACACAGTCCTATTTCTTCTCTCTGCTATGTCATTCTATTGCAGAGTGCCCGACGCAGTCAAATAGGATAAAATCCTATTCTCTAATAAGTGTCCCAAGAACTCATCATAAAGGTCTTCTCCACCTCGATCGGATCAAAGCACCTTTATGGGTCTACCCAATTGCTTTTCCACTTCAGCTGAAACTCCTTGAACTTGTCTAAAGTTTCGCTTTTGTGGTGCATTAGGTACACATACCCATACCTTGAGTAATCGTCAATAAAAGTGGCAAAGTACTCATACCCTCCTCGTGCCCAGATATTCATTGGTCTGTAAACATCACTATGCACAAGTTTTAAAACCCCTTCGGCCCTATTGCCCTTAGACCCGAATGGTCTTTTGGTCATTTTACCCTCTAAACAAGATTCATATTGAGTCCATCCCTTACCAACCTTTGAATCCTATTCAGGTTAATATGACCAAGGCACAAATGCCAAAGATAAATCTTATTAGAGTGAGAAGTTTTAAGTCTTTTAGAGTTATTATCGTTCATCTCATCATTAAGTAGTAAGTCCATCTTTGGTTTGATAAAATATAGATTATTTTGTATCCATCCAGAACAGATAAAAGATTTATTTTTACGAATCACCACTTATCATTAAAAGAAACCAAATAGGAGTCTTTAAATAAACAAGCTACAAAAATTAAATTCCTTTTAAATTTAGGAACATAAAAATAATCTCGCAAAATTAAATTCCTATAACTATCAAAATAATGGACTCTCCCACTGCTTCCGCTAAGAGCAAGGATCCACCGCCCATCCGAAGCATGAAGTCTTCATGTAGCAGACTTCTCGTTTCTTTGAACCCTTATAGAGAAACACAAATATGATTTGTTGCACTAGAATCTATAACCTAAATGTCACTGGATTCCTCAACCAAACAAGTTTCTAAATACAGAAGATCACACCTACCTCTTTTGAAAAGGAAGTCCTTACAATGCTTCTTGATGTGCCCAACCTTCCCACAGAAGAAGTACTTAAGCTTCTTCAGGTTCTTCTTCTTCTTTTTCTTGCTCTTGGTATTAGCAGGAATAGAAGACTTCCCGTTCTTGGCCCATTGCTTCTTTCTATTCCCAGAGTTAAGATTGGAACAGACGCAGCTACCATGTTGGCCTCTCCACCCGTAGGAGACTCCCTGATCAGCAGTTTGAACTCCTGTAACTGTTTTATTAATTCTATAAAGGTCATATCTTGCCTAGTGCTTAAATTAAAAGTAGCTCTAAACAGAATAAATTCCTTTGATAAAGTCTCAAAGACCATAGTCATCTGAGTTTAAGCATCGATGTCGGCTCCATTGGTTTGAGCCTCAACGAGGTAACCCATGACCAACATCATGTGCTCCTTTACAGATGTCCCTGACCTCTTCTTATAGTTAAGAAGTTTTCGAAGCGCCCCTTGCCGCTTTGTTATGGCCTGGCCTTCAAACATGCCTTCAAGATTATCCAAGATCTGCTTTGTAGTCTCATAATCTTCATGTTGAGCCTGCAACATGTTATTCATGTTAGCCATCACATAGCAGTGGGCCTGATTGTTTGCATCTTTCTATCGATCGTACACTTGGAATTGCTCATTGGTGGAATCTCTCGTAGGCTCGGGAGGACAAGGGGTTGTCAGCATAAATTTTAGTTTCTCAAAGGAGAAGACGATATCCAGGTTCCGTTTTCAATCATTATAATTCTTTCCGGTTAATAGGTTTTTGTCAAGTATCAAAGATAAAGCGTTTTTAGACATTTTTAATCTACAATAAAGAATCATATAACAAACACAAGCAAACATGTCATAATAATTTAGTAAGATAACACAATCATATAAAAGAATGTAAATGTGTTTATGTGTCAAAACCTTGAAAATATCACAACCTTACAATGATAATTCCCAACTCAGAATTCAACAAGCTCCTAAGGGAGTCATGCCAAATTCAATCAGGAACACGGATCCCCTCCTAATTAATATATGCCATCCAGGACCCATATGATTCAAAATATATTAATAATTGTTTCTTTGGCCATTAATTTTATTAACAGAGCTCCTAGATGAAGTTAATAATAAAATTAAGGTGAGTGTATAACCATCGTTTCAATATTTTATCCATGATTTATAATTACCACCTAGGGGTGTGCAACCATAAATCATGCTAAAATACCTAATCCTCTCAGAGATCCAATCTGGTACATGATAGAAATCCCTTCTTAGGGGTTGGGACAATCATGTTCTTCCTACGGACCAACGATAGAGGTTGTAAGTCCTCTCTTTGAAAACCTTCTCTCACTCAATCTTTTGAAATCAAGGTTTGATTTTAAGAACATGCATGAACAATTTTAATATGAGCAGTATTCCCTATTCTATATAACATGTTATCAATATACATGGCAAATCATATAATAATGCAGACAAGCAAAGCAATGAAGCAAAGCTACAAGCAAAATAATAATAACCGTAATATTATGGTTTCACTCTAGAGAATAGAAAATAAAAATCACAAGAGAACAATCGAAACATATTATCGATTCTTCATCCTTGAATTCTCAGGTTGTATCTCTCATCATGTAATGTCTATCTTCAAGTCTTCCCGTATGAATCGAATACTTCATATTTTCGATCATATCCAAATTTAATGTTTCTCAGAATTGTCCCAAAATAAAATTAAAACTGTACCGAAAATTGTACCTTTTTTGAAAAAAATTTTAGCTCTTTGCCAGCAAGCTGATCTAGGTGATCGGCCTGCCGGTCATGACCCATCGGCCTGTCGAACTGAAAGTCTAGCCTGCCGCCAGAGCCTTCTAATTTCTACCCCACTGTCAACCTGCTGAACCTCACATCCGGCCTGCTGATTTGTGACCATCGGCCTGTCGAATTGGAAGGTTCGGCATGCCGACCGAGCAAAAATCACTCATTCTAAAAAATACAATTTTTAATGCAATTCATCAATTGTATTTTCAACAATTCAAAAACATAAAATTAGAGACTCAGGAAATACCTGTGAGTGCCATCATCAATCTTCTAGTCCGCCTTCTAGATCCGTCTTCTTTAAATAATTGTTTAATTACAAAATTCTTACAAATTTAAAAATAAATAATAATTCCTAGACGGAGATGATAGTCTGTCATCTAATTAAATAAAAACTTAGATAAACATTCTAACATCTAAGGAACCATAACCGGTATAAATTAATTAACTAATAAATAATTAAATAACCATTTAATCAACCATAATTAATTAATTAATAAAAATTCACCACATAATCCATGACAACATAAAAAAAATATAGAAACCTAGAGTGCCAACTCTCTATAAAATTAAATTCAAGCATAAGAGAGTTAAGATCACAAAATTTATACATATAGTATGATCACGAACTCGTAAATTTATATAACAACCATGTCTTTGATACCAATTGTTAGAAAAACAGTACGCAACAGAATTTTAAAATTATATATCAGAGTATTTTCTAAAACACAAGTTTGACACGCTATATGCATAAATTAACCAGATCTTACTAACTTTTGAATGCTGAAAAGCTCTTGCAATCAGTGAAGAGAAGTAACATTCTAGAAGGACCTCAACTAACTAGTCTTCTTTGCTATTCTCTATCCACAATCGGAGTGAGTGTGGGCTTACACGTACAGCTCTTCCTCTGGGTGACTCTCATTCCAACCAATTGAGAGAATCCAAAGCTAGTGTTCGTGATTTGTGAACAAGAGCTCTCAGGGAGTTTTAGATTCTCACCAACAGAGTATCACTCTTAACTCTCAATTGATCTAAATAACTTTTAAGACTTACTCCCTTTTTATAAAGGTTAGGTCTGGGGTCAGTCCTTATCAAATTAGGTCTCAAAAATTCGAATCAGAATCAAATTCGGATCAATATCTGATAAAATCTATGTAAAATGCGTGATCTTATCCTTCACACATCGGTAGGCCGATCTGCCTAATCGGCAGGCCAAACTTGCCCATCGGCATGCCGAACTAGAGGATCGACATGCTGAACTGTCGAAAGAAATCTCAACAAATCTTTTATTTTCCACCCGAGATTCTATAGGATAAAGTCTCAGTTTTAATTCAAATAACCCAATAGAAAATTTATATAATTAAAACAACTTTATCTAGATAATCTCTAGGAAAATAAATGAATTCCTAATAATTCTACAAGTTTATCTTGATTTAATTTATTCAAAATTAAATCAACTGATAAATAGACAAGAATTATCCGATCCCAATAATTCAACAAATTTATCTTGAATTAATTTTGTCACAAAATTAATTCAACCGATAAACAAACATGAATTATTTGATTCTTTCAAATTTCAACAATCTAATAAATCTGACATAAGTCACCAATTATTGAAAAAGCACATTGTATCGTTATAGGATGTCGTGAGCTAGCAAAGGGGACCCAATAGACCTATATAGTTCAAGCTCTCAATAATTACGAAACCCAATATCTCATATATACATTTCATAATTATCAACTCCAACACTACTCCACTAAAAGCTTGGAGCTACTCTCTCGAACTACATAGAATTACGAAGCCCGTATAACTAAGTCTCCATGACATATCATGATGTATTGTATCCCTATAGGATTATCTATAATCGACTTAAGGACAAGTTCTGTCTTACCTCCTTGATTATTTTTATCTTACATTCTATTATCTCACCATCGGAAAACTTACCATCCAAAGACAGTATACCAATCGGTTACATCTATGTATCCAAATGGTTGAGCGCTCCAATTTTTCAATTATAGGGTAACACATATCAGAGGATATCACTACTCCGAAAGAGGAGCTATGCATTCCTTATCTATGAATAATAGGTCTACGCTATCAAGAGTCATGCCTCCAACATACCGGCATGCATACCACTATTAAGATGTGGGTGTCACCCTTTGGTACATCAAAAGACACAAGTCAAGACAATGGCCCCACTATCCATCTCAAGATTAAGATATAATACAAATGATTGTCTAAAGTGAATCAATTTTTTGAGATATAATTATTAATCCAAATCAATTCACTTTATGTCCCGATCCAACGCATCGTCACCTATGACAACGTGCCAATGTTTTTATTCACGAAGTCCACCTTTGATGGCCAAGACAAACTATCTCCCTATTGGGATATAGACAACATAACAATCTTTACATGAATAAAGCGTCCAACTTTATTTCCTCGATTGCGGATCTTATGATTTAGACCATCACCTTAAGAATCGGGTCTTCTGTACAATCTGTCCATCATATGCCCAATTCTTAAAGGTTTAGACTGACAGTCTCAGACTATTGTTTGGTTAACATGCATTCAATAAATATGAACGTAAAGAGGACAAGATTTGGTATATAACAATAAATAAATTCTTTATTGATAAAAATGTCTCCAAAAACTTATTATATTTATACTCCTTAGGGCATACATGTGTAACAACAACAAGTTATGGGACAGATTTGGCACAAAAATAACACTGCCTGTAAAGTCAGGTTCTTTGAAACAATAATAAAACCTTTGCCTACCATCGTTGAAATTGATCCATCTACTATCTAGACCTTAGATCCCTTTGGACAAGAATAATATGTCTCAAATAATGACCTATTTTCCATCATATGATCCGATGCCCCTGAGTCTATAATCTAGGGTTTTAACTGTTTAGTTTTCACATTTAGAGCACTTAGGAATTTACCTTTTTGTGCTATTGTTCTAGTGCCAATGGCTGATTAAGGAGAGGAAATTTGGGCAAACATTTCTATAGTAAATTGAGTTGTTCTTTGCTGAACAAGTTTCCTATTGTTGGTTGTTCTTCTCCGTTAGCAAAAAAACTCTTCCTTTCTTGATTTGTTTTTGAAAACTATTTAAGGTTATTGTTTGATTTTAAGTGAGTAGGCTTACCATAGATTTCCAACATGTTTCTTTGAGATGCGCCGGCTTGTGGCAATGGTGGCACCAAGGTCTAGGCTTTTGCCCCTTGTTGCCTGAGTTTTGAGACTTCTATATATTCGGTCCTCGAGAGATAAGGGCTAATCCTTCGACAGCGTTTGAGGCTGTATTTTCTCTCAATATTACCTTCTTCTTGCATTTCTCTCTTTGAACTTTAGAGAAAGCTTCACGGATTGGTGGTAGTGGTTTTGTTGCAAGGATTCTTCCCTCGATTTCATTGAGGCTTGTGTTGAGGCCTGCTAAAAAGGCAAAAAATCTTTCCCGATCGACAATTTTTTGATAGCATGTGCTATCCTCAATGTAGTTCCATTTAAGTTCCTCAAATATATCTAGTTACTGCAAGTACTGGGAGAGTTCGTTAAAGTATTGAGTAACATTCATCTCTTCCTAGTTAAGATTATGAAGAATGTTCTGTAATTCAAAGAGTTCGGTTGTGTTTTTACTGTCAGAATAGGTCTGCTTTGTAGCTTCCCATATTTCCTATGCCATGTTGTAGAACAAGAAGATCTGTCCTATCTCATTCTCCATTGAATTGATCAGCCAGGACATTACAAGATTATTTAATGATCTCCATGCTCGATATTTGGTGTCCTCCTTCTATGAGATCTTTTTCTCGCTGGTGAGATGATCATCCTTTCCTCGTCTAGAAATATACATAATTGTAGATTGAGACCATTCAAGATAGTTCCTCCCATTAAGTTTATGTCCTGTAATGTGAAGACCCTAGTGCTCAACACCTTAATTGATGATGGAAGTGGCAAAGGGTGGGTTTGAAATATCTATTGTAGAACTGGACCCTTTTTCTCCAGTGTTGGAGTTTTTGCCATAGCTGTTTATTTCAAAGCTTTTCGCTTTGATACGATGAAGCAGAAATTGAATAGATTTCTAGAATGGAAAACTTTTTATTCAATCAAAAGTGACGAATATATTTCAGGCTTTATAGACGTGAGCCTGCTTAAGACTAGGAATAGAAAAACAACATGATATCCTACAATCTAGGACCAACTACATTTAAAAATTAAATATCCTAACTAATAGCCAAATAATAAAAATAAGATAATTGAACTCCTAAAAAATTTGAATATCAGTTAGCCACAATTGACATCCAAAATTCTACATGTTTTTATTTTCTCCTAAAAGTAAAACCAAAAAAAGCAAAAAAAAAAATCCCATAAGAGCTCCATCTTGTGGAAGCATATTAGAAAAGTAACTTTATTAATAAATTTGTCTTTATTGTATTTATTTTTATATTAAAAATTACTTAATTTTAATTTTAAATAATTTAGACATATATGTTATTTGTAATCTATATTTTTATAGAGCTCATTCATAGTACTTCTTATAGTACTAGTGAATTCTCTCTTTTTTGTTCACATTAATAATCTTCTTTTTCTCCTATATTTTATTTTTGTTAATTAGTTTTTTTTTTATAGAAAATGCGACGAGATTCAATCATTATCCTTATCCCGAATTCATTTTTTGAATTTGATAATATGTCACGCCCCGGAGTACGGGAGGTAACGTGTTGGGTTAATTAAGTTAAAGAATTTAATTAATTAATTACAAAAAATGTGACAATTTTAATCTTTTAAACAAATAGTTATGATAATAAACAAACAAAATAGAACAAATAAAATAAAATAATGAAGAGAGAGAAATGCGTGTTGGGTCCCACCAGACGCATAACTTGTGCACACACATAGTATCGACAATATGCAAATTACAACCACACTCCAAAATAGAGAGAGATTATAATACATGCCTTGATTAATTTATAGAAACAACCTATTCAGGTCTTCTACTACTCACAAATCCGGTCGGCGGACTCTCCGTTGATCCTAAGCTGAATTCCACCTAGGGGAAAAGGTTTGAAAAAATAAAAAAGTGAGCGAAAGGCTCATTAGGACTATGCTTTAAAAACAGATAAATAATTTAGACATAAACTTTGTCATTCAAGAAAATAATTAGAAAAAAGTATCAAATAAATAAATTCACTTAAATTATCCTTGTCAAAATCAGTTTGTCCAAAAAGTACCTTTTTATCTTTCTTGGGCAAACCATAATTATCGCTGTTGAAGTGGCCTAGCTGGGTTTCGGGACCTGCCTCCAATGTCGCATACTACACGACCCGATCTCTAAATTTGGCATAATGCCCATCTATGTATTTCTATAATTATTAAAATCTCATTTTACCAAGTATAATCATTTACATACATTATGTTGTTCATTATGAAAATCACCTCATTCTACTGTTTATGAAAACAACTGATAAAAACCTTTTTCAATGGAAAATACTTTGAAAGAAATCATTTTGAGGCCAAATCAATTAAAAAAAAAACTTAGTTACCAAGGAAGGAGTAGAAGTCCTACCTCAATATTCGTGCCGATGTCCCACACTGTAGTCCTAATCCTTTATACGTTAGTTCTACGGAATCACGAACAACCTTAAATATGAACTAGGTTTATCAGTATCTAGCTTAAGATATCCTATGTTGCTAAACTATCTTACGATGTCCTAGTGTGTCGTTTAAGTCCATACAATCACACTGCAAGAATAAAATCTCAATCGGGGTTCAAAATAGTAAAAATGGATAAAAAGCGACAAATTTTTACTACGCCTGGTCAGCCTACCAGTTTCCCTAGTTCAGCCTACAGAACTATACAGTTAAGCCTATCGACAAATCAGGTCGGTAGCCAGACTTATGAATCTAGCCTGCTGAACTAGAAAATTTTAGAATTTTCCAAAATCAGATCTCAGCATCCCCGCGCCCAATTCTCATTTTCACCTATTTTTTTTTATTTCCCAGGCATGAAAAACACTCATAGATGACAAAAAAACATAATAGAACACCTTTAAATCAGTTTAATTAAGATTTGCATAGAAAAATTCAAGAAAATCTAAAAATGAGATAAATAGAGGAAAAATAGAAAAACTTGGTTTAAATTCATTTTTCATCAAACTAAGCTTAGATTCTAGATATTTTAGGTTCCTTTAACTTAGATTCAAGATGTTCTAAACTCAAAAAGGCTCGAATTTCAAAATGCTAAGAAAATTGAAAATTTTAGAAAAAGTTTAGAATTTGAAAACTAACCTTGATTTAATCTTTGAATCAAGTTTGTGATTGTTCAAACGTGCTCCCGAGCTTCTAATCCACTGAAAACTGAAGCTTGGGCTTGATTTGGAATAAAAAATTTGAAAGAAAGAGAGAGAGAGAGAGAGAGAAAGAGAGGCAGTGAGAGAGAAAGAGGGAGACGAGAAAGTGAGTGTGTGCTGAGAGTGAGTGGGGGAGGGAAAAAGGGAGGGAGAGATTAAATAAGCAAAAAGGAAGGGTGGTTTCCAACAAGGAAACCATGTGCAGCACACAGGTTTCAAGCGGGACGTGTTTGGTATTTGATAAATTGTTGTGTATTAAAAATTCAAAATAACAAATACAAATAAAAATAATCAAAAGTAATTGAAAATGATTAAAATAAAATAATTAGAAATAACATTAATTTAGAAATATCACAAAATAGTTAAATTTAAGTTTAAAACTACATCGTGGCATAGTAATCCATCATTTTATACATTAATATCACTTAATTAATTTTGGGGCGTTACTGCTTTCCACCCCTAAAAGAAATTTCACCCTCGAAATTTACAAATCAGCTCAAAAACAAAACAAATGCGGATACAACTCTTGCATAGTGGATTCTAACTCCCAGGTGGCTTCATCAACCCCATGATGTTGCCACACAACCTTCACTAATGGTATGTCGCGACGACATAAGTTGATCACTTTCCAATCAATAATCTAGACTGGCACTTCCTCATGTGTCATGTCTTCCTGAATCTGTACATCATGGAATGAGACTATATTGTTTTGCTCGGGTGAACACTTACGAAGCATCGACACGTGAAATACGTCATGAACATGAGAAAGCTCAGAAGGATGATCAAGCTGATAAGCGACCTCACCAACATGTTGAGTAATCTCAAACGGTCCAACATACATCGTTGCAAGCTTAACACTTACTTTGAATCACATGACGCCTTTACAAGGTGAAACCTTTAAGAGAACAAAATCTCCTACCTTGAATTCCAAGGGTCGGCGTCTTCTATCTGCATAACTCTTCTGTCTACTCTGAGCTGCCTTCAATCGATCTTGTATTACGGTGACCTTCTTGTTGCTGTCACAGATCTCATTTGGTACGAGAATAATACTATCTTCTAGTTCAGCCCAACACATCGGTGATCAACATGGTCGTCTATACAACGCTTCAAACGGTGCCATGTCAGTGCTCACTTGGTAGCTGTTGTTGTATGCAAACTCAACCAGATGCAGATACTTCTTCCAGTTCCCACCGAAGTCTAACACACATGCATGTAACATGTCTTTGAGGATCTAAATGACTAGCTTAGATTGCCCATCAGTCTGAGGATGAAACGCCGTGCTGAAATTCAAGTTCGTTCCCAAGGCCTCGTAAAAGCTCCTCCAGTATTTGACGTTGAATCTGGTGTCTCTATCAGATGTGATGATAAGGGGACTCCATGTAACCTTACTATATTCTGCAAGTATAACTCTCTGAGAACTTTCCTCGAGCATGTCGACTTGCAAAAGGATGAAATGCACTGATTTCATTAATTTGTCGACCACGACCCAAATCGCATCATGCTTTTGGTCTGTCCTCGGTAAACCAGCAAGAAAATCTATCGTGATGTGCTCCCATTTCTACCCTAGAATGGGAAGCGGTGAAGCTGACCTACTGGCTTTTGGTGCTTGACCTTCACCTGGAGACAAGTCGTACACTTGGCTACATATTCTCGAGCGTCCTTCTTCATGCCTTTCCACCAATATTGCCTCTTTAGATCATGATACATCTTTGTGCTCCCTGGATGAATGGTGAACTGAGATTTGTGGGCTTCATCCATTACAGCCTTCATCACTTCTACGATTACCGAAACTACTAGACGTTCCCTAAAGTACAACGATCCATCAACACGTATCCTCCATTCTTCAAATTATTCTCCATTCTAAATTCGCATCCAAATTCCTTGCGGGTGCTAGTCTCTCCACTGATTTTGCTTTACCATCTGAATAAGAGTTGGGGTCATCTCCATATGATACACCAAAACTCGATCGTAGTCTTCATAATATTGTAGCCTATACTCACTCACTATTGCAACTCTTTTCCAATCCTCAAGAGCGAAACAAGCAAGAATCCCTGAACACTTCTTGCTGAGCCCATCCACGACTACGTTAGCTTTCCTGGGATGGTATTGTAGCATGAAATCATAATCTTCCATGTATTCCATCCATCTTCACTGTCTCAAGTTCAGATCCCTTTGAGTGAACAAATACTTCAAACTCTTGTGGTTGGAGAAAACCTGGAATGTCGCCATATACAAATAGCATCTCTAGATCTTCAGTGCATGAGTCACCGTTGCGAGCTCTACGTCATAAGTAGGATAGTTTCGCTTGTGAGGTCGTAACTGTCTTGATCCATACACCACCATGCATCCATGTTACATCAACACGCATCCAAGTCTGCGTCTTGAAGCATCTGTGTAAACCTTGTACGGCTCTTCACTATTTGGGATAATCAACACTGGAGCTGTAGTCAGTCGATTCTTCAACTCCTAGAAGGCAAATTTGCATTCTTCATCCTACTCAAACTTGACATTCTTCCTGATCAGTCTTGTCAGCGGCACTACTATTTTTGAGAAGTCCTTTACAAATTTCCTATAGTATCCTACGAGTCCTTAGAAACTACAGACGTCTGCTACATTCTTCGGTCGTTCCCACTCCACTATGGCTTCCACCTTGGACGGATCCACTGAGATGCCTTGCTTGGAGATGACATGTCCCAAAAACTTAACTTCTATAAACCAAAACTCACACTTTTCTTTCTTGGCGTACAACTGGTGCTCCTGCAAAGTCTGAAGCACAATCTTAAGGTGTTGCTCATGCTCCTCCTAAGTCTTAGAGTAGACCAAAATATCATCGATGAACATGATCACAAACTGATCCAAATAAGGCCTGAAAATCTTGTTCATCAGGTCCATGAATGCTGTTGGAGCATTCGTCAATCTAAATGGCATCACCAAAAACTTAAAGTGCCTATACCAGATCCTGAAAGCTGTCTTGGGAATGTCTTCTTCTTTAATCCTGAGCTGGTGGTATCCTGAACGTAAATCTATCTTTAAAAAGTATCGCGAACCTCCCAACTAATTGAATAACTTATCGATCCTAGGCAGTGGATATTTGTTCTTCACGGTGACCCGATCTAGCTGCTGATAGTCTATACACAACTTGAGGGTCCCATCGTGCTTCTTAGAGAAAAAAATTGGTGTGCCCCACGGTGATGTGCTACTCCAGATATATCCCTTGTCAACAATCTCCTAAAGTTGCTTTCTCAATTCTTTTATTTCTGTCGGCGCCATCTGATAAAGTGCTATGGAAATCAGTGCCATTCCTGGAAGCAACTCAATGCCAAACACAATCTCCCCGTGTGGCGACAATCCTGGTAGCTCGTCGGGGAAGACATCTTCAAACTCGTCAACCACTAGTATTACTACACTCCTTCTCGATGTACTGGACTCTCTTTGTAGATTCATAGGGAAAGCGTAGTAGGCTAGATTCTTCCGCCTTCTGAGACAAGTCTTCATGAGATGCTTACTCATTATTCAATCATTACCACCCTAGTAAGTGATTGTCTTTCCCCTATCAGACATTAGGGTCACTCTCCTAAGTTGGTAGTCTACAACTACATTGTACTTGGACAACCAGTCCATTCCTAGAATTACATCATATGAACTCATGGGGATTACAATCAAATCACTCTTTAGAATCCACCCCTAATCTTTATTTTACAGGATTTACTTATACAGTTCACACACACCCATCCAAGGGTGAAGGAATAACTAAGGGCTCATCAAATTCTTCTATCTCTAATCCCAAGGCATGTACAAAAGAACTTGAAATGAGAGAATGAGTAGCATGAGTATCAAATAAAACATGGGCTAAGAACTGAGAAACTAGAACCATACCATCGACAATCGCATTGCTGGTCTATGCATCTGAACTCCCTAATGTCATGGTGTAAACCTGAACTGGAGCTTTCCCTTTTCCTTTACCAACATTACTAAGTCCTAAATTAGTCAGCCGATATTGCTGCAGCGAAGGTGATGGAACACTAGCTGTACTCGGCACTCGATATTAAGGGGCGTTGCGCTAGAAGTTCTACAGATGGTGTCCTTGTGCTGGGTATGGCAATTGTTGAGGAGAAAACTAATGGAACTGCAGCTGAGGAAATTGCTAAGTTGGAGGTAGAGTTTAAGGCTGAGGCTGACGACTGGCTCCTTCTCTGGCCTAAAGTCCTAAACGGGCACTCCTAACTAGACAGTTCCTCTTGATTTGTCCCGGCTACTGGCAATAGTGGCAATGGAAGCTATAGGGATTGTTGCTCCCGTTGCTAGATGAACTACTGCTTTTACTATTCATGTTACTCTGTTGATTCTTTCCTTGAGTTGGACGGTTGCTGGTGCTCCTCCTGCCACTCCTCTATGGTCCTCCTGACGCCCTTGCTCGATCCTCACAACATTGCATGTAATCACTTTCCGTCAATATAGTTGATGATACAAGATCACTAAAATTCTTGAGTCGTAGAGCAACTACCTACCGTCGAATAGAAACTTTAAGCCCTTCTTGAAACTTAATACACTTCTCACGCTCTGATGCCACTGTAGATGGAGCAAACCTGGCCAGCTCATTAAACTTTGCCTATTACTCCCGAACCGACATATCATCCTGTTGCAACCTGTAAAATTAAACAGCCTCCTGGTCTCTGTATCCTTGCGAGAAATAACAATCGTAGAATAGCTCCTTAAACCTGTCTAACTATTGTTTCTATTGTTCTCTAGGCGTATAGCTTGCTTCCACCAAGTGTTGGCACCACCTTTAAATTTATACGCTGCAAACTCCAAACGATACTCTGCTAGCACGCTAAGGGTATCCAAGTGTTTCACGACTGAATCTAACCAATATTCGGCTACCTGCGGATTACCATTTCTGTCGAAGGTCGAAACAAATGCACGCTGAAACTCCTTAAAGTACTCATGTTGACGATTAGCCTTGGAATCCTCTAGTCTTGCCCTTGCTACCATCTACCGAAAAGCAGCAAGCATCACCCCCATCATACTTTCCTCATTTCTTGGGTTTGCATCAGCAGCAAATGAACGACGTCTTGGTGCCATTCTTTCACTTCAAAAAACAAAATTGGACTGTCAGTGGTATTTAATTGTCGTATCTATATGTGCACAATTCCCAAGGTTCATAACCTAGGGCTCTGATACCATTCAGTCATACCCCGGAGTACAAGGGTGACGTGATGGTTTAATTAAGTTAAATATTTAATTAATTACAGAAAATGTGACAATTTTAATTTTTTAAACAAATATTTATGATAATAAAACAAACAAAATGAATAAATAAAATAAAATAATGAAGAGATAGAAATACGTGTTGAGTCCCACCGGACCCACAACTTATGCATGCACATAATATCGACAATATGCAAGTTACAACCATAGTCTAAAATAAAGAGAGATTAAAATAATACATACATTGATTAATTTATACAAACAACCTATTCAGGTCTTCTACTACTCGCAAGTCTGGTCGGTAGACTCTCCGTCAATCCTAAGCTGAATTCTATATAGGGGAAAAGGTTTGAAAACAAATAAAAAATGAGCGAAAAGCTCAGTAGGACTATGCTTTAAAAACATATAAATAATTTAGACCTAAAATTTGTGATTCGAGAAAACAATTAGAAAACAGTATCAAAGAAATAAATTCACTTAAATTATCCTTATCAAAACCAGTTCGTCTAGAAAGTATCTTTTTATCTTTCTTGGGCAAACCATAATTATCACCATCGAAGTGGCCCAACTAGGTTTCAGGACCTGCCCCCAAGGTTGCACACTATATGACCTGATCTCTGAATATGGCATCATGCCCATCTTATGTATTTCTATAATTATTAAAATCTTATTTTGCCAAGTATAATCATTTACATTCATTATGCGGTTCATTATGAAAATCACCTTATTCTAGTGTTTTATGAAAACAACTGATAAAAACCTTTTTCAATCCGTCATTGGAAAATACTTTGAAAGAAATCATTTTGGGGCCAAATCATTTAAAAAAAAAAAAACCTTGGTTACCAAGGAAGGGGTAGAACTTCTACCTTAATATTCATGCCGATGTCCCATACCGCAGTCTAATCCACTATATGTTAGCTCCACAGAACCACGAACAACCTTAAATAGGAACTAGGTTTATCAGTATCTAGTTTAAGATCTCCTATATTGCTAAACTATCTAATGGTGTCCTAGTGTGCCGTTTAAGTCCATAAAATCACACTGCAAGATTGAAATCTCAATCGGGGTTCAAAATAGTAAAAACGGATGAAACATGACAAATTTTTACTACGTCCGGTGGGCCTGTCAATTTCCCTAGTCCAGCCTGCCGAACTGTACAGCTTGGCCTACTGACAAATCAGGCCGGACTCATGAATCCAACTTGTCGAACTTCAAGTTTGGCCTACCGAACTAGAAAATTCTAGAATTTTTCAAAATCGAGTCTCAGCCTCCCCGAGTCCAATTCTCATTTTCACCTATTTTTCTCAATTCCTAGGCATGAAAACACTCATAGATGATAGAAAAACATAATAAAACACCTTTAAATCAGTTTAAACATGATTTGCATAGAAAAATTTGAGAAAATCCAAAAATGAGAAAAAATAAAAAAACTTGGTTCGAATTTGTTTTTCATCAAACTAAGCTTAGATTCTAGATATTTTAGGTTCCTCTAACTTAGATGTAAGGTTTTCTAAACTCAAAAAGGCTCGGATTTTAAAATACTAAGAAAATTAAAAAATTTAAAAAAAGTTTAGAATTTGAAAACTAACCTTGATTTAATCTTTGAATTAAGTTTGTTATTGTTCAAACGTGCTCTCGAGCTTCCAATCCACTGAAAACCGAAGCTTGGGCTTGATTTGAAATCAAAAATTTGAAAGAAAGAGAGAGAGAAAGAGAGGCAGTGAGAGAGAAAGAGGGAGACGAGAGAGAGAGTGTGTGCTGAGAGTGAGTGAGGGAAAGAGAGAGGGAGAGATTAAATAAGCAAAAAGGAAGGGTGGTTTCCAACAAGGAAACCGTGTGTTTCGAACGGGACGTAATATTTGTCACAAAATAATTATAAATCCGTGAAAAAATAGATTGAACAAAACAGATGTATCAGTTGGGAAAAAATATGAGCATCAGAGCATGTACAACGCTTTGTTACAATGGCAGGGAAAAAAAAATCACATGTGTGTATATAAATTTATTATATATATATATGTTATATACACATATATAGCTATATAAATATCTACGTTCTCTTTTTTTTTTTTTTTTTCAAAGATGAAATTAGAATACAAATCTGATGAGTTAATATCGAGATACCCATTGCATTTTCTGTCCAAACCGAAGAAGTGCGATAATTAGCTAGTCAAACCAAATTCATGCTATACGCAGATCGCTCTCTCTCTCTCTCTCTCTCTCTCTCTCTATATATATATATATATATATACACACACACATAGGCCTAATTTGAGGTCTGTAAAGACCACGTAAAATAAAAGAGGGGTATTGAGAGAGATGAAGTTGACATAAAACTGCTTCAAGTTTGAGGCAAGCAACAGGTTCTTATTGTATTTTTTTACTGCTGCCTCTGATTTAAGAATCATTCTTTTATCCACTATTGTAATATTTGCCTGTCTTCTCTCTTTCTCCTTTTCTTGTAAGTTTATCACATATATGCATATACGTATATATATATATATATAATGTCAGCTGTTTCTCAAACAGAAAATTTGCTCTGTTACTTACTTAATCTACGCGGGTCTTTAATGTTTATTATTTCTAATGAATAATTAATTAGGACATGATTGTTAATTAATTACCATCTGTTTGCAGCAGATTCAAACGTATTGCGTGTCATAGGCAAATTGACATCTGCTCACCTGCTCTTTTAGTGAGAGATAGAGAGAGAGAGAGATGTAGTGGGCTTGTGGGGTCCAAACTGCTAAACCTTGGTTATTCCAAATTAAGACCTTCCTAACTAGAAGAGTTACAATAGGTTTGCTCCAGCAAGGCACAGAAAATCATTACAACTGCACATGATCATTTACCCATCAATATAATGCTAAGAAAAAAAAAATAAAAAATACATTATCTATATATATATATATATATATATATATATATATATATATGTAACGCAAACAATTGAGTTTTAGAATGTCTGCGCATATGTATTTTAATTAGTATCTACACACCCACAGACAAGAGTATATAATAGACCAACAAATGTTTTCAGACGTACTAGTACTAATTTCTGGGTAAAAAGCTTTAATTTATATAATACAATTTCGGTTTAATTTCTCATAAAATGATTCTATTTTGGGAATATTAATTTTGATGACTTTAAAATGGTTACCTTCATACCTTACAATTAATATGTTCAGAAATATGGGATCACTTGTCTTCATCATAGTTCGTAAAGGATAAAAAGATATAATATATCTTAATTAAGACATAGCCTTAAGAAAAAAATTAGAACATAAACATTCCGTAGGAATTCCACTAAATTATTTCAAGTTAATAGATTATAACCATGTCTTATATTTTCAGGAAAAAATGCCACAAAAATTAATTTATTAACCGTCTCTTTATATGATCGTAACTAACTATGGGAATGGCGTTGGGGTGGGCTTTGGGCAGGGGTTGTGGATTTGATTCCTCTTTAATCTTTATTTCTTATTGATAGAATGGCACATGAAATGTGCTATTTAAAAAAATAAAACACATAATTATGTAATTAATTAATTCAGGTCGGAATTATTAGAACCAAAGTGCCAAGAGATAGAAAATCTTGCTTATTAATCTTTAATTAGAATTCATTGTAGTATAGCTTAGTCTCCGTCATTCAATTTCTTCTTACTTTCCTTGCTATAATACGTAGGGTTCAGTTTATTCATTTTTTTAAAAAAAAATGCATAAACCATATTTTGGCAATACACTAATACTAATAGAAAAGAATGGACCATCTTTCTGAGGTTAAGACGACCTAAATATAGCACTGGCCAGCTCACAAAAGGGTTTCATGCGAAAGTTCTATTCCAACAAGCAAAAGAAAAAGAGATCAGAGACGACTGACTAAGTAAACCCCTTGTTCCTGTTTCTTCCCTTTAACCTCTCTCAGAGCTCTCTAGATCTCTCTCTCTCTCTCTTTTTGTCTGCAACATATGATAAAATGTGCATTATAACTTTAATATATGTATATGCCATTGTTGGGGTTTTCAGAAAGAAAGCAATTCCATACTCGTAATATATATATTTATATATATATGTATAACAGTTATTTTTTCTTACATAGTTCTTCATTTAATTTCCATATTCAAGGCAAATATATAGGTGAAAAATAGTGAGTGTTATATGTTCTTATAGCATATCCGGATATGAGAAACTATTTTTTTCCTCATTAATAAACTATAACCCTATATGTATTTTATTCAGTATTTTATAGCATGTTTTAGAAATTTATACTAATTTGTTAAGTTCAGAATATACTTTATTAATTTTCTTTTGGCTAATTTCCCTAACTAGTAGAAAGATCTGTAGGTTATTATGGGACGCGGGAAGATAACAATCGCTAGAATAGAGAACAAAACCACAAGGCAAGTCACCTTTGCGAAACGCCGAGCGGGGCTTCTCAAGAAGACTCATGAGCTCTCTGTGCTTTGTGATGCCCAGATCGGCCTTATCATCTTTTCCAGTAATGGAAAAATGTACGAGTACTGCAGCGCTGAGGCAAACAGGTATACAGACACACACACACACACATATATATATATGTACTTGTGAAATATTATATAGTACTGATTAATATGGACATTTTGATCTGTTTCTATAGCTAGTTTTTTTTAAAAAAAATTCTTTGGCTTGTTTTTTTAAGATCTACATTTTAATATATGATTTTAGGATGATTGTTGAGTGTTTTTTCATGTCTACTTCAAAATGGGTGATAATATATAGTACAGTACTGATTAATATTGTATACTCCAATTATTTACTTTTTTCTATTATAAAAATATCTCATTTTTCTAGTCTTTGTTCGATCGGTTTCTTAAAAAGAGTTTTTCTTTTATTTGCGCTGTTTTAAGGTTTGTCTTCTTCAGATCTGCAACTGAATAGTACTTGTACTCTCTCACTCTCTCTCCCACCCTTTCTCGAATTAATATTATATGTTTTGTGCTCCTCGTGATGAGCAATTTTAGACCCATAATGGTCAAAATTCATTCTCTCTAATTTGAGTTCCTTGAACTGCTTTGTTGCGCTTAGATCTGTACATTGTAGTCTAACCATGCCGACTACTATTACTTTCTACCTTTGTCTCAATAATAAAGAGACCGTATGTGTTTGAGAAAAATAGAAACCGTATATATTTTTGGTCCATATATATACATACATATATATTTTTTTTTTTTAAATGATTTTTAGTACTCCATATTTCGCTTCTTTTCTGTGCGCAATAATGTTCAAAAAGGAGTTATATATGAAAACTTAAGCAAATTTCATTAATAACAAAAACTTGAGAAAAAAAAAAGAAAGAAAGAAAGAAGAAGAAGAATGGAGGAGGCTTTTTACAACAATGAAGTGTTCAGCATAGGAGAAGAGAAAACTAAAAATAACCTAGGGTTACATTGTAAATTTACTAAAATAACCTTACTAATTGCAAAGTACTAAACTACCCCTATTAATTAACATAATTTATCTAACAATATAAAGAAGTTTCTGATCATGAGCAAAAAAAAATTCTGATCAATCAGCTGCATCTGTTCAATTCATGTATTATAGTTTCGATCTCTTGTGTTTCTTTTTCTTGAAATTGACTGTCTTCCCCTTGTTTTTCCGCATCCACTATGCACATTTTATCAGGAAAGTTCCATTCGTGTTTAAGTAATAGTGCATTAGTTAAAATGCATTTTGGTAACTACATTTTTTCAAAAGAGTACAAACACACGAATTTGATTACCATCATATAATTTGCATGCATAGCAACAACCAAATTGGGTTGTCAGTTTCGGAATAGGAAGCTATAAAATTTTAAGTAGGTGCCAACTTAGTCATGATATGCTTATTATTTTTAATGCTATTTGTTGCCTCTCATTTATTTAAAAACAAGAAACGCTGGATTTGTCTGTGAAATGAAACAAACGACATTTCATCTTGTAATATATGCCACTACATCATCGTATCTACGATCGCTCTTGCATTTTCTTCTAGTTATGTAATAGATGGAGAAAATGTTATCTTTATGTTTTGTCTTCCATGGATGCAAATTGGTCGCCTGTGAAGAAATTGTTTTACAATTACTTTGTTAGACATTTAGCGCATATAAATAATTTACTGTTTAATCTCCTTGATGATTTACAGTATGGAGAATATCATAAAGAGGTACCAGCTTGCAACTGGAACTCGGATTGCGGAACACAATGAATCGGTACTAGGTTCTAAATATAATCGTCCATATCATTTAATTAAAGTATATACGTAAACAAGAACATAATTAACAAATATTATAACTTGTGCTTAATTGATCTTTACGTAGGAACAATTGCATGGGGAACTAAGAAAAATAAGAAACGACACCCACAATCTTCAACTGAGTCTGCAACGCTACACTGGGGAGGATTTGAGCTCTGTGTCGATAGATGAACTTGATGGACTTGAACACATGTTGGAGCATTCTGTCCGCAAAGTTCGAACTCGGAAGGTACACACACAGGTTTCTACGAAACCACATGCATGCGAGATCAGTTAAAATGTTTGAAATGTTAAATAATTGACCTTTCCAGTTAAATGATATGATAAAATGTGATTAGTTAGACATAATTTAGAACACCAAAAATTAGATACATGATTTGAACCACACTATTTACACATATAGGTGTGCACAATACATTGCTTTTGGTGTTAGAATATTCAACCGTAAACTTGCAAGTACTTATTGAACATATAGTATTATTAGACATTCTTGTTAGGGAATTGAGGGTGATAGAAACCTCATTCACTATACCAGCATCATGCGTTAAATCATCAAGAAATTTATTAAGAAGACATACCTAAGTTTATTTGTGAAGCAGAGTTAGAGTTACTAGTCTTTCACGTCTAAACCTTTTCTTTATAGAGAAAAAACGTAGCTTCACACGATGATAGGATATAAGCAAATGAATAATACATTATATTTAGACTAAGGACCATAACATATTTATACTGTAGGGTATTTTATTTTATTTTAGCCTATCATAAAAAAAAAATGTGATCTCATTACAAAACCTATACCTAATGAATGCCCCAAAAGCTTAATAACTTTTAATAACCTTATTTGATGACTTTTAATGGGCTAATCACATAATATACAATACAGATAATATGTAGGCCCACCTAAGGAAATTGCCAACAATTCTCTCCTAATTTTTTGCACGTTTCTAGGAAACTGACATTGCTATGTTACATGTGTGTGTCTAATATACACACATAAATATATATGACTTCTACGTTCATTAATTAGTATATATATGTTAACAATATATATACACTAGTATTTCGAAAAATGTGATTGTCATTGTTGAGTTTTTTTCACTTAATATATGATCATTACTTAAGAAACTGGTTCGTTAATTCATCATATTTTAGTGATATACTCTGGAGATGACAAAAATGAAAAAAAAAATACTTTCGATCTCAGATTTGTAATGTGGTGGTAGGTACTTGATTTTTGATACGGTCTTGTCCAAAAGCAAAGAAGAAGATAGATTTTTTGAATATAAATTATTAGTGACGCTGCGCTAATTGGATTATGTATTATTATCATTAAAAGACTTGTATCTTTAAAAATATTGTACCTGATTTTTTTTTTTTAATAATCCATCAGATTGAACTCTTGCAGCAGCAGATAGTTAACCTCCGGAGAACGGTGAAGTTAATTAATTAATTCAGAGAACGAAATAATTATAATCTCTTCTCTTTCTCTCCCAAAATCTGTAGTGCTAATGATCCTTTGTTTGATGAAACCAGGAGGAAAAATTGGAGCAAGAAAATGGACAAATCTACCATATAGTGAGTATCTCCATATATGGATTAATTAACGTCTAATGTCTAATTAATTATCAGCTAGTTAAGTAAGGGTTTTTTTCTTAAAGTCTGATATCAATTAAAGGGTTTTTTTTTTTTTTTTTGGTTGTCAACTTTGAAATTCCACATGCTGTGTTACTTCCCAATTTTGAAAGAAAAATCATTTTCATCCTTATTGAGTTATAACCCTGCCACTTGCAAACTTTAAACTCCAGTATAGTATAGAGTGTATTTTTAAAATTAGGTCCTACTGTTTTGTTATTTGCAGGGTCATAACCTTACTTTTTTAAAACAAAAAATACATTCAAAAGTGAGTGCAAAATCTTATTCGCTAGAACAAGAAAACATAAATCAATCTAAATATAACTATATATATATATATATGTACACGAATTTAAAATGCTCATTTCAAATATTCCTCATATTATTGTATATTTAGTTCTAGTGGCTGATTAGTAATTTCCTTAATTTGTATTTGTGTGTGTGTATATATATATATCTACTTAATAATCACATGCATAATTATATATTGATTAATAACACTAATGATAGTGTTTATAATTTAGATAAAAGAGCATGAGGCAGCAGCAGTTGCAATGGCCGAGCATTATCATCAGGCGGCGCAGTTGAAAATGGTGTCGAGGGCCGAAGACGAAAACCAGAATGTGAATCACGTGAATCCGAATCATGTGTTGAACCAGTTCCCGTTCGAGGGAGAAGAGCAGCCCAGCAGTATGCTTCAGCTCTCCCCACTTCAGCCTGGAGGCCACAACTTCTACGGCCCTTTTCGTCTTCTTCCCACTCAGCCCAACCTTCAAGATTACTCTCTCAACTGATCATCTCTATCTACGCCTCCACTATTATTTATAGACATATATATATATATATATATATATTTTTTTTTTTTTTTTTTTTTTATGGTACGTACCTTACACTTTGTTATAACCATATAATTAGATGTGTGTGTATGTATGTTACTAATATCTTTAAAAAGTTAATGTAATGTTTGGATCATCTGTTTAACAACTACAACATTCAAATTCTATAAAAGAGGACACTGTAGTAAAATCTGTTAGAATTGAAATTTTTTTAATCCAAACCGATGAACTTAAACATCACATAAATTTACTTTGCTGTTGGTTACATTTTTTCACAAAAGGTAAGGTGATGCGTGGAAAGTCAATTCTTAATTTCTTTTCTTTTCATGCGTTCTTACGTTTTTCTTTTTAACTTTAATAAAAAAATTATATATATATATATATATATATATATATAGTTGACAAAGTTTAAGTCCTTGATAACTTGTTTATTTTTAATGCCAATAGTGGATAACCAGTTTATTAAAAGTATTGATCTTTGGGAGTGTTTATCATAGTATAAATATTAATGTGTAAGTAAAATCGTCTATATACAAATGTGCCCTAGAACCACTTAAAAATCTATCAAGCTAAAACGATGACATTTTTCCTGAACTTATTAATAATTGGGTTGTTTTTTTTTTTTTAGATGATCTTTTATAAGCTTACCAACAAAACAATCTACTTAAACGAATTTAATTGTTGTTCTTGGTTTATGGTATTTTGCAGGGTGAGTTTATTACTAATTATAAGACAGGCCGAGGTGGTTGGATCATTTCTCACGCTAGCCAGTCTCCTTACAGTTTATATGTGCATTTCAACTTTCAAGTACTTCAGTGCATGCAGAGACATAACGATTAATGTTTGATGTTTATATATATGTTTAGTTTTCATATATCGTTTCTTTGCTGGACTTGTTTGTTATGGATTGAAGTTACTTATATTAACTTTCCTACCGAATTTGGATTTGAATTCAAGGCAAGCAAAGCAATAGACGGTTCATATTTGAGTAGCCACATATAGTGCTCAAGGATTCAAAAATCGAAATTTCCTTCTATAAAATTTCCGCAGAAATATCAATAAAATATTCATGTTTTATATTTATTTTTCTAATTTACTTTTGAATTGTTATAAAATTCATGTCCTTTTTATTTACTTTTTCAATGCAATCTTTCATAAATTTACTTTCAATGTTATAAAATTCATGTTTTTTTTTATTTACGTTATATAATCCGTAGTCTTTTGAATCATGATGAACTTTATACAATAGGATGGCCAAATCAATAAGGAAATAAGTTTGCAGGAAAACTTAGTATTATTTCTTACTTTATAGCTATTTTACTCCTTCGCATTGAGTCAACTCATAATTTGCTAAACATGGAGAGAAAGTGGGTAGGGATCAAGAGACACACATGGCATGTTTAAAATTATATTAAAAACTATTTGAAATTCAATGTTGTGGTATGGTATCACTACTAGAAATTTGTAGAATATATGACGCTCAATAAATGATAGTTTCTTACAAACTTCACGTTTAAGCAGGGGAAAAACATGAGGGAAGTATGCATAAAGCATGAAACTGTCATGGTAGGCAGCATATTACATGACGGTTTTTAGTAAAAACCGTCGTGAAAGATAATCGGTGATATTTTAAAAGCCCGCCCTCAATATAATTAGTAAAAATTTTAAAAGCTCGCTCGTTGTCACTCCCCGGAGTACGGGAGGTGACGTGGCGGATTATTTAAACTAATTAAAGGAGAATTTAATTAAAATTTTGAGTTTAAGGGGTTGAATTAAGTATAAAAGGTGGGATTTATAAGAACACTTTTATGAAGAATTCATATACATTAGACAATTTAAAACATTAAACGAATAAATATTAAAATAATAAAGCCACGAGTATGGGTCCCACAGACCCACAACTTGTGCACACACATGGTACTGACAATATCATAAATATATTCACAGTCCAGGATACAAATAAAGTTAAATCTTACATGCCTTGATTAAATAATACAAAATATAAATCAATCCTCCTATTGCTCCTGAGTTCGGTCCGAAGAATCCTCTCCAAACCTAAATGGGAAACCACCTAGAGGGGGAAATTTAAAACAAATAAAATGTGAGCGAAAGGCTCAATAGGACTATGTTTTATAAAATAATTTAATTTAAAGAAACAAGTCATTATTCAGGAGTCATTTAAAAGGAAACT
Source organism: Artocarpus heterophyllus (assembly GCA_025403435.1). Taxonomy (NCBI): domain Eukaryota; kingdom Viridiplantae; phylum Streptophyta; class Magnoliopsida; order Rosales; family Moraceae; genus Artocarpus; species Artocarpus heterophyllus. Next base: position 30,885,692 of record CM046350.1, read on the forward strand.
TAAATAAATAAGTAAATAAATAAATTTGAGTAAAAACCATTCTTACCTAGAACATTTTACTCGTACACCAAAAATATCATTTTCTTTTCCCTAGGCAAACCATAATAGAATCACCACCGTAGTGGCCCAGTTGGGTTTCGGGACCTGCCTCCAAGGTCGATCGCTACACGACCTCTGATATGGCATCATGCCTATGTGTTTATTATCATCATCATTCAAAACCCAATTACCAAGTGTTGTCATTTACATTCAATATGAAGTTCATTTCAGATCACGGTATATTAAAATATAACCGATAAATTCATTTTCAAACAACCGTTGAAAACATTTTAATAGAAATCCTTTTCAAAGCCAAATCATTTCAAAACCAGGCTACCAAAGAAGTGGGGTAGATGTCACGCCCCGGAGTACGGGAGGTGACGTGGCGGATTAATTAAGTTAATTAAAAGAGAATTTAATTAAAATCCAGAGTTTAAGGGGGTTGAATTAAGTATAAAATATGGGGTTCATTAAAACACTTATAAAGAGTTCATATACATTAGGCAATTTAAAACATTAAACGAATAATAATTAAAACAATAAAGCCGCGAGTATGGGTCCCATAGACCCACAACTTGTGCATACACATGGTTCTGACAATATCATAAATACAATCACAGTCCAAGTACAAATAAAGTTAAATCTTACATGCCTTGATTAAATAGTATAAAATATAAATCAATCCTCCTATTGCTCCTGAGTTCGATCCGAAGAATCCTCTCCAAACCTAAATGGGAAACCACCTAGAGGGGGAAATTTAAAACAATAAAACATGAGCGAAAGGCTCAGTAGGACTAAGTTTTATAAAAATAATTTAATGTAAAGAAACATATCATTGTTTAGGTGTTACTCAAAAGAAAACTTAAATAAAGAAATAAATAAATAGATAATTTAAGTAGAACCGTCCTGACCCAGAACAGTCTAATTGCACAATCAGAAATACCATTTTTCTTTCCCTAGGCAAACCATGATATCACCACCATAGTGGCCCAGCTGGGTTTCGGGACCTGCCCCCAAGATCGATCGCTACATGACCCGATCTCTGATATGGCATCATGCCTATGTATTTATTATCATTATCATTCAAAACCCAATTACCGAGTGTTGTCAATTACATTTATTATGAAGTTCATTTCAGATCACAATATATTAAAATATAACCGATAAATCCATTTTCAAACATCGTTGAAAACATTATAATAGAAATCCTTTTCAAAGCCAAATCATTTCAAAACCAGGCTACCAAAGAAATAGGATAGAAGTCCTACCTCAATACTCGTGCCGGTGCCCTACACCGTAATCCCGGTCCGCTATACGTTAGCTCCGCGGAACCACAAACGATTTTAGATACAAACTAAGCCTATAATATCTAGTTCGAGACATTCTATGTTACTAAACCATTTCATGATGTCCTAGTGTGCCATTTGTATCATTAAAATCATTCTATAAGGTTGGGATTTAAATCAGGGTTCAAAACAGTGAAAACGGGTGAAAATCACAAAATTTTCCATGCCTCGGTCGGCCTGCCGGACTCCCTGCTTTGGCCTGCCGAACTGTACAGTTCGGCCTGCCGAACAATTTCTAGGTTCGGCTTGCCGGACTAAAGAACACCGGCCTGCCGATCCCTGTTTCGGCCTGCCGAACACGCACTTCGGCCTGCCGAACTGGGAAAACCCATAAATTCTAGCCACGGGTTTCGATTTCTCCAAAACCCAAATCTTAATTCTAACTTGTTTTTCTCAAATTTCAGGCATAGAAAACATTCATAGATGATATAAAAACATATTTTGACACTTTAAAACTCATTTAAACAAGATTAAAACACAAAAATACCGAAAATCCAAAAATAGGAAAAATTGAGGAAAAATAAAAAATCTTGAATCCAATCCGTTTTTCTTCAATCTAAGCTTAGATTCTAGTTGTTCTAAGTTCATTTAACTCAAATCCACGGTTTTCTAAGCTTAAACAAACCTAGATTGTAAAAATGCACAAAATTGAAAATTTTGTAAAAAGTTTAGAAATTTCAAATCTAACCTCGAATCGAAGCTTCAATCTGCGATCTCGGTTGTCAAATCACGTCCCTGAGCTTCCACCTTGCTAACCCGAAGCTTGGATTCGAATTTGGTTCAAAAATTTGTGAGAGAGATAGAGAGAGAACGAGAGTGCCGAGAGAGATCAAGAGAAAGAGAGAGAGAGGTTGCCGTGAGAGTGAGGAGAGAGAGAGAGAGGAAGGAAATAAATAGAGAAAATCGGTGGGCGGTTTTATTGTGCGAAAACCATATGCCGCCCACGGTTTTGTAAAACGGAGTATTTTTAACATTTTACAAATTGTTGTGTTTTAAAACTCAAAACATCATTCTAAAACAATAAGAAATCATTTGAACGCATCAATTTAACAAAACAACCAAAAATTCAAAATCCAACCAAATAATCTAATTAATGTTAAAACGTTAATTATGGCATACTAATTCATCATTTATATTACATTAACACTAAATAAATTTCGAGGCGTTACAACTCTCCACCCCTAAAAGAAATTTCGCCCTCGAAATTTACAACTCATCTCAAAAACAAAACATATGCGGATATAATTCCCGCATACTCGACTCTAGCTCCCAAGTGGCTTCATCAACCCCATGATGCTGCCACACGACTTTTACCAACGGTATCTCACGACGACACAAGCTAATCACTTTCCGGTCGATAATCTGAATCGGCACTTCTTTGTACATCGTATCTTCCTGAACCTGCACATCGCGAAACGAAACTATCTTATCTTGCTCAGGCGGACACTTCCTAAGCATCGACACATGAAACACATCGTGCACATGAGAAAGTTCAGGCGGTAGATCAAGCCGATAAGCGACCACACCAACACGCTGGGTGATCTCGAACGGCCCAATATACCTCGACGCGAGCTTCCCACTCACTCCAAACCGCATAGTTCCCTTACGAGGCGACACCCTCAAGAGAACAAAATCTCCAACCGCGAACTCTAAAGGTCTACGTCTCCTATCCGCGTAGCTCTTCTGCCGACTCTGAGCTACCCTCAACCGATCCCGAATCATCGCGACTTTCTCGTTGCTATCACGAATCTCATCCGGCCCAAGAATAACCATATCTTTCAGCTCGACCCAACACACAGGTGACCAACACGGTCGCCCATACAACGCCTCAAACGGTGCCATACCGATACTCGCCTGATAGCTATTGTTGTACGCAAACTCCGTCAAATGCAAAGATTGCTTCCAGTTCCCGCCGAAGTCCAACGCACAAGCACGCAACATATCCTCGAGAACCTGAATAACCCGCTCAGACTGCCCATCAGTCTGATGATGAAACGTCGTACTGAAGTTCAAATCCGTACCTAAAGCCTCCTGAAAACTCCTCCAGTACTTAGCATTAAACCTGGTGTCTCGATCAGAGGTGATGGTCAAAGAAACTCCATGCAACCTTACAATATTCTACATATACAACTCCCCGAGAACCTTCCTAGAACACGTCGACCTAAACAGAATGAAATGCACTGATTTCGTCAACCTGTCGACCACAACCCAAACTGCATCGTGCCGCTACTCCGTCCTCGGTAAACCTATGAGAAAATCCATCGTCACATGCTCCCATTTCCACCCTGGAATAGGAAGCGGCTGAAGCTGACCTGCAGGCTTCGGATGATCGGCTTTCACCTGAAGACACGTCGAACACTTGGCCACGTACTCTCGAACGTCTTTCTTCATGCCTCTCCACCAATACTGCCTCTTCAAATCGCGATACATCTTTGTGCTCCCTGGATGAATAGCGAACTGAGACCTATGAGCTTCGTCCAAAACGGCTTTCGTCACTTCGGCGATAGCTGGAACTGCAAGACGCTCCCGAAAGTACAACGATCCATCTGCATGCACGCTCCATTCCTCGAACTGCTCCCCGTTCTGAATCCGCGAGCAAATCCCCTGTAAATGCCGATCCTGCCTCTGACTTTGCTTCACCATCCGAACAAAAGCTGGAGTCGCTTCCACATGATACACCGAAACGCGATCACAGTCTTCATGATACCGTAGCCGATACTCACTCACTGTCGCATCCCTGCTCCAGTCCTCAAAAACCAAACAAGCGAGAATCCCTGAAGACTTCCTGCTAAGCGTGTCCGCGACCACGTTAGCTTTCCCAGGATGATACTGCAACACGAAATCATAATCCTCCATATACTCAATCCACCTACGCTGCCTCAAGTTAAGATCCCTCTGAGTGAACAGATATCTAAAACTCTTATGATCAGAGAAGACCTGAAACGATGCTCCATACAAGTAACACCTCCAAATCTTCAGCGCATAAATCACCACCGCAAGCTCTAAATCACGAGTAGGATAATTCTGCTCGTGAGGTCGTAGCTGTCTCGATCCGTATGCAACCACACGTCCATGCTACATCAACACGCATCCAAGTCCGCGCCCTGAAGCATCCGCATAAACCTCATACGGCTCGTCACTGCTAGGAATAACTAACACTGGAGCTGAAGTTAACCGATTCTTCAATTCCTGAAAAGCAAGCTCACAATCTTCATTCCACTCAAACCTAACATTTTTCTTGATCAATCTCGTCAATGGAGCTGCAATCTTTGAAAAATCCTTTACAAATTTCCTGTAATATCCAGCAAGACCCAAGAAGCTGTGAATCTCCGCTACATTCCTTGGTCGTTCCCACTCCAATATAGCTTCAATCTTGGACGGATCCACCAAAATACCATGCTCCGAGATAACATGACCTAGAAACTTGATCTCAGTCAACCAAAACTTGCATTTTTCCCTCTTAGCATACAACTGGTGCTCCCGTAGAATCTGAAGCACGATCCGAAGATGCTGCTCATGCTCCTCCCAAGTCTTAGAATACACAAGAATATCATCAATGAACACGATCACGAACTGATCCAGAAACGGCCTAAATATCTTGTTCATCATATCCATAAAAGCTGCCGGAGCATTCGTCAACCCAAACGACATAACCAGAAACTCGAAGTGCCCATACAGAGTCCTAAAAGCTGTCTTGGGAATATCCTCTTCCTTGATCCTGAGCTGATGATAACCCGACCGCAAATCAATCTTCGAGAAGTATCGCAAACCTCCCAACTGATCAAACAACTCATCAATCCTAGGCAAGGGATACTTGTTCTTCACCGTAACACGATTTACCTGCCGATAATCCACACATAACCTGAGAGTCCCATCATGCTTCTTAGCAAACAAAACCAGTGCTCCCCACGGAGATGTGCTATTCTGAATATACCCTTTTATCGCAAGCTTCTAAAGTTGCTTCCTCAATTCCTTCATTTCTGCCGGCGCCATCCGATAAGGTGCCATAGAAATTGGTGATGTCCCTGGAAACAACTCGATACCAAACTCAATCTCTCGATGCAGTGGTAATCCTAGCAACTCGTCGGGGAAGACATCCTCGAACTCATCAACAACCAGAATTGCTACACTACCACTCAAAACATAGGGCTCGCAATCCAGGTTGGCAAGAAAAGCACAAAAACCTAGATTTCTTCGCCTTCCTAAACACGACTTCATAAGACGCTCACTCATTAACCAATCACCACCACCTTGGTAAGTGATCACCGTCCCCCTATCAGACACTAGGGTCACTTTTTTAAGTTGGCAGTCCACGACTGCACTATACCTGGACAACCAATCCATCCCTAGAATTACATCATAGGAGCTCATGGGGAGTATAATCAAATCACTTTTCAAAATCTCATCCCCAATCCTTATTTTACAGGATTTACACATACAATTTACACACACCTGCCCCAAGGGAGAAGTTATAACTAGGGGTTCATTAAACTCTTCTACCTCTAATCCCAAGGCATGTACAAAAGAACTCAAAATGAGAGAATAAGAGGCACCAGTATCGAATAAAACACGAGCTAAAAATCTAGAAACCAAGATCATACCAGCGACAACCGCGTTACCAACATGAGAATCTGACCCTCCATATGCCATTGCATGAACCTGCACTGGCGCCTTCCCTTTTCCTTTGCCGACATTGCTGGGTCCTGGATTACTTGGCTGATGCTGCTGAGATGGAGACGACTGCACACTACTTGTACTCGACGCTCTATACTGAGGAACACTGCGTTGAAAATGCTGCGGCTGCTGCCCCCGTGCCAAATATGAGAATTGCTGAGGAGAGAACTGCAGATACTGCAACTGCGGGTACTGCGGAGGCGGAGGTAAGGTCTGAGGCTAACGCTGAGACTGACGACTGGCATCCTCCCCTGTCTAAGATCCAAGACGAGCACTCCTGATCGGGCAATTCCTCTTGATGTGTCTGGGCTGCTGACAAAAATGACAATGAAAGCTGTAGGGATTGCTGCGCCCGCTGCCAGACGAACTGCTGCTACCACTGGTCGCACCGCCTTGCTTGCCTTTCCCCAGAGCTGGACGACTACTGGTGCTCTTCTTGCCACTCCTCTGCGGTCCTCCTGAAGCCTTGGCTCGGTCCTCACAATACTACACATAATCATTCTCCACGGAGATCACCGACGACACAAGCTCTTCGAAACTCCTAAGCCGTAGGGCAACCAACTACCGCTGAATAGGAGCCTTGAGCCCTTCTTGAAACTTAATACATTTTTCACGCTCCGATGCCACAGCTGATGGAGCAAACCTAGCCAAATCATTAAACTTTGCCTCATACTCCCGAACTAACATATCACCTTGCTGCAATCTATAAAACTCAGCTGCCTTCTGGTCTCTATACCCCTACGGAAAATACCGATCATAGAACAGCTCCTGGAACCTATCCCAATTGATTTCACCACCGCGCTCCAGACGCTTAGCCTGTTTCCACCAAGTGTTAGCGCCACCCTCGAGCTTATACGCAGCAAACTCCACACGATACTCCTCAGGCACACCAAGAGTATCCAAATACTTCAAGATCGAATCCAACCAATACTCTGCTAACTGCGGATCCCCATTGCCATCAAACGTCAGAATAGACGCCCGTCGAAATTCCTTAAAGAACGCATGCCGAATACCAACACTAGAGTCTTTTGGTCTAGCCCTGGCTGCCATCTACCGAAAAGCCGCAAAAATAGACCTCATCATGCTCTCATCATTTCTGAACTCGGCGTCAGCAGTCGAACGACGTCTAGGTACCATTCTCTCACTTCTGAAAACAAAATTTGGACTGTCATAGGTATTTCATTGTCAAACCTATGTGTACACAATTCCCAAGGTTCATAACCTTGAGCTCTGATACCATTTTGTCATGCCCCGAAGTACGGGAGGTGACGTGGCGGATTAATTAAGTTAATTAAAAGAGAATTTAATTAAAATCCAGAGTTTAAGGGGGTTGAATTAAGTATAAAATGTGGGGTTCATTAAAACACTTATAAAGAGTTCATATACATTAGGCAATTTAAAACATTAAACGAATAATAATTAAAACAATAAAGCCGCGAGTATGGGTCCCACAGACCCACAACTTGTGCACACACATGGTTCTGACAATATCATAAATACAATCACAGTCCAAGTACAAATAAAGTTAAATCTTACATGCCTTGATTAAATAGTACAAAATATAAATCAATCCTCCTATTGCTCCTGAAGCTTCCTCCTTGCTAACCTGAAGCTTGGATTCGAATTTGGTTCAAAAATTTGTGAGAGAGATAGAGAGAGAACGAGAGTGCCGAGAGAGATCAAGAGAAAGAGAGAGAGAGGTTGCCGTGAGAGTGAGGAGAGAGAGAGAGAGGAAGGAAATAAATAGAGAAAATCTGTGGGCGATTTTACTGTGCGAAAACCATGTGCCGCCCACGGTTTTGTAAAACGGAGTATTTTTAACATTTTACAAATTGTTGTGTTTTAAAACTCAAAACATCATTCTAAAACAATAAGAAATCATTTGAACGCATCAATTTAACAAAACAACCAAAAATTCAAAATCCAACCAAATAATCTAATTAGTGTTAAAACGTTAATTATGGCACACTAATTCATCATTTATATTACATTAACACTAAATAAATTTTGGGGTGTTACAGTAGAAGTCCTACCTCAATACTCACGCCGGCGCCCCACACCGTAATCCCGGTCCACTATACGTTAGCTCCGCGAAACCACGAACGATCCTAGATACAAACTAAGTCGATCAATATCTAGTTCGAGATATTCTATGTTACTAAATCATTTCATGATGTCCTAGTGTGTCATTTATGCCTTTAAAATCATCCTATAAGGTTGGAATTTAAATTAGGGTTCAAAACAGTGAAAACGGGTAAAAATCACAAAAATTTTCATGTCTCGGTCGGCCTACCGGACTCCCTGCTTCGGCTTGCCGGAAGCCAGGTCCGGTCGGCTGGTCATCTCCCCAGGTTCGGCCTGCCGGACGGAAGAACACCCGCCTGCCGATCCCTATTCTGGCCTGCCGAACACGCAGTTCGGCCTTCCGAACTGGGAAAATCCAGAAATTCCAACCACGGGTTTCAATTTCCCCAAAACCCAAATCTTGATTCTAACCTGTTTTTCTCAAATCTCAAGCATGGAAAACATTCATAGATGATAGAAAAACATATTTAGACACTTTAAAACTCATTTAAACAAGATTCAAACACAAAAATCCTGAAAATCTGAAAATAGAAAAAATTGAGGAAAAATGAAAAATCTTGAATTCAATCCATTTTTCTTCAATCTAAGCTTAGATTCTACTTGTTCTAAGTTCATTTAACTCAAATCCAAGGCTTTCTAAGCTTAAACAAACTTAGATTTCAAAAATGCACAAAATTGAAAATTTTATAAAAAGTTTAGAAATTTCAAATCTAACCTCGAATCGAAGCTTCAATCTGCGTTCTCGGCTACCAAATCACATCCCCGAGCTTCCTCCTTGCTAACCCGAAGCTTGGATTCAAAATTGGGTTTCAAAATTTTGAGAGACATAGAGAGAGAGAGGGTTGCCGAGAGACCAAGAGAGAGAGTGAATGAAGAGAGAGAGAGAAACCGGAGAGAGTGAGAAGAGAGGAGGAAGAGAGAGAATAAATAGAGAAAATCGGTTGGCGGTTTTACTGTGCGAAAACCATGTGCCGCCCACGGTTTTGTAAAACGGAGTATTTTTAACATTTTACAAATTGTTGTGTTTTAAAACTCCAAAACATCATTTTAAAACAATAAGAAATCACTTGAATGCATCAATTTTAACAAAACAACCAAAAATTCAAAATCCAACCAAATAATCTAATTAATGTTACAACATTAATTATGGCACACTAATTCATCATTTATATTACATTAATATTAAATAAATTTCGGGGCGTTACAACTCTCCACCCCTAAAAGAAATTTCATCCTCGAAATTTACAACTCATTTCAGAAACAAAACAAATGCGGATACAATTCCCGCATACTCGACTCTAGCTCCCAAGTTGCTTCATCAACCCCATGATGCTACCACACGACTTTTACCCACAGTATCTCATGACGACGCAAACTAATCACCTTCCGGTCGATGTTCTGAATCGGCACTTCTTCGTACGTCGTATCTTCCCGAACCTACACATCGTGGAATGAAACTATCTTACCCTGCTCAGGTGGACACTTCCTAAGTATCGACACATGAAACACATCGTGCACATGAGAAAGTTCAGGCAGAAGAACAAGCTGATAAGCGACCACACCAACACGCTGGGTGATCTCGAACGGCCCAATATACCTCGGCGCGAGCTTCCCACTCACCCCGAACCGCATAGTTCCCTTACGAGGCGATACCCTCAAGAGAACAAAATCTCTAACCTCGAACTCTAAGGGTCTACGTCTCCTATCCGCATAGCTCTTCTGTCGACTCTGAGCTGCCCTCAATCGATCTCGAATCACCACGACTTTCTCATTGCTATCACGGATCTCATCCGGCCCAAGAATAACCCTATCTTCCGGCTCGGCCCAACACACGGGTGATCGACACGGTCGCCCATACAACGCCTCAAACGGTGCCATACCAATATTCGCCTGATAACTATTGTTGTATGCGAACTCCGCCAGATGCAAACATTGCTTCCAATTCCCACCGAAGTCCAACGCACAGGCACGCAACATATCCTCGAGAATCTGAATAACCAGCTCAGACTGCCCATCAGTCTGAGGATGAAATGCCGTACTGAAGTTCAAATCCGTACCTAAAGCCTCCTAAAAACACCTCCAGTACTTAGCATTAAACCTGGTGTCTCGATCATAGGTGATGGACAAAGGAACTCCATGCAACCTCACGATATTCTGCAGATACAAATCTCCGAGAACCTTCCTAGAACACGCCTACCTAAACAGAATGAAATGCGTCGATTTCATCAACCTGTCGACCGCAACCCAAACTGCATCGCGCGGCTGCTCCGTCCTCGACAAACCTGTGAGAAAATCCATCGTCACATGCTCCCATTTCTACCCTGGAATAGGAAGCGGCTGAAGCTGACCTGCAGGCTTCTGATGCTCAGCTTTCACCTGAAGACACGTCGAACACTTGGCCATGTACTCGGAAACATCTTTCTTCATGCCTCTCCACCAATACTGCCTCTTAAAATCGCGATACATCTTTGTGCTCCCCAGATGAATAGCGAACTGAGACTTATGAGCTTCGTCCAAAACGGCTTTCGTCACTTCGGCGATAGCTGGAACTGCAAGACTCTCTCGGAAGTATAACGATCCATCTGCATGCACGCTCCATTCTTCAAACTGCTCCCCGTTCTGAATCCGTGACCAAATTCCCTACAAATATCGATCCTGCCACTGACTTTGCTTCACCATCCGAACAAGAGCTAGAGTCGCTTCCACATGATACACCGAAACTCGATCATAGTCTTCATGATACCGTAGCCGATACTCACTCACCGTCGCATCCCTGCTCTAGTCCTCAAAAACCAAACAAGCGAGAATCCCTGAAGACTTCCTGCTAAGCGCGTCCATGACCACATTAGCTTTCCCGGGATGATACTGCAACGCGAAATCATAATCCTCCATATACTCGATCCATCTACGCTGCTTCAAGTTAAGATCCCTCTGAGTGAACAGATACCTCAAACACTTGTGATCGGAGAAGACCTGAAACGACGCTCCATACAAGTAACACCTCCAAATCTTCAGCGCGTAAATCACTGTCGCGAGCTCCAAATCATGAGTAGGATAATTTCGCTCGTGTGGTCGTAGCTGTCTCGATCCGTACGCAACCACACATCCATGCTGCATCAACACGCATCCAAGTCCATGCCCTGAAGCATCTGCATAAACCTCATACGGCTCGTCACTGCTAGGAATAACTAAAACTGAAGCTGAAGTCAACCGATTCTTCAATTCCTGAAAAGCAAGCTCACAATCTTCATTCCACTCAAACCTGACATTTTTCTTGATCAATCTCGTCAACGGAGCTACAATCTTCAAAAAATCCTTTACAAATTTCCTGTAATATCCAGCAAGACCCAAGAAGCTGCAAATCTTTGCTACATTCCTTGGTCGTTCCCACTCCAATATAGCTTCAATCTTGGACGAATCCATAGAAATACCATGCTCCAAGATAACATGACCCAGAAACTTGACCTCAGTCAACCAAAACTAGCACTTTTCCCTCTTAGCATATAACTGGTGCCCCCGTAGAGTCTGAAGCACGATCCGAAGATGCTGCTCATGCTCCTCCCAAGTCTTAGAATACACAAGAATATCATCGATGAACACGATCACAAACTCATCCAGATACGGCCTAAATATCCTATTCATTAAATCCATAAAAGCTACCGGAGCTTTTGTCAACCCAAACGACATAACCAGGAACTCAAAGTGTCCATACCGAGTCCTAAAAGTTGTTTTGGGAATATCCTCTTCCTTAATCCTGAGCTGATGATAACCCGAATGCAAATCAATCTTCGAGAAGTATCGCAAACCTCCCAACTGATCAAACAACTCATCAATCCTAGGCAAGGGATACTTGTTCTTCACCGTAACACGATTTAGCAGTCGATAATCCACACATAATCTGAGAGTCCCATCATGCTTCTTAACAAACAAAACCGGTGCTCCCCACGAAGATGTGCTGTTCCGAATATATCCTTTATCAGCAAGCTCCTGAAGTTGCTTCCTCAATTCCTTCATTTCTGCCGGCGCCATCCGATAAGGTGCCATAGAAATCGGTGATGTCCCTGGAACAACTCGATACCAAACTCAATCTCCCGATGCGGTGGTAATCTTGGCAACTCGTTGGGGAAGACATCCTCGAACTCATCAACCACCGGAATTGCTACACTGCCTCTCAAAACATAGGGCTCGCAATCTAGATTGGCAAGAAAAGCACAACAACGTAGATTCCTTCGCCCTCCTAGACACGACTTCATGAGACGCTCACTCATTAACCAATCACCACCACCCTGGTAAGTGATCACCGTCCCCCTATCAGACACTAGGGTCACTTTCTTAAGTTGGCAGTCCACGACTACACTATACCTGGACAACCAGTCCATCCCTAGAATTACATCATAGGAGCTCATGGGGAGTATAATCAAATCACTTTTCAAAATCTCATCCCCAATCTTTATTTTACAGGATTTATACATACAATTTACACACACCCGTCCCAAGGGAGAAGTTATGACTAGGGGTTCATTAAACTCTTCTATCTCTAATCCCAAGGCATGTACAAAAGAACTCGAAATGAGAGAATGAGAGGCACCGGTATCAAATAAAACACGAGCTAAAGATCTAGAAACCAAGATCATACCATCGACAACCGCGTTACCAGTCTGAGAATCTGACCCTCCAGATGCCATTACATGAACCTGCACTGGCGCCTTCCCTTTTCCTCTACCGACATTGTTGGGTCCTGGATTACTCGGTCGATGCTGCTGAGATGGAGACGACTGCACACTACCTGTACTCGACGCTCTATACTGAGGAACACTGCGCTGAAAATGCTACGGCTGCTGCCCCCGTACCAGATATGAGAATTGCTGAGGAGAGAACTGCGGATACTGCAACTGCGGGTACTGCGAAGGCAGAGGTAGGGTTTGACGCTGAGACTGAGACTGACGACTGGCATCCTCCCCGGTCTGAGATCCAAGACGAGCACTCATGATCAGGCAATTCCTCTTGATGTGTCTGGACTGCTGACAGAAATGACAATGAAAGCTATAGGGATTGCTGCGCCCGCTGCCAGACGAACTGCTGCTACCACTGGTCGCACCGCCTTGCTTGCCTTTCCCCAGAGCTGGACGACTACTGGTGCTCTTCCTGCCACTCCTCTGTGGTCCTCCTGAAGCCTTGGCTCGGTCCTCACAATACTGCACATAATCATTCTCCACGGAGATTGCCGACGACACAAGCTCTCTGAAACTCCTAAGCCGTAAAGCAACCAACTGTCGCCGAATAGGAGCCTTGAGCCCTTCCTGAAACTTAATACACTTTTCAGGCTCCGATGCCACAGTTCATGGAGCAAACCTAGCCAACTCATTAAACTTTGCCTCATACTCCCGAACTGACAACTCACCCTGCTGCAACCTGTAGAACTCAGCTGCCTTCTAGTCTCTATACCCCTGCGAAAAATATCGATCATAGAATAGCTCCTCGAACCTGTCCCAACTGATATCACCACCGCACTCCAGACGCTTAGCTTGTTTCCACCAAGTGTTAGCGCCACCCTCGAGCTTATACGCAGCAAACTCTACACGATATTCCTCAGGCACACCAAGGGTATCCAGATGCTTCAAGATCGAATCCAACCAATATTTTGCTAACTGCGGGTTCCCATTGCCATCAAAAGTCAGAATAGACGCCCGTCGAAATTCCTTAAAGTACGCATGCCGACTACCAACATCAGAATCTCCCGATCTAGCCATGGCTGCCATCTACCGAAAAGCCGCAAACATAGACCTCATCATGCTCTCATCATTTCCGAACTCGGCGTCAGTAGTTGAACGACATCTAGGTGCCATTCTCTCACTTCTGAAAATAAAATTTGGACTGTCAGAGGTATTTCATTGTCAAACCTATGTGTGCACAATTCCCAAGGTTCATAACCTTGAGCTCTGATACCATTCTGTCACGCCCGAGAGTACGGGAGGTGACGTGGTAGATTATTTAAATTAATTAAAGGAGAATTTAATTAAAATTATGAGTTTAAGGGGTTGAATTAAGTATAAAAGTTGGGATTCATAAGAACACTTTTATGAAGAATTCATATACATTAGACAATTTAAAACATTAAACGAATAAATATTAAAATAATAAAGCCGCGAGTATGGATCCCACAGACCCACAACTTGTGCACACACATGGTACTGACAATATCATAAATACATTCACAGTCCAGGATACAAATAAAGTTAAATCTTACATGCCTTGATTAAATAATACAAAATATAAATCAATCCTCCTATTGCTCCTGAGTTTGGTCCGAAGAATCCTCTCCAAACCTAAATGGGAAACCACCTAGAGGGGGAAATTTAAAACAAATAAAACGTGAGCGAAAGGCTCAATAGGACTATGTTTTATAAAATAATTTAATTTAAAGAAACAGGTCATTATTCAGGAGTCATTTAAAAGAAAACTTAAATAAATAAGTAAATAAATAAATTTGAGTAAAAACCATTCTTACCTAGAACATTTTACTCGTACAACCAAAAATATCATTTTCTTTTCCCTAGGCAAACCATAATAGAATCACCACCGTAGTGGCCCAACTGGGTTTCGGGACCTGCCCCCAAGGTCGATCGCTACACGACCTCTGATATGGCATCATGCCTATGTGTTTATTATCATCATCATTTAAAACCCAATTACCGAGTGTTGTCATTTACATTCATTATGAAGTTCATTTCAGATCACGGTATATTAAAATATAACCGATAAATTCATTTTCAAACAACCGTTGAAAACATTTTAAAAGAAATCCTTTTCAAAGCCAAATCATTTCAAAACCAGGCTATCAAAGAAGTGAGATAGAAGTCCTACCTCAATACTAGCACCGGTGCCCCACACCGTAATCCCGGTCCGCTATACGTTAGCTCCGCGGAACCACGAACGATCCTAGATACAAACTAAGTTGATCAATATCTAGTTCGAGATATTCTATGTTACTAAATCATTTCATGATGTCCTAGTGTGTCATTTGTACCTTTAAAATCATCCTATAAGGTTGGAATTTAAATTAGGGTTCAAAACAGTGAAAATGGGTAAAAATCACAAAAATTTTCATGCCTCGGTCGGCCTGTAGGAAGCCAGGTCCGGTCGGCCGGTCATCTCCCCGGGTTCGGCCTGTCGGACGGAAGAACATCGGCCTGCCGATCCCTATTCTGGCCTGCCGAACTGAGAAAATCCAGAAATTCCAGCCACGGGTTTCGATTTTCCCAAAACCCAAATCTTGATTCTAACTTATTTTTCTCAAATCTCAGGCATGAAAAACATTCATAGATGATAGAAAAACATATTTAGACACTTTAAAACTCATTTAAACAAGATTCAAACACAAAAATTCCAAAAATCCAAAAATAAGAAAAATTGAGGAAAAATAAAAAATCTCGAATTCAATCCATTTTTCTTCAATCTAAGCTTAGATTCTAGTTGTTCTAAGTTCATTTAACTCAAATCCACGGCTTTCTAAGCTTAAACAAACTTAGATTTCAAAAATGCACAAAATTGAAAATTTTATAAAAAAGTTTAGAAATTTCAAATCTAACCTCGAATCGAAGATTCAATCCACGTTCTCGGCTACCAAATCACGTCCCCGAGCTTTCTCCTTGCTAACCCGAAGCTTGGATTCGAAATTGGGTTTCAAAATTTTGAGAGAGATAGAGAGAGAGAGGGTTGCCGAGAGACCAAGAGAGAGAGAGGGTTGCCGAGAGACCAAGAGAGAGAGAGAAACCGAAGAGAGTGAGGAGAGAGGAGGAAGAGAGGGAATAAATAGAGAAAATTGGTGGACGATTTTACTGTGCAAAAACCATGTGCCGCCCACGGTTTTGTAAAACGGAGTATTTTTAACATTTTACAAATTGTTGTGTTTTAAAACTCCAAAACATCATTTTAAAACAATAAGAAATCACTTGAATGCATAAATTTTAACAAAACAACCAAAAATTCAAAATCCAACCAAATAATCTAATTAATGTTAAAACATTAATTATGGCACACTAATTCATCATTTATATTACATTAACATTAAATAAATTTCAGGGCGTTACACTCATTCTCTCTCTCTCTTTCTTATTCGAATTAAGACTCAAACCTAACCCTCTCTTTCTAAACCCAACCCTATCTCTCTCTCTAACCCTCAAACCCTTCCTTTCTCTACCATGACTGTCGCCATCGCCGTCTTTGCCTCGACCCAACGTGCTGCTGTTAGCCCCAAGGCCTCCACGACCCACGAGATCGTCGCCATCTCTCGTTTGCAAAGGTTTTTCTCTCTAAGTGTTCTTTCCAAGCTCCTTGCCCCCAAGACCCCACCGTCACCGATAGCCCTATCATTGCCTACCTCTGACCTTTGTTTGGTAACATTCTATTTCTTTTTTTATTGTTTAGTTTTTTTTTAGTTATATAGTTTTAGTTATTTATAGTTTATATGAATTAATTAGTTTTTGTTGCTTAGTTCTAATTTTAGTTTTAATTTTAATTACTTTTCATGTATTTGTGTATGTATTTGTATATGTGATGTCCGCCACATGTTTGAGGAAAGCCCTTTATGACCATCATAGCAATTATTTATGTTTTTCGTTGCTCAAAGCTTAATAGTAATTATTTAAGGTTTATGTGAATTAATTATTTTTAGTTATATAGTTTGTTCATTAGTTTTGTAACTTAATTTTGTTAGTTTTAGTTTTTTGTTATTTTTGTGTTTTTTAGTTTAGTTTTAGTTTTATGAAACTAATTAGTTTTTGTTTTTAAAATTAATTCTATTAATTTGTTATGTTAATTTGTTTTATTTTTGTTAAATAATATTATTATTTAATATTTAATTTGTGGTTAGAATCATTGTTGCTCTAAATAAGTTATGTTGACATTTGTTACTTAGTTAATGTTTGTATATGTGTTTATATAAATCACAATCTATGTGTGTTTGTGTATGTGATTGTGTGAATTACTTTCTACATGTATTTGTATATGTGTTTGTGTGAAGTATTTAGTGTTTAATTTTAGCTTTAGTCTTGTTAGTATATGTTTGTGTGAATTATGATTTGGGCATGATTACTTAGACATAGGTAGTAAAGTAGATATATGATTTTGTAAAAATTTTATAATTCAATGTAAATATATGATTTTTGCAATCAAAGTCTTGAATTAATGGATAACATAGGATTGACTATCCTGTGAAAAATTAGAAATTCTGGTTTTTTTTTATTATTTTTGCTACTAACCAATCTTTCACGATGGTTTTTGATAAAAGCTGTCATAAAAGCTGTCATAGAAACTATACCTTACCCAACGATTTATATAGAAAACTATCGTGTAAGGTAGAAAATTACTAAGATTATACGATGGTTATCAAGGAAAACCGTCATGTAATCTATCCATTCCACGATGGTTTTTTGTTAAAACTACCGTGGTAGCCTCCTGTAGAGCACCCTTAATACCCGTCATTAGTGGCATTCCACGATGACAAAAAACCGCAACAAAAAGTCTCTTCGGTACCCCAAGATAGTATTCCAAATATCTTTAAACCTTTTGAAGCTCTTTATACTGCTGATGTTTTCTTATCATGTATGAAACTATACACGTAAAGTGCTTTTATTATGTTGACTTTTAACTATTTTGCTCTTTGAGATTGTATGCTTATTATTTATCACATTATAATCATTTCTTACCATTCATATTTATCATATACTTGATATTTTAGATGAAAGTTTCATCTAAATTTTGTACCATTGCTAATATAAAGTGTTTTAAAATGACTTTTCATATTTTATGTCAATTTCCATAAGAGTAACATTAGACTCTTATTTTCTTAAAACTAAATTAGTTCCATACTTCAAAAACACATTCAATTAAGTGTCAATTTATTGATACTATATATCCTAGTGAAAAATATGTTTTAAAAATAGAGTAACAAGCTACATGTCAATTTAGTATTTGAGCAAATCGATAAAAACACTACCTATTTTTTAGCAGGTCAATTTAGGTTGAGAATAAAATGACGCATAACTTTTTTGTTACACTAATTTGCAAAAAATATGTCATGTCATTATGTCGTAACCTGTATTATTAGCCCAAGCTCTAATGCCTAATCAAGCTATCTAGATTTATGTTTTTGTCTTAAATTTATTTCTAATTTATTTTATATAGTTATTATTTGGTTAATTTAAACTTGAGGAATACTATGGTACTTTGAATAATAGAAATGTTGTTTGAAGTTTCCCTTTTATCAGCTTCCCATAGGTTATTATTTCTTAAAAAAAAAAAAAACTTTCCCATAAATTGTTTTGTAAGCTGTTTTGGTCATTTTAGCAAATAAAATCTATTACTTTTCTTTTGTCAAGATAAAAAAGAAAAATACTTAAAAAATCTTTTGTGTTTTATTTAAATCTCACTTTTATCTTGCTTATTATGAGAATGTCCACAATATCCTTGTGTTTATGAAATACTCCTTGAAGCAAATAAATTTTGAAAAAAATTATCCCTCCCAATTTATATTAAAAGTTATTTAAGTGTGATTTAGCTAAAAAAATTAAATAAAAAACAATTTAAGATCATCAAATAAATATTAAAATTAACAAAATACTTCAATTATTTCTAGAGTTTTTAATTGTTTTTAAGATTGAATTTGTTTTAAGTATTTCAATTGAGTTGAATAATCTTAGTTTTTTTAAAAGTTTAATTTTTATGGGGGATTTTGAGTTTAGTTTTAAAAATATAAAAATTATTTTAAGCATTTACATAATAACAAAAACTATAAAAATAATATTTAGATAAAACATGGGAATATCATTGAGTATTTTTTCAGATATAAGATTAGAATTACAATAACTTTCATTTACTTCTTAAAGAGCTAAATTAACATCCCATATTTTCTCCATTTTCCCTTCGCACGTATATAAGTCGAAAGCTCTCCAAATTTCCTTCTTCGTGTATTCATCTCGTCTCGTTCATCGTTGCGTCAGTTCAGTCGACTACAGAAACGCCCGACATCGCACCTCCAGGTTCAGATCTCTCGCTCTCTCTCATGAATTTCGTTTCTCTGTCTGCTTTTCTACTGAAGATCTGATCCATTTGTTGGTCAATTTGGGGAACAAATTGTTGGGGATCTGTTACTTGTGCTGTTATGATTCTCTTTTTCTCTTTCATATGTTGTTCAATTCTTTCCATTTCACTGGATCTGAACGCTAATTTCGTTGTTCTTAATTTTTCCCTGTTTTCATCTTGAATCAATATTGCTGGTTTCACTTTGATTCTTAATCTCGCCGGCTCCCTTTTGTTTTTTTTTAACGTGATTGTACGGTATTGGCGATTGGAGGGTGATTTTTCTTTCCTTTTGGACATTGGGAGTTGCAAAGAAGAAATTGGGGGCGTTGAGTTATTAGCATATTTCTTGATCTCTAGAATGATTAAATAGCTGAGGAGGCAATGATTATGTAATTAGTTAACTTATGAGAAAATAGAGTTTCAAAAGTATACAATTTAGCTTCCGTTTACCAATGTGTGGGTGGGAATTTCTTTGATCCAGTACATCTGTTACTGTTAGTTTCATTTTGTTTAGCCGGCATTGTTTGCTTCGACGATCTTCCTTTCGTGGGGATTTCCTTGTGGAAATTTCAGTCTTCTCTTGTGAGATCCTGAAAGTTGGTTTTTCAACGGCGATCCGTTATTGGAACCTTAAGGTTTGTCTTAGTTTACGAGGAAAAGGATGTTTCAACGATTTTAAAGATGTGTTCTATATTGGATCTTGTTTTCAATTTCAAGTCAACCTGATTGTGTGTGGACCAGCTTTTCTCTGTAGATTTTGTGTTCCCGTTTATGGGTGTTCTACAGGTATTTCAGCAAGACGTGAAAAATTAAAGAATGTAAATAATGTTTTTTATGTAGTTGATATTTTGATGCCTATTGTTGGGTTACTGAGATTCAAATTTATGCTACTGTACTTCTCGCATGGGCAACAATCTCATCCACTTGAAAATTCGTATAAAAGTTGGAAATTCTAATTTCTAATGGAGTCATGAGCAGACATTCGATGAAAAAGTCAAAGGGTTGGAGTGCTTCTAGAGATTTGGGTTATCAATAATGGAATAACGGAAGATGGATTGCATGATTATATTTCCTTATCACTTTCGTTCTTCTTGTCTTACATTCCCTAAACTTTTTATTTATAGGTGCTGGATAAGACCTTTGTTGCTCCCTTGTGATTGGTGCTCGTGGATTCATATTCTCACGAAATCAAGATGGTAAGCTTTTTACCATTTTGAGTTTCCTGTTATATTTTTCTCTCGTTCGCAGATGAATTATGGTGCTTGGTTTTCACTTTTTAGTGACAAATGTTGTTTATATTCTTTGTATAATATTGTATTATATATTGGCATCTTTAGCTGCATTTGTCATATTATGCAATTTTGAAAGGGGTTAAAATGCGTGCATACCTAATACCTACATATCCATACCGCCAGCCGACCAAAGATATAAAAAGGCCATAAGTACCTAATGCTGTTGTGCATCTGTTTTATTCCTTCACAAGCTTTGTTCTGTTAATTTATCATATTACTACAATGTTGCTTATCATTGATCTTTCATTTGTGATCTAGGTTGTTCTTGCTGCTTCCATTGTAAGCAAGTCTGGGAAAGGTGAGTAATTTGTTGGTTTCTAGCATTTCATTTATCAAATAACATTTGTTAATTTAGATAAAAATCTATGCTTCCTTTATCTTGGAGTTCTTCGGTTGTGTGAGGCAACAGTGAGACAATTATTGTGGGCAGGAAAAATATTGTACCTGTATTAAATTGATAGTAATGGCTTAAGGATATGTCTGAAATACTCAGGAATGGCTTTGAAGCTCAAATTGTAATATCAAAAGGAATTAAATGGTGGAAATTAAATGACAAGCTGCAGCTTGGACGTGTGAATCTCCATGAACAATATATGTGTTGAAAGTTCTGATAACATTGAGTTTAAATCCACACTTAGGAAAGAACGTTTTCTGGAATCACTTGCAAACATCTGTTAAAAGTTTGTATGCTGAATATATACCATATAGAAATGGGAATCAAGCATTAGGGCAGTGATTTATGTTGTATCTATTGGCAATTTAGCGCTCTGTGAATCTTGTTTCTTTTTGTAGAGCATTTAACTTTTAATAAGTCTTTTAGCGTTTGTGTGGTTTTATCTTAATTATCTTTCTGATGTGGTTTTAAATATAAATCCAAGAAATACAAGTAGTTACTTTAGTTTTCAAGCAAATAAGATAACGTAATAAACATGACATAAATTTACAATTTACCGGCTGTTGTTAAGTGACAAAGTTTTGTTCTGTTGCATTTTTTTGTGGATGTTTTGAATTTTCAATTGATGGTTTCTATTTTCTTTCTTTGTCAGTGCTTGTATCTAGGCAATTTGTGGATATGTCTCGTGTAAGAATAGAAGGGCTTCTTGCTGCTTTTCCAAAGTTGGTAGGCACTGGAAAACAACATACATATGTTGAGACTGAGAACGTTCGCTATGTTTACCAGCCTATTGAAGCTTTGTACTTGCTACTTGTAACAAACAAACAGAGCAACATTCTGGAAGATTTGGAAACACTGCGATTGCTCTCTAAGCTTGTATCCTTTTGCTAATATATGGTTGCTTACCTTTCAATTATCCAAAGAAAAACATTTTCTTTGGTGATATACTTTAGGTAAAACAGTTTTTTCCTTAATTAATTATAGGTACCTGAGTATTCTATGTCCCTAGATGAAGAGGGCATATGCAGGACGGCTTTTGAGCTGATTTTTGCTTTTGATGAAGTCATCTCTCTTGGACACAAGGAAAATGTAACTGTTGCACAGGTTAAGCAGTACTGTGAGATGGAGAGTCATGAAGAGAAACTGCATAAGTTGGTAATGCAGAGCAAGATCAATGAGACGAGGGATGTCATGAAACGCAAAGCTAGTGAGATTGACAAAAGCAAGGTACTTTATGAGGGTCTTGTATATACTCTTGCACTGATTCTGCACCTATGATAATTCCCCATCATCAAGTCTTCCCTTTTAAAATTTTGCGACTTTGTATGTTTTGCAGATCGAAAAGGGTAGAGGTGACAAGGGAGGATTTATGTCTTTACAGTCGATGGGCTCGGGAAGAATTGAGAGCAGCTTTAGTGACATGAGCATTTCTAGTAGTGGAAGTGGTTTTGGCAGTGGCTCTGGTTTTGGATTGAGCACTGATGTCGACTCATTTTCTACCAAGTCTAAAGGTCTGTTCATGCTTGAAGCTATGAATGTTAGTGAAATAGACAATGCCTATGATAGTAATCATTTTTGGACGAATTTGGTGTGGGTACATTTTTGTAGTTATTTTTTTTCACTCATTCTTCTCAATAGTTCCTTGCAAATAACTAATCAATAGTTGATCCAATTCTTTTTTCTGGTCAATAGACTTCTTAAGATTTGATTTTAAATGCTTGGTTTTGTAAGTTTTGTTATGTTTGCCTTTTAATGTATATATATGTGCTTTATCTTTCTATACCAGTTAATTAATTGGACAATTACATATTGCACTAAAAGAACTTTTTGGACCACTCACATTCATATCCTCAGGTCGTCCACCTTCAGCTGCTAATGCTCCTCCTAAAGGTCTTGGTATGCAGTTAGGGAAGTCACAAAAGACTAACCAGTTCTTGGAGTCTTTGAAAGCGGAAGGGGAAGTTATCCTTGAAGATGTGCAGCCAAAAGCTGGACAATCTAGATCAGCTGCACCACCTCCAACCGACCCTATCACTTTAACTGTTGAAGAGAAACTCAATGTCACACTTAAACGTGATGGTGGAGTCAGCAACTTTGATGTGCAGGGAACTTTGTCTCTGCAAATTCTTAATGCAGAAGACGGACATATCCAAGTTCAGGTACTGCGTTTTGGTTCATGGTTACAGTCCTCATTCATACTTTTTATTGTAGACTCGATCCCAAAGCTTACTACTCGCTTGTTTTGACTTAATTTGTCACTGTACTTGGAAACTATGGGTATTGTTCTGTTTTGTTTTGTTTTTTGGTTTCCCAATCAAAAGTGACTGCATGCTAGCCCTTGCCATAAGAAAGAGGTATCAATTGCAAGAGTTCTCGAGTTTGTCTCATCATATTGTTCTATGTTCTTCCTTATTTTAGATTGAAACTGGTGGGAATCCTGGCATCCTTTTCAAGACACATCCTAACATGAACAAAGAATTATTTTCAAATGAGAATATTCTAGGCCTGAAGGATCCCAATAGGCCTTTTCCTGCTGGTACTGGTGATGCGGCGGGTGTTGGTCTTTTGAAGTGGAGAATGCAGAGCACAGATGAATCAATGGTGCCTTTAACAAGTGGGTTTCAAAACTTTTTTTTTTTTTGGTTTACGCTTTTCTTGTATGCTCAGGCCATTTACATGTCTGTTTTTGTCACAGTCAACTGCTGGCCCTCTGTTTCTGGTAACGAAACTTATGTCAGCATTGAATATGAAGCTTCATCAATGTTTGATCTGCGGAATGTTGTGATCTCAGTACCACTTCCAGCTCTCCGTGAGGCTCCAAGTGTGAGACAAGTTGATGGCGAATGGAGGTGAGATATTGAATCCCTTAATTTTATTGTTAGCTTGTACTTTGAGTGGTCAGCACTAGATGAGAACAGGCCACTGTAGGTGGTGGTCTCGATTAAGATTATGCATTTCCACTTGTTCTAGGATTTACATTTGGATGGTTAGATTTCCTCTCTTGTGTGCGTGTGTGATATACTGATATTGTTGTGTCTTAAGGTAGAGCCATTTATGATTGAACACATTGTGGTCTTGCCATTACGAGTGGCATCCTTCATGAATGCAAAGAGGTCATTGTAAAATGTTGCATGTAAATTCAATATTTTAACGGCCGTGTTGGACCCTCACATATGTATACATATGGTTGTGACTTGTGAATATAATAAGCTTGTTCTTGATCGGTACATTAAAGAAACCTGATTTTAGGAACATACTTTGTAACTTGTTGGAGATTTTCTGTCCTCATTTCCAATTTATGATTTCAAAGCAGTGACTTGTAGATTTTTTTGTGTTTTAGTTATAAATAATAGTGCATTTCCTTTTTCATTTTGACAGTATGATTTTTTTTTCCTTTTTTTGTTTTGTTTTGTTTTGTTTTTGCTTTTTTCTTTTTTTGGTTGGATTGTGTCGTTAAAGTGATAAATACACATTATTTGGAGCGTGCAGAAGAAAGAAATGAAATATAAAACTGGCATGTCCATTGTTTGTATTAAGGATTAAGATTTCAGGGGAACTAGTAGTTCTATTTAGATATTATTTTATTTTCTGCTTTGACAAGTCACCATTTAGATTACTTAAGTTATTTATTGTTGTGATGATATAAATTTATAAATTAGTTGTATGCTGTCGTTACTCTGTTGTATCTGTTATCATTGCATTTCTTGAATTCAGTTGTGGACGCTCTTTTCATTATTTGCAGGTATGACTCAAGGAATTCTGTCTTGGAGTGGTCCATACTTCTCATAGATAACTCTAACCGCAGGTCTGCTATCATTGGATTCTTTTTGTTTAAAGAACTTCCTTTCTGATTTTTCTTGTATTATACCATTGCAAAGGATTGTTACCTTTTTGTTTGATTTTTTGCAGTGGATCGATGGAGTTTGTTGTTCCTCCAGCAGATTCATCTGTATTTTTCCCTATTTCTGTGCGCTTCTCTGCTACAAACACATTCAGTGATTTGAAGGTATGCACCTTGCTTTTCTTCATCATGCTACTTGATTGTTTTACGAGATTCTCTCAAGTCTTGTCTACTTGCCACGTGATTGTGTCTCATAGTGAATGTTGCATGTTACAAGGTTGGATCTCTTACATAGGCAATTTTTTGATACAAGCAAGGGCAAAACTTTGTCCTGCTTCTATAAAACATCAATCTGGTGCTGAGAGAATTAACCATGATTTCGTCTCCATCATATGAATGTTCATCATTTTCATATTTGTTTAACAATTAGCATATATATCCTACCAAACCATTTCGCCTTGAATGGAGCTATTGTTTAGATTGGTTTATTATTGAGTTTATGATTTACACTGTTGAATGTTATTTTTGGGGAGCTGGGCAGAAAGATCTAAGTGTGCGACTGATGAATTTGAGTTTGACTCGTGCGTTTATTCGTGGCCGTTATATATATATATTTTTCCTTCTGGTTACTCAAATCCATGTGTTGTGTATGCTTATGTTGACTATGGCTGGTGGCAATGTGTCAATTGGTTTTCTTCTTTGAACAATAAAATAGTGATGTTACTGTCCTTAAAAATTGTGTCCTGTCCATATATTACCGTTTTTCTTGAGTTTAAAACATGAATTCATCGTAGATTCATGCCCTTTTATAACTTTGGTCATGTCCAACTTTTAATAGGTTGCGAACATCTTGCCCTTGAAAGGTGGAGTTCCACCCAAGTTTTCTCAAAGAACGCAGTTGGTCACGGAGAATTACCAAGTTGTCTGAGTGTAATGTGCCGTTTTTCGCCGTGGATTAAATAGTTCATCTATAGTTCCTCTGTCGACCTTTTTTTTTCTTTTCTGAAGGTTAAAGATGCCAATTCATTTTTGTTTTAGAGACATGGACATGGGGATGCGTACAAGGATCAAATTGTTTTGGTTATGAAAATATGAACATGAGGGGACGCCCATAAGAATATTTTGTTATCTTTGTTGGGTGTATTGGCCACTCTTTCTTTGCTTACAAAGTTTTCTTCACGCTCCATTCTCTCTTTCTATTTTTTTTTTTTTTTTTAAATTAATAAATGAAACATCTGACTAAATTGACACCTGAAAAATTCTACTGCACTAAATTCCCCGTTTAAATATATTAAATAAATAGAAAAATTCACCCCGACAACGGCTAATACGAGGTGGCGGTTCGACGCGGCTTGTACAAAGATTGAGGTGTCGTTCCCAGAGCACGCCATAATATTACCCTAGCAACAGTCAGTTTCACACCTAAAAATGTCTGAAGTGGAGAAGTAGCTCTGCACAAGGTACATAAGGCCTCACAGCGACCAAGAACTGTCCAAGTACCAGATAATTATCATATCAAGTTTGAATTTGATTTGGATCTATTTAATAATTGTCCTAGTACCAGATAATTTTCAATTCAAGTAAAATAAGAATGGGAGAGAGAGAGCAAGACAGCACACACACACACATATATATATATATATATATATATATATATAATTTAAAATTAATAAATAATGTCATGCGTTTTTAAAATTTTTAATAAATATATTAAAAAAATTGAGAACAAAAATTCTAAGGCATCGTTACCTTTTTCCCCTCTCTATCTTCTCCTTTCCTCCTTAGTTGGCACAACGATGGCTAGTGTATTTCCCTAGAAATACAATATTGTCTGATGATATTGGGACATCGAGGATGTCATTAGTGATTGAAAAATACAATATTTTTTTAAAAGTATAGTGTATATCCTCAAAAATCACCGACACAAACTACTTAGAAATACTATCTTGACATAAAAATATAGTATTTTTATGTAAATACAAAAGTTTACTAACAATGTCATCAGACCAACGGTTTTTAAGAAATATAAAATTAACTTAAAAATATCGTATTTTTATGTAAATAAAAAAAAATTACTAGCAATGTCATTAGACATCACCAATGACCGAAAAATATTATATTAACATGAAAATACAGTATTTCTATGTAAATAAGAAAAATTTATCAATGATATTATCGGATCATCGACGGTTGGAAAATAAAGTATTAAAGTGGAAATACCATATTTTCATATAAATATAAAAAAATTTTGGTAACATCACCAAACATCATTGGCACTGACGATGGCGATGAAAAATTTACCTGAAAGCAGTTTTTAAATGGAAAAAATACAACAAGTGTTTAATCATATGTAAGTGCGTAGAAATAAACTAAAATGTGTGTGGCTCTCTCTTTACATACTACATTCACATTTACACATATATATTTATTTTTATAACATAGATAAACCAATCACTAAAAAAAAACATAAATATACCGATATATATTTTGCTCATGCACCAACAAATAGATTTTATTATACAATTTGTGTATATTTATCAAAGCCCTTAGTTTGACATATAAAATATATATGGGAGCTTTTATGGGAGGACAATTATTTTGTTATATCGGTAGGTATTTTTATTATAATTATTAAATTAACTTTTTAACAGTTTGATTTATAAGTATGCACGTTAAGAATATGCAGTATGATGTAGAACTGCATCTAATCATAGATCAAGTCGTTGAAAAATTAACGTAATGGTGAAAATGATAGTTCCTACTTGACAAGGCAAGTATATTTATCCACTATTAGTTTTGCCAAAAATAGATATGAAACAAAGTTAATATATCTCTTTATGTGCCCAGTTCTTCTTAGTCCCTGTTTTTCTTTGTCTACTTAGGCCAGGGTGACTGTTTATATAGAAATTTATTTACCATATTATTTACAATGTAAATAATTATTATTTATCTAATAAATAGATTTAATATGTACATTATTATTACCATCTTGTTTACAATATAAATAAATCTTATTTATATAACAAATAAATTATTTATATGATAAATTTGCTATTTGTTATTTACTATTAAATATTTATAAAGTCTATTATTTATTTTAAAAAGTTTTAAAAATATACTATTTCTCTTATTTTCTCTCATTTTTTTAGGTTAAATTTTAAAAATACCCTCTAAACTATATTACTAATATCCTTTTATCCTCCAAACTTTAAAATGTGTAATTTAATCCCCTTAACCTTAAAAAGGCATCAACGTTACCCTGTTGTTCTGTTAGTTTACGCTTATGTGGCAATAACTTTACGATATCAAAATCTATTTTAAAGAATAAAACTCAATTATCAGTGAAAAATTAGTAAAAAAACGTTTGCTGAGAGTATTTTGAAATTGAACAAAACAGCACAGACCCACTACAATATCTCCAAAATAGTAAAAAAGTTTGTTGAAAATATTCTGAAATTAAATAAAACAACGAAAACCCATTACAATGTCTCCAATTTGGCTGCTTCAGTGAAGCACATATCAGAGAACACATCTCTAAAATACCAAAGCTTCTAACTCATACTCCAATTGAAGCATAGATCTGAACCTCTTGTAGGAATCCGAAAATACACCAAGGACGACGATAGAGAGAAGAATCACTGTAGCATTAGACCCGTGTGGTCATGGATCTGGCCGGAGTCTGAGCTTTTGGCACCGACTGTCGGTGACGTTCTTCAAAGTTAGGACAATATATACTGTGTTTTTTTTTTTTTTTTAGTTGAACTCATTCTTAATTGATTTCATCAGATCCATAGAGACAAACCTATGGTATGTGTTTTCCAAGATCGACGAAGATGGGAGAAGGATGGAAATAGGAAAATAGCATTAAGCCTTTTTTTTAATTTTAGTATTTTTTTAATGGCAAATAAGGTTCATATTTAAAAATAGATTTTAATATTATAAACTCATTGCCACGTAAGCATAACTAACAGAACTGTGACAGAGGGGGTAATGTTGTTGACGTTTCATAGTTTAAAAAAATTAAATGACATATTTTAAAGTTTAAGGGACAAATTAATATTAATGATATAGTTAATTTCCTTTTTTTACGCCGAAAATCCTAACAACCCACATTTTTATAGATATATAGATATAGATTAAAAACTTCAATTTGTGGACCAAAAACAGTAAACCTGTTTAAAAAGAGGGTACTAATGAAGGCACTTTAATTCTCAATCTAAAGCTGATACGCACTTAAGAAGCTGGAGACTAGTAGTCATTACAATACAGGGCATATAGCCCATGTCGTAAACGTGACAATTTTAAATACTTAGGACATGTTTTGTACACTGTATTATATTGTATTCTATTGTATTGTATTGTATTGTATTACATTGCATTGTATTGTATTAGTATTATACAATACATTGTTTGGTTTTACACCGTATTAATATGTTGTATAACATTATACAATGTTTGTTTACTAACGTATTGTATTGTATTAATATTTAAACTATAAATATAGTAAATTTAGGTCTAGTTTTAGGGTCAAATTTTAAGTTCAAGTTCAAGGTTGGGATTTGAGACTATGATCGGAGTCGAGATTCGAGATCGGGGTCAGGATCGGGGTCGGGACTTGTGTTAGTATAAAAATCAAAAATAAAAAATACCACATAAAATTAAAAATCAAAAATCAAAAATCAAAAATCAAAAATATCAATATAAAAATAAAAAATCAATAATATTAATACATGATGGTACTACGTCTATTAAAAGAAAATACCACATAAAATTTGAATTGACTTGGACAAAACGAAAATTAAAATAGAATGCCATAATTGAAAATAAGTCTCAAACACAAATCAAATACTAAATAGTATAGATTCCTAGCAAGATGTAAAAACAAAATATTGTAGCATGTTAAATGTTTAAGTCATTAACCACTTAATGTTCTCAAAAGCAGGTTAGTTTCACAAAACTAAGCCACTCTATCATGGATGTCGTATCTCTCTCATGATTCTCCTCACAAATGTCCAACGCAATGATGCATCAATTGACATAAATGTTGCCACATATTGTGGTTTCTCTAAAATGTATGTTAAGACATCGAGTTGATCCTCATCTGAGAGTCCCATGTTTTTCAACTCCAAAGCAATGTCCTTTCCATCGCCATTTCCTTGAACAAGTCGCTCACTAATTAGTCTCATTTGCTCAAATGATTGCTCAAACATTTTCTTGAATGAGGATGCAATTTCCAACATTCTGTCATCTGAGCGTGATCTTTTCTTCCGATTAGATGATCTAGACGATGTTTGATTCACTGACCTTGTATCATCATTTTCTGTAGCATCATCAGCTTCTTGATCCATATGATCAACCATATTTGCTGGTGTTTCGACTCCTCGACCAATTGCTCTATCTTTTCCAAAGATATTAGCCAACCTTTCATAAATTGGAAAACTCTTGTTCCTCCAGCCTTCTGCATCCTTGTTATTCTACAAGATAGTTCAATATATAGTAATTAATTCTCATGAAAAAATACTAGTGATTTGAACATAAAAAATATAAGGCAAAGAACCAACCAACCTGAACATAATTCAACCACACTTGGTCGTTTTCACATTCCACACATTTTTTATATCATTCCATCCAAACCCACTTCTGTTCAACATGTCATATACTATTCCATATTGCTTTTTCAACATCCGTATCTTGTTCTCAATGTGTGGATTAGCTTTCAAGTCACAATTTGGAATCAATTTTACTAGTGCAATCTCTATCTCTTTCAATGTTCCCGATTTGAAGCTCCCATTATCACAACGATTACCACATTTGACAACAACATCCTCAAGTACAGTCAATAAGGCATCCTCTTCAAATTTACTCCATGTCCGTCTAGAATTTTTTTTGCCACTTTGTAAACTGATTTGGCTGCTAGCCCCAATATCCATACCTGAATATGAAATAAAATACATATTAGAGTAAACCAATTCTTTTGTATCAAGTTTAGTCATTCAATATCATTCAATATCATTTTCATTAGTGGCATGTGGTACCATTCTCCATTTGATGCCCATCACTAAATTAAACATCAAATAGTGCTAATTTAATCACAATTCACAAGCAAGAATATATGTAATCATGGCTACATTATCATTGACAATTTTTGGCATTCCCCACTAGCCCCTAATTTAAGGAAAAGTTCATCATATCAAACAATCAACTGGGGAAGATTTTGTATATATTGAGCTATATAAGCCAATAGCTAGCAAGTATTGGTTGCATAAGATTATGGAGTACATGGCATTGATAAATGCAAGGCTGGTGATTATTTTCTTTTTCGTTTCCTGTTCCTTCAATTTATGCTACCGAATGTATTTCTGATTGAAGATGGGAAGTCAATTTGGTAAGGAAACAGATTTAGTACAAACCATAATATACACAATGCAACTAAAAAACAACATAAACACCATTAAAAAACAGTTATTTTCACATATTTCTAGTCAGTCTCTTTACATTCTCATTTATTACATCACTAATTTAGCATCAACAAAACAAAAACCATAACAAAAAAAAAAAAACAAAAAAACTTAGTCTAGGTTAAAGACTTGGATAGTCAGACAAAACAAAAACTAAGGACCCCTATGTTGCCTCCATTCATTATACATTTGCATAGCCAAATTATTTCTCCATTCAGCCCAGTCAGTTGAAGAGTCTATCGTGCTAATAATCTCTTCTTCCTCATTCTCCTCTTCTTCCACTTCCTCCTCTTGAGCAGTTTGATTAACATATCTTTGTCTTTGCCTTCTTCTTAGATTATCCAATTCCTGTTCAGCCGGATCTATTGACATCTCTCTCCTAATCAGATTATGTAAAAGACAGCAAGCTGTGATTATCCGAAATTGGGTTTTAACTGGGAAAAAGGATGGGCTCCTCAAGATAGACCATCGAACCTTCAACAAGCCGAAGCATCTCTCTATCACATTTCTAGCAGATGCATGTTCATGTTAAAATACTCCTTATGGTTTTGAGGGAGATCGCCTTCCCACTCTTTTAAATGGTACCGAGTCCCTCTATAAGGTGATAGAAAGCCTTCACTATTAGCATATCCAGCATCTACCAAATAGTAGCAACCTAAAGTGAAAAGTTAATGAAGAAATTTTAGTTTAAAAGAAATTTATGTCTTCAAAAATTCAAGATGTCTAACCACTACAATTTACCTCTTGGAACCTTCAATCCATTTGGCCTACTAATGGCATCACGGAGTACTCTAGAATCGGATGCTGAGCCCTCCCATCCCGCCAATACAAATATGAACTTCATATCTCTAGAACAAACTCCTAGTACATTTGTTGCAACATTGCCCTTTCTTGTCCTATACCTGCCCTTGTCTCTTTCGCGCACCCTCACAGGAATGTAAGTCCCATCTAATGCCCCTAAGCAATTCTAAACATGGAAAAGAAAACACAACTTAGTACAAAGCCTATCACATTGTCATCAAACCTATAAATATTAGAATCATACCTTAAAACATTTCCATCTATTATTAGTGCAATCGGCAGGCACGGGATCCGGCACGGGAAGAAGAATATCATGTAATCTTAAAACTCCATGTAGTATTGAATTAAAATATCTACTAATCGTTTCCCCCGACCTCTTAAATCTACTTCCAATTGTACGGTTCTTTACATGATGGGCAAGTGTATGCACAAACATAGCTACTTGCTCCTCCACAGTAACTAAACCATCATTTTTTACTCCTCCATTAGTACGAAGTGATTCGCATAATATTCCAAAAGTCCTTCTATTCATTCTTAGTTGGCTCACACACATTACATCACTATCTCTTATAAGACTATTTACATATTGCAATCGTGTCTCATGACTAACAAATGTGCGATTTTGAAGAATAGATTTCCTATAACGCCTGTCTACCATGTCATACATCCACAGTATCATCATGCACATAGTCATCATTTGCATATGCCACAACCTCATAATAAGAAATATAATCACGTTCCTTTGTGCCATATCCATATCTATAAATAATAAAAAGGAATCACTCGTAAGAAATTGTAACACAAACACAATGAGAAACATGCACACATAAATCAACATATTAAATTCCATCACTGACTACCCAATTTGTAATACAACGTTGATGATTCATTGTAAGGAGAAATATATCTCATAACATGATGTATGATACAGACACCAATTTAAACCTAAATAGCTAGCTTTTTTATTACAACAAAATCGACACCAACAAACAATTGTTTTTATCTTTAAAAACAAATGAAAAGCTCAAGAGAAAATAGTGTACAGCGGACTCCACAAACAAACATCAAGGGTACATTAAATATCAAGCATGTGAGAGTTTTAATATATTTTTAACTGAAAAGTTTGTTAGAACTAACTAATGCCAAACAGGCTACAATTGGGATTTTGGCCGCCTTCAGAATTCAATAACTTAGCTACTAGGATGGCTGATAACCTTTGAGCAGTTTTAGTATTTGCTTAACTTTGAGTAATGTAAAAGTAGGAAGCTATTTAAGAAGCTATGGTTTAGATTTTCTGGCTTGAAAACAAAATTTTAGTTGGTTTATCCTGAAACTCTAGAACCCAAAATTTAGTTCAGTTGAGATTCCTATAGGATTTTTTTTCCCTTTTTTAACATCTTCATGAGAAATTTCAAAACCAAGGTGGTGTGTAAAATTGGTTCTCTTTTTTCCTGTTTCTCAGGACACTTGACATCCAAAAGTGATGTTTATAGCTTTGGAGTGGTTCTACTAGAGATCTTAATGGGAAGAAGATCGATGGACAAGAAGCGGCCTAGTGGAGAACAGAACTTGGTGGCATGGGCTCGGCCATAGTTGGCTGAAAAGAGAAAGCTTTACCAACTAGTGGATCCTAGATTGGAACTGAATTATTCCCTTAAAGGGGTACAAAAAGTGTCTCAGTTGGCTCACAATTGCCTCAGTAGGGACCCGAAATCGCGCCCCACCATGGACGAAGTTGTGAAGGTTCTCACTCCATTGCAAGACCTCAATGACCTTGCTATCTTGTCGTACCACTCTCGCATGTCCCAACAAGGTCGACGCAAGAAGAAATCGGATGGAGCTCAGTACATCACATACACACAATCCAAAAGCATGAGAGATTCTCCATTAAATACTGGGAAGCAGCAAAATAGATGAGAAAGGGCAGTGAAAATGAAACACAAACTAAAAGGTTGAGGACTTGGGATGACAGCTTTTGTTGACCGGATTGTGTGAAGATAGTATTTCAAGCTTATATAATTTTTTTGGGGTGTTTTGAAATTTGCCTGAGCTAGGGGACAAGTGGAAAAAAAAAGGGAAGATGCGTGCATCATTTTCCTTTTGTTTTCCTTTAGACCCTTTTACATTTAGAGATCTAACCATCAATTGGAACCATGCTCACGATTTGCCTGTGTTGTATGTAATTGAGCTATATCTCTTGTAATTAGATAAAACCTTTCCCATTTTTATATTTCCATCTACTTTAATGTTTAGCTGTTCTTGAGTTCTGGGAATTAGTATTTTCATGTCATTATGTTTAGTTAAACTATCTCTCTTTAATTTCTTTGCCTCTAGTTGGACGGCCAATGAGACAGCAAAATATGATGGAAGACATATTGGTAGTATGAATGCAACATATTTTTGAGGCAGAACCTTGTTCTACAGTGGGCCATAAAAAACCTTTGGCATCAAGTAAAGTCATGCCAAAAAAGGAAAAAAAAAAAGAAAAAAAAAGAGCTGCATCAGCAAGGTATTGTTCAATCAAAGTCAGGAAAATTCTCTTCACACAATGACTGGAAAACAAACAAAGCATGACTTGTGCTGAGCATAAGCATCCATGACATATGCATTACGCTTTCTGTAAATGGTTTTGAATTAGCTGTTACTATATGCAGGTACACCAATTATGAGAGTCGAAAAGCTCAAGAATTATCAAAAAATCCTCGTGCATCACTTCTTTTCTACTGGGAGGGTTTAAATCGGCAAGTAAACCATATTTAAAATGGTCAGACACATCTGACAACTGTTTACCAACAAATAGATTTTGAAAATGGAGTTATTATAGAACATTCCTGTGTAACTTGGATATGGAAAACCATTGTGGTTGTCTGACTTCATAGAGATAAAGTTAAGAAAAAAATTGATCAAAACAAATGCAATACTACAATTGTTAAATGACCAACAAAACAATAGAGATAACAGAGCAAGAATGATAGTCATCAGAAATGGCAAACATACACAAAAGGGAAGAAGCAACACATTAAACAGACCCAGAATCATAAATTTTATCTACTTGCAGACCCAGAATAGTAAAAATGAAAAAAACACAATGAAAAAACAATGAAAAATGACAATGAGAAACAATGAAAAAAAACACAGGCGAAGCTTGAAAAAAACACAATGAAAAAAAAAGATAAAGTTAAAAATCACGGCATGACCAAGGCGGAACAAACAATGAAATAAAAAACACACAATGAGAAACCAATCTAGTTTACATGAATAGAGAATCGAAGCTTGAAAAATTCACAATCACGGATCGAAATACTCAGATCAAAAGCGACAACAATGGATCCAGTCCCTGCACTTTCAAAAGAAAAAGAAGGAAAACCAAAGGAAGCACTTACTCGGCCTGAGTTGAGGAGTTGACTCGATAGCGAAGCGAAAGCGATCAATCCGAGCAGAAGAAGCAGAGGAATCAAAAGAAACAGCGACTCCAAAAGACTAAAACCCTAGCAGAGAGAGAGAGAGTTGCAGAGAGAGAGTTGCACAGAGAGACTTCCCGTTGAGAGAGAAAACGAATACCACACAAATGAGTTTTGAGTAAATAATACGGGCTTTTTTTGGTGTATTATGTAATACAGTATGTATTGTATTAAATTGACATCTTGTATTATTTTATACAATACATTATTAATATCAAACATTGTATTATTTTAAAATAATACAATACAAAGTTCTAATACGGTATATCAAACGAGGCCTTAGTGGAGATATTTTACAATTACGTGACAATTTTTAAACACCTATTGGGGGATATTTCACAATTATTTATATGGAATAACGTAGATATATGAATAAAATAATACTAAGTCTGCCCAAAAGCAGCCATTATATTTACTGTAGCTTGGTACACTTTTCTGTTTTCCTTTTTCTTTTTTGGTTAGAATTAGTGGGAAAGAAAAAAAAAATTGTCTTAAAGACAACCCAGTTGACACCTTTACTTTATGCAACACCAAACTTCCATCTCAAACCGTGTCTGCACTTTATATCTGTATATTAAAAGAGTATAAAAGTTACTATGTGTCTTTTGGTAGTCTAAAACATAGAGCTTCGGTGCTTTTTTATTTTATTCAAATTTTATTTTCTTTCACTTCTTTCTCCGTTTCACGTGCTTACCTTGCTTCTTGCTGTAAGTACAGTTTTGTTGTCTTTTGTTTCGAGTCTTTGTCCTTTTTTTCGCCCTGGTGACATCATGATAAGACATCAAAACTATTGCTATTAGTAAGAGCAATTCAATATTTATTGCTTCGTTCAGGAAAAAAAAAATTGTTGATTAAAGCTTTTTTTTTCTTAAATGAACTTAGTAGAATATATGTTATTTAGTAAAATTATGCCATGCACATTGCATTTCTCTTAAAATTTAATTTATTGTAATATGTATTTTGAAGTAATTTTATATTTTGATTTGTTTTAAATAAATAATTACGCAATTGACTTTTTCTAATTCCTTTTTGAAGCTTTTTAGAGGCATGCTACCTCTCTTTGCTTTTGGTGTGATAAGGTTGCTTAGTGTATTTCTTATTTTTTTTAAAATGTAATTCATATTTAATTGGGTTATTAACACTAATGACTTTTAAATTTTAGGGTCTCTTTTATTTTACTTTTTTAACTTTAAAAATTATCAGTTTATCCTTTAAATTTTTAAAACTTCTTATTTTAGCCTCTCAATTTTGAAATCACTATTTTACCCTTATTTCAAAACTCCTCATTTTGTCTTTTATTTTCTAATTTTTCATTCAAATAGATAGAATTAAGCTCATGTAGTTCGCACATGGGTCACCTGTAAGGGCAAAAATAAGATTTTATCACTCTCATATTTTGTTTCACGTTTACACTCCTATTTAACGTTGCTTTTAATGTACTCTTATTTAAGAATGATTTGTATGCACATTTCTTACTGATATTGTTTGCCGATATCTCCTCATGTTTAATACGTAACTCCTCTTTTTTAGTATTCAAATTCAAATATCGGTGAATGATATCTGCTTATTAAATAAGTTAGACATTAAACATAAGAAAAAAAATGTACAAATAAATCCTTCTTAAATAAGAGTTTAGATAAAAAAAAGTCAAGTAAGAGTATAAAACATAAACCAAGCTTAACAGTGATAAAATCATTTTTACTATTATAGGTGATCCATGTGTGAGTAACGTGGGCTTGATTTTATCTTTTTGAACAGAAAATCAAAAATTTATAAGACAAAATGAGGAGCACTGAAAGTTCAGGGGTAAAATAGTAATTTTTAAAGTTTAGGGGACAAAGTGAGGAGTTTTAAAAGTTTAAGGGGTAAAGTTCTGATTTTTAAAGTTTAGAGGGCAAAGTTTTAAAATTTAGGGATCAACACTATTAATAACCCTATTTGTTTTAAGTAACATAATATTCATCAAGTTTTAGTCAATTTTTTAAAAAAAAAAATTGTGGTTTTTTTTTTTTCAACTTTAGGATGAAGGATTCAAGCTTTTTAACTTGTGATAGAATTAGGTGTGGTATTATTTATAAGCAATGCCTGCAATAACAAAAAAAAAAAAAAGTGTTTGATTACATCAAAATTCATTAATACTTTTATTTGATTTATAAAAATCTATGAAGAAAATATTTCAAGCAAGCTTAGATTGTTACATAGATAGTAGAATTTTTCACATGGTAAGAATAGATAAAACTAAGATAGTACTTACTTACCTCAAATCTTCTTCAGTTTAAAGATAAATAGGGTGTTTGGAAAGGTGGTAGAAACCAGTGGTGGGAACCACTTTTATTGTAGCATGTAAGAGTTTTATACTGTAGTATCTTTTTTTATGGTTACTATAGCATGTGAGAGCTTTACACTGTTCATAACTGAGTTTGTGGTGAGAACTCAGTGGTGGGAACCACTACCAAACACCCTCAAAGTGTTGGAAAAAAGTTTTGAAGTGAAGAGTTAAAAAAATATTTGTTTTGTTTGCTGATAATATATGATGGTTTTAAGTTGTACTCTAAATGTGTTGCATTGCTTCAACAATGGTTTTGCATTTATTATTTTCAATCATAGATTATTCTTATAATGTGCCAACCTTGGCATAAAAAAACTTTTATTTTCGATAACAAAATGCAAGTCTATGAGTTTTACAAAATAAAATAAAATAAATGAGTTTTATTTTGTTATCTTATAATATTTGAATGTTTTATGTAGTAAACAATATAATATCACATCTCAATGTTAAAATATGACTTTTTTATTTTAACTACTATCAGTGTATATTTATTTATTTATGTATATTATTCATATTCTACGTCATAAAAGTTTCAATTAAAACTTAATACATGCATCATACGTCTTTTAACTAGTGTCTTTAAAAGAGTCATGAAGTTTCACTATTCAACTTTTAGTATCTAAAACGTTTCGTTTTGGCTTTTTTTTTTAACATTTTTTGGTTATTTTCTTTTTTTTTTCTTTTTAACAACCCTCCTCCCTTTTTGTGTTATATATATATATATATATATATATATATATATATATATATATATATTATATGTTTCATCATTTCTAAGAGAAGAAGGGAGATATCAGATTTTTGAAACTTTTTAAAGTAAATATCAGGTTTTAAAAAATATTTATAGTAAATATAAGATTTACAATCCAAAAAACTTATTTGCTATGTAAACAAGAAATATTTACATTGTAAACAATGAGGTAAATATATTATTTCATCATAAATCCATTTATGTTAGACATGTATGCTCTAAGGAGTAAAAATGTAATACGTTTTTGGAGACATTTTTATCAATAAAGAATTTATTCATTTATATATACCAAATCTTGTCCTCTTTACGTTCATATTTGTTGAATGTATGTTAAGCAAACAGTAGTCTGAGACTGTCAGTCTAAACCTTAAGAATTGGGCATATGATGGGATGATTATGCGGAAGACATAATTCTTAAGGTGATGGTCTAAAACATATGATCCGCAATCGAGAGAATAATGTTGGGCGCTTTATTCATGTAAAGATTGTTATGTTGTCTATATCCCTTTTGGGAGATGGTTTGTCTTGACCATCGGAGTTGGACTCCTTGAATAGAGACATTGGCATGTTGTCATAGGTGACGATGTGTTAGATCGGGACATAAAGTGAATTGATTTGGATTAATAATTCTATCTTGGAAAATCGATTCACTTTACACAATCATTTATATTGTATCTTAATCCTGAGATGAATAGTGGGCCCGTTGTCTCGACTTGTGCCTTTTGATGTGCCAATAGATGACTTCCACATCTCAATAGTGGTATGCATGTGATGAGAACATTGTTAGCACAAGCAAGAGCACGTGGGAGACTTATTCAGATCCAATTCAAGTTCCAATTGGTCCGGTTACGAGAGCTCGTGCGAAGAAGTTTAAAGAAACGCTTATTGGGCTGATTCAAGCAACTTGGGCTCAAGCCATT
The DNA here is from genome assembly GCA_025403435.1 of Artocarpus heterophyllus. NCBI lineage: Eukaryota > Viridiplantae > Streptophyta > Magnoliopsida > Rosales > Moraceae > Artocarpus > Artocarpus heterophyllus. The sequence continues at coordinate 30,925,165 of CM046350.1, forward strand.
GCATGGAGGCCCATTGAGGGAATTGCATGCGAAAATCAGACTAATAAATGCGTGATTCAAGCTATAGAAGGGATTGAGTAATTTCCATTTCAGTTACTTTCCCATTTTGAGGCGACACATGGCGAGAAGAATCAGTTTTGACCTTTTAATGTCTAGTTTCCTTTTTTTCGGTTTCTGGTATTTCTATTATTGTAAGGCTTTTAAGCCATTAAGGGAACTTTCCTTATTTAGTCTATATTTGACTTTTGTTAATTGAGTTTCCCGAAATTTCCATGGGAATTAGGGGCTGAAAATTCGCATAGGAACCCCTATATAATTGTAACGAATTTCAATCAATGGAGACAAGTAATAACACATAATTTTGAGGTTTAATTCTCTTTAGTTCCTAAACGAACTATTCAAACTTATCGGAAATTTCCGTGGCGTTCATCGACTTATCAATCAGTCCATCCATAGCTGATTGTGGCGTCCTCACATACCAAGACTTATCAATCGGTCTCTCCATAGCTGATTGTGGCGTCCTCACATACCAAGGTTCGTGCTTCTTGTTGGGCATCGGGTCGCGGTTCCATCCAAAACCGGTTAGAAAGTTGATCTTGGAAACCAACTTCGGTTAGGGTCGCGTCAGTTCTTGACGTGGTTCGTATCAGCATGCCGGTACATTGGAGGCATGACTCTTGATAGCGTAGACTTGTATTCATAGATATGGAATCCATAGCTCCTCTTTAGGAGTGATGATATCCTTTTATATGCATTGTCCTGTAATTGAAAAACTAGAGAGCTCAACCATTTGGATACATAGGTGTAACCGAATGGTATACTATCTTTGGATGGTAAGTTTTCTAATGGTGAGACAATGGAACGTAAGATAAAAATAATCGAGAAGGTAAGACAAAACTTGTCCTCAAGCCGATTATGGATTATCATATGGGGATATGATACACTTTGATATGTCATGGACACTTAGCTACACGAGCTTCGTAATTCTATAAAGTTTGAGAGTGCAGCTCCAAGCTTTTAGTGGAGTAGCGTTGGAGTTGATAATTGTGAAATGTATATCTGGGATATTGGGTTTCATAATTATCATGAGCTTGAACTTTATAGGTCCATTTTGGTCCCCTTTGCTAGCTCACTAACGACACAGCGTGCTTTTCCAATAATTGGTGACTTATGTCGGATTTATCAGATTGGTTTAAAATTTGGAAGAATAAAATAATTCATGTCTGTTTATCGGTTGAATTAATTTTGTAAGAAATTAGTTCAAGATAAACTTGTTGAATTATTATGATCAGATAATTCTTGTTTGTTTATCGGTTGATTTAATTTTGAATAACTTAAATCAAGATAAACTTGTAGAATTATTGTGAATTGATTTATTTTCTTAGAAATTATCTTGATAAAGTTTGTTTTGATCAGATAACTTCTCTATTGGGTTATTTGAATCAAAACTGAGACTTTATCCTTTAGAATATCGGGTGGAAAATAAAAGATTCGCGGAGATTTTTTCTCGAGAGTTCGGCCTACCGAATGACGTGTTTGGCCTGCCGATGGGGGCTGTTCGGCCTGTCGATTAGCGAAAGATAAGATTACGCATTTTCACGCGGATCTTATCAGATATTGATCCGAACTTGATTCTGTTTCGAGTTTTTGAGACCTAATCTGATAAGGACTGACCCCAGGACAAATGGCTATAAAAAAAAGGGAGTGAGTCTCATGATTTACTTAGATCAATTGAGAGATTAAGAGTGATACTCTTCTAGTGAGCATCTGAAAAACTCCCTAAGAGCATTTGTTCACAAATCACGAACACTAGCTTTGGGTTCTCTCTATTGGTTGGAAGGAGAGTCACCGGTGGAAGAGCTGTACGTGTGAGCCCACACTCACTCCGGTTGTGGATAGAGAATAGCAAAGAAGACCAGTTGGTTGAGGCTCTTCTGGAACGTTATTTCTCTACACAGGTTACGGAGGTTCTTCGACACACAGAGGTTAGTAAGATCTGTCTAATTTATACATATAACATGTCAAACTTGTGTTTTAGAAATTACTCTGAAGAAAAAAATTTAAAAAATTCTGCTGCGCACCGCGTTTCCAACAATTGGTATCAGAGCCATGGTTTTACATAAATTAACAAGTTTGTGATCATGTTATATGCATAAATTTTGTGATCTTTATCTCTCTTATGCTTGAATTGAATTTTATAGAGAGATGGCACTTTAGGTTTCTATGAATTATGTATGTTGTCATGGATTATGTGGTAAATGTTTATTAATTAATTATGGTTGATTATATCGTTATTTAATTATTTATTAATTAATTTATACCGGTTATGGTTCCTTAGGGTTAGAATATGTATCTAGGTTTTTCATGTAATTAGATGGCGGACTATCATCTCCGTCTAGGAATTGTTATTTAATTTTAAATTTATAAGAATTTTGTAATTAAATAATTATTCAGAGAAGACGGATTTAGAAGAATGATGATGGCGCCCTCAGTTATTTCCTGAGTCTCTAATTTTATGTTTTTGAATTGTTGAAGACAAAATTGATGAATTGCATTAAAATTTTATTTTCTAGAATGATAGATTACTGCTCGGTCGGCATGCCGGACGTCACAGTTCAGCAGGCTGATGGTCACAGATCGGCAGGTCGGACGTGTGGTCCAACAAGCCGACAGTGGGCCAGAAATTTGGGTGCTCTGTCGGCAGGCCGAACCTTCATGGGTCGGCAGGCCGATCAGTAGGGTCGGCAGGACGATGAAGCATGACCGGTAGGCCAATCACCCAGATCGGCCTGCCGACCGAGAGCTACCAAGTGTTCATAAAAGGTGCAATTTTTTCGCTGCAGTTTTAATTTTATTTTTGGGACGATTCTGAGAAACATTAAATTTGGATATGACCGGAAATATAATGTATTTAATTTATACGGGGTTAAAGACTTGAAGATGGGTATTACATGAAGAAGGATACGGCTTGAGGATTCAAGGATGAAGAATCGATAAATGTCTCGATTATTCTCTTGTAATCTTAGTTTTCTATTCTCTAGGGTGGAACCATAATATTACGGTTATTATTATTTTGCTTGTAGCTTTGCTTGATTGCTTTGGTTGTCTGCATCATAATATGATTTACCATGTATATTGATAACATGTCTATAGAATAGGGAGTGCCGCTCATATTAAAATTGTTCATGCATAATTTTAAAATAAAACCTTGATTTCAAAAGATTGAGTGGGAGAAGGTTTTTGAAGAGAGGACCTAAGGCCTCCATCGTTGGTCCATAGGAAGAACATGGTGGTCCCAACCCCTAGGAAGGGATTTCTATCATGTACCAGATTGGATCTCTAAAAGGATAAGGTATTTTAGTATGATTTATGGTTGCACACCCCTAGGTGGTGATTATAAATCATGGATAAAATATTGAAACGATGGTTATACACTCACGTTAATTTTATTATTAACCTCCCCTAGGAGCTCTGTTAATAAAATTAATGGCCAAAGAAACGATTATTAATATATGCTGGATCATACGTGTCCTGGATGACATATATTAATCAGGAGGGGATTCGTGTTCCTGATTGAATTTGGCATGACTCCCCTAGGAGCTTGTAGAATTCTGAGTTGGGAATTATCATTATAAGGTTGTGATATTTTCAAGGTTTTGACACATAGACACATTTGTATGATTTTACATGATTGTATTATCTTACTAAATTATTATATATGCTTGCTTATGTTTGGTATATGATTCTTTATTGAAGATTAAAAATGTCTAAAAATGCTTTATCATTGATACTTGACAAAAACTAATTAACCGGTGAGAATTATAACGATTGGAAATGGAACCTGGACATCATCCTATCCTTTGAGAAACTAAAATATGTACTGACAACTCCTTGTCCTCCCGAGCCTATGGGAGACTCAAGTAATGAGCAATTCCAAGCGTACGATCGCTGGAAAGATGCTAATGATCAAGCCCGTTGCTATGTTATGGCTAGCATGAACAACGTGCTGCAGGCTCAACATCAGGATTATGAGACTGCGAAGCAGATCTTGGATTATCTTGAGGATATGTTCGGAGGCCAGGCCATAACGAGGCGGCAATGGGCGCTTCAGAAACTCTTAAACTGTAGACAGAGACCGGGGACATTTGTAAAGGAGCACATGATGTTGGTCATGGTTTACCTCGCTGAGGCTCAAACCAATGGAGCCGACATCGATGCTGAAACTCAGATGACAATGGTCTTTGAGACTCTGTCTAAGGAATTTATTCCATTTAAAGCTACTTTTAATTTAAGTAATAAACGGGATATGACCTTGACAGAACTGATGAAACAGTTACAGGAGTTCGAACTGCTGCTCAGGGAGTCTCCTGGTGGTGGTGAGGCCAACATGGTAGCTGCTTCTGGTTCCAATCCTAACTCAGGGAATGGAAAGAAGCAACGGGCCAAGAACGTGAAGTCTTCTATTCCTGCTACTACCAAGAGCAAGAAGAAGAAGAAGAAGAACCCAAAGAAGCTTAAGTGCTTCTTCTGTGGTAAGGTCGGGCATATAAAGAAGCATTGCAAGGACTTCCTTTCCAAGGGAGGTAGGTGTGATCTTCTATATTTAGAAACTTGTTTGGTTGAGGAATCCAGTGACATCTAGGTCATATATTCCGGTGCAACTAATCATGTTTGTGTTTCTCTGCAGAGATTCAAAGAAACGAGAAGTCTGCTACTTGAAGACTTAACGTTTCGGATGGGCGATGGATCCTTAGTCTCAGCGGAAGCAGTGAGAGATGTCTATCTTTACTTTGATAATTATAGGAATTTAATTTTGCGAGATTGTTTGTATGTTCCTAAATTTAAAAGGAATTTAATTTTTGTATCTTCTTTATTTAAAGACTCCTACATGGTATCTTTTAATGAAAAAGTGGTGATTCGTAAAAAAAAATCTTTTATCTATTCTGGATGGATGCAAAATAATCTATATTTTATCAAACCTAAGATGGACTTATAGCTTAATGCTGAGATGAATGATAATGACTCAAAAAGACTTAAAACTTCTCACTCTAATAAGACTTATTTTTGGCATTTGCGCCTTGGCCATATTAACCTGAACAGGATTCAAAGGTTGGTAAGGGATGGACCTTTAAGTCACTTAAAGGTAGAATCTATACCTCAATGTGAATCTTGTTTGGAGGGTAAAATGACAAAAAGACCATACGGGTCTAAGAACAATAGGGCCAAAGGGGTTCTAGAACTTGTGCATAGTGATGTTTGCGGACCGATGAACATCCGGGCACGAGGAGGGTATGAGTACTTCGTCACTTTTATTGACGATTACCCAAGATATGGGTATGTGTACCTGATGCACCATAAAAGCGAAACTTATGATAAGTTCAGGGAGTTTCAGGCTGAAGTGGTAAAGCAATTGGGTAGACCCATAAAGGCACTTTGATCTGATTGAGGTGGAGAATACCTTTCTGATGAGTTCTTGAGACACTTGTTAGAGAATGGGATTTTATCCCATTTGACTACGTCGGGCACTCTGCAGCAGAATGGCATAGTAGAGAGAAGGAATAGGACTTTGTTGGACATGATTCGGTCTATGATGAGTTATTCATCATTGCCTTTATCCTTTTGGGGATATGCCCTACAAACCGCATGTTATCTTTTGAACAATGTGCCTTCAAAATCGGTCCCTAAAACTCCTCACGAGTTGTGGACAAGACGGAAGACATCCTTAAACCATATTCACATATGGGGATGTCTAGCTCATGTCCTGTTTAAGGATCCGAATAAGTTGGAAGCACGTTCGGAAGTTTGCGTGTTTGTAGGATATCCAAAAGGGACTAAAGGGGGTTATTTTTATAACCCAAGGGAAAATAAAGTTGTGGTTTCAACTAATGCAACTTTCCTTGAGGAGAGTTACATGGATGACTTTAAACCTCGAAGCAAAGTGGTTCTTGAGGAGTTAAGGGGTGATCCGTTCACTTCGGAGGTTCCAAACAAAACCATTCCGATCGGTGTAGAAAAACCAAACAAACCTGAACAACAATCTCAGGGGCTTCGGCGTAGTGGGAGGATCGAGCGTCAACCTGAGAGGTATATGTTCAATGGGGAGGTCTTCTTGGCTGAACCGGATGAATATGATAGGGATCCTTATACTTACGTAGAAGCTATGGAGGATGTTGATTCAAGACTCTGGACAGAGGCCATGAACATAGAGATGAAGTCTATGGAGACTAATCGGGTCTGGGAGCTTGTGGATCTTCCCAAAGGGGTAAAACCCATAAGGTGTAAGTGGATTTACAATAGGAAAAGAGGAGTGGATGGAAAAGTTGAAACCTTTAAGGCTAGACTGGTAGCTAAGGGTTATACGCAAAGGGAAGGAATCGATTATGAGGAAACCTTTTCGCCTATAGCCATGCTTAAGTCCATCCGGATTCTCTTGTCCATAGCTGCCGCTCTGGACTATGAGATTTGGCAGATGGATGTCAAGACGGCTTTTTTGAATGGCTATCTTGATGAGTCCATTTATATGGAACAACCAGACGGGTTCAAGGTCGCGGGTCAAGAGGGTAAGGTTTGTAAGCTGCTAAAGTCAATTTATGGACTTAAGTAGGCTTCCCGTTCTTGGAACATAAGATTTGATCAAGTGATCAAGACTTATGGGTTCTCACAAAATGTGGATGAACCATGTGTTTACAAACACATTAAGGATGGGAAGGTGGTTTTTCTACTGCTCTATGTGGATGACATTTTGCTAATTGGCAATGATGTTGGGGCATTGTCATCGGTCAAATTATGGTTGACCAAGCTGTTTGACATGAAGACTTGGGTGAGGCTAATTTTGTTCTCGGTATCCAGATCTTTCGGGATAGAAAGAACAAAATAATAGCTTTGTCACAAGCCGGCTACATAGATAAAATTCTTAGGAGGTTTGCAATGCAGGATTCCAAGAAAGGTGGGCAACCATCTAGGTCTGGAATTACTCTTTCTAAGAAAGACTCTCCAAAGTCTTATGAAGAAAGAGAATACATGAAGAAGGTGCCTTATGCTTCGGCAGTGGGTAGTCTCATGTATGCCATGCTTTACACACGACCGGATATTAGCTATGCAGCCGGGATTGTAAGTCGATTTCAGGCGGATCCAAGATCGAACCATTGGGTTGCAGTAAAGCATATTTTCAAGTACCTGAGAAGGACTCGAGGGTATATGCTTGTGTATTTGGGTGAGCATTTAACTCCTCTAGGATACACTAATTTAGATTTTCAATCCTGTCTGGATTCTAGGAAATCGACTTTGGGGTTTGTGTTTACTTTGGGCGGCAGTGCCATCAGTTGGAGAAGTGCGAAACAAGATTGCACTTTGGATTCAACGATGGAGGCTGAGTATGTGGCGGCTAGTGATGCTTTGAAAGAAGCAGTGTGGCCTCGCAAGTTTCTTGGGGATCTTGAGGTATGGATAAAGTGGTATCACTGTACTGTGATAATAGTGCGGCTATAGCTAATGCTAAGGAACCAAGATTTCACAAGAAGAGTAAGCATCTTGATCAAAAATATCATGTGATAAAGGACTTCATTGAGAGCGGGCATGTCACGGTGTGCAAGATCGCATCAGAGGACAATTTAGTTGATCCATTTACGAAGACACTTACAGGGAGAGTCTTCGAGAGGCATGTGGAAGCTATGGGGATGCGAAATTTGCTGTATTTACTCACTTAGTGCAAGTGGGAGATTGTTAGACATGTATGCCCTAAGGAGTAAAAATGTAATACGTTTTTGGAGACATTTTTATCAATAAAGAATTTTTTCATTTATATATACCAAATCTTGTCCTCTTTACGTTCATATTTGTTGAATGTATGTTAAGCAAACAGTAGTCTGAGACTGTCAGTCTAAACCTTAAGAATTGGGCATATGATGGGATGATTATACGGAAGACACAATTCTTAAGGTGATGGTCTAAAACATATGATCCGCAATCGAGGGAATAAAGTTGGACGCTTTATTCATGTAAAGATTGTTATGTTGTCTATATCCCTTTTGGGAGATGGTTTGTCTTGACCATCGGAGTTGGACTCCTTGAATAGAGATATTGGCATGTTATCATAGGTGACGATGTGTTGGATCAGGACATAAAGTGAATTGATTTGGATTAATAATTCTGTCTTGGCAAATCGATTCACTTTAGACAATGATTTGTATTGTATCTTAATCCTGAGATGAATAATGGGCCCATTGTCTCGACTTGTGTCTTTTGATGTGCCAATGGATGACTTCCACATCTCAATAGTGGTATGCATGCCGATACGTTGGAGGCATGACTCTTGATAGCGTAGACTTGTTATTCATAGATATGGAATCCATAGCTCCTCTTTAGGAGTGATGATATCCTCTTATATGCGTTGTCCTGTAATTGAAAAACTGGAGCGCTCAACCATTTGGATACATAGGTGTAACCAAATGGTATACTATCTTTGGATGGTAAGTTTTCTAATGGTGAGACAATGGAACGTAAGATAAAAATAATTGGGAAGGTAAGACATAACTTGTCCTCAAGCCGATTATGGATTATCATATGAGGATACGATACACTTTGATATGTCATGGAGACTTAGCTACACGAGCTTCGTAATTCTATAAAGTTCGAGAGTGCAGCTCCAAGCTTTTAGTGGAGTAGCGTTGGAGTTGATAATTGTGAAATGTATATCTGGGATATTGGGTTTCATAATTATCATGAGCTTGAACTTTATAGGTCTATTTTGGTCCCCTTTGCTAGCTCATAAAATCCCGTAACGACACGGCATGCTTTTCCAATAATTGGTGACTTATGTCGTATTTATCAGATTGGTTTAAAATTTGAAAGAATTAAATAATTCATGTCTGTTTATCGGTTGAATTAATTTTGTAAGAAATTAGTTTAAGATAAACTTGTTGAATTATTGCGATCAGATAATTCTTGTCTGTTTATAGGTTGATTTAATTTTGAATAAATTAGTTCAAGATAAACTTGTAGAATTATTGTGAATTGATTTATTTTCTTAGAAATGATCTTGATAAAGTTTGTTTTGATCAGATAACTTCTCTATTGGGTTATTTGAATCAAAACTGAGACTTTATCCTTTAGAATCTCGGGTGGAAAATAAAAGATTCGCGGAGATTTTTTCTCGGGAGTTTGGCCTGCCGATGGGGGTTGTTCGGCCTGCCGATGGGGGTTGTTCGGCCTACCGATCAGTGGAAGATAAGATTATGCGTTTTCACGCTGATCTTATCAGATATTGATCCGAACTTGATTCTGTTTCGAGTTTTTGTGTGACACCCGTTATTCTCCTAACGGGTATTGAGGTAATTAAATTAATTTTTAGTGTATAAAAAAAAATTGCTTCATTTAAATTTATTTTATAATATTTATTTTTATCTATTTTTAAATTTTCTAAAATTCTCCTATATTTATTTAGTATGATTACTAAAAAGCCTTAGAACTTCTAATAAATCTCAAAAATGTCATATTGACATTATGTGTGTTAAAGTCTTTAGATGAGACATAAGGATATCTTTTCCAACTACTCTTGACCCTCATTTTCTTTATTTCCTCCGTGACATGCTTCAACATGTCTCCTCTATAATTGTTTCCATCACTTCTCTTCAAAGACTTCATCTTTTCTTCCTTTCTCTTCCACGGTTCCCACACTCTTCTTCTCATTTCTTTGCTGAAGCAAAATACTTAGAGAACTTCTTCAAGGCAGCCATAAAAATCAGCCACCATCATCTCCATTTGAGCAAGAATTTCAGTCATACCGAAGTAAAGGAACCTGTTTTGAAGCCATTTCAAGCTTCCAACTAACCATAATCCGAGGTTAGAATCTTATGAACAAATTTAGTCTTTCATTTATAAATTTTCTTTTATACTAAAGGATTATTCAAATTTGCGTTCTTAAACCTAAGTATATGTTTGTTGCTATTTTGGAGCATATGTATGAAGTCTAAGTGTATATGCCCTAGACAGAAAATTTATATTGTTAAACTTTGTAATACCTCTATGGGCAGTGGTTATTTCTTGAAATTCTAAGATTAAATTAAAATAAATTTTATGAATGTAGTTGTATGTTGTGCTTTAGTTTTAATTGTCCTTATGCACGCCTTAGGATCAAGGGAGTATGGAGCTAACGTTAATTGATTCCAGGATTAAGAGACTGTTGATAAGCTTAAAAGGTAGGGATTCTATTACTCATCTTTTGTGAGGTTTTTATAGAATTAAAATTGATTGTTTTGCCGCAATATATATATATCTATGTTGAACTGATATTATATGAGTATCACATATGAAACTATGACATGGACTCGTCTTGTATTGTACGGCGAGGAACATAATGAATTGACACATGTTATAAATTGAGAAGCATGGTTAGGAAAACTAACTCTATTGATAATGATTTAATATAGAGAAATTGTGAGACATGAAAAGGGCGACGGTTACGTCCTTGGGCATGAATACCCTAAAAGGTAAAATAGGGGGAAGGTGATGACGCTTCCTTGGGTTGAAAGTCCCAGAACACACTGTACAGGAATTGATTTGGTGAGGACTCGGGGCTTGATGTCCCCTCACCGGAACACCCTTGGAATGTTTATAGGGTGATCAAGTGCGCCCATTTGGGTTTCGATGAGTTGAGTGATACTCAATTTAACATGGATACCTAGGAACAATGATGATTGTTAATATTTGTATAAATGTGTAATTATGACACTTGGTAATGATTAACTACGGTATCCATAAGATGTGATCATAATAAACCTCATAATCTGGAATATGATGTAACTTACTAACCATGCAGATTTTAATGTGGTAATGATAGAGGTGAGTAATGGCTTTCTCTACTGAGCATAGTGTTGCTCATTCCCTTATGTTTATATCTTTTCAGGACTCACTAAGTGTGAGGTGGCTACGAGAAATATAGTTGAGGAAGTGATGTAGCTATATTACATTGGGACTGCTTCAATTGTTGAGAATGTTCTTCATGATAATGTAAGCATCAATTGTTACTTTCTGTGACTGTATTACAATGTGTTGAGGGTTAAAATGATGATGACAACAGTTTATATTATTAAATTTAAGGTGCTACATTAAAACTGTGGTTTATTTATCGTTTATATTTTTATTTTTGAGTTGAGAGTTTTCATTTAAGTCCCGGGCAAATTTTATTTTTAAGGTTTTACTTTTATTATTTATTTTTATTTTATCTCATTAAAAACTGTTAACCCCCACATAGGGGCGTTACAGAATTTTTGGTATCAGAGCCTAGGTTCGGTTAACCTAGGGAGTGTAGCACCACTTTAAAAAAATATATTTTTGAGATGGTTTTGAAGCTGAATTTTCATTGTCATCATCAAAATGAACCTTCACATTGATTTATACAGTCTAGAAGGATGTAACATGGAAAGGCCATAGAATGAAAATATCAATAGTTATATGAGTACAATAATTTTATTGAAGGAAAGTATTAATAGTTATAAGGGAATGATAATTATATGGAATGAGTTTATAAGTAGAATGCTTATGAGAGATTCGTATAATATTAGGATCTATAAGCATATCTAATTCGTATAAACGATGAGAAATTCGTATAGATACGAGGATTTAAGAGCCTTTTGTCTCGTGAAAAACAATAAGAAATATAAGGCTTGATTTATTGATTTTAAAGTTTGACATAGATATGTCAAATTTTTCGTAATTGATTCAAACCTAAGTAATGATTATGTGTGGATTCGATGGAGCACATAAGTGTCAATGTCTTTTCTTAAAAGTTCTATATATTCGAGGAATATGATATAAGTTGGGAATCATGGTATTGAATCTTGAGAGAGATAAATGTTAGACTTTTGGTCTGTTGAGACTGTGTAAAGTCTAGAATGCATGAATCTCAAAATTGGAATATTTCGTTACGTACATTGTATTTAAGTGTATCAGTGAATCTTTTGGTTACCTAAGGTTTTGTTATATGAGGAAATTATATATTGTATGAGTAGAATTGTGGGGATTGTAGATGTTCTTAAGTAGTAACATCAAGTGTCTTTGTTCATTGATATGGTCTATGTTGAAAGACGTAAATCGTATTGATTTCAAGGTTAGTCGCATTCTAAACCCTTGGTAGTAATGATGATGAATCCATTGATAGATGTTAAGTATTATGAATAACATATGGGTGTATGCATTGTTCAATAAGGTTTTGATTAAAACAAAATTATTTGAGTTGCTGGATCATTCAGGAAGATCCTTGTTGTCGTTAAATTAGATTTGTTGTTCATACTTAACTTATCTATAGTGGACTTTAAATTGTGTTTAAGATTTATACAAATTGATTTTCAATTTTATGTTTGTTATTTAACTCGTTCTAAATGTGTTAAGGCCCGAAACAACCTGACCATTTTCAACTAAGAACATTTGGGCCTAGTTCAAATCTTAAATCAGTTTGATTCACACTGTCTCTCCCACGTGGTCTCTATACGTGTCATATACAGTGGTTTAATTATTGTTTACATATACGTTTACTGTGCATAAGAGCTTATTTCTCCGAGTTCACTTTTTCTCTCTTAATTTGTTATTTTCTCTCTAAATCGCAAATCCTCTTCTTTTTCATTAGAAATTCTTCTTTTCCTCTAAAAGAAGAAGGAATTCTAGGATTCTGCAATTTACTATCTTAATTTTTCCTTTCTATTTACTCTTCTTTCATCTCATCATGGACCCAAAGTACCAACACATGAGAAAGTATTTCCCATCACTCTCCCAAAAGATTCTTAGAAAGAAATACAAGGCTAGAATTACTCGGTTGTGGATTCTTATGCGTTTTGGTATCCCTTGTGATGTGAGGATGTTGATAGAGGGGAAAATCCGTCCGAGTGACTTTAGTCAAGATGTCGGTTTACCAAGAACAGGTACCAGTCGTAGTGCAATGAAAAGAAGAGCTCGTGCCATCGTGGTCACTTGTAACAAATGTGGAAGACAAAATTGTAACGGTAAATGTACTTCACCTGGTTATATGTCTACGAATAGAGAGGATAAAATACGGTTTTGTAGGGATGGACTTTCAAAGGAGAACTTGGATAGCATCCATCCTCCTCTCCACGGTCACCCTAGTGGATATGTTCAAGGAGCTATTTTTAAACTCTGGCCTAAATTTTATACAGAAAGACAACGCCTCAGGAATATGGTATTTCTAGATCCTGTTTGTCAAGCCATAAGAAAACTGGATGGGGAATAAGTCATCGCTCTATAAAGGTTATTTAGTCTTTACTTATTTGAAGCAGTTTTAGCTGATGTTCAACAGTTTGTGTTTTTCTTTTACTCAGAATATTTGCTTTTGTGTTTGAAATAATTGTGATTATTAGATTGATACAGTAAGTGTTAATATCTTATTTAATTTATGATTTTCTTAAATATATATATAATAAAATATATTATCTTATCAGACACGTTACATACGGTACAGTAATATGTTTGAATTTTGAAAAGCTTATCCAGATATTTCAAGATTTGTGTCTCAAATTTCAAAAGTTCTACAGTATTTGTCGTTTATATTAAATTTCTAGACTTGGTGTATATTTGTCAAAAAGTCTACAGTTGTGTCAAGAGGGTCTTCTGTCAAATTGTTCTCAATTGTCAAAAGTTATACAATTAGAGTCTAATCTTTTTCAAAAAGTGAATCAGATTTTCTGTAAACTATCAATCACCTTATCTTACTTTCTTATCCGCACAAGATTTTGTTTAAATCTTTGGATTACTTTTTCATTACCTATTCGTCTATCTCTTTAGCCCTTTTTGTATATTTCTCATCTTTAAAATCTCATGTAGAACCCGAAGTCTAAGTGGAGCAGACATTAAGCAACCACTTCTATAAACCAAATATGTCTACCTCCCAGTCCACGAAGAAAATAAAGAATGTCTGTGTCTTTTGTGGTTCCAGCTTTGGAAAAGATAAAGCTTATTTAGAAGCTGCAAATCACTTAGGGCAAGTCCTAGCACGCAAAAAGATTAACATAATCTATGGGGGTGGTAGTATAAAAATGATGGTAAATATGGCACTAGCAGCTAGGTCTAGCGACGCTACTGATGTAAGAATTTGGCCTCATATTCCAGTTGAAGGAAACCTTTGTAAGGAAGCCATAGGTAAGGGAGAAGGAGTCAGGAGTATCCCTAAAAATTTTAAAGACATAATCTATAATTCTGATGCTTTTATAGCATTACCTGGTGGTCTAGGTACTCTTGAGGAAATATTTATAGTTGCTTGTGGGCAATTGTTGGGCTTTTATTCCAAACCTTTGGGACTGCTGAACGTAAAGGGTTTTTATGACGGTCTTTTGAAATTTCTAGATTACGCTATGGAAGAAAACATCACTACAGAATCGGAGAGACAAATCTTTGTTACTGCTTCAACAGCTGAGGAATTGATAGATAAAATGCAAATCATACATCCAGAATCCGACACTGCAACATCCAAGCTTGAATGGGAAAGGGAAAGCCGGGAGCGGCCAATTGATTTGAATCTCCATCTGTAATCTTTTTGTTTTATCTTTGGCATGTAGGCATGTGTGTCCGTATTTCGTGTGTTACGAATAACCGTTTGCCTTGTATTCTGTGTTTCTTGTGGTACGTTGTTGTTCAATCTTTTAGATTCATTGAGCCTAATGCCGGGATGGCTGGATACGGAATACTTGATGCTCTCGAAACGCATCCTTCTTAAGGTCCGATCTTTTGTTTATCGATGTTTTTGTATCCTCTAAGCATGCATGATATGGATAGTTGGTATACAGAGTGCCTTGTACTCTCGAAACGTATCCGTATTATGTTTGTAATGTGTAATATTCTGTTAATATTATGTGGAAGTACCAGAGTCAGTTATGGGGATATTCCATATGAAATATGAGTATATTATTTGGGTTGAATGTTTGTGTCATGAGGATAGCTGTTTAATGAAAAATATGTCGGGTATGTTTGCAACCAGAGATTCCGTTTAATATCTCTATGAATAAGTTTAATGTATAGTTTTGAATAAAAGTGTTTGTGATATATGTTTTATGATTATGTTCTAGTTTATTAGTTGAGGTATGAAATCAAATATATTTGACTTTTCTTTACTCAAAAAGGAAAAGGAACCTAAAGATGAAGTATATAAAATTTCTCTGGCAATCTCCTTAAATGTGATTGTAAATCACAGTCCATGGACAATGAAGGACTGGAATCATGGTATGGTAAATATGTATGCCTGATCAGATTCTTAGACTATTATACGGTGTTACAAGTTGAAACTTGTCAAAAATACTCTCATTGAGGGATTTAGGAGTAAGATTTATTATGCAAGTAAATAAGTGGAGATAAGATGACTTAAATTTGAAGGACAAACAACATTAACAGTTTAGACTCGGAATTGGAATCATAATGGAATTAAAATTTTTACTAGTATTGCTAGAATTGAAATTTCGAGGACGAAATTTCTTTAAGGGGGGTAGAGCTGTGACACCCGTTATTCTCCTAACGGGTATTGAGGTAATTAAATTAATTTTTAGTGTATAAAAAAAATTGCTTCATTTAAATTTATTTTATAATATTTATTTTTATCTATTTTTAAATTTTCTAAAATTCTCCTATATTTATTTAGTATGATTACTAAAAAGCCTTAGAACTTCTAATAAATCTCAAAAATGTCATATTGACATTATGTGTGTTAAAGTCTTTAGATGAGACATAAGGATATCTTTTCCAACTACTCTTGACCCTCATTTTCTTTATTTCCTCCGTGACATGCTTCAACATGTCTCCTCTATAATTGTTTCCATCACTTCTCTTCAAAGACTTCATCTTTTCTTCCTTTCTCTTCCACGGTTCCCACACTCTTCTTCTCATTTCTTTGCTGAAGCAAAATACTTAGAGAACTTCTTCAAGGCAGCCATAAAAATCAGCCACCATCATCTCCATTTGAGCAAGAATTTCAGTCATACCGAAGTAAAGGAACCTGTTTTGAAGCCATTTCAAGCTTCCAACTAACCATAATCCGAGGTTAGAATCTTATGAACAAATTTAGTCTTTCATTTATAAATTTTCTTTTATACTAAAGGATTATTCAAATTTGCGTTCTTAAACCTAAGTATATGTTTGTTGCTATTTTGGAGCATATGTATGAAGTCTAAGTGTATATGCCCTAGACAGAAAATTTATATTGTTAAACTTTGTAATACCTCTATGGGCAGTGGTTATTTCTTGAAATTCTAAGATTAAATTAAAATAAATTTTATGAATGTAGTTGTATGTTGTGCTTTAGTTTTAATTGTCCTTATGCACGCCTTAGGATCAAGGGAGTATGGAGCTAACGTTAATTGATTCCAGGATTAAGAGACTGTTGATAAGCTTAAAAGGTAGGGATTCTATTACTCATCTTTTGTGAGGTTTTTATAGAATTAAAATTGATTGTTTTGCCGCAATATATATATATCTATGTTGAACTGATATTATATGAGTATCACATATGAAACTATGACATGGACTCGTCTTGTATTGTACGGCGAGGAACATAATGAATTGACACATGTTATAAATTGAGAAGCATGGTTAGGAAAACTAACTCTATTGATAATGATTTAATATAGAGAAATTGTGAGACATGAAAAGGGCGACGGTTACGTCCTTGGGCATGAATACCCTAAAAGGTAAAATAGGGGGAAGGTGATGACGCTTCTTTGGGTTGAAAGTCCCAGAACACACTGTACAGGAATTGATTTGGTGAGGACTCGGGGCTTGATGTCCCCTCACCGGAACACCCTTGGAATGTTTATAGGGTGATCAAGTGCGCCCATTTGGGTTTCGATGAGTTGAGTGATACTCAATTTAACATGGATACCTAGGAACAATGATGATTGTTAATATTTGTATAAATGTGTAATTATGACACTTGGTAATGATTAACTACGGTATCCATAAGATGTGATCATAATAAACCTCATAATCTGGAATATGATGTAACTTACTAACCATGCAGATTTTAATGTGGTAATGATAGAGGTGAGTAATGGCTTTCTCTACTGAGCATAGTGTTGCTCATTCCCTTATGTTTATATCTTTTCAGGACTCACTAAGTGTGAGGTGGCTACGAGAAATATAGTTGAGGAAGTGATGTAGCTATATTACATTGGGACTGCTTCAATTGTTGAGAATGTTCTTCATGATAATGTAAGCATCAATTGTTACTTTCTGTGACTGTATTACAATGTGTTGAGGGTTAAAATGATGATGACAACAGTTTATATTATTAAATTTAAGGTGCTACATTAAAACTGTGGTTTATTTATCGTTTATATTTTTATTTTTGAGTTGAGAGTTTTCATTTAAGTCCCGGGCAAATTTTATTTTTAAGGTTTTACTTTTATTATTTATTTTTATTTTATCTCATTAAAAACTGTTAACCCCCACATAGGGGCGTTACATTTTGAGACCTAATCTGATAAGGACTGACCCCAGGACCAATGGCTATAAAAAAAGGGAATGAGTCTCATGATTTTCTTAGATCAATTGAGAGATTAAGAGTGATACTCTTCTAATGAGCATCTGAAAAACTCCCTAAGAGCTTTTGTTCACAAATCACGAACACTAGCTTTGGGTTCTCTCTATTGGTTGGAAGGAGAGTCACCGGTGGAAGAGCTGTACGTGTGAGCCCACACTCACTCCGGTTGTGGATAGAGAATAGCAAAGAAGACCAGTTGGTTGAGGCTCTTCTGGAACGTTACTTCTCTACACAAGTTACGGAGGTTCTTCGGCACACAGAGGTTAGTAAGATCTGTCTAATTTATACATATAACATGTCAAACTTGTGTTTTAGAAATTACTCTGATGAAAGAAATTTTAAAAATTACGCTGCGCACTGCGTTTCCAACATTTTATTATGTAAATAAGAATTATTTACATGATAAACAAAGGGATAAATAATTATTTAATCATAAATTTGACATTTCCTTCAAATATTTGTAAAACTTAACATTTACTATAATTAGTTTCAAAAAAGTGACATTTCTTGCCATTTTCATTATTTTTTTCTTGCTTTCTTTCCCTTTATTTTTTTGTCAGTCCTCCTTTTTCATTAGTATTTTAGTACTTTATTTTTATTTTCTTATATATTTAATGCTCTGCCTCTTTTTGTGCTTTTCACGTTTCTTTTGATTAATATTTTTACCTTTTTTATTATTTTTTATTTTTTAAGGGCTTTATTTTTCTACCATTGTCTCATACTTAGATCTTTCTTCTTTTTTCTTTTTAACTTCATCATTTTAAATTTTTACCCTTCTTCTTCAAGTTTCTTTCGTTCCTTTCTAAAAATGTTTTTGATCTATTTGTTTTTTTGCTGCTTTATCCATTGTGAAATCCTAGCCGTTATACCTGTGCATATTTTTTTGAAAATAATCAATTTTTCAATTAAGGGATCTCATTGTAAATTTTATAAATTTCAAGGTAGTTAAATCTAAAAATTAGCGTCGGTGGTCAAAATAAAACAAATGCAAATTTTCGAAGGTATTTTTTGCAATTTTTTTTTTAATCTCTTAAGTTAATGTCTCCTTCTATTCAGTTTTTATTCATTCTCTACGTTGTTAAAACTTCAATTCGACTTAATACCTGTATCACATGTATTTAAACTAATAATAATAAAAAGGGAACCATCTATGCAATATGTTAAGTCCACTTTTTACTTTTTTGTTTCTTCGACCTGAAACGACAATCATGTAACATAAAATTTACAAAAATCTTGACGTTAGAAGTTAAGAAATAGATTGTTTCAAATCACTTTATATATGTTGAATGTCATAAATAAGTTCACTATTTATTTTTTGCAATTATGTCTATTTTTTTACTAAATAAGGAGTGATGATAGGGAATTATCTATACAATATGTAAAGCCCACTTTTTATTTTTTTGTTACTTTGACCTGAAACGACAATCACATAACATAAAATTTATGAAAATTTTGACGTTAGAAGTTAAGAAATAGATTGTGTCAAATCACCTTATATATGTTAAATGTCATAAATAATTTCACTATTTATCTTTTGCAATTACGTCTATTTTTAACTAAATGAGGAGTGATGATATCTATAACTGAGACACTCCTTATATTTTAATGAGGCTGGAACCTACTGAGCAACTCATCTCTTACTTTAATTACGGATAAAAAAATCCAGCCAGCAAAGCTGATAAAAAAAAGACAATAAAAAAGCCCCACAAAAATCACAAATAACACAACAACTAGCTTGCACTTCATTTTTTAAAAGTGGATATTATTCCTCAAAAAATTGGATATTATTATTATTATTATTATTTTGCACGAAGATGTTATTTTCAATAGATATCGTCAAACAACAAGAAAAAGGACGATATAAAATTGTTGATTTTTGTTCAGCCGTCATCTTATATATGTTGAATGTCATAAATTTCTATTAAGTTTACATTATTTTTGTAGTAATGATAGAGATATTATGTATGATGATTGAGAAATTTAACATATTTAAATGAAACCCACAAACTGAGCAACTCGTCCCCCCACTTTTATTATAAACAAGAAGAAAAATAATACAAAATATAAAGAAGTTTAAAATCTAGCAGCCACTAAGACTAACAAAACAAGAAAACAACAATGACAGCAAAAAAAATGACAAGTAATGAAACAACAAGTTTCAACTATAATTTTAAAAATTTTACAATATTTTTTTCTTTTTTGCTCGTAGATATTATTTTTCTAATTTGAAGAAATAACGAAACAACAAGTTTCTACTATAATTTTAAAAAGTTTATAATATATATGTGTATATATATATATTTTTCCTTTTTTGCTTGTAGATGTCAATTAATCAACCACGAGTTTGATTTTAATTACACATTGCACTAGCATAATTATTTATGTTTATTCTAATAGCTAGAAAAAAATTTTAAAAATAAATTTTATGCTGAAATATCGTTGATCAAATTTAATAATGTTAGTTATACTTATTGAATCATTCAAATGATATTGTTTCAAAAAGAATACATAAACTTTAAAAAAATGTTAGTTATGTTAGACATGCCTTGCCTACGCGCTCCTCATACTAGTCTCCAAAAGAAAGGATAAAAAAGTTTTAAAACATATCAAATGTCCTAAATCCCCACAAAAGAAGTCTAAAATCGTTGAAGAAAAACGTGAAATATGTGCATAAATGTAATTAATTTTTTTAACGCTAAAAGCAAACATGTGCATTATTAAATTAGATTATTTTGTGTTTTGCTTGGTACGAGTCACGGATCGCGCGCGTTAACCAGAAATTACAATATTTTTACACTAAAAGGAAACACAAGCATAATTAAATAGAATATTTTGACCTCTTCTCAAGACCCCAAATCCGAGTAGTGACATGGTGGATTAATTAAGTTAATAAAACCAAATTTTAATCAAAATCACCAATTAAATATTTTGGGTTATTTTAAAAGAAAGTGATAGTTTAAAACTTTTTAAAGCAATTATTGTTAAGTTGGAGCAAGTGAAATGAAATAAAACAATAAGGACAAATAAACATAAGTCGGGCTCCACCGGACCCACATTAGTGTATACACATGGTATCGATAATAATAAATTACAACCACAGTCTAATACGAGAAATAAAAATTTAAATATTATATACCTTAGTTTAAACAAATGGCCTAAACAGAATTCTTACGAGTCCTGTGTCTGCCCTGTTGCCTCCTAGTCACTCTTAAGCTGCAATTCACCTAGGGAAAAAGGTTTTAAAACAAATAAAAAAAATGTGAGCAAAAGGCTTAGTAGGACTAGGTTTTGAAAACATTAATTTAAACATAAATCTTTTACAATTGAATGTAATTTATAAAAATTCAGAAAAATAAATAAAACATATAAAATGCATTTTTACCATTTTAAAGTCACTATTTATTTGGAAATGTTCTTATCAATCAGTCCTTTGGCAAAGCCATAATGTCACCACCATAGTGGCCCAACTAGGTTTCGGGACCTGCCCTCAAGGTCGCACTCTACACGACCCGATCTCTAAGTATGGCATCATGCCCCAATGTACTTATATCATTATTAAGGTCTCATGTTACAGGATATCCTCGTTTACATTCATTATTTGATTCAGTATGATCATTCGTTTTTCAACAAACAATGAAAAATACTAAGAGTTCATCTCAATCTTTCATAAAAATCATTTTGAAAGAAATCATTTAGGGGCCAAAATTCTTTTCTTTTTAACTCATGGCTAACAAAGAAAGGGGTAAAATTTGTACCTCAATATTCTGCACCGTGATTCAACAATGTAGTCCCGACCCGCTATATGTTAGCTCCACGGAACCACGATCAATGTTAAAAGTAAACTAAACTTTATCAATTTCTAATTTAGAGTATTCTATGCTACTATGCTATTTCATGGTGTCTTAGTATGCACTTAAAGTTCACAAGATCATATTACAAGGTCCAAGTCTTAATCTGGGTTTTAAACGGTGAAGATAGGTGAAGATAGTAAAATTTCATGAAGTCTGGGTCAGCCTACCGAACCTGCTTATCCAGCCTGCCGAACTACATAGTTTGGCTTGTGGCCGTGCAAAACCGGCCTGCCGAACTGGCCCAGGTTCGACTTGCCGACTGTATAAATCTAACATGTTGAACTCATGAGTCCGGCTTGCCGATGCTCATGATCGGCCTACCGAACTGGAAAAATCTAGGGACCTGAGACTTCGAGTCTCGATCTGCCCAAACTCAAATCCTCATTTTAAACTTGTTTTTCAAGTCCCGGAGCATGTATGATGTTCATAAATAATAAAAAAACACTTTGGAACACATTTAAACACTTTTAAACAAGTTTTACATAGAAATTTTCAAATTATTCCAAAAATGAGAAAAAGAGGAAAAACTTGATTTAGCTTGATTTCATCAAATCAAGCTTAGATTCATGAGGGTTAGGGTTCTACTAACTTAGATTGAAGGTTTCCTAAGTTCAAGAAACTCAAATTTCAACTTAAGAAAATCAAGAAAACTGGGAAAAAATTTGAAATTTTGAAAGTTAAGTAAACTAACCTCAAATTCGAGCATTAAATTGAGTTTATGGAGACCAAATCTTGCTTTTTGAGCTTCCAATCTTTCGGGGATTCAAGGCTTGAGCTTTTTTTTTTTTTGAAATCAAAATAAGAGAGAGAGAGAGAAGAAATGGGAAGAGAGAAAAAGAGAGAGAGTGAGCTAAGAGAGTGAGGAAAGAAGAGGAGAGGAAGAGAAATAAATAGAAGGAAGGGAAATGGTTCTGCAGAGTGAAAACGGTGGCCCGCACATAGTTTTCACAAAAGGACATATTCGGTATTTGACAAATTGTTTTATTTTAAAATTTAAAATAACAAATAAAAATTACTAAAAGTGAGATAAATTTAAAAATACCACAAAATATTTAAATTAAATTTAAATTAGATTAAAGCATACTAATCCACCATCCACACATTAATTATGCTTAATCAAATTTTCGGGGTGTTAAAGCTCCCCACCCCTAAAAGAAATTTCATTCTCAAAATTTAAAATCAACTCAGAAATAAAATAAATATGGGTACAACTCTCGCATAGTTGACTCTAGTTCCCAGGTTGCCTCATTAGCTCTATGGTGCTACCACACCACTTTCACTAATGGAATTTCATGGCGTTACAGAATTACCACTTTTCGATTGATAATTTGGACATGTGCCTCCTTGTAGGTCGTGTCTTCCTGAGTTTGCACATCATGAATCGAGACAATCTTGCTAGACTCGAGCAGACATTTTTGAAGCATCGACACATGAAATACGTCATACATATGAGAAAGCTCAGGAGGAAGGTTGAGACAATATGCAACCATACCAACACGTTGAGACATCTCAAACGGACCAACATACCTTGGTGCAAGTTTCCACTTGCACTGAAGCTCAAAATACCCTTACATGAAGAAACCTTCAAGAGAATGAAATCCCTTACTTTGAATTCCAGAGATTAGCTTCTCTTATTAGTGTAACTTTTCTACCTATTTTGAGCTGCTTTCAACCAATCATGAATCATGATGATCTTTTCATTATTCTTATGGATTTCTTTGGGTCTGATGACAATCTTGTCCTCTAGTTTTGCCCAACACATTGGCGATTGACACGGTCATTCATAGAGTGCCTTGAATGGTGTCATACCAACATTTGCTTGGTAACTGTTGTTGTATGCAAATTCTTCTAGATGCAAGTACTTCTTTCAGTTTCGCCAAAATCTAATACACATGCACGTAACATATCTTCCAAAATCTGAATGACTCGCTAGGACTACCCATCAGTCTAGGGATAAAAAGCAGTGCTAAAATTCAAATACTTACCTGAAGCTTCCTGTTAACTCCTCTAATACTTGGCGGCATACTCTTGGACATCTTTCTTCATACCTCTCCACTAATATTGCCTCTTTAAATCGCGATACATTTTCATGCTTCCTGGATGAATAGCGAACTGAGATCTATGAGCTTTATCCATTACGGCCTTCGTCACTTCCTCTATCGTAGGTATTGCTAAATATTCTCTGAAGTACAACAACCCATTTGCACATATTCTCTACTCTTTAAATTGTTCTCCATTCTGAATCTGCGTCCATATTCCTTGTAGATGTTGATCTCGCCATTGATTCTACTTCACCATCTAAATGAGCATTAAGGTAGGCTCCATATGATACACAAAAACTTGATCGAAGTCTTCATAGTACTATAGCCCGTACTCACTAACTGTGGCATCTCTTTTCTAGTCTTTAAGTGCTAGGCACATGAGAATTCCTATTAATTTCTTGCTAAGTGCATCTGCAACCATGTTGGCTTTCCAAGATGATACTACAGTGTGAAATCATAGTCTTCCATAGACTCCTTCCATCTCCGCTGTCTCAAGTTCAAATCCCTTTAAGTGAACAGATACTTCAAGCTCTTGTATTCTAAGAAAACCTAAAATGATGCCCTGTACAAGTAGCATCTCCAAATCTTCAAAACATGAATCACTACTGCAAACTCTAAGTCATGAGTGGGGTAGTCTTGCTCATGAGGCCTTAGCTGTAGCGATCCATAAGCCACATCTCATCCATGTTGCATCCACACACATCCCTAATTCCTCATCCCGAAGCATCAGTGTAGACTTCGTACGGCTCGTCACTACTCGGTATGATCAACACTAGGGCGATGGTCATTTGGTTATTTAATTCTAGGAAAGTGTATTCATATTCTTTATCCCATTCAAACCAAACATTCTTCTTGATCAGTTGTGACAACGGAGCCGCTATCTTTGAAAAATCTTGCACAAACTTCTTGTAGTATCCAGCAAGTCCTAAGAAGCTACGAATCTCAGTGATGTTCCTCGGTCGTTCTCATTGCACTATCACTTCTATCTTAGATGGATCCACTGAGATACCTTGCTTCGAGATGATGTGCCCCAAAAACTTAACCTCAGCCAACCAAAATTCACCTTTCTTTTTTTTGGCATACAGTTGGTGCTCTTATAAAGTCTAAAGCATGATCCTCAGATGTTGCTCATGCTCTTCCTAGGTCTTAGAGTCATCAATGAACACAATCATGAACTGATCTAAATAAGGTCTAAAAACCCTATTTATCAAATCTATGAAGGCTGTAGGAGCATTCGTCAATCTGAATGGCATTGCCAGAAACTCGAAGTGTACATACCGGGTGCTAAAAGTTGTCTTAGGACTATCCTTTTCCTTGATCCTAAGCTGATGGTATCCCGAACGCAAATGTATCTTTGAGAAGTATCATGAACCTCCTAACTAGTAGAATAACTCATCGATCTTGGGCAATGGATACATTCTTCACGGTGACCCAATTCAATTGTCGATAATCTATACACAACCTAAAAGTACCATCATGTTTCTTGGCAAATAAAACTAGCACACCCCATGGTGATGTAGTGTTCCAAATGTAACCGTTGTCTGCAAGCTCCTAAAGTTGCTTCCTCAGTTGTTTCATTTCTGTCGGTGCTATTCGATACGGTGCTACGGAAATCCAAGCGGCCTTGGGAAATAACTCTATGCTGAACTCGATCTCCCGATGCAGTGGTAATCCTAGTAACTCTTTAGGGAAGACGTCATCAAACTCATTAACCATCGGTATCACTACGTTCCTTCCTGCCATACTAGACTCTTCTTCTAGATTCAAAAGAAGCGCATAGCAAGCCAGATTCTTTCATCCTCAAAGGCATGTCTTCATGAGTCGCTCACTCATCATTCAATCACTGCCACCCTAGTAGGTGATCGTCATTTCCTTATCGGTCACTAAGGTTACCTTCCCAAAATGACAATCTAAAACAACATTATACTTGGACAACTAGTCTATTCCTAAAATCACATCATAGGAACTCATGGGGATTACAATCAAACACTCTTCAGTGTCTTACCCCCAATCATTGTCTTACAAGATTTACGCATTTGGTTTACATACACTCTCCCCAAGGGTGAGGTAATAAGCAAGGATTCATCAAATTTCTCTATTTCTAATCCCAAGGCATATATAAAAGAACTCAAAATGAGAAAATGAGTGGCACTAATATCAAACAAAATGTGAGCTAAAGACTGGGAGACCAAAATTGTACTATCAACAACTGCATTGCTGGTTTGAGCTTCTAAACTCTCTAAAGTCATGATGTGAACTTGAGCTAGTGTTTTTCCTTTTCCCTTATTGGCATTATTGGGTCCAGGGTTCGTCGATTGATATTGTTGCGATGGAGGTGACTGCATGCTAGCTGCACCCGACGCTTGATATTATGGGGTATTTTGTTGGAAACTCTAAGGCTGATGTCCTTGCACTAGATAATGCATCTGTTGTGGAGTGGGCTGGTGAAACTGCAATGCAGAACTTGCTGAGGCTGAGGCAGAACGAAAGACTGAGCCTGGAACTAATGGCTTGCACCCTCTCCAGTCAGAGATCCTTGACGAGCATTCCTTATTGGGTAGTTCCTCTTGATGTGTTCCGGTTGCTGGCAATAATGGCAATGGAAGTTGTAAGGGCTGCTTTGTCTATTACTTGATGAACTGCTACTCCCGCTGTTAACGTACCTTGCGGATTCTTCCACTAAGCTTGGTGATTATTATTGCCCCTCTGGCTGCCCCTTTGAGGTTCGTCTGATGTCCTTGCCCTGTCCTCACAGTAAAGTGCATAGTCATTGTCCACAGACAACGTTGACGATACTAACTCACTGAAATTTTAAAGTTGCGAGGCCGCTAATTGCCGTTGGATGGATGCCTTAAGCCTTTCCTGAAACTTAATGCACTTTTCCCACTTAGAAGCCATGGCGGATGGAGCAAACTTGGCTAACTCATTGAACTTTGTTTCGTACTCTTGAACCATCATATCACCCTATTCCAATCTTTAGAATTCAATGACCTTCTAATCCTGGTATCCTTGCAAAAAGTATTGTTTGTAAAATAACTCCTCGAATTGGCCCCAATCAATATTCCTATTGTTTTCCATATGTTTTGCCTACTTGCACTAAGTGGTTGCACTTCCTTCTAGTTATTATGCCGCAAATTTCACTCCATATTCTACTAGTACACCAAGGGTGTCCAAATGCTTCACCACTGAATCTAACAAATATTCAGCTACCTGCAGATCCCCGTTTCTATCAAAAGTCAAAATAGATACGCATCGAAAGTCCTAGAATTACTCATGTTGGTGACTTGCCTCAGAATCCTCTAGCTTAGCCCCCGCTGCCATATGTAGGAAAGCAGCAAACATGGCTTCCATCATGCCCTCATCATTTCCAGGGTTTGCATCAATAGCTAGATGACGTCTTGGTGCCATTCTTTCAATTCCGAAAAACAAAATTGGACTGTCAATGGTTTCTCATTATCGTACCTATATGTGCAAAATTCCCAAGGTTCATAACCTAGGGCATTGATACCATTCTGTCATGACCCTAAATCTGGGTAGTGACGTGGTGGATTAATTAAGTTAATAAAACCAAATTTTAATTAAAATCATCAATTAAATATTTTAGGTTATTTAAAAAAATGTGATAGTTTAAAACTTTTTAAAACAATTATCGTTAAGTTGGAGCAGGTGAAATGAAATAAAAAATAAGGACAGATAACATAAGTTTGGCCCCACCGGACCCACATTAGTGCACACACATGTTATCGACAATAATAAATTACAACCATAGTCCAATACGAGAAATAAAAATTTAAATATTACATATCTTGGTTTAAGTAAGGAAACGGCCTAAACAGAATTCTTACGACTCCTGTGTTTTTCTTGTTGCCTCCCAGTCGTTCCTAAGCTATAGTTCACCTAGGGGAAAGGTTTAAAATAAATAAAAAAATATGAGCGGAAGGCTTAGTAGGACTACGTTTTAAAAACATTAATTTAAACATAAATCTTTTGTATTTGAATGTAATTGATAAAACTTCAAAAAAATAAATAAAAGATATTAAATTCATTCTTACCATTTAAAGTCACTATTCATTTAGAAATGTTCTTATCAATCAGTCCTTTGGCAAAGCCATAATGTCACAACCATAGTGGCCTAATTGTGTTTCGAGACTTGCTCCTAGAGTCGCGCTCTACACAACCTGATCTCTTAGTATGGCATCATGCCCTAATGTACTTATATCATTATTAAGGTCTCACGTTACCGGATATCCTTGTTTACATTCATTATTCGATTTATTATGATCATTCATGTTTCAACAAATAATGAAAAATACTAAAAGTTCATCTCAATCTTTCATAAAAATCATTTTGAAAGAAATCATTTTGTGGCCAAAATCCTTTTGTTAAAAATCATGGCTAACAAAGAAAGGGGTAAAAGTCCTACCTCAATATACTGCACCGTGACTCAACAACGCAGTCCCGACCCACTATACGTTAGCTCCACAAAACCACAATCAACCTTAAAAGGAAACTAAACTTTATCAATTTCTAACTTAGAGTATTCTATGCTACAATGCTATTTCATGGTGTCTAAGTATGCACTTAAAGTTCACAAGATCATATTACAAGGTCCAAGTCTTAATCCGGGTTTTAAATGGAGAAGACTGGTGAAAACAGTAAAATTTCATGAAGTCCAGGTAGGCCTACCAAACCTTCTTGTTCGGCCTGTCGAACTACACAGTTCAGCCTACTGACCGTGCGGAACCGGCATGTCGACAGTATGTATCTGGTATGCCAAACTCATGAGTCTGGCCTACCAATGCTCATGATCAGTTTGCCAAACTGGAAAAATCTAGGGAGCCGATACTTCGAGTCTCGGCCTCCCCAAACTTAAATCCTCATTTTAAACTTGTTTTTCAAGTCCTAGAGCACGTATGATGTTCATAACTGATAGAAAAACACTTTGGAACACATTTAAACACTTTTAAACAAGTTTTACGTAGAAAGTTTCAAATTATTCCAAAAATGAGAAAAAGAGGAAAAACTTGATTTAGCTTGACTTCGTCAAATCAAGCTTTTATTCAAGAGGGTTTGGGTTCTACTAACTTAGATTGAAGGTTTTCTTAGCTCATGAAACTCAAATTTCCACTTCCTTAGAAAATCAAGAAATTTGGGAAAAAGTTTGAAATTTTGAAAGTTAAGTAAACTAACCTTAAATTCAAGCTTTAAGTCAAGTTTATGGAGACCAAATCTTGCTTCTGGAGCGTCCAATCTTTCAATGATTCAAGGCTTGAGCTAATTTTTTTTTTTGAAATCAAAATAAGAGAGAGAAAGAAGAAACAGGAAGAGAGAAAGAGGGAAAGAGAGTGTAAGCTGAAAGAGTGAGAAAAAAAGAGGAGATGGAGATGAATAAATAGAAGGAAGGAAATGGTTCTGTAGGGTGAAAATGGTGTCCCACACATAGTTTTCACAAAAATAACATATTCAATATTTGACAAATTGTTTTGTTTCAGAATTTAAATAACAAATAAAAATTACTAAAAGCAAGATAAATTTAAAATTACCACAAAATATTTAAATTAAGTTTAAATTACATTAGGGCATACTAATCGACTATTTATACACTAATTATGCTTAATTAAATTTTGGGGGTATTACACCTCTTAAATTTTGCTGTGGCTATGAGTCATTGACCGTGCGTATAAACTAGAAATTACAATAAAAGCCCTGAAAGAGTGTGATAGTACTCACTGATGGTGCATGAATAGAAGTGAAGTTTTCTTATGCAAATAAAAAAAAAGAAGAAAAGAACTAAACAAACCAAAAAAAGTTTACAAACAAAAAAAAAGGAACACTCTCTCTCTCTAACCATGGCCTTTTTACTGCAGCTTTCTCCACTCTCAATGTGCAGTAGTTTTGTGTGCAAACCAAGAGCATAACCAGGTCCAATGTCAGTTGCAAGAGTAAGAGGCAGATTTGCTTCACGTCTAGTTCAAAGCGTGGCCAGTGCTGCTAGAGTTTCTACAAGAGCAGATGTTGTTTGATGATCTGCTAACTAGCACAGGTTAAAGAATTTAATTATTTAAGAAAAATGTGATAAATTTTAAAACCCTTTTTAAGCAAGCATTCATAATAATTAAACAATTGAGGTAAAATAAAATGAAATAAGATAATAAAGAAGAGTAATTAAATGTTGGGTCCCACCGACCCACAACTTGTGCACACACATAGTATCGACAATATTAAATTTACAACCACTGCCCAAAATAAAGGGAGAAAGTTAAAATTGTTAGAAATGTATGCCCTAAGGAGTAAAAATGTAATACGTTTTTGGAGACATTTTTATCAATAAAGAATTTATTCATTTATATATATCAAATCTTGTCCTCTTTACGTTCATATTTGTTGAATGTATGTTAAGCAAACAGTAGTCTGAGACTATCGGTCTAAACCTTTAAGAATTGGGCATATGATGGACTGATTATGCGGAAGACACGATTCTTAAGGTGACGGTCTAAAACATATGATCCGCAATCGAGGGAATAAAGTTGGGCACTTTATTTATGCAAAGATTGTTATGTTGTCTATATCCCTAAAGGGAGATGGTTTGTCTTGACCATCGGAGTTGGACTCTATAAATAGAAACATTGGCACGTTGTCATAGGTGACGATGTGTTGGATCGGGACACAAAGTGAATTGATTTGGATTAATAATTCTGTCTAGGCAAATCGATTCACTTTAGACAATCATTTGTATTGTATCTTAATCCTGAGAAGGATAGTGGGCCCGTTGTCTTGACTTGTATCTTTTGATGTACCAAAGGGTGACTCCCACATCTCAATAGTGGTATGCATGCTGGTACGTTGGAGGCATGACTCTTGATAGCATAGACTTGTTATTCATAGATATGGAATCCATAGCTCCTCTTTAGGAGTAATGATATCCTGTTATATGCGTTATCCTGTAATTGGAAAACTAGAGCGCTCAACCATTTGGATACATAGGTGTAACCGAATGGTATACTATCTTTGGATGGTAAGTTTTCCAATAGTGAGATAATGGAATATAAGATAAAAATAATTGGGAAGGTAAGACAGAACTTGTTCGTAAGCTGATTATGGATTATCATATGGGGATACGATACACTTTGATATGTCATGGAGACTTAGCTATACGGGCTTCGTAATTATATAAAGTTCGAGAGTGCAGCTCCAAGCTTTTAGTGGAGTAGTGTTGGAGTTGATAATTGTGAAATGTATATCTGGGATATTGGGTTTCATAATTATCGAGAGTTTAAACTTTATAAGTCCATTTTGGTCCCCTTTGCTGGCTCACAAAAATCCTGTAACGATACGGCGTGCTTTTTCAATAATTGGTGACTTATGTCGGATTTATCGGATTGGTTTAAAATTTGAAAGAATAAAATAATTCATGTCTGTTTATTGGTTGAATTAATTTTGTAATAAAATTAATTTAAGATAAACTTGTTGAATTATTGGGATCGGATAATTCTTGTCTATTTATCGGTTGATTTAATTGGATAAATTAAATCAAGATAAACTTGTAGAATTATTGTGAATTGATTTATTTTCTTAGAGATTATCTTGATAAAGTTTGTTTTGATCAGATAACTTCTCTATTGGGTTATTTGAATCAAAACTAAGACTTTATCCTATAGAATCTTGGGTGGAAAATAAAAGATTCGTGGAGATATTTACGCGGTAGTTTGACCTACCGATCTACATGTTCAGCCTGCCGATGGGGCCTGTTGTTCGGCCTGCCGATTAGCGAGAGATAAGTTTACGCGTTTTCACGCGAATCTTATTAGATATTGATCCAAACTTGATTCTGTTTTGAGTTTTTGAGGCCTAATCTGATAAGGACTGACCCCAGAACCAATCGCTATATAAAGGGAGTAAGTCTCATGAGTTACTCAGATCAATTGAGAGATTAAGAGTGATACTCTTCTAGTGAGCATTTGAAAACTCCCTGAGAGCTTTTGTTCACAAATCACGAACACTAGCTTTGGGTTCTCTTGATTGGTTGGAAGGAGAGTCACCGGTGGAAGAGTTATACGTGTGAGCCTACACTCACTCCGATCATGGATAGAGAATAGCAAAGAAGACCAGTTGGTTGAGGCTCTTCTAGAACGTTACTTCTCTTCACGGGTTGCGGAGGTTCTTCGGCACACAAAGGTTAGTAAGATCTCTTTAATTTATACATATAGCTTGTCAAACTTGTGTTTTGAAAAAATACTCTGATGTTAAAATTTTTAAAATTCCCGCTGCGTACCTTACATTATTTTTTCTAACAATTGGTATCAGAGCCAAAGTTTTTTACATAAATTTACAAGTTTGTTGATGAGAACATTGTTAGCACAAGCAAGAGCACGTGGGAGACTTATTCAGATCCAATTCAAGTTCCAATTGGTCCGGTTACGAGAGCTCGTGCGAAGAAGTTTAAAGAAACGCTTATTGGGCTGATTCAAGCAACTTGGGCTCAAGCCATTGCATGGAGGCCCATTGAGGGAATTGCATGCGAAAATCAGACTAATAAATGCGTGATTCAAGCTATAGAAGGGATTGAGTAATTTCCATTTCAGTTACTTTCCCATTTTGAGGCGACACATGGCGAGAAGAATCAGTTTTGACCTTTTAATGTCTAGTTTCCTTTTTTCGGTTTCTGGTATTTCTATTATTGTAAGGCTTTTAAGCCATTAAGGGAACTTTCCTTATTTAGTCTAGATTTGACTTTTGTTAATTGAGTTTCCCGAAATTTCCATGGGAATTAGGGGCTGAAAATTCGCATAGGAACCCCTATATAATTGTAACGAATTTCAATCAATGAAACAGGTAATAACACATAATTTTGAGGTTTAATTCTCTTTAGTTCCTAAACGAACTATTCGAACTTATCGGAAATTTCCGTGGCGTTCATCGACTTATCAATCAGTCCATCCATAGCTGATTGTGGCGTCCTCACTTACCAAGACTTATCAATCAGTCCCTCCATAGCTGATTGTGGCGTCCGCACATACCAAGGTTCGTGCTTCTCGTTGGGCATCGGGTCGCGGTTCCATCCAAAACCGGTTAGAAATTTGATCTTGGAAACCAACTTCGGTTAGGGTCGCGTCAGCTCTTGGCGTGGTTCGTATCATTTAGCTCTGATACCAAATGATACCAAATTTGATCTTGGAAACCAACTTCGGTTAGAAGTTTGACCCTAACCGAAGTTGGTTTCCAAGATCAAATTTCTAACCGGTTTTGGATGGAACCGCGACCCGATGCCCAACGAGAAGCACGAACCTTGGTATGTGCGGACGCCACAATCAGCTATGGAGGGACTGATTGATAAGTCTTGGTAAGTGAGGACGCCACAATCAGCTATGGATGGACTGATTGATAAGTCGATGAACGCCACGGAAATTTCTGATAAGTTCGAATAGTTCGTTTAGGAACTAAAGAGAATTAAACCTCAAAATTATGTGTTATTACCTGTTTCATTGATTGAAATTCGTTACAATTATATAGGGGTTCCTATGCGAATTTTCAGCCCCTAATTCCCATGGAAATTTCGGGAAACTCAATTAACAAAAGTCAAATCTAGACTAAATAAGGAAAGTTCCCTTAATGGCTTAAAAGCCTTACAATAATAGAAATACCAGAAACCGAAAAAAGGAAACTAGACATTAAAAGGTCAAAACTGATTCTTCTCGCCATGTGTCACCTCAAAATGGGAAAGTAACTGAAATGGAAATTACTCAATCCCTTCTATAGCTTGAATCACGCATTTATTAGTCTGATTTTCGCATGCAATTCCCTCAATGGGCCTCCATGCAATGGCTTGAGCCCAAGTTGCTTGAATCAGCCCAATAAGCGTTTCTTTAAACTTCTTCGCACGAGCTCTCGTAACCGGACCAATTGGAACTTGAATTGGATCTGAATAAGTCTCCCACGTGCTCTTGCTTGTGCTAACAATGTTCTCATCATTTGTGATCATACTATATGTATAAATTTTGTGATCTTAATCTCTACTACGCTTGAATTTAATTTTATAAAGAGTTGGCACTCTAGGTTTCTATATAATTATATGTTGTCATGGATTATATGGTGAATGTTCATTAATTAATTATGGTTGATTAAATTGTTATTTAATTATTAATTAATTAATTAATTTATGCCGGTTATGGTTCCTTAGAGGTAAGGGTGGCAATTTGGGTCTACGGGTCTGGTTCGGGTCTGGTTGAGCCCTTATATAAACAGCCAACACGCCAATCCGAACCCGACCCGTGCAACCTGCCAATATACTACTTTGTACATGTTTGTGTTGATACGACACACTGACCCGCTAAATCCGATAGACCTACAACACGATAGACCCAACAATAAGCCTATAAAATAAACAATAACCCAACAAAACAAAACCATCAAAAAAGTTAAGAAAACTTTGTATAAGTTTAACAAAAACAAATATGCTAGAAAATATAATCATGTCAAGTTGGATATACAACAAATGTTTGACTAATTTGACACATTAAAATTAATTTCAGGTTATATGGGTTACATTAAGGTCACACTTGTTCAATTTGGATTACATGGGTTTATTAACAATTTTCAGGTTAATTTTCAGGTCAACCTTATTTCGACACATTTTTGGCGGGTTATTTCGGGTTGATTTCGTGTTGATTCGAGTTGACCCAAACCCAACCCATTTTTTTGTGTGGGTCAGACGGGTTCGACCCAATTTCAACCTGAGGCCTATTTTCCAACCCTAACCCACATTGTTCGTGTCGGGTTCGTGTCGTGACCCAAATTGCCGGCCCTACTTAGAGGTTAGAATATGTATCTAGGTTTTTCATATAATTAGATGGCGGACTATCATCTCCGTCTAAGATTGTTATTTAATTTTAAATTTGTGAGAATTTTGTAATTAAATAATTATTCAGAGAAGACGGAACTGGAAGGCGAATCTAGAAGATGGATGATGGCGCACCTAGGTATTTCCTGAGTCTCTAATTTTATGTTTTTTAATTGTAGAAAATAAAATCGATGAATTGCATTAAAATTGGATTTTCTAGCATGGAGATTTTTGCTCGACCGGCATGCCAAACATCACAGTTCGACAGGCTGATGGTCACAGACTGACAGGCCGATGGTCACAGACCAGCAGGCCAGACGTTTGGTTTGGCAGGCCGTCAGTGGGGCAGAAATCGGCTGGCTCTACCGGCAGGCCAAACTTTCATGGGTCGGCATGCTGATCTTTTCGATCGATAGGCCGATGAAGCATGACCGGCAGGCCGATCACCTAGATCAGCCTGCCAACCGAGAGTTGCAAATTTTTTAAAAAAGGTGTAATTTTTGCGGTGCATTTTTAATTTTATTTTTGAGGTGATTTTGAGAAACATTAAATTTGGATATGACTATAAATATGAAGTATTTGATTCATACGGGATTGAAGACTTGAATATGGGAATTACGTGAAGAAGGATACAACTTGAGGATTCAAGGATGAAGAATCGATATATGTCTCGATTATTCTCTTGTATTCTTATTTTTTCTATTCTCTAGGGTGGAGCCATAATATTACGGTCATTATTATTTTGCTTGTAGCTTTGGTTGATTGCTTTGCTTGTTTGTATTATAATATAATTTGCCATGTATATTGATAACATGTCATATATAATAGAAAGTGCCGCTCATATTAAAATCGTTCATGCATAATTTTAAAATAAAACCTTGATTTCAAAAGATTGAGTGGGAGAAGGTTTTCGAAGAGAGAACCTAAGGCCTCCATCGTTGGTCCATAGGAAGAACATGGTGGACCTGACCCTTAGGAAGGGATTTCTATCATGTACCAGATTGGATCTCTGAAGGGATAAGGTATTTTAGCATGATTTATGGTTGCACACCCCTAGGTGGTGATTATAAACCATGGATAAAATATTGAAATGATGGTTATACACTCACGTTAATTTTATTATTAACCTCCCTTAGGAGCTCTGTTAATAAAATTAATGGCCAAAGAAACGATTATTAATATATGCTGGATCATACGGGTCCTGGATGGCATATATTGATAAGGAGGGGATCCGTGTTCCTGATTGAATTTAGCATGACTCCCCTAGGAGCTTGTTGAATTCTAAGTTGGGAATTATCGTTGTAAGGTTGTGATATTTTCAAGGTTTTGACACATAAACACATTTGTATAATTTTACATGATTGTGTTATCTTACTAAATTTTTATATGTTTGCTTATGTTTGGTATATGATTCTTTATTATAGATTAAAAATGTCTAAAAATGCTTAATCATCTATAGTTGACAAAAACCTGTTAACCGGTGAGAATTATAATGATTGGAAACGGAACCTGGATATCGTCCTGTCCTTTAAGAAACTAAAATATGTTCTGACAACCCCTTGTCCTCCCGAGCCTACGGGAGACTCATCTAATGAGCAATTCCAAGCATGTGGCCGCTGGAAAGATGCTAATGATTAGGCCCGCTGCTATTTTATGGCTAGCATGAATAATATGCTGCAGGCTCAACATCAAGATTATGAGACTACGAAGCAGATCCTGGATAATCTTGAGGACATGTTTGGAGGCCAGGCCATAACAAAGCGGCAAGGGGTGCATCGAAAACTCTTAAACTGTAGACAGAGACCGAGGAAATCTGTAAAGGAGCATATGATGTTGGTCATGGGGTTACCTAGCTGAGGCTCAAACCAATGGAGCCGACATCTGTAAAGGAGCATATGTAAAGGAGCATATGATGTTGGTCATGGGGTTACCTAGCTGAGGCTCAAACCAATGGAGCCGACATCGATGCTGAAACTCAGATGACTATGGTCTTTGAGACTCTGTCTAAGCAATTTATTCTGTTTAGAGCTACATTTAATTTAAGCAATAGATGTGATATGACCTTGACAGAACTGATGAAACAGTTGCAGGAGTTTGAACTGCTGATCAGGGAGTCTCCTGTGGGTGGTGAGGCCAACATGGTAGCTGCTTCTGGTTCCGATTCTAACTCTGGGAATGGAAAGAAGCAACGGGCCAAGAATGGGAAATCTTCTATTCCTACTAATGCCAAAAGCAAGAAGAAGAAGAAGAAGAGCCCAAAGAAGCTTAAGTGCTTCTTTTGTGGAAAGGTCGGGCATATTAAGAAGCATTGTAAGGACTTCCTTTCCAAAGGAGGTAGGTGTGATCTTCTGTATTTAGAAACTTGTTTGGTTGAGGAATCCAGTGACAATTGGGTTATAGATTCCGGTGCAACTAATCATGTTTGCGTTCCTCTGTAGGGGTTCAAAGAAACGAGAAATCTGCTACATGAAGACTTCACGCTTTGGATGGGCGATAGATCCTTGGTCTCAGCGGAAACAGCGGGAGACATCCATCTTTACTTTGATAATTATAGGAATTTATTTTTGCAAGATTATTTTTATGTTCCTAAATTTAAAAGGAATTTAATTTCTGTATCTTGTTTATTTAAAGACTCTTACGTGGTATCTTTTAATGAAAAAGTGGTGATTCATAAAAATAAATCTTTTATCTATTCTGGATGGATGCAAAATAATCTATATTTTATCAAACCTAAGCTGGACTTATTGCTTAATGCTGAGATGAATGATAATGACTCAAAAAGACTTAATACTTCTCACTCTAATAAGACTTATCTTTGGCATTTGCGCCTTGGCCATATTAACCTGAATAGGATTCAAAGGTTGGTAAGGGATGGACCTTTAAGTCACTTAAAGGTGGAATCTATACCTCAATGTGAATCTTGTTTGGAGGGTAAAATGACCAAAAGACCATATGGGTCTAAGGGCAATAGGGCCAAAGGGGTTCTAGAAATTGTGTATAGTGATGTTTGCGGATTGATGAACATCCGGGCACAAGGAGGGTATGAGTACTTCGTCACTTTTATTGATGATTACTCAAGATATGGGTATGTGTGCCTAATGCACCACAAAAGTGAAACTTTTGACAAGTTCTGGGAGTTTCGGGCTGAAGTGGAAAAGCAATTGGGTAGACCCATAAAGGCACTTCGATCCGATCGAGGTGGGGAATACCTTTCTGATGAGTTCTTGGGACACTTGTTCGAGAATGGGATTTTATCCCATTTGATTGCGCCGGGCACTCCGTAGCAAAATGGCGTAGCAGAGAGAAGAAATAGGACTTTGTTGGACATGGTCAAGTCCATGATGAGTTATTCAACATTACTTTTATCCTTTTGGGGATGTGCACTACAAACTGCATGTTATCTTTTGAACAATGTGCCTTCAAAATCTGTCCCTAAAACTCCTCACGAGTTGTGGACAAGAAGAAAGACATCCTTAAACCATATTCGCATATAGGGATGTTCGGCTCATGTCCTGTTTAAGAATCCAAATAAGTTGGAAGCACATTCAAAAGTTTGCGTGTTTGTAGGATATCCAAAAAGAACTAAAGGGGGTTATTTTTTTAACCCGTAGGAAAATAAAGTCGTGGTTTCTGCTAATGCAACTTTCCTTGAGGAGAGTTACATGAACAACTTTAAACCTTGAAGCAAAGTGGTGCTTGAGGAGTTAAGGAGTGATCAAATCACTCCAGAGGTTCCGAATGAAACCGTTCTGATCAGTATAGAAAAACCAAACAAACTTGAACAACAATCTCAGGGGCTTCGGCGTAGTGGGAGGATGGGCGTCAACCTGAAAGGAATATGTTCAATGGGGAGGTCTTCATGGCTAAACGGGATGAACATGATAGGGATCCTTATACTTACACAGAAGCTATGGCGGATGTTAATTCAAAACTCTGGATAGAGGCCTTGAACTTAGAGATGAAGTCTATGGAAACTAATTAGGTCTAGGAGCTTGTGGATCTTCCCGAAGGGGTAGAACCCATAGGGTGTAAATGGATCTACAAGAGGAAAAAGGAGTGGATGGAAAGGTCAAAACCTTTAAGGCTAGACTGGTAGCTAGGGGTTATACGCAAAAGGAAGGAATCGATTATGAGGAAACCTTTTCGCCTGTAGCCATGCTTAAGTCCATCCAGATACTCTTATCCATAGCTACCGCTCTCGACTACAAGATTTGACAGATGGATGTCAAGACGGCTTTTCTAAATGGCTATCTTGATGAGTCCATTTATATGAAACAGCCAGATAGGTTCAAGGTCACGGGTCAAGAGGGTAAGGTTTGTAAGCTGCTAAAGTCAATTTATGGACTTAAGCAGGTTTCTCGTTCTTGGAACATAAGATTTGATCAGGTAATCAAGACTTATGGGTTCTCACAAAATGTAGATGAACCATGTGTTTACAAACACATTAAGGATGGGAAGGTGGTTTTTCTACTGCTCTATGTGGATGACATTCTACTAATTAGCAATGACGTTGGGGCATTGTCATCGGTCAATTATGGTTGACCAAGCAGTTTGACATGAAGGACTTGGGTGAGGCTAATTTTGTTCTTGGTATCTAGAACTTTCGGGATGGGAAGAACAAAATGATAGGTTTATCATAGGCTGGCTACATAGATAAATTTCTCAGGAGGTTTGCAATGCAGGATTCCAAGAAAGGTGGGCAACCATCTAGGTCTGGAATTACTCTTTCTAAGAAAGACTCTCCAAAGTCTTATGAAGAAAGAGAATACATGCAGAAGGTGCCTTATGCTTCAGCAGTGGGTAGTCTCATGTATGCCATGCTTTGCACACGACCGGATATTATCTATGCGGTCAGGATTGTAAGTCGATTTCAGGCAGATCCAGGACTAAACCACTGGGTTGTAGTAAAAGCATATTTTCAAGTACCAGCGAAGGACTCGAGGGTATATGCTTGTATATTCGGGTT
Organism: Artocarpus heterophyllus; assembly: GCA_025403435.1. Taxonomy (NCBI): domain Eukaryota; kingdom Viridiplantae; phylum Streptophyta; class Magnoliopsida; order Rosales; family Moraceae; genus Artocarpus; species Artocarpus heterophyllus. The sequence goes on from CM046350.1 coordinate 30,964,391, forward strand.
AGGACCTGACTCCTCTAAGATATACTGATTTAGATTTTCAATCCTGTCTGGATTCTAGGAAATCGACTTCGGGGTTTGTGTTTACATTGGGCGGTGGTGCCATCAGTTGGAGAAGTGTGAAGCAAGATTGTACTTCGGATTCAACGATGGAGGCCGAGTATGTGGCAACTAGTGATGCTTCGAAAGAAGCAGTATGGCACCGTAAGTTCCTTGGGGATCTTGAGGTTGTTCTTGGTATGGATAAGGCGGTATCGCTGTACTGTGATAACAGTGCGGCAGTAGCTAATGTTAAGGAACCAAGATTTCACAAGAAGAGTAAACATATTGATCGGAAGTATCATGTGATAAAGGACTTCGTTGAGGGCGGGCATGTCACGGTGTGCAAGATCGTGTCAGAGGACAATTTAGTTGATCCATTTACGAAGACACTTACAGGGAGAGTCTTTAAGAAACATGTGGAAGCTATGGGGGTGCGAGATTTGCTGTATTTACTCACTTAGTGCAAGTGGGAGATTGTTAGATATGTATGCCCTAAGGAGTAAAAATTTAATACGTTTTTGGAGACATTTTTATTAATAAAGAATTTATTCATTTATATATACCAAATCTTGTCCTCTTTGAGTTCATATTTGTTGAATGTATGTTAAACAAGCAGTAGTCTGAGATTGTCGGTCTAAACCTTTAAGAATTGGGCATATGATGGACTGATTATGCGAAAGACATGATTCTTAAGGTGACGGTCTAAAACATATGATCCGCAATCGAAGGAATAAAGTTGGGCACTTTATTCATACAAAGATTGTTATGTTGTCCATATCCCTAAAGGGAGATGGTTTGTCTTGACCATCGGAGTTGGACTTCGTGAATAGAAACATTAGCACATTGTCATAGGTGACGATGTGTTGGATCGGGACACAAAGTGAATTGATTTGGATTAATAATTCTGTCTTGACAAATCGATTCACTTTAGATAATCACTTGTATTGTATCTTAATCCTGAGATGGATAGTGGGCCCGTTGTTTTGACTTGTGTCTTTTGATGTACCAAAGGGTGACTCCTAAATCTCAATAGTGGTATGCATGCCGGTACGTTGGAGGCATGGCTTTTAATAGCGTAGACTTGCTATTCATAAATATGGAATCCATAGCTCCTCTTTAGGAGTAATGATATCCTCTTATATGCGTTATCCTGTAATTGGAAAACTAGAGCGCTCAACCATTTGGATACATAAGTGTAACCGAATGGTATGCTATCTTTGGATGGTAAGTTTTCTAATAGTGAGATAATGGAACGTGAGATAAAAATAATCGGGAAGGTAAGACAGAACTTGTTCTTAAGCTGATTATGGATTATCATATGGGGATACGATACACTTTGATATATCAAGGAGACTTAGCTATACAGGCTTCGTAATTCTATAAAGTTTGAGAGTGCAGCTCCTAGCTTTTAGTGGAGTAGTGTTGGAGTTGATAATTGTGAAATGTATATTTAGGATATTGGGTTTCATAATTATCGAGAGCTTGAACTTTATAGGTCCATTTTGGTCCCCTTTGCTGGCTCACAAAAATCCTGTAACGATACGGCGTGCTTTTTCAATAATTGGTGACTTATGTCGGATTTATCGGATTGGTTTAAAATTTGAAAGAATAAAATAATTCATGTCTGTTTATTGGTTGAATTAATTTTTTAATAAAATTAATTTAAGATAAACTTGTTGAATTATTGGGATCGGATAATTCTTGTCTATTTATCGGTTGATTTAATTGGATAAATTAAATCAAGATAAACTTGTAGAATTATTGTGAATTGATTTATTTTCTTAGAGATTATCTTGATAAAGTTTGTTTTTATCAGATAACTTCTCTATTGGGTTATTTGAATTAAAACTGAGACTTTATCCTATGGAATCTTGGGTAGAAAATAAAAGATTTGCGGAGATATTTACGCAGCAGTTTGGCCTGTCGATGGGGCTTGTTCGGCCTGCCGATCTGCGAGAGATAAGATTACACGTTTTCACGTGGATCTTATCAGATATTGATCCGAACTTGATTCTGTTTTGAGTTTTTGAGACCTAATCTGATAAGGACTGACCCCAGGACCAATCGCTATATAAAGGGAGTAAGTCTCATGAGTTACTCAGATCAATTGAGAGATTAAGAGTGATACTCTTCTAGTGAGCATCTGAAAACTCCCTGAGAGATTTTGTTCACAAATCACGAACACTAGCTTTGGGTTCTCACGATTGGTTGGAAGGAGAGTCATCGGTGGAAGAGCTGTATGTGTGAGCCCACACTCACTCCGATCGTGGATAGAGAATATAGCAAAGAAGACAAGTTGGTTGTGGCTCTTCTGGAATGTTGCTTCTCTTCACGGGTTGCAGCGGTTCTTCGACACACAAAGGTTAGTAAGATCTATTTAATTTATACGTATAGCATGTCAAACTTGTGTTTTAAAAAAATACTCTAATGTTAAAATTTTTAAAATTCTCGCTGCGCACCTCACACTATTTTTTCTAACAAAAATATTATATGCCTTAATTAATTTCATACAATTAACCTTCTTGGAATCTCCTATTGCTCACTAGTCCGATTTGTAGACCCTTCGTCAGTCCTAAGCCAAAATCCACCTAGGGGAGAAGGATTTTAAAACAAATAAAATATGAGCGAAAGGCTTAGTAAGACTATGTTTTAAAAAACAGATAAATAAATTTAAATACAAAATTTATCTTTCAAAGAAATGAATGGAAACAGGAATAAACAAATAAAAATGATTTAAATAAAACTTTATCAAAACAGTTCGTCCATAATGTACCTTTTTATCTTTTCTAGGCAAACCATAATATTCACCACCGAAGTGGCCCAGCTGGGTTTCGAGACCTGTCCCCATGGTCACAGGCTACACGACTCGATCTCTGATATGGCATCATGCCTGCCTATATACTTCTTTTATTAATTAAAACCCATTTACCGAGTATGTTCATTTACATTCATTATGTAGTTCATTATAAAATTCACCTCAATCCACGGTTTATGAAAACAACCGATAAAAATCCTTTTTCAATCAATCATTTAAAACATTTTGATAAAAATCCTTTTGAGGCTTCGAAGGAAAGGGGTAGAAGTCCTACCTCAATTCTTGTGCCGGTGTCCTATACTGTAGTCCCAATCTGCTATACATTAGCTCCGTGGATCTACGAACAACCTTAAATATATATAAACTATGTCTATCAGTTTCTAGCTTAAGATATCCTATATTGCTAAACTATTTCACGATGTCCTAGTATGCGATTTGTATTTATAAAATCATATTGTAACATTAAAATCTCAATTGGGGTTTAAAACAATAAAAACGGGTAAAAAATAACAAAATTTCACCATGTCCGGTCGGCCTACTGGTCTCCCTGGTTCGGCCTACCGAATTGTACAATTCGGCCTGCTGACAAACCAGGTACAGTCGGGCAAAATTTTCTAGGTTTGGCATGCTGATCGTATGAATCTGGCCTGTCGAACACGAAGTTTGGCTTGTCGAACTGGAAAATTCTAGAATTTTTCAGGCACGGGTTTCAGCCTCCTCTAGCCCAAATCCTCATTTCAACCTGTTTTTCTCAGTTCTCAGGCATAGAAAACATCTATAGATGATACAAAAATATTATAAAACACTTTTGAACTAAATTAAACAAGATTTGTACAAAGATTTTAAAAAATTCCAAAAATGAAGAAAATTAGAAAATCTTGATTCAAATCCGTTTCTCTTCAAACTAAGCTTAGATTCTAGTTATTTTAAGTTCCACTAACTTAGACTAAAGGTTTGTTAGGCTTAAACGAACTTGAATTTCAAAATGCTAAGGTAAATTGAAAATTTTTGAAAAAGTTTGAAGTTTAAAAACTAACCTTGAATTTGAGCTTTGATTCGAAGTTGTGGTTGCTCAAACATGTTCCTGAGCTTCCAATCCACTACAAACCAAAGCTTGGGCTTGTTTTTTATTCAAAATGTGAGAGGAAAAGAAAGAGAAAGAGAGACAGAGAGAAAAGGAGAGAGAGACAAGCGAGAGAGAGTGAGAGAGAGGGCTGATTGAGTGAGGGAAAGAAAGGGAAGGGAGAAATAAATAGAGAGGAGAAGAGAACAGTCTGAGAAGGGAAAACCATGTCCCGCACATGGTTTTTTTCCAAAGGGGGACTTGTTGGTCATTTGAAAAATTGTTTTGTTTTAAAAATTCAAAACAACAATTAAAAATAATTAAGAGTAATTAAAAATTATTAAAATAATCAAAAACAACATTAATTTAAAATTTTCACAAAATGATCAAATTAAGTTTAAAACATTTATCATGACACACTAATCCACCACTTTATATACTAATATCACTTAATTAATTTCGGGGCATTACAGCTCTCCACCCCTAAAAGAAATTTCACCCTCGAGATTTACAAATCAATTCAGAAACAAAACAAATGCGGATACAACTCCTGCATGCTCGATTCTAATTCCCAAGTGGCTTCATCAACCCCGTGATGCTGCCACACGACCTTTATAAGTGATATGTTGCAACGATGCAAGTTTATTATCTTCCTATCAATAATCTAAATTGGCATATTCTCGTATGTCGTGTCTTCCTGAATCTGCACATCTTGAATTGAAACTTTTTTTTTTTTTGCTCAGGCGGACACTTCCAAAGCATCGACACGTGGAACACATTGTGAACATGAGAAATTTTCGGGGGAAGATCAAGCCGATAAGCAACCACACTGACACGCTAAGTAATTTCAAATGGTCCAACATACCTTGGTGCAAGCTTACCACTTACCCTGAATCGTGTGATACCTTTATGAGGTGATACCTTCAAGAGAACAAAATCTCCTACCTTGAATTCCAAGGGTTGATGTCTCCTATCTGCGTAGCTTTTTTGTAGACTTTGCGCTGCCTTCAGTAGATCTCGTATCACAGTAACCTTCTCATTGCTGTCGCGAATCTCATCTAGCTTGAGAATAACCCTATCTTTCAGTTCAGCCCAGCAAACCAGTGATCGACATGGTCATCCATATAGCGTTTCAAACGGTGCCATGCCAATGCTTGCTTGATAGTTGTTGTTGTACACAAACTCTACCAAATGCAAATACTTCTTTCAGTTCTTATCAAAGTTTAACGCACATGCACGTAACATGTCCTTGAGAATCTGAATAACCTGCTTAGATTGTCTGTTAGTCTAGGGATGGAATGCCATGCTGAAATTCAAATCTGTACCTAAAGCCTCCTGAAAGCTTCTCCAGTACTTGGCATTGAACCTGGTGTCTCTATCGGATGTGATAGACAATGGAACTCCATGCAGTCTTACTTTGTTTTGTAAGTACAATTCTCTGAGAACCCTTCTCAAACATGTTGACCTGAAGGAATGAAATGCACCGATTTCATTAACTTGTCAACCATGACCCAAATTGCATTATGCCTTTGCTCCGTCCTCGGCAATCCGGTAAGAAAATTCATCATGATGTGTTCCCATTTCCATCCTGTAATAGGAAGTGGCTGATGCTGACTAGTTGGCCTTTGATGCTCGGCCTTCACCTAAAGACAATTCACACACTTGGCCATGTATTCTCGGACATCTTTCTTCATACCTCTCCACCAATATTGCCTCTTCAGATCACGATACATCTTCATGCTTCTAGATGAATGACAAACTGAGACTTGTGGGCTTCATCCCTTACGACTTTTGTCACTTTTGCGATTGCTAGAACTGCTAGGTGCTCCCGAAGTACAGCGATCCATCGGCATGTATCCTTCATTCTTCGAATTGTTCTCCATTCTAAATTTACGTCCAGATCCTGTGCAGATGTTGGTCTCTCCACTGATTCTGTTTCACCATCTATACAAGAGTTAGGGCTGTCTCCATATGGTACACCAAAACTCGATCATAGTCTTCATAATACTGCAACCTGTAGTCACTTACATTGCATCCCTTTTCCAATATTCTAGAGCCAAACAAGCGAGAATCCCTGAAGACTTCCTGCTAAGCGCATCAGCAACCACGTTAGCTTTCCTGAGATGGTACTGCAGTGTGAAATCATAGTCTTCCATGTATTCCATCCACCTTCGTTGCCTCAAGTTTAGATCTCTTTGAGTGAACAGATACTTCAAACTCTTGTGGTTAGAGAAAACCTGAAACGTCGCTCTATACAAATAACATCTCCAGATCTTCAGTGCGTGAATCACTGCTGCAAGTTGTAAGTCATGAGTATGATAATTCTGCTCATGAGGCCGTAGTTATCTCGATCCATACACCACCACACGTCCATGTTGCATCAACAAGCATCTAAGTCCGCATCCTAAAGTATCTGTGTAAAATTCACACAGCTTATCACTATTGGGGATAACCAATACTGGGGCTGAGGTCAACTGATTCTTTAACTCTTGAAAAGCAAGCTCACATCTTTCATCCCACTCAAACCTAACATTCTTCCTGATCAATCTTGTCAACAGAGCTGCTATATTTGAGAAATCCTTTACAAATTTCCTATAGTATCTAGCGAGTCCTAAGAAACTATGGATCTCGGCCACATTCCTCGGTCATTCCCACTCCACTATGGCTTCCACCTTAGAAGGATCCACTGAGATACCATGCTCGGAGATGACGTGTCCTAAAAACTTAACTTCCGTTAACCAGAACTCACATTTTTCTATCTTGGTGTACAACTGGTGTTCTCGCAAGGTCTAAAGCACGATCTTGAGATGTTGCTCATGTTCCTCCCAAGTCTTAGAGTACACTAGGATATCGTCGATGAACATGATCATGAACTGATCCAGATAAGGCCCAAATATCTTGTTCACTAGATCCATGAAAGCTGCTGAAGCGTTTGTCAATCCAAATGGCATCACTAGAAACTAAAGTGTCCATATCGAGTCCTAAAAGCTGTTTTGAGGATGTCCTCTTCCTTAATCCTGAGTTGATGGTATCCCGACCACAAATCTATCTTTGAGAAATATCGTAAACCTCCCAACTGATCAAACAGTTCATCCATCCTGAGTAGAGGATACTTATTCTTCATAGTGACTCGATTTAGCTGCCGATAATCTATGCACAACTTGAGGGTTCCAACATGTTTCTTACTGAACAAAACCAATGCTCCCCACGGTGATGTATTATTTTGGATATATCCCTTATCAGCAAGCTCGTGAAGTTACTTTCTGAATTCTTTCATTTCTACCTACACTATCTGATAAGGTGCTACCGAAATCGGTGTTGTTCCCAGAAGTAGTTCAATACTAAACTCATCCTCCTGGTGCGGTGGCAATCCTAGCAACTTGTCGGGAAAGACATCTTCAAATTCATCCACCATTGGTATTACTACATTTCTTTTCGAGGCACTGGGCTCTCCTTCTAGATTCATGAGGAAGGCATAGCAAGCTAGGTTCCTCCGCCCTCCAAACATGCCTTTATGAGACACTCACTCATTAGTCGATCACTACCACCTAGGTAAGTGATTGTCGTCCCCCTATCGGATGCTAGGGTCACTTTTCTAGGTTGATGTCTACAATTGCATTGTATCTGGACAACCAGTCCATCCCTAGGATTACATCATACGAACTCATGAGGATTACAATCAAATCACTCTTCAAAATCTCATCCCCAATCTTTATTTTACAAGCTTTACATATACAATTTACACACACTCGCCCCAAGGGTGAAGCTATAACTAGGGGTTCATCAAACTCTTCTATCTTTAATCCTAAGGCATGTAAAAAAGAGCTTGAAATGAGAGAATGAGTGGCACCAGTATCAAATAAGACATGGGCTAAGGACTAAGAAACTAGAATCGTACCATCGACAACTGCGTTGTTGGTCTGGGCATCCAAACTTCCTGTCGTCATGGTGTGAACCTGAATTGGAGCTTTCCTTTTTTCCCCTACCAACATTGCTAGGTCCTGAACTAATCGGCTGATATTGCTATGATGAAAGTGACTGCACGCTAGCTATACTCGGCGCTCGATATTGAGGAGCATTGCGCTGAAAGTTCTGTGGTTGATGTCCTTGTGCTGAATATGGCGATTGTTGAGGAGAGAACTAATGGGACTGGAGCTGAGGGAATTGTTGAGGTGGAGGTAAGGTCTGAAGCTGAGGCTGACGACTGCCTCCTTCTCCAATCTGAAGTCCTAGGTGAGCACTCCTGATCGGGCAATTCCTCTTGATATGTATCGGCTACTGGCAATAGTGGCAGTGAAAGTTGTAGGGGTTGTTGCACCTGCTGTTAGATGAACTGCTGCTACCACTGTTCACACTACCCCTTTTTGTTCTTTCTTGAAGTTGGTCAACAACTGATGCTCCTCCTGACGCTCCTTTGTGCTCCTTCTAACGTCCTTGCTTGATCCTCATAGTATTGCATATAATCATTTTTCACAGATATTGTTGATGACACAAGCTCACTAAAATTCCTTAGTCGCAGGGCAACCACTTGCTATTGAATAGAGGCCTTAAGTCCTTCAAAATTTGATGCACTTTTTACGTTTCAAAGCCATTGGTGATGGAGCAAACCTGGCCAATTCATTAAACTTTGCCTCATACTCCCAAACTAACATATCACCCTGTTGCAACCTATAGAACTCAGCTGCCTCTGGTCTTTATATCCTTGCAGAAAGTAGCAGACATAAAACAGCTCCTCAAACCTGTCCCAACTGATGTTCCCATTGTTCTCCAAGCGTTTAGTTTGCTTCCACCAAGTATTGGCATCATCTTCGAACTTGTATGCTGTAAACTCCACACGATACTCCTCAAGCAAGCCAAGAGTATCCAGGTGTTTCACGATTGAATCTAGCTAATATTTAGCCACTTGTGGGTCCTTGTTTCTGTCGAAGGTTGGAACAGATGCACGCTAGAACTCCTTAAAATATGCATGTCAACGACTAGCCTCGGAATCCTCTAGTCTTGCCCTTGATGCCATTTGCCCTCATCATGCCCTCATCATTTCCAAACTCGGTGTCAGTTGTCGATCGACGTCTAGGTGCCATTCTTTCACTTTTGAAAACAAAATTGGACTATCAGTGGTATTTCATTGCCTACCTATGTGTGCACAATTCCCAAGATTCATAACCTTGAGCTCTAATATTATTCTGTCACGCCCCGGAGTACAGGAGGTGACGTGGCGGTTTAATTAAGTTAATTAAGTGAAAATTTTAATTAAAACATAGGTTAAAGAATTTAATTATTTAAGAAAAATGTGATAAATTTTAAAACCCTTTTTAAGCAAGCATTCATATTAATTAAACAAAAGAGATAAAATAAAATGAAATAAGATAATAAAGAAGAGTAATTGCATGTTGGGTCTCACCGACCCACAACTTGTGCACCACATAGTATCGACAATATTAAATTTACAACCACTGTCTAAAATAAAGGGAGACAATTCAAGTTCCCATTGGGCCGGTTACGAGAGCTCGTGCAAAGAAATTTAAAGAAACACTTATTGGGCTGATTCAAGCAACTTGGGCTCAAGCTATTGCATGGAGGCCCATTGAGGGAATTGCATGCGACAACCACACCAATAAATGCATGATTCAAGCTATAGAAGGGATTGAGTAATTTCCATTTCAGTTACTTTCCCATTTTGAGGCGACACATGGCGAGAAGAATCAGTTTTGACCTTTTAATGTCTAGTTTCCTTTTTTTTTCGTTTCTGGTATTTCTATTATTGTAAGGCTTTTAAGCCATTAAGGGAACTTTCCTTATTTAGTCTAGATTTGACTTTTGTTAATTGAGTTTCCCGAAATTTCCATGGGAATTAGGGGCTGAAAATTCGCATAGGAACCCCTATATAATTGTAACGAATTTCAATCAAGAGGAACAAGTAATAACACATAATTTTGAGGTTTAATTCTCTTTAGTTCCTAAACGAACTATTCGAACTTATCGGAAATTTCCGTGGCGTTCATCGACTTATCAATCAGTCCATCCATAGCTGATTGTGGCGTCCTCACTTACCAAGACTTATCAATCGGTCTCTCCATAGCTGATTGTGGCGTCCTCACATACCAAGGTTCGTGCTTCTTGTTGGGCATCGGGTCGCGGTTCCATCCAAAACCGGTTAGAAAGTTGATCTTGGAAACCAACTTCGGTTAGGATCGCGTCAATTCTTGGCGTGGTTCGTATCAGTTAAAGTATTACATGCCTTAATTAATTTCATACAATTAACCTATTTGGAATCTCCTATTGCTTGTTAGTCCGATCTGCGGACCATTCGTCAGTCCTAAGCTGAAATCCAACTAGGGGAGAAGGATTTTAAAACAAATAAAATGTGAGCGAAAGGTTGAGTAGGACTATGTTTTAAAAAACAGATAAATACATTTAAATACAAAATTTATCTTTCAAAGAAATGATTGGAAACAGGATTAAATGAATAAAACTCATTTAAATAAACCTTTATCAAAATAGTTCATCCAGAATGTACCTTTTTATCTTTTTCTAGGCAAACCATAATATTCACCACCAAAGTGGCCAGCTGGGTTTCGGGACCTATCCCTAAGGTCGCACGTTACACGACCCGATCTCTGATATGGCATGATGCCCTCCTATATACTTCTTTTATTAATTAAAACCCATTTACTGAGTATGTTCATTTACATTCATTATGTGGTTTATTATGAAATTCACCTCAATCTACGGTTTATAAAAAAAATTGATAAAAATCCTTTTGAGGCCAAAATCATTAAAAAACTTGGCTTCCAAGGAAAGGGGTAGAAGTCCTACCTCAATTCTCATGTCGGTGTCCCACACTATAGTCCTCGTCTGCTATACGTTAGCTCCATGGATCCGTGAACAACCTTAAATATATATAAACTATGTCTATCAGTTTCCAGCTTAAGATACCTACATTGCTAAACTATTTTATGATGTCCTAGTGTGCCATTTGTATTTATAAAATCATAGTGTAACGTTAAAATCTCAATCGGGGTTTAAAACAGTAAAAGTGGGTGAAAAATAAAAAAATTTCACCATGCTCGGTTGGCTTACCAGTCTCCCTAGTTCGGTCTGCCGACAAATCAGGTTCGGTTGGCCAAACTTTTCTAGGTTCGACCTACCGGCCATATGAATCCAGCCTGCTGAACTTATGAATCCGGCTGCAGAACACGAAGTTCGGCTTGTCGAATTGGAAAATTCTAGAATTTTCCAGACATGGGTTTCAGCCTTCCCGAGCCTAAATCTTCATTTCAGCCTGTTTTTCTCAGTTCTCAGGCATGAAAAACATCTGTAGATGATAGAAAAACATTATAAAACACTTTTGAACTAAATTAAACAAGATTTGCACAAAGATTTTAAAAATTTTCAAAAATAAAGAAAAATAAAAAATCTTGATTCAAATCCGTTTATCTTCAAACTAAGCTTAGATTCTAGTTATTTTAAGTTCCTCTAACTTAGACTAAAGGTTTGCTAGGCTTAAACGAACTTGAATTTCAAAATGCTAAGGTAAATTGAAAAATTTTGAAAAAGTTTGAAGTTTAAAAACTAACCTTGAATTTGAGCTTTGATTTGAAATTGTGGTTGCTCAAACACGTTGTCGAGCTTCCAATCCACTGAAAACCAAAGCTTGGACTTGTTTTTGATTCAAAATGTGAGAGGAAAAGAAAGAGAAAGAGAGGAAGAGAGAGAAGGAGAGAGAGACGAGTGAGAGAGAGTGAGAGAGAGAGCTGAGTGAGTGAGGTAAAGAAAGGGAAGAGAGAAATAAATAGAGGAGAAGAGAGTAGTCTGAGAAGGGAAAACTATGTCCCGCACATGGTTTTTTTTCCAAAGTGGGACTTGTTGGCCATTTGACAAATTGTTTTGTTTTAAAAATTCAAAACAACAATTAAAAATAATTAAGAGTAATTAAAAATTATTAAAATAATCAAAAACAACATTAATTTAAAAATTTCACAAAATGATCAAATTAAGTTTAAAACATTCATCATGGCAGACTAATCCACCACTTTATACACTAATATCACTTAATTAATTTTGGGGCGTTACAACGTATAGCCGCTTCGAAGTGAATACATGGTAACATTTTTGGCATTATGACATTACTAGTAGTACAAATTATACTAGGATATATAGAGCCACCTATGGACGATGATGAACGGATGTTGAACTTTTTTTATTTTAATTTTTTATATAAAATTTGATAAAATTTGTATTTTAGGTCCTCAAAATTTTATTTCTTCACTTACTGCACCTAGTTAGTTAAGTAACGTGCTCACTTTACAACTAATTTTTCTACCTCTACCCTTGGCTATATACACCTTTTTTTGTATATAAATCCTGTGTTTGTGTATCATTTTTGTTGTTATTGGAAGTTATATATACTATTGAATTTTGTAGCTGCTATTGATATAAACAGCAATTATATTATTAATTAAATTATTTACCGGGAAAATAATATGTCGAACGAGTTGACATCCTGAAGGAAGAGGTAAGAGAGATTCTCAAGAAGCAGGAAGATGACCCCTTTAGCCCAACTTGAGCATATAGATATGCTCCAAGACTTGGACTATCTTATCACTTTGAGGCTGAAATAAAGAGTATGTTGGAAGAAATATACACAAACAATAAGTTGAACAGTAACAGTCTATATGCTACAGCTAATTTAAACTCCTTAGAAAACATGGATATCGGCTGCCTCAAGATTGATAATTCTTTTCTATATATGTGTGTATATATATATATATATATATATATAATATACATGTATATGTATTAATAGCTAATATTCAATTTCAAATATTGTAGAAGTCTTCAATTGTAACACCCCGAAATTTATTAAATGTTAATGTAATCTAAATGATGAATTAGTGTGCCATAATTAATGTTTTAATATTAATTAGATCATTTAATTGGATTTTGAATTTTTGGTTGTTTTGTTAAATTGATGCATTCAAATGATTTCTTATTGTTTTAAAATGATGTTTTGAGTTTTAAAACACAACAATTTGTAAAATGTTAAAAATACGCCGTTTTGCAAAACCGTGGGTGACACATGGTTTTCGCACAGTAAAACCGCCCATCAATTTTCTCTATTTATTTCCTTCCCCTCTCTCTCTCTCTCCTCACTCTCACGGCACCCTCTCTCTCTCTTTCTCTTGATCTCTCTCGGCACTCTCTCTCTCTCTACATCTCTCTCAAATTTTTAAACCCCATTTCAAATCCAAGCTTCGGGTTAGCAAGGAGGAAGCTCGGGGACATGATTTAGCAACCGAGATCGCAGATTGAAGCTTTGATTCGAGGTTAGTTTTGAAATTTCTAAACTTTTTCCAAAATTTTCAATTTTGTGCATTTTTGAAATCTAGGTTTGTTTAAGCTTAGAAAACTGTGGATTTGAGTTAAATGGACTTAGAACAACTAGAATCTAAGCTTAGACTGAAGAAAAACAGATTTGATTCAAGATTTTTCATTTTTCCTCAATTTTTCCTATTTTCAGATTTTTGGGATTTTTGTGTTTGAATCTTGTTTAAATGAGTTTTAAAGTGTCTAAACATGTTTTTCTATCATCTATGAATGTTTTCTATGCCTGGGATTTGAGAAAAACAGGCTAGAATCAAGATTTGGGTTTTGGGGAAATCGAAACCCGTGGCTGGAATTTCTGGGTTTTCCCAGTTCGGCAGGCCAAACTGCGTGTTCGACAGGCCAGAACAGGGATCAGCAGGACGGTGTTTTTTCGTCCGGTAGGCTGAACATGGGGAAATGACCGGCCGATCGGACCTGGCTTCCGGCAGGCCAAACTGTGCAGTTCGGTAGGCCGAAGCAGGGAGTCCGGCAGGCCGACCGAGGCATGGAAATTTTTGTGATTTTTGCCCGTTTTCACTGTTTTGAACCCTGATTTAAATCCCAACCTTATAGAATGATTTTAAAGATACAAATGGCACACTAGGACATCATGAAATGGTTTAGTAACATAGAATGTCTCGAACTAGATATTGATGGACTTAGTTTGTATCTAGGATCATTCGTGGTTCCGTGGAGCTAACGTATAGCGGACCGGGATTACGGTGTGGGGCACCGGCATGAGTATTGAGGTAGGACTTCTACCCCACTTCTTTGGTAGCCTGGTTTTGAAATGATTTGGCTTTGAAAAGGATTTCTGTTAAAATGTTTTCAACGGTTGTTTGAAAATGAATTTATCGGTTATATTTTAATATACCGTGAACTGAAATGAATTTCATAATGAATGTAAATGACAACACTCGGTAATTGGGTTTGAATGATAATGATAATAAACATATAGGCATGATGCCATATCAGAGATCGGGTCGTGTAGCGATAGACCTTGGGGGCAGGTCCCGAAACCCCGCTGGGCTACTACGGTGGTGATATCATGGTTTGCCTAGGAAAAGAAAAATGATAATTCTGATTGTGCGAGTAGACTGTCCTGGGTCAGGACGGTTCTACTCAAATTATTTATTTATTTAAGGTTTCTTTTGAGTAACTCTTAAACAATGAAATGTTTCTTTACATTAAATTATTTTAATAAAACATAGTCCTACTGAGCCTTTCGCTGACGTTTTATTTGTTTTAAATTTCCCCCTCTAGGTGGTTTCCCATTTAGGTTTGGAGAGGATTCTTCGGACCGAACTCAGGAGCAATAGGAGGATTGATTTATATTTTGTATTATTTAATCAAGGCATGTAAGATTTAACTTTATTTGTATCCTGGACTGTGATTGTATTTATGATATTGTCAGAACCATGTGTGTGCACAAGTTGTGAGTTGTGGAACCCATACTCGCGGCTTTATTATTTTAATATTTATTCGTTTAATGTTTTAAATTGTCTAATGTATATGAACTCTTTACAAAGTGTTTTAATGAATTCCACACTTTATATTTAATTCAACCCCCCTTAAACTCTGGATTTTTAATTAAATTCTCCTTTAATTAATTTAAATAATCCGCCACGTCACCTCCCGTACTCCGGGGGGTGACATCAATGCTCTAAGAGATGAGACCAGGAATTTCGGGGCTTGCATGAGTGATAATACCATGGCAATGCTGTCTTTATATGAAGCTTCATTTCATTTGGTTGAAGGTGAGAGTATTTTAGAGGAAGCAAAAGAATTCGGTAGGAAATGCCATGAAGAATACACGATGAAGAACGAAGATCAAAATGATTTCATGTCACTTCTAGTGAATCATGCATTGGAGCTTCCACGACATTGGTGAGTGCCAAGGTTGGAGAGTCGGTTTTTCATCGATCTGTAAGAGAGGAAGCATGACATGAAACCTTCTTTGCTTGAGCTTGCGAAACTAGATTTCAGCTTTGTCCAATCTACACGCCAAGAAGATTTGAAAGATGTGTCCAGATAAAGAGTCAAACCTCAACAATTATGAGATGGAAACTGAAATGATGAAAGAAAAACTTTAATTGGCTTTGTATGTAAATGATCACGCAACATTGTAGGTCAATCATGTTATATTGGTCTAATATATAACAGCCGACTTTTACTCTAAACGCAATACTGCTATACGTACTTTACTTTTGTATGGTGGTTTTATTCTATACGTAAACACTAATTATTTTCTAATTATTTAAAGAGATTGGATAAACTCAAAGAGTTAAACTTCAATGACTTTTAATTGGTCTTGCATGCAATTGATCGTGCAAGATTCTTGAAAACTTGTGGCGAAAACGGACATTACTCATGTAATTTATCATGCAAGGTTCTTGAAAACTTGTGATAAAAACTGACATTACTCTACGCAAGACTACTACATATATTTTCTCTTTGTATGGTAAATGATTCTACATGTAACCAGTAATTAATTTATGATTATGTTTTTGTATGTGTCTTATTTTAAGTTGTGGAGGAAGACAGACCTAGGAAAAGTTTGAGTTTGCAAGAGAAAGGTTAAAGGACAATTTCTTATTTACAGTGGGATTTGCATTTGAGCCTAAATTTGGTTGCTACAGAAGAATAGGCACCAAAATTTTAAATGCCTTCATAACGCTGTTCGATGACATGTATGATGTTTATGTTACACCTGATGAATTGGAGCTTTTCACTGATGCCGTTGAGAGGTTAATATAGTAATATTTAGCTTATTTTTTAAGATTTCTTTTAATTTGATTCTAATATATTGAATTACAAATGGGATATAAATGCTATGGATCAACTGCCGGACTACATGAAGATGTGTTTCCTTGCTTTGCACAATTCCATAAATGACATAGCATTTGATGTGCTCAAGGAACAAGGGATCCACATAATTAAATATCTTAAGAAAACGGTGCTAACAATTCATTTTTATTTTTTCTAGTTTCATGATCTTCTTCCTTTTTTTTAATATGCATTAAAGTTCACATTCAAATGATAAATTTGTTGGAAGTAAATATGAAAATACAGCGGAAGGAAGGAATTGTTGACAAACAAAAATTTTCTAAAAACTTTGTTCATAGGGAATAGCTATATAATTTTAATTAATAATAGAAAGCTTTTGCAATTTTTACCAACCTTTTGAAGACCTATCAAGGTATCCTAGCTTTCCTCTTTGATACCATGATCTTCCAAGCCAGGCCTCTACACCAATAGAAAGACGAGTGGGCCTCAAACTACAAGAATAAATTAATCTTACACTTTTTTGAATCTGCTATGTACTCAACACATGAGATAGCAGACTTTTTTTTAAAGAAGAGCTCTCAGTTTTTCTCTTTGTAAAAGTTACGTAAAAAAGATTGATCTCTCGAGATAACTGTTATCTCTATCTTTTCATATCTGAGCAGTTAGTTATTTTTTAATTAATTTTGATTTATTTCAAATATGAAATAACTACCATATTAAATATATAAGGAAGGGATATAGTCTATATTCCTTATCTTCCCTTTTTTAAAAAAACAATTGAATCACGATTTTGTGATTCTTAATATATATATATATATATATATATATATATAATCATTAACGGATAGCGATTACTTTTCTATGTAATATATATAAGCTTGTATGTTACAAAAAAAAAAAACAAAAACAATTAAAAAAAACGTAAACAAATTGAAAAAGTTTACGTAATATAAATATATATATTAATATATAATAAAATTCAAAAATAAATCATATTATTGAAAATTAGATTTTTAAATTAATCAATTTATTATTTAATTCGTGTCCAAATAAAAAAAGACAAAAGGTGGTCCCACCACACATGTATCACACACAAAATTAAAATTATATTCAAATAATCTCATTATTCAAATATTATTAATTAATTAATTTAAAAACCATATTTAGCTAATCTCCTTAGTTAAATATAATCAATCAATTAATTAACTAATGCTCAGTTAAATTGTGACAACATTTATCACATTACATTATACGTCACAGAGAACATTTTTCTATGCCACATTAATAATTCAAGCATGAAATAATTAATTCAGAATTCAATAATTTCAAACTAAATATGTATAATTCATTCTATGCATTAAATCCAATATAGTGTTATAGAGGTGGCATTAAGGACCTATAGAGCTATAACCCAAGCTACAATAAATTTGACAATTAATTAAACTCTTTAATTGATGTGCCAAATTTATTTGTTTTAGTGTTACTCCACTAAAAACCTGAAACTAAACTCTTGAGATTATAGTGAAATTACTTAAAGAAAATTAGCGAGTAGTCTATTATTGATATAATCATTACATATGAGTCAGTCCTCCATAAAAAGTTCATAATAAGAGCTAGGTTCAATTTCCATCTACCTTTCTTATTACATCTTTATTCTTGAGTTCTAATAATTTCTAATGAATAGTTAATTCATAATTTTATTATGAACGAGCTCTCTATTATTCAAACCTCGAATCATCACTCAAGAGAACTATTTTTCTAACTTCCATAAGGAAGGAATGGATTCTATATCTGTATAATATTATTTCCAGTCATTTATTACATTGTGTTTTCAAGATGCTAAGTTATGATCTGTATTTAAATAAATCTTACTATGCAAGTCAAAAAACATAATGTCATAAATAGGAGTCTAATAAATACTCAAGATTAAAACTGTCAAATATATGATCATCATAGTGGTAAATTTGAATACTTTATATGTAACGGATGATTATTAGAAATTCATAATTTATCTGGTCTAGTCCTATATAATCTCATTATATGAAGTACCTAAAATCTAATGTCTCTACATTAATAGCTTGGATAAGACTATTTCATTCTAAATGAGAATGGACCGTACTTCTAATATTTAATTAAAGATCCCAAACTTTGATTAATTATTACGGACTATTTAGATTATTATCTATAAATTTTATCCCTAAGCATATAACACTTATATGCTAAATTTATAGTCACATAAATAATCATGAAAATTTTTTGATGTTTATAAATGTATTCATAATACATATGAGCCACCAAAATAACTATAAATGTCACTTTATTTATTTATTAACAATATGTATAATGTTATAGCTTATAAGGCACCAAACCCAACAATTTTCCACTTGTCGTAAAGTAGGTAAGACATGTCTCTAAGACCTAAGCCTCCCAAATGCCCCTCAAAGCTCTTTGTGGGTAATGTCTTGGTAAAAGAGTCAACAAGGTTGTTATCTGACGCTATCTTTACAACTTCTATATCGCCTCAATGTACTATCTCTCTGATCAAATGATACTTTCACTCTATATGCTTTCCTCTTTTGTGGCTTTTAAGTTCTCTTAAATTTGCCACTGCACCACTGTTATCACAATACAGTGTGAGTGGTTTATCCATGCCTGGAACGACTTCCAGATCACTTAAGAACTTACAGAGCCAAACAGCTTCTTTAGTTGCTTTACAAGCAGACATAAATTTAGCTTCCATAGTCAAATTAGCAATACATGATTTTTTAATGCTTCTCCAAACTATGGCTCCACCACCAAAAGTAAACACTGATCCAGACATAGATTTATGTGTGTCTTTGTCTAATTGAAAATTTGAATCAGTGTATCCAGTAGGAATCAAATTCTCACCATAATATACCAACATATAGTTTCTTGTTCTCCTAAGATACTTGAGAATGTGTTTAACCGCCAACCAATGATCTAATCCTGGGTTGGATTGATACCGACTGACAATACCCACCGCATAGCAAATGTCAGGTCTTGTACACAACATGGCATACATTAGACTTCCAAGTGCAAATGCATAGGGTACCCGTCTCATGTTTTCTTTCTCTTGAGGTGTCTGAGGACACTGCTCTTTTGAAAGATAAACTCCATGACATATAGGTAAATTACCTTTCTTGGAGTTTTGTATCAAAAATATTATAAGCACCTTATCAATATACGATGCCTAAGACAGTGCCAACAATTTGTTCTTACGATCTCTTATTAGTTGGATTCCAAGAACATAACTTGCCTTTCCCAAATCTTTCATTTGAAATTAGTTGGCGAGCCATTTCTTTACATTAGATAATATTCCTACATCATTCCCAATGAGTAGGACATCATCTACATAAAGGACTAAGAAAACCACCTTCCTATCTTTGATGTACTTGTATAAATAAGGTTCATCAATATGTTGATCGAAACCATAAGACTTGATCATCTCATTAAATCTCAAGTTCCAAGATCTTGAAGCTTACTTGAGTCCATAAATGGACCTTTGCAACTTGTAACTTTTTGCTCTTGACCTTTAACTACGAACCCTTCTGTTTGCACCATATAGATGCTTTCCTCAAGATAGCCATTCAAAAAAGGCAGTCTTGACATCTATTTACCATATCTCATAATCAAGACATTCAGCAATCGATAAAAGAATCCGAATGCATTTAAGCATAGCAACGGGTGAGAAAGTCTCTTCATAGTCAACTCCCTTCTTTTGGGTATAACCCTTTGCTGCCTAGCTTTGAAAGTCTCAACTTTCCCATCCATTCCTTTTTTCTTCTTGTAGATCCATTTGCACCCTATGGGTTTTCTCCCTTCAGGTAGATCTACAAGTTCCCATACTGAATTGGAGTACATGGACTCTATTTCAAGGTTCATAGCCTCCAGCCATTTCTCCTTCTCAGAATCTTCCATTGCATCATGATATGTCAATGGATCATTTGCACCATTATCAGAGATAGCAACATGTGCTTCTCTAATTTCCTTGTAGCAAGCTGGTGGTCTCACAACTCTCCCACTATGTCGAGGTGGATGACATTCTGATCTGGAGATGTGGTCTCCCCATTTTGTCCTTCGACAATAGTTGTCGGTTGTGATCTGATCTGATTAGAAAGTAACTCTTCAAGTACAACTTTGCTGCGAGGTTTATAGTTTGTCATATAATCATTCTCAAGAAAAGTGGCATTTGTCGATACAAATACCTTCTTTTCTTGTGGACTATAAAACAAACCTCCCCTCATTCCCTTTGGGTATCCCACAAATAAGCATACTTCAGAATGTGGTTCTAGCTTCCCGGTCTTTCCTTTCATCATATGTGTTGAACACCCCATATATGGATAAGTTGCATACTAGGTTTACGACCATTCCATAACTCTAAAGGTGTTTTTGGAATAGACTTAGATGGAACTATATTTAGAAGAGATACTACAGTTTATAGCACATATCCCCAAAATGAAGTGGGTAATGACGAGCAGCTAAGCATGGATCTCACCATATCAAGCAACATTCAATTTCTTCTTTCTACAACACCATTATGTTGTAGTGTTCCAGGTGTAGTGAGTTGTGATAGAATACCATGTTCTATCAAATAGTCCTTGAACTTAGTATCAAGGTATTCTCCTCCTCGATTAGATCGAAGAGTCTTCACCAACCTTTCTAACTACTTTTTAGCTTCCACTTGGAATTCTTTAAACTTTCCAAAAGTTTTAGATTTCCTTTGCCTTAGGTACATGTATCCATACCTCAAATAATCATCAATAAATATGACAAAATATTTATAACTATCACGTGCTTGTACATTTAATGGACCACAGATGTCTGAATGTATTAGCTCAAGTGGTTCCTTGGCCCTTTCGCCTTTTGTACAAAAAGGTCTTTTAGTCATTTTACCTTCAAGACAAGATTCACAAACTGATAGAGAACTAACTTTTAGTTCTCTTAAAGGACCATCCTTTACTAGTCTGTTAATCCTATCAAGATTAACATGACCTAATCTAAGGTGCCATAGGTATGTTGCATCTTCAAAAGAAACCTTTTCCTTCTTGGGTCTTGGTTGTTCAACCTTAATGTTGCAAGAACAGGCCGGCCTGGCCCGGCCGAGCCCGTTCTCCTTAGGCCCACACGGGCCGTGGGTCAAGCTGGCCCGACCCATATTAAAAATAACTTGGCCCGGCCTGGCCCATGGGCTAATTTTATATGGGCCGTGCTGTGGGTCGTGTCGGGCCGTGCCGTGGGCCGTGCCGAGCCGTACCGTGCACCTTAAATGGGCCGCCCATCTTGGCCCATCATGGGTTTAAATAGGCCAGCCCATCTAAGCATGTAATTTATAATTTATAATTTTTAATTTTTAAACAAGTTAATAAATATAAAAGTTTAAATAGTTAAGGGAAATATAAAAAAGGATATTTTATTTACGATTGCCTCATTAAAATCCTTTCCAAGGAAAAGCCAGTCGGACAAAACCTTGGTAAGGAAAAAAGAGTACAATCAGGATAATTATACATTAGATGTTTACAAAATTACTAAAAACAAAAAAAAACATAAAAAAATATTGTTCATAATTAATTACAACGTATTACTCCCAGTGGGAGTATCAGAAATGTCCAAATTTTTAAAGTCATCAACCCAATCATCTTGAACTTCTTGGCTTCTTCTACGAGCATCCTCCTAATCTTTGACGCACATTACTACTTCCAGAATATCATCACTCATATGTGCACGCCGTTCATCAAGTACTCTACCATTGCAACTAAATACTTGTTCACTTACAACTGTGGATACTGGTATGGTTAGTATATCACAAGCCATTTTAGAAAGCATAGGAAAAGTTCTTGACTGTGATCTCCAAAATGACAAAAGATCAAACTTTTTAAAATCATGACCACCACCTTGCTCATTGAAAATGAATGCTGCAAAATTTGTTTCCAGATAGTTTTTCAATTCACTGCGTGTTGAAGATGTAGACGATGCACCGAAACCAAATCTGGTGTAGCTAATCATACTTGCCCATGAAGAACCATGTGGTACAAAAGTAGTTTTTGCTAAAGGTGCAGGGGATGTTGTTTGGCCTCCTCCATATTTTTCATTATATGCAGTAAATATGTTGTTAACTTTTGCT
Organism: Artocarpus heterophyllus; assembly: GCA_025403435.1. Classification (NCBI taxonomy): domain Eukaryota; kingdom Viridiplantae; phylum Streptophyta; class Magnoliopsida; order Rosales; family Moraceae; genus Artocarpus; species Artocarpus heterophyllus. The sequence goes on from CM046350.1 coordinate 30,986,603, forward strand.
TGCACATTTTGAATGGTTATGATGTCAGAATGCACCCTCAATTTTTCCCCTATACCCTTAAGCAAATATTCAACACCAGCTAATTTAACTCTCGGATCCAATACAACGGCTATGCAATACAAAGGTGGAACACGCTCCTAATATTTTTTGAATTTTTGTTCCATGAACTCAACAGATTCCCTAAACATATCAAAATCTCTATGCATATCAAAGGTTGCAGCAATGTCATGCAACTTATGTAATGCATGAGGAGAGGTGGGATAGTACACAACTAAGAGTTAGAGAGTGGCTTCATAAAAAACCTTTAAGAAATTGTAAAAGCATGAAGCAATTTGCCAATCAAATTCTTGAAGTGGCTCAGTTGGATTCTTCAAGTTGTAATACGCGGTTATGACCTCTTTGTATGGTAAGCATGCATTCAGCATCAAATATGTTGAATTCCACCGGTGCCCTATGTCAGTTGGAAGTTTTATGGGTTTCATGCTTGCTCTCTTGCAAAGGTTAGCAAACTCTTCAATTCGAGAGCCAGAACTTTCTATGTAACCCAAGGATGTTCGAATATTTTCCAAACAACCTTGAAAAAATTTCATGCCATCTTGAACAGACAAGTTAATAATATGACAAGCACATCTTTGGTGAAAAAGTGTTTCGCCATGTTGTGGTCTCAATGTTGTTTTGAAAAGGTTAATAGTGACAGTATTAGCAGATGCATTATCAAATGTGATGCTCAAAACCTTTTCTTTAATGCCATAAAAATCAAAAACTTCCATGATGACATCATGAATGGCCTTGGCATCATGCGGATAAGGCATTGGTCGAAAAGCAATTAATCTTTTTTGAAAAGATCAATCTTTATCCACATAATGTGCAGTTACACAGATATAACTAGTTTTGGTATGACTTTCCCACAAATCAGATGTGCATGCAACAGATGCAGTGAATGAATTGAATTCAGTTACTAACTTTTCCCTCATTGAATGAAAAACTTTCATGGTGTCAGCTCTTGTGGTAGTTCTTGAAACACGACTATATTGTGGATTATAAGCATTTTGACTGTACTCCTCAAAGGCTAGATCATCAGCAAGACTAATTGGTTGTTAAGCACTAGCCAAATATATAGCATGCCATTCTCTAGCTCTTTGTTGGTCATATGACCAATTGGTAATACTACCATCAGGGCTAAATTGAAGTGTTTGTTGACGACAATCAACACCACCTACACCATGCTTAGCTTCGCATTTTTTGCGATGCCTCTCTAAGTGACCAGTGCCAGAAGAGGATTTACCTGTGTAGTCTTGTTTGCATACTTTGCAAATTACACGCTCTTCTATTACACCATGCTCGTTTGTACGTGTTACGAGATCAAAGTAATTCCAAACTGGTGAAGTTCGTTGAATTTTTCTTTTGCCCTTACGAGTGACTTCAGAGGAGCCATCAACTTGAGATAGCAAGTCAACTCCAATTTCTTCTAGTGGATCATTAAATTGTTCTTCTTCGTTGATCATCAAATGTGAAATATTGGCTCTCCCTCTATGTGATGATGCCATAGCTTCAATAAAAAATAACAATAAATTAACGTAACATAAAAATTGAATAAAAAATTACATAATAAAATTAACTTATAACAATACAAAATTAATGAACAACAAATGAAATAAATTATACCTTCAAGTTTTTTTTCCTTTCGAAAGAACTCTAAGTAATCTAAAAAACAAGACAATACATAAGATCTTAGAAGTTTGTTGAATGAGTATCTCTATGAATGTTCAACGTTTATTTATAGGGAAAAAAGTTTATTTTTTTTTATTTTTTTTCTTTCAAGTGTAACTTGATTAGATAATTCGCTAAAGACTTAACGTCTCAGCTTTGCACATTGCAGGCCTTCCTTCTAGGCCTCTATGTTAGGCCTGCCCCTTTATAATTGAATAGGAGAATCTAATGCCATGTTCACTCACGGGTGAATATGGCATGCATAAATTATATAATATTTAATTATTATATGTACTAAATAATATATATATATTAAATGTATAGCATTTTGATGTGATAATACATGACCTATAGACTCAATATCCGATTCTTAGCTTTGCTTCTCCAAAGCAAAGCATGCCTTATGTGAAAAACCTAAACTACCCCTATGTAAAATAAACTTGCATATAAAATTTTTGCCCAGGGGGCTCCGCCCACTACAACCCCTGGGAGGGGGTTTACCACCCCTCTTCTAACCCCTATGTCGACCTTACCGTGAAGGTCGATCCCCGTACAACTTCTGCGTAGGGACAATCTCCGTCAGGGTAATAATTAAGCTCCACACATACTAACAAAGCCTACAAGAAAAAAATTTAAAAAATGCAAAGAAAAGAAAAAGAGCTTGTCAGGCCTATTGCAATGTGATGTGCATGGGACATCTAATGCTATGTTCACTCACGGGTGAATATGACATGTATATATATTATATAATATTTAATTCTTACATGTATTAAATAATATATATATTAAATGTATAGTCTTTTGATGTGATAATACATGACTTACAATGGGCCTTACATGACTTACTAGGGAAGGACATATTTAGCCATGTTCACTCGTGAATGAACATAAAAAAATATATCTATATATATATATATTTATATGAAATTGGGCCACAATGGGATGGCCCATTGTAGGCCTGTATGGGCCTAGATGGGCCAGCTCATTGTGGGCCTAGACGGGTCGGACCAGTCCAACCCAACCCAGCCCATGATTTTCCATGGGCCCTGTCGGGCCGGCCCATGGGCCAACATATATTGGCCCAGCCCAGCCCACAAGTATTTATGGCCTGTGAACAATGCCGGGCTGTGCCAGTCGGCCCATCACTGTAGCAGGACGAGCTCAGGCCGACCCACGGGTCCCGACTCATTGTTGCATCTCTATCAAGCCCGGCAATGGTGAAAGCTCTTTGGCGGCCATTACATATGTTTTGAAAAACAATTCTTCAAAGTTGCGATCATCAAAACGTAGCACCTCCATGCTATTGTCTTACTTTTTATATCAGTCAATCATGTGGGGACCATAACAAGCGCATTAATGGCTCTTGCTATCTGTGTGGAATTCAAATATGTAGGTGTAGCTATTTGTTACCTTTTCTATTTGTTCTCATCACATGAATTGCATTAAAGTGTACGTCTATCAACTTTTTTTTAATAAATGTCTGTAATGTGAGATTCAAGGATATGGGTGTGGGCTTTTTTTTTGCCATATTTAATGTGGTACTGATTCACGTGAATGGAGAAAGGAAAAGTGTCAAATGTGATGTGATATTCATATGGAGCTAGATAATAAGGTGTAACGCAGGAATTTCTCCATGTGTAGTTTAATAACTTTTGATGCTTTACATAAATGGCAAATAATATTAATAAATTCTAGAAAACCTATGCCTCTTATGGGTTTACACAAATTAGAATGAAAATAAAATTAGCAATCCAAAAGGACCATATAATTAACGACCAAATATCCATTTATAAAATAACCATTCATCACATGAATAAAACTTAAAAAAATGTAGAGTGCACACAAACATGCATCAAGAACATGATATTGTCAAAATAAAATCATGTTAAATTAAAATTATATATGCTATAAACCACTATGATACTATTTGTTGGAATTAAATATGAAACGCAACGGAAGAAACGGATCGTTGGCAAACAAAATTTTTTTGAAAACTTTGTTCATCGGGAATAGCTATATAATTGTAATTAATAATAGAAAGCTTTTGCAATTTTTACCAACCTTTTGAAGACCTACCAGGGTATCCTAGCTTTTCTCTTTGACGCCACGATATTCCAAGCCAGGCCTCCACACCAATAGAAAGACGAATGGGCGTTAAACTGTAAAATTAAATTAACGTCACACTTTTCTGAATATATTATGTACTCAACACATGAGATAGTAGACTTTGTTTTAGACAAGAACTCTTAGTTTTTCTCTTTGTAAAAGTTATGCAAAAAAGATTGATCTCTTGAGATAGCTGTGTTAGACATGTATGCCCTAAGGAGTAAAAATGTAAAAAGTTTTTGGAGACATTTTTATCAATAAAGAATTTATTTATTGTTTACATACCAAATCTTGTCCTCTTTACGTTCATATTTGTTGAATGTATGTTAAGAAAACAAAAGTCTAAGACTATCGGTCTAAACCTTTAAGAATTGGGTATATGATGGACAGATTATGTGGAAGACATGATTCTTAAGGTGACGGTCTAAATAATAAGATCCATAATCAAGAGAATAAAGTTGGGTGCTGTATTCATGTAAAGGTTGTTATGTTGTCTATATCCGTATTGGCAGATGGTTTATCTTGACCATCGGAGGTGGACTCCACGAATAGAAACATTGGCACGTTGTCATAGGTGACGATGTGTTGGATCGGGACATAAAGTGAATTGATTTGGATTAATAATTCTATCTCGGCAAGTCGATTCATTTTAGACAATCATTTGTATTTTATCTTAATCCTGAGATGAACAGTGGGTCCGTTGTCTTTACTTGTGTCTTTTAATGTACCAAAGGGTGACACCCATATCTTAATAGTGGTATGCATGCTGGTACATTGGAGGCATGACTCTTGGTAGCGTAGACTTGTTATTCACAGATATGGAATCTATAACTCCTCTTTAAGAGTTATGATATCCTCTTATATGCGTTATCCTGTAATTGGAAAACTGGAGCGCTCAACCATTTGGATACATAGGTGTAACCAAATGGTATACTATCTTTGGATGATAAGTTTTCCAATGGTATGATAATGGAACATAAGATAAAAATAATAGGGAAGGTAAGACAAAACTTGTCCTTAAGACGGTTATGGATAATCCTATGGGGATACGATACACTATGATATGTCATGGAGACTTAGCTATACGGGCTTCGTAATTCTATGTAGTTTGAGAGTGCAGCTCCAAGCTTTTAGTGGAGTAGCATTGGAGTTGGTAATTATGAAATGTATATCAGGGATATTAGGTTTCATAATTATCGGGAGCTTGAACTATATAGGTCTATTTGGTCCCCTTTGCTAGCCCACAACATCTTGTAATGATACGATGTGCTTTTCCAATAATTGATGACTTATGTCAGATTGGCTAAAATTCAGAAGAACCAAATAATTTATGTCTGTTTATCGGTTGAATTAATTTTGTGATAAAATTGTTTCAAGATAAACTTGTTAAATTATTGGGATCAGATAATTCTTGTCTGTTTATTAGTTGATTTAATTTTTGAATAAATTAGATCAATATAAACTTGTAGAATTATTAGGAATTCATTTATTTTCTTAGAGATTATCTAGATAAAGTTGTTTTAATTAGATAACTTTTCTATTGGGTTATTTGAATTAAAACTGAGACTTTATCCTATAGAATCTTGGGTGAAAAATAAAAGATTTGCTGAGATTTTTTTCGACAATTCAGCATGCCGATCCTCAAGTTCAGCCTACCGATGGGCAAGTTTGGCCTGTTGATTAGGCAGATCGGCTTGCTGATGGGCGAAGAAAAAGATCACGTGTTTTACGTAGATTTTATCAGATATTGATCTGAATTTGATTTTGATTCAAATTTTTGAGGCTTAATTTGATAAGGATTGACCCTAGACCCAACCTCTATAAATAGGGAGTAAGTCTCAAGAGTTATTAGAGCAATTAAGAGATAAAGTGTGATACTCTGCTGGTGAGAATCTGAAACTCCTTGAGAGCTCTTGTTCACAAATCACGAACGCTAGCTTTGGGTTTTCTCAATTGGTTGGATGGAGAGTCACCTGGTGAAAAAACTATACGTGTGAGCCCACACTCACTCCAATCGTGGATAGAGAATAGCAAAGAAGACCAGTTGGTTGAGGCTCTTTTGGAACGTTAGTTCTCTTCATAGATTACGGAGTTCTTCGGCATTCAAAGGTTAGTAAGATAATGTTAATTTATGCATATAGTGTGTCAAACTTGTGTTTTGGAAAATAATCTGATATAAAATTTTTAAAATTCTGCTGCGTATTATTTTTTAACAATTGGTATTAGAGACTGATTTTTACATAAATTTACGAGTTTGCAATCATACTATATGTATAAATTTTGTGATCTTAATCTCTCTTATACTTGAATTTAATTTTATACAGAGATGACACTCTAGGTTTCTATATATTTTTATGTTGTCATGGGTTATGTGGTTCATGGTTATTAATTAATTATAGTTGATTAAATGGTTAATTAATTAATTAATTAATTTATTCCGGTTATGGTTCCTTAGAGGTTAGAATATGTATCTAGGTTTTTCATGTAATTAGATGGCGGACTATCATCACTGTCTAGGAATTATTATTTATTTTTTTAATTTGTAAGAATTTTGTAATTAAATAATTATTCAGAGAAAACGGATCTAGAAGGCGGATCTAGAGGATGGATGATGACGCTCCAAGGTATTTCCTGAGTCTCTAATTTTATGTTTTTGAGTTGTTGAAAATAAAATTGATGAAGTGCATTAAAATTTGTATTTTCTAGAAAGGGTGGTTTCTGCTCGATCGGCATGCCGAACTATCCAATTCGACAGGCCGATGGTCGTAGATCGGCAGGCTGACAATGGGGCAAAAATCAGGAGGCTCTAGAGCTAGGTTGATCTGCCATGAATCGACAGGCAAATCGGTAGGCTGATGGGTCATGACTGGCAGGCCAATCACCCAGATTGGCTTGCCGGCAGAAAGTTAGAAATTTCTCCAAAAAAGGTGCAGTCTTTCAATGCAGTTTTAATTTTATTTTTGGGACAATTCTAAGAGACATTAAATTTGGATATGACTGGAAATATGAAGTATTCGATTCATACGGGATTGAAAACTTGAAGATGGACATTACATAATGAAAGATACAACCAGAGAATTCAAGGATGAAGAATCGATAACATGTTTCGATTATTCTCTTGTAATCTTTGATTTCTATTTTTTAGGCTGGAATCATAATATTACGGTCATTTATTATTTTGCTTATAGCTTTGCTTGATCTCTTTGCTTGTCTACAATATAATATGATTTGCCATGTATATTGATAACATGTCATATAAAATAGGGAGTGCCGCTCATATTAAAATTGTTCATGCATGTCTTTTTAAAATAAAACCTTGACTTCAAAAGATTGAATGGGAGAAGGTTTTCAAAGAGATGACCTACGGCCTCCATCGTTGGTTCATAGGAAGAACATGGTGGTCCTGATACGAACCCTGCCAAGAACTAACACGACCCTAACCAAAATTGGTTTCCAAGATCAAATTCCTAATCGGTTTTGAATGGAACCGCGACCCGATGCCTAACAAGAAGCACAAACCTTGGTATGTGAGGACGCCACAATCAGCTATGGATGGACTGATTGATAAGTCTTGGTATGTGAGGACACCACAATCAGCTATGGATGGACTGATTGATAAGTCTATGAACACCATAGAATTTTCTGATAAGTTTGAATAGTTCGTTTAGGAACCGAAGAGAATTAAACCTCAAATTGTGTGTTAAAACTTATTCCCCATTGAATGAAATTCGTTACAATATATAGGGGTTCTCCTATGCAAATTTTCAGCTCCTAATTGCCCATGGAATTTCGGGCAAATCAATTACCAAAACGTCTAATCTAAAGCAAGAAGGAAAGTTCCCTTAATGGCTTGAAAGCCTTACAATAATAGAAATAAAACAAACACAAAAAGGAAACTAGACATTAAAAGGTAAATAGCTGATTCTTCTCGCCACTTGTCACCTCAAAATGGGAAAGTAACTGAAATGGAAATTACTCGGTCCCTTCTAGAGCTTGAATCAAGGATTTGTTGGTCTGGATGTCACATGCAATTCCCTCAATGGGCCTCCATGCAATAGCTTGAGCCCAAGTTGCTTGAATCAGCCCAATAAGCGTTTCTTTGAACTTCTTCGCACGAGCTCTCGTAACCGGACCAATGGGAACTTGAATTGGATTTGAATATGTCTCATCCCACATGCTCTTGCTTGTGCTAACGATGTCCTCGTCATTCCCCTCCTCTTGAGAGGGATTTGTCCTCAAATCGTCGCCTGCATCAAAAGGACTTAGATCAGAAACATTAAAGGTGGCACTTACACCATACTCACCTGGCAAGTCTAGCTTGTACGCATTATCGTTGATCCTTTCAAGAATTTGAAAAGGACCGTCCCCTCTGGGCAACAGCTTGGATTTCCTTTGTTCCGAAAATCGTTCCTTACGTAAGTGCAACCACACCCAATCGCCGGGCTTGAAGACGAGTTTATGACGCCCTTTGTTGGCTTGTTCAACATATTGTTTAATTCTTCGCTCAATGTTGAGTCTTGCCTTCTCATGTATTTGCTTAACAAGGTTAGCTTTTCTTTTTCCATCTAAATTCACATGCTCAGACAAAGGTAATGGCATTAAATCCAAAGGAGTTAAAGGATTAAAACCATAAACAATTTCAAACGGTGAAAATTGAGTAGCAGAATGAACAAATCGATTATAAGCAAACTCAACATGTGGTAAACACTCCTCCCATGTTTTGATGTTCTTTTTAATGACAGCCCGCAACAAAGTAGACAAGGTTCTATTCACAACTTCTATTTGACCATCGGTTTGAGGATGACAAGTAGTCGAAAACAATAGCTTAGTCCCTAACTTAGCCCAAAAAGTCTTCCAAAAGTAGCTTAAGAACTTGGTGTCCCTATCAGAAACAATTGTCCTGGGCATACCATGAAGTCTCACAATTTCCCTAAAGAACAAATCGGCAACATTGGAAGCATCATCTGTCTTGTGGCATGGAATAAAATGGGCCATCTTGGAAAACCTATCCACGACCACAAATATCGAGTCTCTTCCTCGTTTAGACCTAGGCAATCCTAACATAAAATCCATCGAAATATCAATCCAGGGTTCACTAGGTATTGGTAAAGGGGTGTACAAACTATGGGGCTGCACTCTTGATTTAGCCTGCCTACAAGTTTCACATCTACCACAAAGCCTCTCAACAGCTCGTTTCATATGTGGCCAATAAAAGTGTTCCTGTAACACAGCGAAAGTCTTCATTACTCCAAAATGTCCCATCAATCCTCCCCCATGGGATTTTCTCACTAGCAAATCTCTTAATGAACAATTAGGCACACACAATTTATTCTCCCGAAACAAGTATCCCTCATGCCTAAAGTACTTACCACTAGGAAATCTCTCACAAGCTTAATACTCATTACTAAAGTCACGGTCGTCAGCATATAACTCTTTAATATGTTCAAAACCCAGTAGTTTAGCATTAAGAGTTGAGATTAAGACATACCTGCGAGAAAGTGCATCGGCAACGACGTTTTCCTTACCTTGCTTGTAGCGAATGACATACGGAAACGCCTCTATGAATTCCACCCAACGAGCATGCCTCTTGTTCAGCTTGTGCTGGCCCTTCAAGTGTTTCAAGGACTCATGATCGGTGTGAATCACAAACTCCTTAGGCCATATGTAGTGCTGCCACATCTCTAATGCCCAAACCAATGCATACATCTCTTTATCATAAGTTGCGTAATTAAGAGTTGCCCTATTCAGCTTCTCACTGAAATATGCTACTGGTCTCCCTTCCTGCATTAAAACAGCACCAATTCCAACACCTGAAGCATTACATTCAATTTCAAAATTTTTGGAAAAATTAGGTAAAGATAATAATGGAGCATTAGTCAACTTCTCCTTGATTAACTGAAATGCCTTTTCTTGCTCTTCTCCCCATCTAAACCCAACATTCTTCTTGATCACTTCAGTCAATGGTGCGGCTATAGTACTGAAATCTTTCACAAACCGTCGATAGAAACTAGCAAGTCCATGAAAACTCCGTACGTTTCCCACACTAGTTGGACTCGGCCACTCCTGGATGGCTCGCACCTTTTCTTCATCAACCTATATACCTTGAGCACTAACAACAAAACCAAGAAGCACAAGCTTATCTGTGCAAAAGGTACACTTCTTGAGGTTAGCATACAACTTCTCCTTTCTAAGCACATCCAAAACAGATTTTAAATGTACTACATGTTGGTCCATGTCTTTGCTATAAATGAGTATATCATCAAAATACACAACAACAAACCTGCCAATAAATGCACGTAATACATGATTCATTAAATGCATAAATGTACTTGGAGCATTAGTTAAACCAAATGGCAATGCTAACCACTCATACAGTCCATATTTTGTCTTAAAGGTATTTTTCCATTCATCACCCTCTTTCATGCGTATTTGATGGTATCCACTTTTCAAATCAATTTTTGAGAACACAGAAGCACCATGCAATTCATCCAACATATCATCTAAATGAGGAATAGGATGGCAATACTTTACCGTGATATTGTTAATGGTTCTGCAATCTACGCACATCCTCCATGTCCCATCCTTCTTAGGCACGAGTAAGACTGGAATGGAGCACGGGCTCATACTTTCTCTCACATACCCCTTTTTCATCAACTCACTGACCTACCTTTGAAGTTCTTTTGTCTCCTCGAGGTTACTTCTATGAGCTAGTCGGTTTGGAATGGAAGCGCCAGGTACAAAATCAATCTGATGTTCTATTCCCCGTATTAGCGGCAAACCATCTGGCACCTCATCTGGAAATTCATCCTCAAATTCCTGCAATAGAGAAACAACAGAACTAGGCAATGCAGGGTCAAGTTCGTTAGTGTTTAAAAGTGCCTCTTTGTACAAAAGTACAATCATTGGCTGATTTGAAAACAAGGCCCTTTTAATTTCACTACCTCTAGCATAGAAGTTTGTTTTTCTCTCTGCTTTTCTCTCATTGACTGATTGTGAATTCTTTTCAGCCCTCTCAATTTTCTCTCCCTTGCTCTCTTTGCTCTCCTTTTTCTCGGCCATCTCTTCCTTTTTTCTCTCACTGGCTGAACTCTCTCTCTGCACTCCCACTCTTGATTTTTCTTTGCTCTTCATTTTTTTATCACTTTCTCTCTGTAAGCTCACTTGGTCTTCATAGACCTGTTTTGGTGTTAACAGAACAAGAGTGGTCGCTTTTTGATTGTGAACAAATGAGTACTTGTTGGTGAAACCATCATGTTTAACTCACCGATCAAATTGCCATGGTCTGCCTAATAACAAGTGCCCAGCTTGCATCGGAACCACATCGCACAAAACTTCATCTTCATATCTTCCAATGCGAAAAGAAACTAACACTTGCTTATGCACCTTTACCTCACCAGTATCATTTAACCATTGCAATTTATATGGTCAAGGATGCTTAATTGTTGGCAGCCCTAACTTCTCTACCATGGTTGTGCTAGCAACATTAGTACAACTCCCACCATCAATAATCACACTACATACCTTGTTTTGGACGTGGCACCTAGTGTGGAAGATGTTTTCCTGTTGCACCTCTTCATCTTCTTCTTTGGCTTGCACACTTAAAGCTCTCCTTGTAACCAACAATTCTCCTTGGACAGCGCACTCCTCATCGTCGGCATCCTCTAATGAAGGCATAGAATCATTGTCCGAATCCTCCTTGGTTTCAATCTCTCCATTGTCCCGCATCACCATAGCTCGTTTGTTCGGACATTGGCTTGCTATGTGACCCCTGCCTTGACATTTAAAACATTTAATATCACGATTCTGGGTAGTGGAAGAATCGGATTTACCTTGATTCCCATGGCTGGCCACCTCTTGTTTTTGCTCGGTCTTTGGCTTGGTGTTGGGTTGCTTCTCATCCTTCTTCCACTAGTTCATTCTCCAAGCTGATGTACTCGGGTTTTGGCTAGGACGTGTGTTACTGCCCCTCCTCATAAGTTGATTCTCAATTTTAATAGCCATGTGCACCATGTCCTCCAACTCCACATAATGTTGTAACTCAACGGCATTGTGAATATCTCGGTTCAAGCCCGCCAAAAACCTTGCCATTGTAGCCTCCCGATCCTCCTCTTTATTTGCCCGAACCATCATAACCTCCATCTCCTTATAGTACTCCTCTACACTCTAGTTGCCTTGCTTAAGATTTTGTAGTTTGTTGTACAACTCCCGGTAGTAGTAAGTTGGTACAAATCGCTTCCTCGTCACATCTTCATCTCTTCCCATGACTCAATAGGCCGCTCTCTATTTCGTCTCCTGTTTTTAACAAGCTGATCCCACCAAGTAATAGCATAATAAAAAAATTCAATCATAGCTAGTTTTACCTTCTTTGCCTCAGAATAGTTTTGGCAGTCAAAGACGAACTCCATTTTCTTCTCCCATTCTAGGTACGCTTCTGGATTGGATTTGCCTTGAAATGATGGTATCTTCATTTTTATGCCTCTCAAACTATCATTTTCCTGGTTCCTAACTCCTCTATCCCTTCCAAATCTTCGGTGACTACCCGCTGAATCTTCTCCTATGTCAAACTCTTCCCCATCAATCCTGTAGTAGTCATCAAACTCTCCTCTAACCGAAACCCTTTCCTGTCTACGCACATGAGGAACATGTTGTGGCTATTCCACACGTGCGTTTTCTATCTGATCTATCCTCTCATGAAGCTGTCCTAACTCTCCCCTCAACAATCGCCTCATCTCCCCCATCATCGCTTCCATAAGAAGTTTTGGGTCTGCTGCACCCGAGGTAGCCTCAATAGTGTTCTTGCTGTTGTTTGACATTTTTTTTTTTGCAAAACAAAATAAGAAACAATGCAATGGACCTTACCACACTCCCTTATGTGTTTCACTCGTGAAATGGTTCACTCAATTTCACTCGTGTTTACACTCAACACTTTCGGCTTTTGTCCACTCTTATGTTATTGCCTCTTTGCCTTTTTCCACTCGTTAATTCTCACTCAGTTCCTATAAAACTAGTCAAATCAATATCAAAATTTCCTTGACAATTCACAAATAGATTACCAAGGAGGCTCAGATTAGAAACAAGACTATAACAGGAATAGATAATTTAGGCTTTCAGAAATCACACCCAAAAGGAACGAAATTTGAGCAAAATTTTTTTTGGTCTGTGTAGGGAATTCAATTTTGGATTCCTATAAAACTTTCCTTTTTTTTTTTCGGATCCTCTTGTTTTTCTTCTTTTCCTTTTTTTTTCTTTTCTTTTTTTCTTTTCTTTTCTTTCTTTTCTTTTCGGATCTGTTTTTTTTAAACCAACTTTGATAATGGAAATCAAAACTCATGAATAACTGAAACAAACATAAACTAAGAGAACGAATAAGCAAAACCTGATTAGAACCTCGCTCTGATTATCAAATGATACGAACCCCGTCAAGAACTGACGCGACCCTAACCAAAATTGGTTTCCAAGATCAAATTCCTAACTGGTTTTGAATGGAACCGCGACCCGATGCCTAACAAGAAGCACGAACCTTGGTATGTGAGGACGCCACAATCAGCTATGGATGGACTGATTGATAAGTCTTGGTATGTGAGGACGCCACAATCAGCTATGGATGGACTGATTGATAAGTCTATGAACACCACAGAATTTTTTGAATAGTTCGTTTAGGAACCAAAAAGAATTAAACCTCAAATTGTGTGTTAAAACTTATTCCCCATTGAATGAAATTCGTTACAATATATAGGGGTTCCCCTATGCGAATTTTCAGCTCCTAATTGCCCATGGAATTTTGAGCAAATCAATTACCAAAACGTCTAATCTAAAGCAAGAAGGAAAGTTCCCTTAATGGCTTAAAAGCCTTACAATAATAGAAATAAAACAAATGCAAAAGGAAACTAGACATTAAAAGGTAAATAGCTGATTCTTCTTGCCACTTGTCACCTCAAAATAGGAAAGTAACCAAAATGGAAATTACTCGGTCCCTTCTAGAGCTTGAATCACGCATTTGTTGGTCTGGATGTCACATGCAATTCCCTCAATGGGCCTCCATGCAATTGCTTGAGCCTAAGTTGCTTGAATCAGCCCAAAATGCGTTTCTTTGAACTTCTTCGCATGAGCTCTCGTAACCGGACCAATGGGAACTTGAATTGGATCTGAATATGTCTCATCCCACGTGCTCTTGCTTATGCTAACGATGTCCTCATCAGGTCCCAACCCCTTGGAACCAGATTGGATCTCTAAAAGGATAAGGTATTTTAGTATGATTTATAGTTGCATACCCCTAGGTGGTGATTATAAATCATGGATAAAATATTGAAACGATGGTTATACACTCACGTTAGTTTTATTGTTAACCTTGTTAGACATGTATGCCCTAAGGAGTAAAAATGTAATAAGTTTTTGGAGACATTTTTATCAATAAAGAATTTATTCATTATTTATGCACCAAATCTTGTCCTTTTTATGTTCATATTTGTTGAATGTATGTCAAGCAAACAATAGTCTGAGATTGTCGGTCTAAACCTTAAGAATTGGGCATATGCTGGACAGATTATGCAGAAGACATGATTCTTAAGGTGATGGTCTAAATCATAAGATCCACAATCGAGGGAATAATGTTGGGCGCTTTATTCATGTAAAGATTGTTATGTTGTCTATATCCCTATTGGGAGATAGTTTGTCTTGACCATCAGAGGTAGACTCCGTGAATAGACATATTGGCACGTTGTCATAGGTGACGATGTGTTGGATCGGGACATAAAGTCAATATATTTAGATTAATAATTCTATCTCGGTAAATCGATTCACTTTAGACAATCATTTGTATTGTATCTAATACTAAGATGAATAGTGAGCCTGTTGTTTTGACTTATGTCTTTTGATATATCAAAGGGTGATACCCACATCTTAATAGTGGTATACATGCTGGTACGTTGGAGGCATGACTCTTGATAATGTAGACCTGTTATTCATAGATATGGAATCCATAGCTCCTTTTTAGGAGTAATGAGATCCTCTTATATGCGTTATCCTGTAATTGAAAAACCGAAGCGCTCAACCATTTGGATACATAAGTGTAATCGAATAGTATACTGTCTTTGGATAGTAAGTTTTCTAATGGTGAGATAATGGAACATAAGATAAAAATAATCGGGAAGGTAAGATAGAACTTGTCCTTAAGCCGATTATGGATAATCATATGGAGATACGATACACTATGATATGTCATGGAGACTTAGCTATATGGCTTCGTAATTCTATGTAGTTCGAGAGTACAGCTCTAAGCTTTTAGTGGAGTAGCATTGGAGTTGATAATTATTAAATATATATCTCGAATATTGGGTTTCGTAATTATCGGGTGCTTGAACTATATAGGTCCATTTGGTCCCTTTTGCTAGCTCACAACATCTTGTAACGATACGTCATGCTTTTCCAATAATTGGTAACTTATGTCAGATTTATCAATTTGGTTAAAATTTAGAAGAATTAGATAATTCTTGTCAGAATATCTAGATAAAGTTGTTTTGATCAAATAACTTCTCTATTGGGTTATTTGAATTAAAACTGAGACTTTATCCTATAGAATCTTAGGTGGAAAATAAAAGATTTGCAGAGATATTTATTCTACAGTTTGGCTTGTCGATCTACGTGTTTGGCCTACCGATGGGGGTTGTTCAGCTTGCCGATCATCCTGATTGGCCTGCCGATGAGCAAAGGATAAGATCATGCATTTTTACGTGAATCTTATCAGATATAGTTCCAAACTTGATTCTGTTTTGAATTTTTGAGACCTAATCTGATAAGGACTGATCCTGGGACCAACCTCTATAAATAGGGAGTAAGTCTTAAGAGTTACTTAGATTAATTGAGAGATTAAGAGTGATACTCTGCTGGTGAGAATCTGAATACTCCTTGAGAGCTTTTGTTCACAAATCACGAACACTTGCTTTGGGTTCTCTCAATTGGTTGGAAGGAGAGTCACTTGGTGAAAGAGCTATACGTGTGAGCCCATACTCACTCCAGTCATGGATAAAGAATAGTAAAGAAGACCAGTTAGTTGAGGCTCTTCTGGAATGTTACTTCTCTTCACGTTTTTGCGAGGGTTCTTTGGCACACAAAGGTCAGTAAGATCTAGTTAATTTATGCATATAGCATGTCAAACTTATGTTTTAGAAAATGCTCTAAAGTAAAAATTTTAAAATTCGGTTGCGTACTATTTTTTCAACAATTGGTATCAAAACCATGGTTTTTTAAAAAATTTACGAGTTTGTGATCATGTTATATGTATAAATTTTATGATCTTAATCTCTCCTATGCTTGAATTTAATTTTATAGAGAGTTGGCACTCTAGGTTTCTATATATTTTTTATGTTGTCATGGATTATATGGTGAATATTTATTAATTAATTATGGTTGATTAAATTATTATTTAATTATTAATTAATTAATTAATTAATGCTGGTTATGGTTCCTTAGAGGTTAGAATGTGTATTTAGGTTTTTCATGTAATTAGATAGTGGACTATCATTTTCGTCTAGGAATTATTGTTTATTTTTAAATTTGTAAGAATTTTTATAATTAAATAATTATTCGGAGAAGACGGATCTAGAAGTTTGATGATGGCGCTCCCAGGTATTTCCTGAGTCTCTAATTTTATGTTTTTAAATTGTTGAAAATAAAATTGATGAATTGCATTAAAAATTGTATTTTCTGAAATGAGAGATTTTTGCTTAGTCGGCATGCCGAACCTCACAGTTCGACAGGCCGATGGTCATAGATTGGTAGGTCAAATATGTGGTTCAGAAGGCCGTTAATGGGGCATAAATCAAGAGGCTCTAGTGGCAGGCCGAACCTACATGACCGGTAGGCTAATCACCTAGATCGGCCTGCCGACTGAAAGCTGAAAAATTTCCAAAAAAATTGCAGTTTTTTTGATACAGTTTTAATTTTATTTTTGAAACAATTCTGAGAAATATTAAATTTGGATATGACTAGAAATATGAAGTATACGATTCATACGGGATTGAAGACTTGAAGATGGGCATTATACGAAGAAGGATACAACCTGAGGATTCAAGGATGAAGAATCGATTAATATGTCTCGATTATTCTCTTGTAATCTTAGTTTTCTATTCTCTAGGGTGGAACCATAATATTACGGTTTTTATTATTTTGCTTGTAGCTTTGCTTGATTGCTTTGTTTATCTACATTATAATATGATTTTCCATGTATATTGATAACGTGTCATATAGAATAGGGAGTGCCGCTCATATTAAAATTGTTCATGCATATTATTAAAATAAAACCTTGATTTCAAAAGATTAAGTGGGAAAAGGTTTCGAAGAGAGGATCTAAGGCCTCCATCGTTGGTCCATAGGCAGAACATGGTGGTCCTGACCCCTAGGAAGGGATTTCTATCATGTACCAGATTGGATCTCTGAGAGGATAAGGTATTTTAGCATGATTTATGGTTGGACACCCCTAGGTGGTGATTGTAAATCATGGATAAAAATTGAAACGATGGTTATACACTCACATTAATTTTATTATTAACCTCCCCTATGAGCTCTGTTAATAAAATTGATGATCAAAGAAACAATTATTAATATATGTTGGATCATACGGGTCATGGATGGCATATATTAATCAGGAAGGGATCCACGTTCCTGATTGAATTTAGCATGACTCCCCTAGGAGCTTGTTGAATTCTAAGTTGGTAATTATCGTTGTAAGGATGTGATATTTTCAAGGTTTTGACACGTAAACACATTTGTATGTTTTTACATGATTGTGTTATCTTACCAAATTATTATTATATGTTTGCTTATGTTTGCTATATGATTCTTTATTGTAGATTAAAAATGTCTAAAAACGCTTTGTCTTTGATACTTGACAAAAACCTATTAACCGGAGAGAATTATAATGATTGGAAACGAAACCTGGATATAGTCCTCTCCTTTGAGAAATTGAAATATGTACTGACAACCCCTTGTCCTCCCGAGCCTACGGGAGACTCATCTAATGAGCAATTCCAAGCATATGATCGCTGGAAAGATGCTAATGGTCATGCCCGCTGCTATGTTATGGCTAGCATGAATAATGTGTTGCAGGCTCAACATTAGGATTATGAGACTGTGAAGTAGATCTTGGATAGTCTTAAGGATATGTTTGGAGGCCAAGCCATAACAAAGCGGCAAGGGGCGCTTTGGAGACTGTTGAACTGTAAGCAGAGGCTAGGGACATCTATAAAGGAGCACATGATGTTGGTCATGGGTTACCTCGTTGAGGCTCAAACCAATGGAGCCGACATTGATGTTGAAACTCAGATGACTATGGTCTTTGAGACTCTGTCAAAGGAATTTATTCTATTTAGAGCTACATTTAATTTAAGTAATAGACGGGATATGACCTTGACAGAATTAATGAAACAGTTATAGGAGTTCGAACTACTGATCAAGGAGTCTCTTGCGGGTGGAGAGGCCAACATGGTAGCTACTTCTGGTTCCAATCCTAACTCCAAGAATCAAAAGAAGCAACGGGCCAAGAAAGGGAAGTTTTCTATTCCTGCTAGCACCATGAGCAAGAAGAATAAGAAGAAGAACCTGAAGAAGCTTAAGTGCTTCTTTTGGGGAAAGGTCGGGCATATCAAGAAGCATTGCAAGGACTTCTTTCCCAAAGGAGGTAGGTGTGATCTTCTATATTTAGAAACTTGTTTGGTTGAGGAATCTAGTGACATTTAGGTCATAGATTTTGGTGCAACTAATCATGTTTGTGTTTCTCTATAGGAGTTCAAAGAAACAAGAAGTCTGCTGCATGAAGACTTCACGCTTCAGATGGGTGATGGATCCTTGGTCTCAATGGAAGCAGTAGAAGATGTCCATATTTATTTTGATAATTATAGGAATTTATTTTTGCAAGATTGTTTTTATGTTCCTAAATTTAAAAGGAATTTAATTTCTATAGCTTGTTTATCTAAAGACTCCTATTTGGTTTCTTTTAATGATAAAGTGGTGATTCGTAAAAACAAATCTTTTATCTATTCTGGATGGATGCAAAATAATCTATATTTTATCAAACCTAAGATGGACTTATTGCTTAATGCTAAGATGAATGATAATAACTCTAAAAGACTTAAAACTTCTCACTCTAATAAGACTTATCTCTGGCATTTGCGCATTGGTCATATTAACCTGAATAGGATTCAAATGTTGGTAAGGGATGGACCTTTAAGTCACTTAAAGGTGGAATCTATAACTCGATGTGAATCTTGTTTGGAGGGTAAAATGACCAAAAGACCATTCGAGTCTAAGGGCAATAGGGCTGAAGGAGTTCTAGAACCTGTGCATAGTGATGTTTGCGGACCGATGAACATCCGGGCACGAGGAGGGTATGAGTACTTTGTCACTTTTATTGATGATTACTCAAGGTATGGGTATGTGTACTTGATGCGCCACAGAAGAAAAACTTTTGACAAGTTCAGGGAGTTTCGGGCTGAAGTGGAAAACAATTAGGTAGACCCATAAAGGCACTTTGATCTGATTGAGGTGGCGAATACCTTTCTGATGAGTTCTTGGAACACTTATTAGAGACCAGGATTTTATCCCATTTGATTGTGCCGGGCACTCCGCAGCAAAATGGCATAGCGGAGAGAAGGAATAGGACTTTGTTGGACATGATTAGGTCCATGATGAGTTATTCATCATTGCCTTTATCCTTTTGGGGATATGCACTACAAACTGCATGTTATCTTTTGAACAATGTGCATTCAAAATCGGTCCCTAAAACTCCTCATGAGTTGTGGATGGGTAGGAAGACATCCTTAAACCATATTCACATGTGGGGATGTCTGGCTCATGTCCTATTTAAGGATCCGAATAAGTTGGAAGTACATTCGAAAGTTTGCGTGTTTGTAGGATATCCAAAAGGGACTAAAGAGGGTTATTTTTATAACCCAAAGGAAAATAAAGTCATGGTTTCAACTAAATCAACTTTCCTTGAGGAGAGTTACTAAGGCGACTTTAAACCTCGAAGCAAAGTGGTGCTTGAGGAGTTAAGGAGTGATCCGATCACTCTGAAGGTTCCTAATGAAATAGTTATGATTAGTGTAGAAAAACCAAACAAACCTGAACAACCACCTAAGGGACTTCGACATAGTGGGAGGATTGGGCGTCAACCTAAGAGATATGTATTCAATGGGTAGGTCTTTTTTGCTGAACCGGATGAACATGACAGGGATCCTTATACTTACATAGAGGCTATGGAGGATGTTGATTCAAAACTCTGGACAGAGGCCATGAACATAGAGATGAAGTCTATGGACACTAATCAAGTCTAGAAGCTTATGGATCTTCTCGAAGGGATAAAACCCATAGGGTGTAAGTGGATCTACAAGAGGAAAAGAGGAGTGGATGGAAAGGTCGAAACCTTTAAGGCTAGACTGGTAGCTAAGGGTTATACATAATAGGAAGGAATCGATTATGAGGAAACCTTTTCGCTTGTAGCCATGCTTAAGTCCATCCAGATTCTCTTGTCTATAGCTACCGCTCTCGACTACGAGATTTGGCAGATGGATGTCAAGACGGCTTTTCTAAATGGCTATCTTGATGAGTCCATTTATATGGAACAACCAGACGGGTTCAAGGTCATGGGTGAAGAGGATAAGGTTTGAAAGCTGCTAAAGTCAATTTATAACTCAAGCAGGATTCCCGTTCTTGGAACATAAGATTTGAACAGGTGATCAAGACTTATGGGTTCTCACAAAATATGGATGAACTATGTGTTTACAAACACATTAAGGATGGGATGGTGGTTTTTCTACTGCTCTATATGGATGACATTATGCTAATTGGCAATGACATTGGGGCATTGTCATCGGTCAAATTATGGTTGACCAAGTAGTTTGACATGAAGGACGTGGGTGAGGCTAATTTTGTTCTGGGTATCTAGATCTTTCAGGATAGGAAGAGCAAAATGATAGCTTTGTCCTAGGTCGACTACATAAATAAAACTCTTAGGAAGTTTGCAATGCAGGATTCCAAGAAAGGTGGGCAACCATTTAGGTCTGGAATTACTCTTTCTAAGAAAGACTCTCCAAAGTCTTATGAAGAAAGAGAATACATAAAGAAGGTGCCTTATGCTTTGGCAGTGGGTAGTCTCATGTATGCCATGCTTTGCACACGATTGGATATTAGTTATGCGGTCGGGATTGTAAGTCGATTTTAGGCGGATCCAGGACCGAACCATTGGGTTACAGTAAAGCATATTTTCAAGTACCTGAGAAGGACTTGAGGATATATGTTTGTATATTCGAGTAAGGACCTAACTCCTCTAAGATATACTAACTCGGATTTTCAATCCTTTTTGGATTCTAGGAAATTGACTTCAGGTTTTGTGTTTACTCTAGGCGGCGGTGTCATCAGTTGGAGACGTGCCAAGCAAAATTGCACATCGGATTCAACGATGGAGGCTGAGTATGTGGTAGCTAGTGATGCTTCAAAAGAAGCAGTGTGGCTTTGTAAGTTCCTTGGGGATCTTGAGGTAGTTCCTGGTATGGATAAGGCTGTATCACTTTATTGTGATAATAGTGTGGCGGTAGCTAATGCTAAGGAACCAAGATTTCACAAGAAGAGTAAGCATATTGATCGAAAGTATCATGTGATAAAGGACTTTGTTGAGGGCAAGCATGTCACGGTGTGCAAGATCGCATCAGAGGACAATTTAGCAGATCCATTTACGAAGACACTTACTGAAGAGTCTTCGAGAGACATTTGGAAGCTATGGGGATCCGAGGTTTATCATATTTACTCACTTAGTGCAACTAGGAGATTGTTAGACATGTATGCCCTAAGGAGTAAAAATGTAATAAGTTTTTGGAGACATTTTTATCAATAAAGAATTTATTCATTATTTATATACCAAATCTTGTCCTCTTTATGTTCATATTTGTTGAATGTATGTCAAACAAATAATATATGAGACTTTCGGTCTAAACCTTAAGAATTGGGCATATGATGGACAGATTATGCGGAACACATGATTCTTAAGGTGATAGTCTAAATCAGAAGATCCGTAATCGAGGGAATAAAGTTGGGCGCTTTATTCATGTAAAGATTGTTATGTTGTCTATATCCCTATTGGGAGATGGTTTGTCTTGGCCATCGGAGGTGGACTCCATGAATAGAAACATTGGCATGTTGTCATAGGTGACGATGTGTTGGATTGGGACATAAAGTGAATAGATTTGGGTTAATAATTCTGTCTCAGCAAATCAATTCGCTTTAGACAATCATTTGTATTGTATCTTAATCCTAAGATGAATAGTGGGCCCGTTGTCTTGACTTGTGTCTTTTGATGTACCAAAGGGTGACAACCATATCTTAATAGTGGTATGCATGCCGTACGTTGGAGGCATGACTCTTGATAGCATAGACCTATTATTCATAGATATGGAATTCATAGCTCCTCTTTAGGAGTAATGATATCCTCTTATATGCGTTATCTTGTAATTGAAAAACTGGAGTGCTCAACCATTTGGATACATAGGTGTAATCGAATGGTATACTGTCTTTGGATAGTAAGTTTTCCGATGGTGTGAGATAATAGAACGTAAGATAAAAATAATCAAGAAGGTAAGAGAGAACTTGTCCTTAAGCCGATTATGGATAATCATATAGGGATACGATACACTAAGATATGTCATGGAGACTTAGCTATATGAGCTTCGTAATTCTATGTAGTTCGAGAGTTTACTTCGAATACACCGAAATATCATTGATAAACACTATAACAAATTCATCAGGATAAGCTTTGGATACCTGATTCATTAGGTCCATAAAGGCTGTTGGTGCATTTGTTTAACCAAAGGTATAACCATAAATTCATTACCATATCTCAATCTAAAGGGTTGACTTAAAAAGTCTCCTTCTATTATCTTCGACTGATGATATCTTGACTGTAAATCTATCTTCAAGTATACAGACACACCTTTAAGTTGTTCGAGCAAATCATCAATTCGAGCAATGGGTACTTGTTCTTGATCGTCATGTTGCTCAGCTCTCGATAGTGGATGCATAATCTCATGGAATTATCCTTCCTCTTTACAGTCAAAACCGGTGCTTCCCATGGTGAGTGATTTGGTAGGATGAAACCCTTGCTAAGATGTTTTCTTTAATTGGGAATGCAACCTTTCGATTCAGCTGAAACCATTCTTTACGATGCCTTGGAAATCGAATATGTACTTAAAGCAAATTCGATCTCAAATTCGATTTTTTATTTGAGGTAAGCTTGACAAGTCATTTGGAAATTACCCTTTAGAAATTCTTGAACCTCCGAAACATCTTCAATCTTTGTCTTTCTTCTTGACTTTTATCTATGATGTTCACTGAATAGCTTATACAGCTACTTGCTAACAGCTTTCTTACCTTCACGGCTAACAAAAACATATTTAGCTTCTTCTTGACTCTCCCACAAATATGAATCTTTCTTCACTTTTTGGATGAAGAATCATCTTTCGTCTTTGGCATTCAATTTAACATTATACTTACTTAGGAAATTCATCCCAAGAATCATATCATAGTCATACACGTCCATTACAATACGATCGACAAAGAGTTCTCTTTCGGTAATCCGTAAAGGAACTGTAAGCAATTAATGCATAGACATCATCATTTCCCAGAGGGTACTGTCGTTGTGAATCCTTGTCTCATAGGTTCCTTATTTCTTTTTACTTTCATATCATTGCATTGTCCTTACTCTTTTTTCATCATAATACTTACTTCAACACCATCCCAATTCTTTACTCCTACAAATATTAACATCATTGTTCCCATTTTAACCTCAGGAAAATTCATTAACTCATTATCGCATATCATTCATCCAATAATAGGTTACTATAACATGTTGTCTGACTAACTTGATTTCCATTAGAATACAATGGGTCCACTCCTAACCATGAAGTAACTTAGATTTCAAATCCCTTTCTTTCTGTTTCTTTAGCAATAAAATCCTCTAGCAACTCCAATAATTTACATACAGACAATTACCTCATCCAGTAATATACATGATCATATTTCATGTTTAACACTCAAATTATAAAACACATCTATTAATGAATTCCTTTATAATCAAGCAATATATATCCTCAAAATCATTGTCAAATTAACTCTTCCAAGCATCTTGTATTAGGAGAAAAAACTATCGCTATTTCCACATGAAAGTATATGTAAACCTAAATAAGTCAACTTACAAATTCCTTGAGTTAGCAATATTTCTAGTTAACCCAAAAGATCATCACTTAAACTATGCTGGACATCATATAATTGGATTCCTAAGCTCTCTCGTATTACCTCCAGAAATTAGTATCTCCTTCCAGCACTTCATATTCCATATTAATCTAGCCCACTTATGATAATTATATGGGTTGCATCACCAAGAATTTATCATAGGTATATTTGCTCTTCTTATCGACAACTCTAGCCTTTTATGTCACATTATTTCTTACATGATAGAAGACTTCCTAATCCTCATAGTCATGCAAATTCATTTAGGTCATTCTATATCTTAATTTCCATTAACTTACAATTAGAAACTTATTCTCCATAAAGGAAGTTCAATACTTTCTTTCCTCATTCTGTTTCTTCATATTGTTTTGTTCCTTGAGTCAAATTCAACCATATAATTAATATAACCATGACCTTTGGCATTTGTGCCTTGGCCATATTAACCTAAATAGGATTCAAAGATTAGTAAAGAATGGACCTTTAAGTCACTTAAAGGTGAAATCTATACCTCAATATGAATCTTGTTTGGAGGGTAAATGACCAAAAGACTATTCAGGTCTAAGGGCAATAGGGTTAAAAGGATTCTAGAACTTGTGCATAATGATATTTGCATACCAATGAACATCCAGGCACGAGGAAGGTATGAGTATTTCATCACTTTTATTGATGATTAGTCAAGGTATGGTTATGTGTACCTAATGCACCACAAAAATGATACTTTTGATAAGTTTGGGGAGTTTTGGGCTAAAGTGGACAAGCAATTGAGTAGACCAATAAAGGCATTTTGTTTCAATCAAGGTGGTGAATACCTTTCTAATGAGTTCTTAGGACACTTATTAGAGAATGAGATTTATCCCATTTGACTGGGCCGGGCACTCCACAACAAAATGGCATAGCGAAAAGAAGGAATAGGACTTTATTGGACATGGTCAGGCCCATGATGAGTTATTCATCATTGCCTTTATCCTTTGGGGGATATGCACTACAAACCGTATGTTTATCTTTTGAATAACGTACCTTCAAAATTGGCCCCTAAAACTCCTCACGAGTTGTGGACGAGCAAGAAGACATCCTTAAACCATATTTGCATATGGGGATGTCTGGTTCATGTCCTATTTAAGGAAGCAAATAAGTTAAAAGCACGTTCAAAAGTTTGTGTGTTTGTAGGATATCCAAAAGGGACTAAAGGGGGTTATCTCTATAACCTAAAGGAAAATAAAGTCGTGGTTTCAACTCATGCAACTTTCCTTGAGGAAAGTTACATGGATGACTTTAAGCCTTAAAGCAAAGTAGTGCTTGAGCAGTTAGGGGTTTCGAATGAAACCATTCCGATTAGTGTAGAAAAACCAAATGAACCTAAATAACACCCTAAGGGGCTTCGGCACAGTGGGAGGATCTGGTGTCAACACGAGAGGTATATTGACATGAACCCACCTAACTCCACCCCAAAAGCTAGCTCGTGAGGGGAGGATTGTGAACCCATATATATAACACCCAAGACCACCCTCTCTAACCGATGTAGGACACATCATTCCCGACCCCTTTAGACTGCACGCCCTCGTGCCAACTCCGTCGTTAACCCACACGAGCGACGTTCTCGTGCCAACTCTGTCGTTAACCCACACGAGCGGCAGGGAACCTTTGTACATGCGCCCACCGACCAGCAGAGGTTTGGCTCTGATACCATATGACATGAACCCACCTAACTCCATCCCAAAAGCTAGCTCATGAGGGGAGGATTGTGAACCCATATATATAACACCCAAGACCACCCTCTCTAACCGATGTGGGACACATCATATATGTTCAATGGTGAGGCCTTCTTGTCTGAACCGGATAAACATGAGAGGGATCCTTTTAATTACACAGAGGATATAGAGGATGTTGATTTGAAACTTTGGACAGAGACCATGAACACAAAGATGAAGTCTATGGAGACTAATCGGGTCTGGGAGCTTGTGGTTCTTTCCAAAGGGGTAAAACTCATAACGTGTAAGTGGATCTTCAAGAGGAAAAAAGAAGTGCATGAAAAATTCAAAACCTTTAAGGCTAGACTGGTAGCTAAGGGTTACATGCAAAAGGAAGGAATCGATTACGAGGAAAACTTTTTGCTGGTAGCCATGCTTAAGTCCATCCGGATTCTTTTGTCCATAGTTGTCACTCTTGACTATAAGAATTGGCAGATGGATGTGAAGACTGCTTTTCTAAATGGCTATCTTGATAAGTCCAATTATATGGGACAATCAGATGGGTTCAAGGCTAAGGATGAAGAGGGTAAGGTTTGTAAGCTGCTAAATTCAAGTTATGGACTTAAGCAGGCTTCCTGTTCTTGGACCATAAGATTTGATAAGGTGATCAAGACTTACAGGTTCTCACAAAATGTTGATGAGCCATGTGTTTACAAACACATGAAGGATGGGAAGGTGGTCTTTTTACTGCTCTATATAGATGACATTCTGCTAATTGGCAATGACGTTAGGGCATTGTCATCGGCCAAATTATGGTTGACCAAGCAGTTTGACATAAAGGACTTGGGTTAGGCTAATTTTGTTCTTGAAATCCAGATATTTCGGGATAGGAAGAACAAAATGATAGCTTTGTCACAAGTCGGCTACATAGATAAAATTGTCAAGAGGTTTGCAATCTAGGATTCCAAGAAAGGTGGGCAACCATCTAGGTCTGGAATTACTCTTTCTAAGAAAGACTTTCCAAAGTCTGAGGAAGAAAGAGAATACACGAAGAAGGTGCCTTATGCTTCGGCAGTAGGTAGTCTCATGTATGCCATGCTTTGCACACGACCGAATATTTGTTATGCAGTTGGGATTATAAGTTGATTTCAGACAGATTTGGGACCGAACCATTGGGTTGCAGTAAAGCATATTTTCAAGTACCTAAGAAGGACTCGAGGGTATATGCTTATATATTCGGGTGAGGACTTAACTCATCTAAGATATATTGACTCAGATTTTCAATCCTGTCTGGATTCGAGAAGATCAACTTTAGGTTTTGCGTTTGCTCTAGGCGGTGGTGCCATCAATTGGAGAAATGTGAAACAATATTGCACTTCAGATTCAACGATGGAGGCCGAGTATGTGGCAGCTAGTGATGTTTCAAAAGAAGCAGTGTGGCTCTATAAGTTCCTTAGGGATCTTGACGTAGTTCCTGATATCGATAAAATGGTATTACTATACTATGATAACAGTGCAGCGATAGCTAATGCTAAGAAACCAAGATTTCATGAGAAGAGTAAGTATATTAATTAGAAGAATCACGTGATAAAGGACTTCTTTGAGGGCGGGCATATCACGGTATACAAAATCACATAAGAGGACAATTTAGCTGATCCATTTACGAAGTCACTTACTGGGAGAGTCTTCAAGAGACACGTGGAAGCTATGGGGATGTGAGATTTGTCATATTTTGATGAGGACATCGTTAGCACAAGCAAGAGCACGTGGGAGACATATTCAGATCCAATTCAAGTTCCCATTGGTCCGGTTACGAGAGCTCGTGCGAAGAAGTTTAAAGAAACGCTTATTGGGTTGATTCAAGCAACTTGGGCTCAAGCCATTGCATGGAGGCCCATTGAGGGAATTGCATGCAAAAATCAAACCAACAAATGCATGATTCAAGCTCTAGAAGGGATTGAGTAATTTCCATTTCAGTTACTTTCCCGTTTTGAGGCGACACATGGCGAGGAGAATCAGCTTATTTATCTTTTAATGTCTAGTTTCCTTTTTGCATTTGTGATATTTCTATTATTGTAAGTCTTTTAAGCCATTAAGGGAACTTTCCTTATTTAGTTTAGATTTGACATTTGGTAAACGATTTTTCTCGAAATTCCATGGGAATTAGGAGCTGAAAATTCGCATAGGAACCCCTATATATTGTAACGAATTTCATTCAATGGGATACAAGTAATAACACATAATTTTGAGGTTTAATTCTCTTTAGTTCCTAAACGAACTATTCGAACTTATCAGAAATTTCCGTGGCGTTCATAGACTTATCAATCAGTCCATCCATAGCTGATTGTGGCGTCCTCACATACCAAGACTTATCAATCAGTCCCTCCATAGCTGATTGTGGCGTCCTCACATACCAAGGTTCGTGCTTCTTGTTGGGCATCGGGTCACGGTTCCATTCAAAACCGGTTAGAAATTTGATCTTGGAAACCACTTTTGGTTGGAGTCGCGTCAGCTCTTGGCAAGGTTCGTATCATATTTACTCACTTAGTGTAAGTGGGAGATTGTTAGATATGTATGCCCTAAGGAGTAAAAATGTAATATGTTTTGGAGACATTTTTATTAATAAAAATTTTATTTATTATTTATATACCAAATCTTATCTCTTTATGTTCATATTTGTTGAATGTATATTAACCAAACAAAAGTCTGAGACTGTCAGTCTAAACCTTTAAGAATTAGGCATATGATGGACAAATTATGCAGAAGACACAATTCTAAAGGTGACGGTCTAAATCATAAGATCCGCAATCGAGAGAATAAAGTTAGGCACTTTATTCATGCAAAGATTGTTATGTTGTCTATATCCCTATTAGGAGATGCTTTGTCTTGGCTATCGGAGTGGCCTTTATGAATAGAAACATTGGCACGTTGTCATAGGTGACTATATGTTAGAACGGGACATAAAGTGAATTTATTTAGATTAATAATTCTATCTCGGCAAATCGATTCACTTTAGATAATTATTTGTATTGTATCTTAATTTTGAGATGAATAGTGGGCCCGTTGTCTTGACTTATGTCTTATGATGTACTAAAGGGTGACATCCACATTTTTATAGTGGTACGCATGCTAGTACATTGGAATCATGACTCTTGATAGCGTAGACCTATTATTCATAAATATTATTCGTAGACCTCTTTATGAGTAGTTGATTTCCTCTTATATGCATTATCCTGTAATTCAATGTCATACATTGGTGTAACCAAATGGTATACTGTCTTATGGATGGTAAGTTTTTCGATGATGAGATAATGGAACGTAAGATAAAAAATATCAGGAAGTTAAGACAAAAGTTGTCCTTAAGCTGATTATGGATAATCTTATGGGGATACGATACATTGTGATATGTTATGAGGCTTAGCTATTCGAGCTTCGTAATTCTATATAGTTAGAGAGTGCAGCTCTAAGCTTTTAGTGGATTAGTGTTGGAGCTAATAATTATGAAATGTATATCTGGGATATAGGGTTTCATAATTATCATGAGCTTGAACTATGTAGGTCCATCAGGTCCCTTTTGTTAGCTCACAAAAATCCTGTAATGATACGGCGTGCTTTTCCAATAATTGGTTATTTATGTCAGATTTATCAGGTTGGCTAAAATTCAGAAAAATCAAATAATTCATGTCTGTTTATCGTTGTTCAAGATTTGAATTCTTTGTAATCTTATTTTAGTTTAAGTTTCAGTTTTAGAATTTGAAATTTAGAATCTTTGTCTAGACTTTATTGTGGGTGTGAATAGGAGGAAGGAATCTTAAGTTAAATAATTCCATCCTAGGGCGTTATTTAGGCATTTTTGTCATTAAGGGTAGCTGAAGAATTTTACATATAAAAATAACCCTATGTGATTTTTGGCCATATAAGGCCATCTTACAGATTTTGCAAGTCAGTTTTTGATGTTCATTCATATTGAAAGTTATTCTTCTTGAGTTATTGAAGAAACTTTTCCGAACTTATCAAGGATTCCTTGTGGCGTTCAATTGACTTATCAAACAGACTATCCATACCTGTTTGTGGCGTCTCCATCCTACCAAGGTTCTTGCTTTGTTAAGCAATAGGTTGCGGTTCCACTCAACTTGAGAGGTCTTGGGGTTCTAAATTCTAGATTTGGTATCGGGTTTCATCACATGGTTGGCGTGGTTCGTATCATTGGTCCATTTAATGCTTCTTTGAAATGCTTAGCTCTAAGTCTTGTGATTGGCCCACTTGACAAGCTTAAAGGATCATGCACACGCTGCCCTTGAGTCCCTCCAAGCCCATGTGTGAGTTCCTCCTCTTGTATGCGTGGTTGTACAGCATCGTTTGCATCACCTATTGTTTCTATGGCCAAACTAGTGTGTTTTTCATGCAAGAAGTAAAAAGTAGGCATGCTTAAATAAGAAATAAATTTTAACATGTTTTTTCAATTCGCTTTTGCTTTAGGGCTAAATTAGTGTGTTTTTCATACAAGAAGTGAAAAGAGGGCATGCTTAAATAAGATATAAGTTTTAACAAGTTTTTTCTATTAACTATTATTTCTATGGCCAAGTCCGTGTGTTTTTCATAGAAGAAATGAATAGAGGCCATGCATTAGTAAAAAAATTAAGTTTTAACGTGTTTTTTCATTTCACAATTATAACTCGTGTTTTTCACACAATAAGTGAAAAGATGGCATGCTTTAATAAGCATAAGTTTCAACAAGTTTTTTCAATTCGCTTTATTGATATGGCCAAATTAGTGTGATTTTCATAGAAAAAATGAAAAGAGGCTGCATGTAATGCCCAACTAACTCACAATTAGCCAATAATAAGCATCTTGCATATCTATACATTTAACAAACATACGTTACTGAATTAGAGCATAGAGAAAGCATATCTTATGTGCATGAGTATTTATTATTTTGAAGATTGAATTATCCATAGACATGCTTATATTCATAAGTATGACATTGAATTATTATTATATGATCTAACATACTTTAAGAAGGTTCCAGGTGCAATGAAAAGCTCAGTTTCTTGATAAGAAAGATTGATATGCTAAATGGTTACAAATTGATTGGACAGTGTTGTTCCATTTCAAATACATTCTAAACTAACTGTTTTTCCCATTTATATATTTGAAATAAATAAATTTGATTGGAATTGAAAGTATACAAAATGGTGCAATTTGAGTAGTTTGTTGACTAGGTTATAGCAAATTAAATTACTCTTGCTTGTACTAGATTCAAGTGGCTAACTATTAGCTAAATTGTCTTGCTCAACACTCTTTCCACATTTCAAACCCAAGAAAAGATGGCAAAAAAACCCAAGCAAGCTCCTCCATTATCTTACCTGATTTAGACTAAGTCAAATGAACTAGAATGTTCATTTTTGCATCTTTCTTTTGCAAGCAAGCTTAAAAACGTCCAGCACTCTTTCCACATCTTCCTCTCCATTTTTCATGTCCAAAAGCTCACAAAAACTTAAACAAGTCCATAAAAATTCGGGTTACACAAACCAGCCCCAACTTTCACCATTTTGAGCTTGAAAATCAAGTGTTTTGACTTCCAATAGAGCCCTAACATCAAGCCTAAAAGGCCTTTGGCAAATCTTATCTTCTAAGAGGACTGATCTTTTCACTTAATGCAAATTGGACTCGAGGTAAGTAGAAACTACTATTTACTACATCACAAGAACTATGTCATGTTATGTTTTGAGGTACATTAATTGGATTGTCGTTATTTGAGAATGATATAGATTATTAAAATGCAGCCATGATTCATGGCACCTACATTAGGACAGGTGATATGATTTAAAAGGGGAATGGGGTTTTTAACTAAAATAGGGGTATGGTGTTAAATTGGTGGTTAGGTAGGCACGAGCTGTGGGTGGGACCAACCGTCCCAACATAGGGTGATGAATATTTTGAGGTTGAAAAACCGAGATAAGAAAGGCTCAAAAGACTGAGACTGAATACGACAAATAGCTGAGGTCTAAAGACCAAGATGGAAACCCCCATATTATTATTGTTACATTTATGTTTATGCATTAGTTTCTGCTTACTAAGCTTTTAGTTTATTATATTTCTTATGATACAGGTGAGGGTGTACAGGGCTTGGGGTTGACTAAGTATACAAAGCTGCCAAATAGAGATTTGTTCATATGCCATGAGATCAACTTTCGAAGGTTATTTTGGAACTCTATTTTGTCAAACTCAGTAGCTCTAGTATGGTTTTGTAAATAGATATATTACTAACTCTGGATGTGATTTATTGTCCATCTCCTTTTGAAATACTATATATGTTATAAATAAGAAAATGAGTGAAACAACAGTTTCAAAACTCTTCTGTAATGAAACGAATATTTTAAGTAAACCATAATATTTTGTTAGCTTGAGGGTATTACAGTTCTTGATATCAGAGCAGAGGTTAAATCGTTTTTGAAGACAAAAGTAGGCATATGAACTTATCATAGTTGGGACACTTGGTCAACCATTGGTATCTCTTGTTTTTATGATTCATTGTTTTTATGATTTTGTTAATTTATGATTGTGTTTATTATAGGCTAATCAAAGGAATAAGACTAGGCATTATACAGGAAGATATGGCACCAAAAACAAAGACAAGGGATGGTGATTAGGAGGGTGATCAGGATTTAATAGATAATTTGACAAATCTGATCTAGCAATAGACTAGGATGCATGGTAAACAGATACAATAGTTTTGGACATGCAAAGAAATTACTAGTGCCAACCACCTCCTCCACCTCCACCTAGGTTGGATGCTTCACAATTTATTTATGAGAGATTCAGAAGATGGAGCCTCCAAACTTTGATGGTAGTTTGGACCCATTAGTTGCAGAAGAGTGGATGAAATCCTTAGATGCCATCTTTAACTACATGAGGATTAGTGATGTAGAAAAGGTACTTTGTGCAATTTTCTTGCTTAAAAGGGGAGCTAGAAACTGTTGGGAAGGACCAAAGCATGGAGTGAATTGGGAAGAGTTAACATGAGACAAATGCAAGAAGATCTACTAATAAGAACCTCACCAATATACTGATGAAACCCGTTATCAATAAAAAGGCACCAAGACCGTTTCTACTCAGATTTGGATGGAAGTCACAGTGACCTGTTGCTTATATCGAAGCAAGAACCTTGGTATATCGTATATGCCACAATCAAGGATGGAAAGCTTGATTGATAAGTCAGGGTTGAATGCCCAGATTGATCCAAAGAGTTCATGTAGTTCGTCAAAGAATCAAAGAAAGAATTTTCTCTCTCAGAAAATAATCATTCATTCGTCCTTCATTAACCTTAGAAACACCTATTTATAGGCCAAAATTACAAAGGAAAGTTGACAAATTCAAACATAACTACTAATCCTAATTTAAGCCAAAAATAAAAACCATAAGAAAGGAAAGTCTCAATGGCTGATATTCAGCCATTTACACGCCCAACAATTAAAGGAAAGTGCAATTAATGCTCTTCAACAACTTGCACAAATGATCAGCCACGTGCGTGCCAATAATGGGAAAGTTTTTGAAATCCTTCCATAGACTTGATCCTGCAAAATTTGAGCAAATTTGAGCTGATTTCAAGCCTGACTCATCTGGATTCTTCTAGAACTTGGATCAAATTGATGCACCTTTGTGGCTGACATGGGCCTGGGTTAATGGGCTTGCACAAATTGACTTGATTCCAAATTTCATGAATCAGCCCATTTAGTGCTTCCTTGAATTTCTTAGCTCGGGCTCTTATGATTAGTCCATCAGGAACTTGTATTGGGTCAATCACCTTCCTTGCATTTGAGGTTCCCACGTCTCCATCATTCCTCTCCTCTTGACAAGGATTTGTCCTCAAATCAAACTCTGCATCAAAAGGACTCAAATCAGAAACATTGAAGGTAGCACTTACAATACTCACTTGGCAAATCCAACTTGTAAGCGTTGTCATTAATCCGTTCAAGGACTTGAAATGGACCATCCCCCCGTGGCAACAACTTTGAATTTCTTTGCTTTGGAAAATGTTCCTTTCTGAAGTGCAACCACACCTAGTCTCCAGGTTCAAAAATCAGCTTGTGTCAGCCCTTGTTAGCTTGCTTTGCATATTGTTTCATTCTTCACTCAATGTTGATTCTTGCTTTCTCATGAATCTGTTTAACAAAGTCAGCCTTCCTTTTGCCATCTAAATTAACACTCTCAAAAATAGGTAGTGGTGATAAATCCAATGGTGACAAAGGATTAAAACCATAAACAATTTCAAAAGGTGAATACTTAGTAGCATAATGGACAGAGCAATTATATGCAAACTCAACTTGTGGTAAACAGTCTTCCCATGTTTTAATGTTCTTACTGATGATTGCTCTTAATGAGGTTGACAAAGTCCTATTTACTACCTTAATTTGACCATCAGTTTGTGGGTGGAATGATATGAACCCTCCTAACTCCACCCCAAAAGCTAGCTCATGAGGGGAGGATTGTGAACCCATATATATAACACCCAAGACCACCCTCTCTAACCGATGTGGGACACATCATTCCCGACCCCTTTAGACTGCACGTCCTCGTGCCAACTCCGTCGTTAACCCACACGAGCGGCAGGGAACCTTTGTACATGCGCCCATCGACCCGACCCCTTTAGACTGCACGTCCTCGTGTCAACTCCGTCGTTAACCCACACGAGCGGTAGGAAACCTTTGTACATGGGCCCACCGACTAGCAGAGGTCCGGCTTTGAAACCAAATGATACGAACCACGTCAAGAACTGACGCGACCCTAACCAAAATTGGTTTCCAAGATCAAATGTCTAACCAGTTTTGAATGGAACTGCGACCCGATGCCCAACAAGAAGCACGAACCTTGGTATGTGAGGACGCCACAATCAGCTATGGAGAGACCGATTGATAAGTCTTGGTATGTGAGGACGCCACAATCAGCTATGGATGGACTGATTGATAAGTCTATGAACGCCACGGAAATTTCTAATAAGTTCAAATAGTTCGTTTAGGAACTAAAGAGAATTAAACCTCAAAATTATGTGTTATTACTTGTTTCCAATTGATTGAAATTCGTTACAATATATAGGGGTTCCTATGCGAATTTTCAGCCCCTAATTCCCATGGAATTTTGGGAAAATCATTTACCAAATGTCAAATCTAAACTAAATAAGAAAAGTTCCCTTAATGGCTTAAAAGCCTTACAATAATAGAAATAACACAAACGCAAAAAGGAAACTAGACATTAAAAGGTAAATAAGCTGATTCTTCTCGCCATGTGTCGCCTCAAAACGGGAAGGTAACTGAAATGGAAATTACTCAATCCCTTCTAGAGCTTGAATCACGCATTTGTTGGTCTGATTTTCGTATGCAATTCCCTCAATGGGCCTCCATGCAATGGCTTGAGCCCAAGTTGCTTAAATCAGCCCAATAAGCGTTTCTTTAAACTTCTTCGCACGAGCTCTCGTAACCGGACCAATGGGAACTTGAATTGGATCTGAATAAGTCTCCCACGTGCTCTTGCTTGTGCTAACGATGTCCTCATCATTCTGGTACCATATGATATGAACCCACCTAACTCCACCCCAAAAGCTAGCTCATGAGGGGAGGATTGTGAACCCATATATATAACACCCAAGACCACCCTCTCTAACCGATGTGGGACACATCATGTGGGACACATCATTCCCGACCCCTTTAGACTGCACGTCCTCGTGCCAACTCCGTCGTTAACCCACACGAGCGGCAGGGAACCTTTATACATGCGCCCATCGACCCGACCCCTTTAGACTGCACGTCCTCATGCCAACTCCGTCGTTAACCCACACGAGCGGCAGGGAACCTTTGTACATGGGCCCACCGAGTAGCAGAGGTTCAGCTCTGATACCATATGATATGAACCCACCTAACTCCACCCCAAAAGCTAGCTCATGAGGGGAGGATTGTGAACCCATATATATAACACCCAAGACCACCCTCTCTAACCGATGTGGGACACATCATGGCAAGTAGTGGAAAACAATAGCTTAGTACCTAACTTACTCCACAAAGTCTTCCAAAAGTAGCTCAAGAACTTAGCATCTATATCTGAAACAATTGTCCTAAGCAAGCCATGTATTCTCACAATCTCCCTAAAGAACAATTTAGCAACATTCGACACATCATCAGTTATATGACAAGGAATAAAATGTCCCATCTTAGAAAATAGATCTACAACCACAAACACAATATCCTTCCCACGTTTTGTCCTAGGTAAATCTAACACAAAGTCCATTGAAATATCAGTCCAAGGCTCACTAGGAATTGGCAAAGGTGTGTATAAACCATGGGGTTGTGCTCTCGATTTAGCTTGCCTACACGTGACACATCTACCACATATCCTTTCAACATCCATTTTTGATGGAGACTTAGGGAGCTCAAATGCATGGAAGGTGGTTGACCCAATACAAATTTCTGTTGGACCAGTCACAAGAGCCCGAGCCAAGAAATTCAAGGAAGCACTAAATGGGCTGATTCACGAAATCTGGAATCAAGAAAATTTGTGCAAGCCCATTGACCCAGGCCCACGTCAACCACAACGGTGCGTCAATTTGATCCAAGTTCTAGAAGAATCCGGATGAGTCAAGCCTGATTGAAATCAGCTCAAATTTTGCAAGATCAAGTTAAGGGAAGACTTTCAGAAACCTTCCCATTTTGGCACACACACGGCTAATCATTTATGCAAATTGTTGACGAGGATTAATTGCACTTTCCTTTTATTGTTGGGCGTGTAAATGGCTAAAAATCAGCCATTAAGACTTTCCTTTCTTTTGGTTTTTATTTTAGGCTTAATAATTATGTTTGAATTTGTCAACTTTTCTTTTTGGGCAACACTTTGTAATTTTGGCCTATAAATAGGCGTTCCCAAGGTTAATGGAGGATCAATGAATGTTTATTTTTCTGAGAGAGAAAATTCTTTCTTTGGTTCTTTGATGAACTACACAAACTCATCGGATCAATCCGGGCGTTCAAACCTTGGGTTCATATCACTTTTTATGTGTGGCCAAAAGAAGTGTTCTTGCAAAACGGCTGAAGTTTTAGCAATTCCAAAATGCCCCATCAATCTGCCAGCATGGGATTCCCTCACTAACAAATCTCTCAAAGAACAATTAGGCACACAAAGCTTACTCTCCCGTAACAAAAATCCATCATGTCTATAAAATTTACCCATTGCGTTTTTCTCACAAGCTCGATACTCCTCACTAAAATCTTGGTCAAAAGGGTATAAATCCTTAATATGCTCAAAACCAAGTAGTTTAGCGTCAAGGATAAAAAGTAATGCATACCTGCGAGAAAGTGCATCCGCAACGACATTTTCCTTACCTTGCTTATATCGGATGATGTAAGGGAATGTCTCGATGAATTCCACCTAGCCGGCATGCCTTTTGTGCAACTTTTATTGTCCCTTCAGATGTTTCAATGACTCGTGATCAGTGTGAAGCACGAATTCCTTGGGCCATAGGTAGTGTTGCCAAGTCTTTAATGCTCAAACCAACGCGTATAACTCTTTGTCATAATGATGGAGATTTAGGGAGCTCAAATGCCTGGAAGGTGGTTGACCTAATACAAATTCCTGTTGGACCAGTCACAAGAGCCCGAGCCAAGAAATTCAAGGAAGCACTAAATGGGCTGATTCACGAAATCTGGAATCAAGAAAATTTGTGCAAGCCCATTGACCCAGGCCCACGTCAACCACAACACTGCGTCAATTTGATCCAAGTTCTAGAAGAATCCGGATGAGTCAAGCCTGATTGAAATTAGCTCAAATTTTGCAAGATCAAGTCAATGGAAGACTTTCGAAAACTTTCCTATTTTGGCACACATGTGGCTGATCATTTATGCAAATTGTTGACGAGGATTAATTGCACTTTCCTTTTATTGTTGGGCGTGTAAATAGCTGAAAATCAGCCATTAAGACTTTACTTTCTTTTGGTTTTTATTTTAGGCTTAGTAATTATGTTTGAATTTGTCAACTTTTCTTTTTTGGGCAACACTTTGTAATTTTAGCCTATAAATAGGCGTTCCCAAGGTTAATGGAGAATCAATGAATGTTTATTTTTCTGAGAGAGAAAATTCTTTCTTTGGTTCTTTGACGAACTACATGAACTCATCGGATCAATCCGGGCGTTCAAACCTGACTTATCAATTAAGCTTCGATCATTGATTGTGGCGTCTTCGATATACCAAGGTTCTTGCTTCGATATAAGCAACGGGTCGCGGTGACTTCCATCCAAATCTGAGTAGAAACGGTCTTGGTTCCTTCTTATTGATAACGGGTTTCGTCAGTATATTGGCGAGGTTCTTATCATTTGGTATCAGAGCTTCGGTTCTAGCCTTAGGTTTGTCTATCCTTATTTGTTTCGGAATTCTAATTTATTACTTAAGTTCTATTCCGTTCAAAAAAAAAAAGTTGGTTAGTTTTGGTTTCGGGTAACTAGTATCTTGGGTTTCAAGTTTAGGTGGTAGTTTCATGTTTTGTGTTTCTTGGTTTATTATTCTTGTTCTTGCCGAATTTCATAAAAAATAAAAAAAAAAGAAGAAAAGAAAAGAAAAGAAAAGAAAAAAGAAAAGAAAAGAAAAGAAAAGAAAAATCAAGAGGATCCAAAAAAAAAAAAAAAAGGTCTGGAAACCCTCCTTAAAATTTTTTGTTTCCTTTCCATTATTTGAGTGTCCAGGTGTCCAAATTTGACCTCACCTCATAGTGAAAAAAAGAAATTTTGCTTCATTCTGAACTGCGTATCAAAACGTGTTGCTGAATTTGTTGCCGGATAGATTTTATTGTTGTTTGTGTAATTTCAAAAGAACTGAAAGAGAGAATAAGCAAGTTAAAAAAAGGCAAGAGTGGTGAGAACATTCGAGGTTCTTAACTTCCATCCAAATCTGAGTAGAAACGGTCTTGGTTCCTTCTTATTGATAACGGGTTTCGTCAGTATATTGGCAAGGTTCTTATCATTTGGTATCAGTGCTTCAGTTCTAGCCTTAGGTTTGTCTATCCTTATTTGTTTCCGAATTCTAATTTATTACTTAAGTTCTATTCCGTTCAAAAAAAAAAAAGTTGGTTAGTTTTGGTTTTGGGTAACTAGTATCTTGGGTTTCAAGTTTAGGTGGTAGTTTCATGTTTTGTGTTTCTTGGTTTATTATTCTTGTTCTTGCCGAATTTCATAAAAAATAAAAAAAAAGAAAAAGAAGAAAAGAAAAGAAAAGAAAAGAAAAATCAAGAGGATCCAAAAAAAAAAAAAGTCTGGAAACCCTCCTTAAAATTTTTTGTTTCCTTTCCATTGTTTGAGTGTCCAGGTGTCAAAATTTGACCTCACCTCATAGTGAAAAAAAAAAAATTTGCTTCATTCTGAACTGCATATCAAAACGTGTTGCTGAATTTGTTGCCGGATAGATTTTATTGTTGTTTGTGTAATTTCAAAAGAACTGAAAGAGAGAATAAGCGAGTTAAAAAAAAGGCAAGAGTGGTGAGAACATTTGAGGGTAAAAGCCAATTATTCGAGTGAACCACGAGTGAACGGAGTGACCAAGTGATAGAGTGAAACACGTGAGGGAGAGAAGTAAGGTCCTTTATTATCTAACGTTGTTTTGTAGGTTTAAAAAAAATGAATCTGAATCAAGAAAGAGAAGCCGAAGATGATCTTCCACAATAAAACGTTCCCAATCTTCAGTTGCAAGCATTAATGAGGCAAATGAAATGGTTGTTGATGCGAGCGCTAGAGACCATTCATGAGAGATTAGATGAGGTTGATGCCAGAACACGCAATAGGCAGCCACAAAACATGCAAAATAGGCGGAGGGGTGGATGTGATCTTTTGGAGGAAGATGAATTAGAAGAGTTGGAGGAACCACCGATAAATAGGGACAGATTTAGGCATGGAAATGGGAATAGAGAAGCTAGGAACCGGGAAGACAATAATATGGGAGGTATTAAAATGAAGATTCCGCCATTCCAAGGGAAAAATGACCTCGGAGCTTACCTAGAGTGGGAGAAGAAAGTGGAGCTAGTGTTTGATTGCCATAACTATTCAGAGTTAAAGAAAGTTAAGCTTGCTGCAATTGAGTTCTCTGATTATGCGGTTGTATGGTGGGATCAGTTGGTAATGAATAGGGGACAGAACCGAGAACACCTGATTGAGACATGGGAGGAGATGAAAACAGTGATGAGAAAGCGATTTGTACCCAGCCATTACTATCAGGAATTGTACAAAAAGTTGCAAGGACTTAGACAACGAAACAGGAGTGTGGAGGAATATTATCAAGAAATGGAAATAGCCATGATACGAGCCAATGTTGAAGAAGATCGAGAAGCAAGCATGGCAAGATTTTTACAAGGGCTAAATCCGGATATTCAAGATAGGGTGGAGATGCAACACTATGTAGAGTTAGAAGACATGTTGCACATGGCCATCACAGTAGAGCAGCAGCTCAAGAGGAGGGGTAGCTCACGTGGGAATGTTAGTTTGGCACCTTCTTCATGGAAGCCGAATTATGGGAAGAGAGAAGAGAAATCGGTTGCTAGGCCAAAGTTTGAGCCAAAACCAGCCATGGCTAGCCCTTCAAACCAAGGTAAATATGATTCATCCACTTCTCGAAACCGTGATATTAAATGTTTCAAATGCCAAGGCAGGGGTCACATATTAAGCCAATGTCCGAACAAAAGGGTGATGGTGTTACGGGACGACGGAGAGGTTGTTACGGATGACAAAATGGACAAGGACTCCATGCCACCATTGGAGGACGTGGATGAGGAGGAGTATGCTGCCCAAGGTGAATTGTTGGTCACTCGACGAGCCCTTAGTGTGCAAGCCAAAGAGGAAGAAGAAGAAGAGCAACATGAGAACATTTTTCATACTAGATGCCACGTGCAAAACATGGTTTGTAGTGTGATAGTAGATGGAGTGAGTTGTATGAACGTTGCTAGCACTACTATGGTTGACAAATTAGGGCTACCAACGACCAAACATCCTCGACCTTACAAGTTGCAATGGTTGAATAATAGTGGTGAAGTGAAGGTAACTAAATAGGCATTAATGTCGTTTCACATTGGTAGATATGAAGATGAAGTTTTGTATGATGTAGTTCCAATGCAAGCCGGGCACTTGCTACTAGGTCGACCATGGCAATTTGATCATCGAGTCAAACATGATGGCTACACCAACAAATATTC
Organism: Artocarpus heterophyllus; assembly: GCA_025403435.1. NCBI lineage: Eukaryota > Viridiplantae > Streptophyta > Magnoliopsida > Rosales > Moraceae > Artocarpus > Artocarpus heterophyllus. The sequence goes on from CM046350.1 coordinate 31,027,591, forward strand.
TCTTGTGCACAACCAGAGACCATTCACTCTTGTACCAACGACACCTAAACAGTTTTGATAAGAACCTCGCCAATATACTGACGAAACCCGTTATCAATAATAAGGAACCAAGACCGTTTCTACTCAGATTTGGATGGAAGTCACCGCGACCCGTTGCTTATATCGAAGCAAGAACCTTGGTATATCGAAGACGCCACAATCAAGGATGGAAGCTTGATTGATAAGTCAGGTTTGAACGCCCGGATTGATCCGATGAGTTCGTGTAGTTCGTCAAAGAACCAAAGAAAGAATTTTCTCTCTCAGAAAAATAATCATTCCTTGATCCATTAACCTTGGGAACGCCTATTTATAGGCCAAAATTACAAAGTGTTGCCCAAAAAAAGAAAAGTTGACAAATTCAAACATAATTACTAAGCCTAAAATAAAAACCAGAAGAAAGGAAAGTCTTTAATGGCTGATTTTCAGCCATTTACACGCCCAACAATAAATGGAAAGTGCAATTAATCCTCGTCAACAATTTGCATAAATGATTAGCCGCGTGTGCCAAAATGAGAAGGTTTCCGAAAGTCTTCCATTGACTTGATCTTGCAAAATTTGAGCTGATTTCAATCAGGCTTGACTCATCCGGATTCTTCTAGAACTTGGATCAAATTGATGCACTGTTGTGGTTGGCGTGGGCCTGGGTCAATGGGTTTGCACAAATTTTCTTGATTCCAGATTTCATGAATCAGCCCATTTAGTGCTTCCTTGAATTTCTTAGCACGGGCTCTTGTGACTGGTCCAATAGGAATTTGTATTGGGTCAACCACCTTCCATGCATTTGAGCTCCCTAAGTCTCCATCAAGCATACCTAGAGTGGGAGAAGAAAGTGGAGCTAGTGTTTGATTGCCATAACTATTCAGAGTTAAAAAAAGTTAAGCTTGCTGCAATTGAGTTCTCTGATTATGCGGTTGTATGGTGGGATCAGTTGGTAATGAATAGGCGACGGAACCGAGAACACCCGATTGAGACATGGGAGGAGATGAAAACAGTGATGAGAAAGCGATTTGTACCCAGCCATTACTATCGGGATTTGTACAAAAAGTTGCAAGGACTTAGACAAGGAAACAGGAGTGTGGAGGAATATTATCAAGAGATGGAAATAGCCATGATACAAGCCAATGTTGAAGAAGATCGAGAAGCAACCATGGCAAGATTTTTGCAAGGGCTAAATCTGGATATTCAAGATAGGGTGGAGATGCAACACTATGTAGAGTTAGAAGACATGTTGCACATGGCCATCACAGTAGAGCAGCAGCTCAAGAGGAGGGGTAGCTCACGTGCGAATGTTAGTTCGGCACCTTCTTCATGGAAGCCGAATTATGGGAAGAGAGAAGAGAAATCGGTTGCTAGGCCAAAGTTTGAGCCAGAACCAGCCACGGCTAGCCCTTCAAACCAAGGTAAATATGATTCATCCACTTCTCGAAACCGTGATATTAAATGTTTCAAATGCCAAGGCAGGGGTCACATCTCAAGCCAATGTCCGAACAAAAGGGTGATGGTGTTACGGGACGACGGAGAGGTTGTTACGGATGACGAATCGGACGAGGACTCCATGCCACCATTGGAGGATGTGGATGAGGTGGAGTGTGCTGTCCAAGGTGAATTGTTGGTCACTCGACGAGCCCTTAGTGTGCAAGCCAAAGAGGAAGAAGAAGAGCAACGTGAGAACATTTTTCATACTAGGTGCCACGTGCAGAACAAGGTATGTAGTGTGATAATAGATGGAGGGAGTTGTACGAACGTTGCTAGCAGTACTATGGTTGACAAATTAGGGCTGCCAACGACCAAACATCCTCGACCTTACAAGTTGCAATGGTTGAATAATAGTGGTGAAGTGAAGGTAACTAAACAGGCATTAATTTCATTTCGCATTGGTAGATACGAAGATGAAGTTTTGTGCGATGTAGTTCCAATGGAAGCCGGACACTTGTTACTAGGTCGACCTTGGCAATTTGATCGTCGGGTCAAACATGATGGCTACACCAATAAATATTCTCTTGTGCACAACCAGAGAACATTCACTCTTGTGCCAATGACACCAAAACAGGTTCATGAAGATCAAGTTTGGTTACAAAAGGAGAGTGAACAAAAAGGAGAGAATGAGAAAAAGAGAGAGAAAGGGAGTGAAAATAATGAGTGTTGGAGTGCAGAGAGAGAGTTCGGCCAGAGAGGGAAAAAAGATAGAGGGGCCGAGAAAAAGGAGAAAAAAGGAGAGAACATTGAGAGAGCCAGTACAAAAGAAGACTTGGCCAATGAGGTAAAATTAGAGAGAAAAACAAACTTTTATGCAAGAGAGAGTGATGTGAGAAGAGCTTTGTTTTCTAATCAGCCGATGATTTTACTCATGTATAAGGAGGCGTTATTAAACACTAACGATCTTGATTCCACCTTGCATAGTTCTGTTGTTTCTCTTTTGCAGGAGTATGAGGATATCTTTCCTGAGGAAACACCGCAAGGTTTACCTCCAATCCGCGGGATTGAACATCAAATCGACTTCATACCTGGAGCTACAATTCCAAACCGACCAGCCTATAGAAGCAATCCTGAGGAGACAAAGGAACTCCAACGGCAAGTAAGTGAGTTGATGGAGAAGGGACACGTGAGAGAAAGCATGAGCCCGTGCGCCGTACCAGTTTTACTTGTGCCTAAGAAAGATGGGACTTGGAGGATGTGCGTTGATTGTTGAGCCATCAACAACATCACGGTAAAATATCGACATCCCATTCCTCGCTTGGATGACATGTTAGATGAATTGCATGGTGCTTGTGTATTTTCTAAAATTGATCTGAAGAGTGGATATCATCAAATTCGCATGAAAGAGGGAGACGAGTGGAAGACAGCTTTCAAAACAAAACAAGGTTTGTATGAGTGGTTGGTAATGCCTTTCGGTTTAACCAATGCCCCTAGCACATTTATGCTTTTAATGAACCATGTTTTGCGAGCTTTCATTGGGAAATTTGTTGTTGTTTATTTTGATGATATCTTGATCTATAGCACCAATTTGGATGACCATATTGAACATTTGAAACTTGTTTTAGATGTTTTACGGAAGGAAAAGTTGTATGCTAATCTTAAGAAGTGTACCTTTTGCACGGATAAGCTTGTTTTTCTTGGTTTTGTTGTTAGTGCTCAAGGTATACAGGTCGACGAAGAAAAGGTTAGGGCCATCCAAGAATGGCCAAGTCCCACAAGCGTTGGAGAAGTACGGAGTTTTCATGGACTTGCTAGTTTTTACCGACGGTTTGTAAGGGATTTCAGTACTTTGGCTGCACCACTCACAGAAGTAATCAAGAAGAATGTTGGGTTTAAATGGGGAGAAGAACAAGAGAAGGCGTTTCAGCTTATTAAGCATAAGCTTACTCATGCTCCTTTACTTGCTTTACCTGATTTTTCTAAAACATTTGAAATTGAATGTGATGCTTCTGGTGTAGGTATAGGTGCCGTGCTGATGCAAGAAGGACGACCAATTGCGTATTTCAGTGAAAAATTGAGTGGGTCAACACTAAATTACCCTACTTATGACAAGGAGTTGTACGCGTTGGTTCGAGCATTAAAGACTTGGCAACATTACCTATGGCCCAAGGAATTCGTGATTCACACTGATCACGAGTCATTGAAACATCTGAAGGGACAACAAAAGTTGAACAAGAGGCATGCCCACTGGGTGGAATTCATCGAGACATTTCCTTATGTCATTCGATACAAGCAAGGTAAGGAGAATGTTGTTGCGGATGCGCTTTCTCGCAGGTACGCATTACTTTCTATCCTTGACGCTAAACTGCTTGGTTTTGAGCATATTAAGGATTTATACCCTTTAGACCAAGATTTTAGTGAGGATTATCGAGCTTGCGAGAAAAACGCAATGGGTAAATTTTATAGGCATGATGGATTTTTGTTTCGGGAGAATAAGCTTTGTGTGCCTAATTGTTCTTTGAGAGATTTGTTAGTAAGGGAATCCCATGGTGGCGGATTGATGGGGCATTTTGGAATTGCTAAAACTTTAGCTGTTTTGCAGGAACACTTCTTTTGGCCACACATGAAAAGGGATGTTGAAAGAATATGTAGTAAATGTGTCACGTGTAGGCAAGCTAAATCAAGAGCACAACCCCATGGTTTATACACACCTTTGCCAATTCCTAGTGAGCCTTGGACTGATATTTCAATGGACTTTGTGTTAGGTTTACCTAGGACCAAACGTGGGAAGGATAGTGTGTTTGTGGTTGTAGATCGGTTTTCTAAGATGGCACATTTTATTCCCTGTCATAAAACTGATGATGCATCGCATGTTGCTGAATTGTTCTTTAGGGAGATTGTGAGAATACATGGCATGCCTAGGACAATTGTTTCAGATAGAGATGCTAAGTTCTTGAGCTACTTTTGGAAGACTTTGTGGAGTAAGTTAGGTACTAAGCTGTTGTTTTCTACTACTTGCCACCCACAAACTGATGGTCAAACTGAGGTAGTAAATAGGACTTTGTCAACCTTATTAAGAGCAATCATCAGTAAGAACATTAAATCATGGGAACACTGTTTACCGCATGTTGAGTTTGCATATAATCGCTCTGTCCATTCTGCTACTAAGTATTAACCTTTTGAAATTGTTTATGGTCTTAATCCTTTATCACCACTGGATTTATCACCACTACCTGTTTCTGAGTGTGTTAATTTAGATGGCAAAAGGAAGGCTGACTTTGTTAAACAGATTCATGAGAAAGCAAGACTCAACATTGAGCGAAGAACGGAACAATATGCAAAGCAAGCCAATAAGGGGCGACACAAGCTGATTTTTGAACCTGGAGACTGGGTGTGGTTGCACTTTAGAAAGGAACGTTTTCCAGAACAAAGAAAGTCAAAGTTGTTACCACGGGGAGATGGTCCATTTCAAGTCCTTGAAAGAATTAATGACAATGCTTACAAGTTGGATTTGCAAGGTGAGTATAATGTAAGTGCTACCTTCAATGTTTCTGATTTGAGTCCTTTTGATGCAGAGTCTGATTTGAGGACAAATCATTTTCAAGAGGAGGGGAATGATGGAGACTTAGGGAGCTCAAATGCATGGAAGGTGGTTGACCCAATACAAATTCCTATTGGACCAGTCACAAGAGCCCGAGCTAAGAAATTCAAGGAAGCACTAAATGGGCTGATTCATGAAATCTGGAATCAAGAAAATTTGTGCAAACCCATTGACCCAGGCCCACGCCAACCACAACGGTGCATCAATTTGATCCAAGTTCTAGAAGAATCCGGATGAGTCAAGCCTGATTGAAATCAGCTCAAATTTTGCAAGATCAAGTCAATGGAAGACTTTCGGAAACCTTCTCATTTTGGCACACGCGGCTAATCATTTATGCAAATTGTTGACGAGGATTAATTGCACTTTCCGTTTATTGTTGGGTGTGTAAATGGCTGAAAATCAGCCATTAAAGACTTTCCTTTCTTCTGGTTTTTATTTTAGGCTTAGTAATTATGTTTGAATTTGTCAACTTTTCTTTTTTTGGGCAAAACTTTGTAATTTTGGCCTATAAATAGGCGTTCCCAAGGTTAATGGGGGGACATGAATGAATGAATGTTTATTTTTCTGAGAGAGAAAATTCTTTCTTTGGTTCTTTGACGAACTACACGAACTCATCGGATCAATCCGGGCGTTCAAACCTGACTTATCAATCAAGCTTCCATCCTTGATTGTGGCGTCTTCGATATACCAAGGTTCTTGCTTCGATATAAGCAACGGGTCGCGGTGACTTCCATCCAAATCTGAGTAGAAACGGTCTTGGTTCCTTCTTATTGATAATGGGTTTCGTCAGTATATTGGCGAGGTTCTTATCAATGCTCCGGGGTCATTTTTCCCTTGGAATGGCGGAATCTTCATTTTAATACCTCCCATATTATTGTCTTCCCGGTTCCTAGCTTCTCTATTCCCATTTCCATGCCTAAATCTGCCCCTATTTATCGATGGTTCCTCCAACTCTTCTAATTCATCTTCCTCCGAAAGATCACATCCACCCCTCCGCCTATTTTACATGTTTTGTGGCTGCCTATTGCGTGTTCTGGCATCAACCTCATCTAATCTCTCATGAATGGGCTTTAGAGCTCGCGTCAACAACCGTTCCATTTGCCTCATTAAAGCTTGCAACTGAAGATTGGGAACATTTTGTTGTGGAAGATCATCTTCAGCTTCTCTTTCTTGATTCGGATTCATTTTTATTTTTTTTTATACCTGCAAAACAACGTTAGATAATAAAGGACCTTACTTCTCTCCCTCACGTGTTTCACTCTATCACTTGGTCACTCCGTTCACTCGTGTTTCACTCGAATGATTGGCTTTTACCCTCGAATGTTCTCACCACTCTTGCCTTTTTTTTTTTTTTAACTCACTTATTTTCTCTTTCAGTTCTTTCGGAATTACACAAACAACAATAAAATCTATCCGGCAACAAATTCAGCAACACGTTTTGATACCCAGTTCAAAATGAAGCAAATTATTATTATTATTTTTTTTTACTATGAGGTGAGATCAAATTTGGACACCTGGACACTCAAACAATGGAAAGGAAACAAAAAAAATTTAACGAGGGTTTCCAGACTTTTTTTTTTTTTGGATCCTCTTGATTTTTCTTTTCTTTTTCTTTCTTTTCGTTTTTCTTTTCTTTTCTTTTCTTTTCTTCTTGTGAAATTCGGTGAGAACAAGAATAATAAACCAAGAAACACAAAATAGGAAACTACCACCTAAACTTGAAACCCAATATACTTGTTACCCAAAACCAAACTAACCAACTTTTTTTCTTTTTTTTGTGAACGGAATAGAACCTAAGTAATAAATTAGAATTCAAAAACAAATAAGGATAGACAAACCTGAGGCTAGAACCGAGACATGAACCCACCTAACTCCACCCCAAAAGCTAGCTCGTGAGGGGAGGATTGTGAACCCATATATATAACACCCAAGACCACCCTCTCTAACCGATGTGGGACAAATCATTCCCGACCCCTTTAGAATGCACGTCCTCGTGCCAACTCCGTCGTTAACCCACACGAGCAATGTTCTCGTGCCAACTCTGTCGTTAACCCACACGAGCGACAGGGAACCTTTGTACATGCGCCCACCGACCAGCAGAGGTTTGGCTCTGATACCATATGACATGAACCCACCTAACTCCACCCCAAAAGCTAGCTCGTGAGGGGAGGATTGTGAACCCATATATATAACACCCAAGACCACCCTCTTAACCGATGTGGGACACATCATCTGATGATATGAACCCACCTAATTCCACCCCAAAAGCTAGCTCGTGAGGGGAGGATTGTGAACCCATATATATAACACCTAAGACCACCCTCTCTAACCGATGTGGGACACATCATTCCCGACCCCTTTAGACTGTACGTCCTCGTGCCAACTCCGTCGTTAACCCACACGAGCGACAGGGAACCTTTGTACATGTACCCACCGACCAGCAGAGGTTTGGCTCTGATACCATATGATATGAACCCACCTAACTCCACCCCAAAAGCTAGCTCGTGAGGGGAGGATTGTGAACCCATATATATAACACCCAAGACCACCCTCTCTAACCGATGTGGGACACATCATTCCCGACCCCTTTAGACTGCACGTCAACCCACCTAACTCCACCCCAAAAGCTAGCTCGTGAGGGGAGGATTGTGAACCCATATATATAACACCTAAGACCACCCTCTCTAACCGATGTGGGACACATCATTCCCGACCCCTTTAGACTGCACGTCCTCGTGCCAACTCCGTCGTTAACCCACACGAGCGGCAGGGAACCTTTGTACATGCACCCACCGACCAGCAGAGGTTTGGCTCTGATACCAAATGATAAGAACCTCGCCAATATACTGACGAAACCCGTTATCAATAAGAAGGAACCAAGACCGTTTCTACTCAGATTTGGATGGAAATCACCGCGACCCGTTGCTTATATCGAAGCAAGAACCTTGGTATATTGAAGACGCCACAATTAAGGATGGAAAGCCTGATTGATAAGTCGGGGGTTGAACGCTCGGATTGATCCGAAGAGTTCGTGCAGTTCGTTAAAGAACCAAAGAAAGAATTATTTCTCTCAGAAAATAAACATTCATTCATTCATTCATCTCATTAACCTTGGGAACGCCTATTTATAGGCCAAAATTACAAAGTGTTGCCCAAAAAAAGAAAAGTTGACAAATTCAAACATAATTACTAAGCCTAAAATAAAAACCAGAAGAAAGGAAAGTCTTTAATGGCTGATTTTCAGCCATTTACACGCCCAACAATAAATGGAAAGTGCAATTAATCCTCGTCAACAATTTGCATAAATGATTAGCCGTGTGTGCCAAAATGAGAAGGTTTTCGAAAGTCTTCCATTGACTTGATCTTGCAAAATTTGAGCTGATTTCAATCAGGCTTGACTCATCCGGATTCTTCTAGAACTTGGATCAAATTGATGCACCGTTGTGGTTGGCGTGGGCCTGGGTCAATGGGTTTGCACAAATTTTCTTGATTCCAGATTTCATGAATCAGCCCATTTAGTGCTTCCTTGAATTTCTTAGCTCGGGCTCTTGTGACTGGTCCAATAGGAATTTGTATTGCGTCAACCACCTTCCATGCATTTGAGCTCCCTAAGTCTCCATCAAATCGCCTCATCTCCCCCATCATCGCTTCCATAAGAAGTTTTGGGTCTGCTGCACCTGAGGTACCCTCAATAGTGTTCTTGTTGTTGTTTGACATTTTCCAAAGGACCCTACCACACTCCCTTACGTGTTTCACTCGTGAATTGGTTCACTCAATTTCACTCGTGTTTACACTCAATACTTTCGGCTTTTGTCCACTCTAATGCTCTCGCCTCTATGCCTTTTTCCACTCGTTAATTCTCACTCAGTTCCTATAAAACTAGTCAAATCAATATCGAAATTTCATTGACAATTCACAAATAGATTACCAAAGAGACAAGACTATAACAGGAACAAAGAATTTAGGCTTTCAGAATCACACCCAAAAGGAACAAAATTTCAGCAAAAATTTTTGGTCTATGCAGGGAATTCAATTTCGGATTCCTTAAATGATGAACAACAAGAATCTAGAAAAAAAAAAATTTTTTCGGATCCTCTTGTTTTTCTTCTTTTCCTTTTTTTTTTCTTTTCTTTTCGTTTCTTTTCTTTCTTTCTTTTCTTTTTGGATCTTTTTTTTTTTTAAACCGACTTTGATAATGGAAATCAAAATTCACGAACAACTGAAACAAACATAAACTAAGAGAACGGATAAGCAAAACCTGATTAGAACCTCGCTCTGATTACCAAATGATACGAACCACGCCAAGAACTGACGCGACCCTAACCGAAGTTGGTTTCCAAGATCAAATTTCTAACCGGTTTTGAATGGAACAGCGACCCGATGCCCAACAAGAAGCTCAAACCTTGGTATGTGAAGACGCCACAATCAGCTATGGAGAGACCGATTGATAAGTCTTGGTATGTGAGGACGCCACAATCAGCTATGGAGAGACCGATTGATAAGTCTTGGTATGTGAGGACGCCACAATCAGCTATGGATGGACTGATTGATAAGTCTATGAACGCCACAGAAATTTCCGATAAGTTTGAATAGTTCGTTTAGGAACTAAAGAGAATTAAACCTCAAAATTATGTGTTATTACTTGTATTCCATTGAATGAAATTCGTTACATCATATAGGGGTTCCTATGCGAATTTTCAGCTCCTAATTCCCATGGAATTTCGGGCAAATCAATTACCAAATCACCTAATCTAAAGCAAATAAGGTAAGTGTCCTTAATGGCTTAAAAACTTTACAATAATAGAAATAAACAAACGAAAATAATGGAAACTAGACATTAAAAAGGTCATAAGCTGATTCTTTTCGCTATGTGTCGCCTCAAAACGGGAAAGTAACTGAAATGGAAATTACTCAATCCCTTCTAGAGCTTGAATCACGCATTTGTTGGTCTGGTTGTCGCATGCAATTCCCTCAATGGGCCTCCATGCAATAGCTTGAGCCCAAGTTGCTTGAATCAGCCCAATAAGCGTTTCTTTAAACTTCTTCGCACGAGCTCTCGTAACCGGACCAATGGGAACTTGAATTGGATCTGAATATGTCTCCCACGTGCTCTTGCTTGTGCTAACGATGTCCTCATCACGATGCCGTTACGTTGGAGACATGACTCTTGATAGCATAGACCTATTATTCATAGATATGGAATCTACCGCTCCTCTTTAGAAGTAGTGATATCCTCTTATATGCATTGTCCTATAATTGAAAAACTGGAGTGCTCAATGATGGAGATGTGGTAACTCAAATGCAAGGAAGGTGGCTGACCCAATACAAGTTTCTGTTGGACCAGTCACAAGAGCCCAAGCTAAAAAATTCAAGGAAGCACTAAATGGGCTGATTCACAAAAATTGGAATCAAGTAAATTTGTGCCCATTGACCCAGGCCCACGTCAGCCAGAAAGGTGCATCAATTTGATCAAAGTTCTAGAAGAATCCGGATGAGTCAAGCTTGAAATCAGCTCAAATTTTGCAAGATAAAGCCTATGGAAGGATTTCGAAAACTTTCCCATTATTGGCACACACATGGCTGATCATTTGTGCAAGTTGTTGAAGAGCATTAAATTGCACTTTCCTTTAATTGTTGGGCGTGTGAATCGCTGAATATCAGCCATTGAGACTTTCCTTTATTTTGGTTTTTATTTTAGGCTTAAATTAGGATTAGTAGTTATGTTTGAATTTGTCAACTTTTCTTTTTGGGCGACACTTTGTAATTTCGGCCTATAACTAGGCGTTTCCAAGGTTAATGAACGATTGATGAATGTTTATTTTCTGAGAGAGAAAATTCTTTTCTTGGTTCTTTGACGAACTACACGAACTCTTCAGATCAATCAGGGCATTCAACCCCGACTTATCAATCAAGCTTTCCATCCTTGATTATGGCATCTACGATATACCAAGGTTCTTGCTTCGATATAAGCAACGGGTCACGGTGACTTCCATCCAAATCTGAGTAGAAACGGTCTTGGTGCCTTTTTTATTGAGAACGGGTTTCATCAGTATATTGGCGAGGTTCTTATCATTTGGTATCAGTAGCCTCGATTCTAGCCTCAGGTTAGTCTATCCTTATTTGTTTCTGAATTCTTATTTATTACTTAGGTTCTATTCCATTCAAAAATAAAACAAAATATTTCAAGTTTGTTAAATTCATAGGGTTCTTGCATCCTCGTTTGTGTTTCTTGAACTTTCTTTGGTTTGTTGATAAGGTCAACTCTGAACTTAGTGTGGCAGAAATTTCACCTAGGGCTGCTAGGGTTAGTTTTGATTTTGGGTAACTAGTGTCTTGGGCTTCAAGTTTAGGTTGCAGCTTCTTGTTTTGTGTTTCTTGGTCTATCAGCCTTTGTTCTTGTCGAATTTCACAAAGAAAAGAAAAGAAAAGAAAAGAAAAATCAAGAGGATCCAGAAAAAAAAAGAGTCTGGAGACCCTCCTTAAAATTTTTTGTTCTTTTCCATTGTTTGAGTGTCCAGGTGATAGAACCACGCCAAGAACTGACGCGACCCTAACCGAAGTTGGTTTCCAAGATCAACTTTCTAACCGGTTTTGGATGGAACCGCGACCCGATGCCCAACAAGAAGCACAAACCTTGGTATGTGAGGACGCCACAATCAGCTATGGAGAGACCGATTGATAAGTCTTGGTATGTGAGGACGCCACAATCAGCTATGGATGGACTGATTGATAAGTCGATGAACGCCACGAAAATTTCCGATAAGTTCGAATAGTTCGTTTAGGAACTAAAGAGAATTAAACCTCAAAATTATGTGTTATTACTTGTCTCCATTGATTGAAATTCGTTACAATTATATAGGGGTTCCTATGCGAATTTTCAGCCCCTAATTCCCATGGAAATTTCGGGAAACTCATTTAACAAAAGTCAAATCTAGACTAAATAAGGAAAGTTCCCTTAATGGCTTAAAAGCCTTACAATAATAGAAATACCAGAAACGGAAAAAAGGAAACTAGACATTAAAAGGTCAAAACTGATTCTTCTCGCCATGTTTCGCCTCAAAATGGGAAAGTAACTGAAATGGAAATTACTCAATCCCTTCTATAGCTTGAATCACGCATTTATTGGTGTGGTTGTCGCATGCAATTCCCTCAATGGGCCTCCATGCAATAGCTTGAGCCCAAGTTGCTTGAATCAGCCCAATAAGTGTTTCTTTAAATTTCTTCGCACGAGCTCTCGTAACCGGACCAATGGGAACTTGAATTGGATCTGAATATGTCTCCCACGTGCTCTTGCTTGTGCTAGTGATGTCCTCATCATTCCCCTCCTCTTGAGAAGGATTTGTCCTCAAATCGTCGCCTACATCAAAAGGACTTAGATCAGAAACATTAAAGGAGGCACTTACACCATACTCACCTGGCAAGTCTAGCTTGTACGCATTATCATTGATCCTTTCGAGAATTTGAAAAGGACCATCCCCTCTAGGCAATAGCTTGGATTTCCTTTGCTCCGGAAACCGTTCCTTGCGTAAGTGCAACCACACCCAATCACCGGGCTCGAAGACGAGCTTGTGACGCCCTTTGTTGGCTTGTTCAGCATATTGTTTAGTCCTTCGCTCGATGTTGAGTCTTGCCTTCTCGTGTATCTGCTTAACAAGATCAGCTTTTCTTTTTCCATCTAAATTCACATGCTCAGACAAAGGTAATGGCATTAAATCCAAAGGAGTTAAAGGATTAAAACCATAAACAATTTCAAACGGTGAAAATTGAGTAGCAGAATGAATAGATCGATTATAAGCAAACTCAACATGTGGTAAACACTCCTCCCATGTTTTGATGTTCTTTTTAATGACAGCCCTCAACAAAGTAGACAAGGTTCTATTCACAACTTCTGTTTGACCATCGGTTTGAGGGTGACAAGTAGTTGAAAACAATAGCTTAGTCCCTAACTTAGCCCACAAAGTCTTCCAAAAGTAGCTTAAGAACTTGGGGTCCCTATCAGAAACAATTGTCCTAGGCATACCATGAAGTCTCACAATTTCCCTAAAGAACAAATCAGCAACATTGGAAGCATCATCTGTCTTGTGGCATGGAATAAAATGAGCCATCTTGGAAAACCTATCCACAACCACAAATATCGAGTCTCTTCCCCGTTTAGACCTAGGCAAACCTAACACAAAATCCATCGAAATATCAATCCAAGGTTCACTAGGTATTGGTAAAGGGGTGTATAAACCATGGGGCTGCACTCTTGATTTAGCCTGCCTACAAGTTACACATCTACCACAAAGCCTCTCAACATCTCGTTTCATATGTGGCCAATAGAAGTGTTCCTGCAACATAGCTAAAGTTTTCACTAGTCCAAAATGTCCCATCAATCCTCCCCCATGGGATTCCCTCACTAGCAAATCTCTTAATGAACAATTAGGCACACATAATTTATTCTCCCGAAACAAGTATCCCTCATGCCTAAAGTATTTACCACTAGCAGATCTCTCACAAGCTTGATACTCAGTACGAAAGTCATGGTCATCAGCATATAACTCTTTAATGTGTTCAAAACCCAGTAGTTTAGCATTAAGAGTTGAGATTAAGATATACCTACGAGAAAGTGCATCGGCAACGACGTTTTCCTTACCTTGCTGTAGCGAATGACATACGAAAACGTCTCTATGAATTCCACCCAACGAGCATGCCTCTTGTTCAGCTTGTGCTGGCCCTTCAAGTGTTTCAGGGACTCATGATCAGTGTGAATCACGAACTCCTTAGGCCATAGGTAGTGCTGCCACGTCTCTAATGCCCGAACCAATGCATACATCTCTTTATCATAAGTTGGGTAATTAAGAGTTGCCCCATTCAGCTTCTCACTGAAATATGCTATTGGTCTCCCTTCCTGCATTAAAACAGCACCAATTCCAACACCTGAAGCATCACATTCAATCTCAAAAGTTTTGGCAAAATTAGGTAAAGATAACAATGGAGCATTTGTCAACTTCTCCTTGAGTAGCTGAAATGCCTTTTCTTGCTCTTCTCCCCATCTAAACCCAACGTTTTTCTTGATCACTTCAGTCAGTGGTGCGGCTATAGTACTGAAATCTTTCACAAACCGCCGGTAGAAACTAGCAAGTCCATGAAAACTCCGTACGTTTCCCACACTAGTTGGATTCGGCCATTCCTGGATGGCTCGCACCTTTTCTTCATCAACCTGTATACCTTGAGCACTAACAACAAAACCAAGAAACACAAGCTTATCTGTGCAAAAGGTACATTTCTTGAGGTTAGCATACAACTTTTCCTTCCGCAAAACATCTAAAACAAGTTTCAAATGTTCAATATGTTCATCCAAATTGCTGCTATAGATAAGGATATCATCAAAATAAACAACAACAAATTTTCCAATAAAAGCTCGCAAAACATGGTTCATTAAATGCATAAATGTGCTGGGCGCATTGGTTAAACTGAAAGGCATTACCAACCACTCATACAAGCCTTGTTTTGTTTTGAAAGCCGTCTTCCACTCATCTCCCTCTTTCATGCGAATTTGATGATATCCACTCTTTAGATCAATTTTAGAAAACACACAAGCACCATGCAATTCATCTAACATGTCATCCAAGCGAGGAATGGGATGTTGATACTTTACCGTGATGTTGTTGATGGCTCGACAATCAACGCACATCCTCCAAGTCCCATCTTTCTTAGGCACAAGTAAAACTGGTAAGGCGCACGGGCTCATGCTTTCTCTCACGTGTCCCTTCTCCATCAACTCATTTACCTGCCGTTGGAGTTCCTTTGTCTCCTCGGGATTACTCCTATAGGCTGGTCGGTTTGGGATTGTAGCTCCAGGTATGAAGTCGATTTGATGTTCAATCCCACGGATTGGAGGTAAACCTTGCGGTGTTTCCTCGGGAAAGATATCCTCAAAATCCTGCAAAAGAGAAACAACAGAACTATGCAAGGTGGAATCAAGATCGTTAGTGTTTAATAACGCCTCCTTGTACATGAGTAAAATCATCGGCTGATTAGAAAACAAAGCTCTTCTCACATCACTCT
This sequence comes from Artocarpus heterophyllus, assembly GCA_025403435.1. NCBI lineage: Eukaryota > Viridiplantae > Streptophyta > Magnoliopsida > Rosales > Moraceae > Artocarpus > Artocarpus heterophyllus. The sequence goes on from CM046350.1 coordinate 31,042,697, forward strand.
TTCTTGCATAAAAGTTTGTTTTTCTCTCTACTTTTCTCTCATTGGCTGATTGTGAATTCTTTTCAGCCCTCTCAATTTTCTCTCCCTTGCTCTCTTTGCTCTCCTTTTTCTCGGCCATCTCTTCTTTTTTTCTCTCACTGGCCGAACTCTCTCTCTGCACTCCCACTCTTGATTTTTCTTCACTCTTTATTTTTTTATCACTTTCTCTCTGTAAGCTCACTTGGTCTTCATAGACCTGTTTTGGTGTTAATGGAACAAGAGTGATCGTCTTTTGATTGTGAACAAATGAGTACTTGTTGGTGAAACCATCATGCTTAACTCGCCGATCAAATTGCCATGGTCTGCCTAACAACAAGTGCCCAGCTTGCATCGGAACCACATCGCACAAAACTTCATCTTCATATCTTCCAATGCGAAAAGGAACTAACACCTGTTTATGCACCTTTACCTCACCAGTATCATTTAACCATTGCAATTTATATGGCCGAGGATGCTTAATAGTTGGCAGCCCTAACTTCTCTACCATGGTTGTGCTTGCAACATTAGTACAACTCCCACCATCAATAATCACACTACATACCTTGTTTTGAACGTGGCACCTAGTGTGGAAGATGTTTTCCCGTTGCACCTCTTCATCTTCTTCTTTGGCTTGCACACTTAAAGCTCTCCTTGTGACCAACAATTCTCCTTGGACAGCGGACTCCTCATCGTCGACATCCTCTAATGAAGGCATAGAGTCATTGTCCGAATCCTCCTCGGTTTCAATGTCTCCATTGTCCCGCATCACCATAACTCGTTTGTTCGGACATTGGCTTGCTATATGACCCCTGCCTTGACATTTAAAACATTTAATATCACGAGTCCGAGTAGTGGAAGAATCGGATTTACCTTGATTCCCATGGCTGGCCACCTCTTGTTTTTGCTCGAACTTTGGCTTGGGGTTGGATTGCTTCTCATCCTTCTTCCATTGGTTGGTTTTCCAAGCCGATGTACTCGGGTTTTGGCTAGGACGTGTGCTACTGCCCCTCCTCATAAGTTGATTCTCAATTTTAATAGCCATGTGCACCATGTCCTCCAACTCCACATAATGTTGTAACTCAACAGCATTGTGGATATCTCGGTTCAAACCCGCCAAAAACCTTGCCATTGTAGCCTCCCGATCCTCCTCTATATTAGCCCGAATCATCATAACCTCCATCTCCTTATAGTACTCCTCTACACTCCGGTTGCCCTGCTTAAGGTTTTGTAGCTTGTTGTACAACTCCCGGTAGTAGTAAGTTGGCACAAATCGCTTCCTCATCACGGTCTTCATCTCTTCCCATGACTCAATAGGTCGCTCTCTATTTCGTCTCCTGTTTATAACAAGCTGATCCCACCAAGTAATAGCATAATCAGAAAATTCAATTACAGCCAATTTTACCTTCTTTGCCTCAGAATAGTAGTGGCAGTCAAAGATGAACTCCATTTTCTTCTCCCATTCTAGGTACGCTTCTGGATTGGATTTGCCTTGAAATGATGGTATCTTCATTTTTATGCCTCTCAAACTATCATCTTCCCTGTTCCTAACGCCTCTATCCCGTCCAAATCTTCGGTGACTACCCGCTGAATCTTCTCCTTCGTCAAACTCTTCCCCATCATTCCTATAGTAGTCATCAACCTCTCCTCTAACCGGAACCCTTTCTCGCCTACGTGCATGAGGAACATGTTGTGGCTGCTCCACACGTGCGTTTTCTATCTGGTCTATCCTCTCATGAAGCTGTCCTATCTCTCCCCTGAATAATCGCCTCATCTCCCCCATCATCGCTTCCATCAGAAGTTTTGGGTCTGCTGCACCCGAGGTACCCTCAATAGTGTTCTTGCTGTTGTTTGACATTTTCCAAAGGACCTTACCACACTCCCTTACGTGTTTCACTCGTGAATTGGTTCACTCAATTTCACTCGTGTTTACACTCAATACTTTCGGCTTTTGTCCACTCTAATGCTCTCGCCTCTATGCCTTTTTCCACTCGTTAATTCTCACTCAGTTCCTATAAAACTAGTCAAATCAATATCAAAAAATTTCCTTGACAATTCACAAATAGATTACCAAAGAGACAAGACTATAACAGGAACAAAGAATTTAGGCTTTTAGAATCACACCCAAAAGGAACAAAATTTGAACAAAAATTTTTGGTCTATGCAAGGAATTCAGTTTTGGATTCCTTAAACAATGAATAACAAGAATCTGAAATAAAAATTTAAGAAAGGTTTCCAGACTTTTTTTTTTTTTTTTTTTTTTTCGGATCCTCTTGTTTTTCTTCTTTTCCTTCTTTTTTTTTTTTCTTTTCGTTTCTTTTCTTTCTTTCTTTCTTTTCTTTTCGGATCTTTTTTTTTTTTTTTTTAAACCGACTTTGATAATGGAAATCAAAACTCAGGAACAATTGAAACAAACAAAAAACTAAGAGAACGGATAAGCAAAACCTGATTAGAACCTGGCTCTGATTACCAAATGATACGAACCACGCCAAGAACTGACGCGACCCTAACCGAAGTTGGTTTCCAAGATCAACTTTCTAACCGGTTTTGGATGGAACCGCGACCCGATGCCCAACAAGAAGCACGAACCTTGGTATGTGAGGACGCCACAATCAGCTATGGAGAGACCGATTGATAAGTCTTGGTATGTGAGGACGCCACAATCAGCTATGGATGGACTGATTGATAAGTCGATGAACGCCACGGAAATTTCCGATAAGTTCGAATAGTTCGTTTAGGAACTAAAGAGAATTAAACCTTAAAATTATGTGTTATTACTTGTCTCCATTGATTGAAATTCGTTACAATTATATAGGGGTTCCTATGCGAATTTTCAGCCCCTAATTCCCATGGAAATTTCGGGAAACTCATTTAACAAAAGTCAAATCTAGACTAAATAAGGAAAGTTCCCTTAATGGCTTAAAAGCCTTACAATAATAGAAATACCAGAAACGGAAAAAAGGAAACTAGACATTAAAAGGTCAAAACTGATTCTTCTCGCCATGTGTCGCCTCAAAATGGGAAAGTAACTGAAATGGAAATTACTCAATCCCTTCTATAGCTTGAATCACGCATTTATTGGTGTGGTTGTCGCATGCAATTCCCTCAATGGGCCTCCATGCAATAGCTTGAGCCCAAGTTGCTTGAATCAGCCCAATAAGTGTTTCTTTAAATTTCTTCACACGAGCTCTCGTAACCGGACCAATGGGAACTTGAATTGGATCTGAATATGTCTCCCACGTGCTCTTGCTTGTGCTAGTGATGTCCTCATCACCAGGAGTCCGAATTTGACCTCACCTCACAGTGCAAAAATTTGCTTCATTCTGAACTGTGTATCAAAATGTGTTGCTGATTTTGTTACCGAATAGATTTGATTGTTGTTTGCATAACTCCAAAAGAACCAAAAGAGAGAATAAACGAGTGAAAAAAAAAGGGCAAGAGTGGTGAGAACATTCGAGGGTAAAAGACAATTATTTGAGTGAAACACGAGTGAGCTGAGTGACCAAGTGATAGAGTGAAACACGTGAGGGAGAGAAGTAAGGTCCTTTATTATCTAATGTTGTTTGGCAGGTTTAAAAAAAAATGAATCTGAATCAAGAAAGAGAAGCCGAAGATGATCTTCCACAACAAAACGTTCCAAATCTTCAGTTGCAAGCATTAAGAGGCAAATGGAACATTTGTTGACACGAGCGCTAGAGCCCATTCAGGAGAGATTAGATGAAGTTGATGCTAGAACACGTAATAGGCAGCCACAAAACATGCAAAATAGGCAGAGGGTGGATGTGTTCTTTCGGAGGAAGATAAATTAGAAGAGTTGGAGGAACCACCGATCAATAGGGGCATATTTAGGCATGGAAATGGGAATAGAGAAGCAAGGGACCGGGAAGACAATAATATAGGAGGTATAAAAATGAAGATTCCGCCATTCCAAGGAAAAAATGACCCTGAAGCTTACGTAGAGTGGGAGAAGAAAGTGGAGCTAGTGTTCGATTGCCATAACTACTCAGAGTTAAAGAAAGTTAAGCTTGCTACAATTGAGTTCTTCGACTATACGATTGTATGGTGGGATCAGTAGGTAATGAATAGGTGATAGAACCGAGAACACCCGATTGAGACATGGGAGGAGATGAAAATGGTAATGAGAAAGCGATTTGTGCCCTGCCATTACTACCGGGAATTGTACAAAAAGTTGCAAGGACTGAGACAAGGAAACAAGAGTGTGGAGGAATATTATCAAGAAATGGAAATAGCCATGATACGAGCCAATGTTGAAGTAGATCGAGAAGCAACCATGGCAAGATTTTTGCAAGGGCTAAATCTAGATATTCAAGATAGGGTGGAGATGCAACACTACGTAGAATTAGAAGACATGTTGCACATGGCCATCACGATAGAGCGGTAGCTCAAGAGGAGGGGTAGTTCACATGCGAACGTTAGTTCGGCACCTTCTTCATGGAAGCCAAATTATGGGAAGAGAGATAAGAGAAATCGATCACTAGGCCAAAGTTTGAGCCAAAACCAGCCACGGCTAGTCCTTCAAACTAAGGTAAACATGATTCATCCACTTCTCGAAACCATGATATTGAATGTTTCAAATGCCAAGGCAGGGGTCACATCAAGCCAATGTCTGAACAAAAGGGTGATGGTGTTACGGGACGACGGAGAGGTTGTTACGGATGACGAATCAGATGAGGACTCCATGCCACCATTGGAGGATGTGGATGAGGAGGAGTATGCTGCCCAAGGTGAATTGTTGGTCACTCGATGAGCCCTTAGTGTGCAAGCCAAAGAGGAAGAAGAAGAGCATTGTGAGAACATTTTTCATACTAGGTGCCATGTGCAGAACAAGGTATGTAGTGTGATAATAGATGGAGGGAGTTGTACGAGCATTGCTAACACTACTATGGTCGACAAATTAGGGCTGCCAACGACCAAACATCCTCAACCTTACAAGTTGCAATGGTTGAATAATAGTGGTGAAGTGAAGGTAACAAAACAGGTATTAATTTCATTTCGCATTTAATGAGGACATCGTTAGCACAAGCAAGAGCATGTGGGATGAGACATATTCAGATCCAATTCAAGTTCCCATTGGTCCAGTTATAAGAGCTCATGCGAAGAAGTTCAAAGAAATGCTTATTGGGCTGATTTAAGCAACTTGGACTCAAGCTATTGCATGAAGGCCCATTGAGGGAATTGCATGTGATTTCTAGACCAACAAATGCATGATTCAAGTTCTAGAAGGGACCGAGTAATCATGTTTGCAGAATCAACAAGTGATTAGCACCATATGGCTGCAAATAATCAAGCTACTTTCCATTTCAGTTACTTTCTCATTTTGAGGCGACAAGTGATAAGAAAAATCAGCTATTTACAATTTTATTGTCTAGTTTCCTTTTTCTTCTTTTAGAAAACATGTGTTTCTTTTATTTCCTATTATTGTAAGGCTTTTAAGCCATTAAGGGAACTTACCTTATTTGCATTAGATGAGACCTTTTTTTCTGGTAATTAATTTGCCAGAAATTCCATGGGCAATTAGGAGCTGAAAATTCGTAAAGGGAAAACCCCTATATATTGTAATGAATTTAAATCAATGGGTACAAGTTTTTACACACAATTTAAGGTTTTAATTCTCAGCTATTCTTAAACGAACTATTCGAACTTATTAAAAAATTCTATGGTGTTCATAGACTTATTAATCAGTCCGTCCATAGCTGATTGTGGCGTCCTCACATACCAAGGTTCGTGCTTCTCGTTAGGCATCGGGTTGCGGTTCCATTCAAAACCAATTAGGAATTTTGATCTTGGAGACCAGTTTTGGTTAGGGTCGCGTTAGTTCTTGGCGAGGTTCGTATCATTTGGTTATCAGAGCGAGATCCTAATCAAGTTTTTCTTAACCGTTCCCTTAGTTTATGTTTGTTTTAGTTATTCGTGAGTTTTGATTTTGATGAGGACATCGTTAGCACAAGCAAGAGCACGTAGGAGACATATTCAGATCCAATTCAAGTTCCCATTGGTCCGGTTACGAGAGCTCGTGCGAAGAAGTTTAAAGAAAGGCTTATTGGGCTGATTCAAGCAACTTGGGCTCAAGCCATTGCATGGAGGCCCATTGAGGGAATTGCATGTGACATCCAGACCAACAAATGAGTGATTCAAGCTCTAGAAGGGATCGAGTAATTTCCATTTTAGTTACTTTCCCGTTTTGAGGCGACACATGGCGAGAAGAATCTGCTTATGATCTTTTAATGTCTAGTTTCCTTTTTTGCGTTTGATTTATTTCTATTATTGTAAGGCTTTTAAGCCATTAAGGGAACTTTCCTTATTTTCTTTAGATTTAACATTTGGTAATTGATTTGCCCAAAATTCCATGGGCAATTAGGAGCTGAAAAATCGCATAGGGGAACTCCTATATATTGTAACGAATTTCATTCAATGGGTAATAAGTATTAACACACAATTTGAGGTTTAATTCTCTTTGGTTCCTAAACGAACTAATCGAACTTATCGGAAAATTTTGTGGCGTTCATAGACTTATCAATCAGTCCATCCATAGCTGATTGTGGCGTCCTCACATACCAAGACTTATCAATCAGTCCCTCCATAGCTGATTGTGACGTCCTCACATACCAAGGTTCGTGCTTCTTGTTAGGCATCGGGTCACGGTTCCATTCAAAGCCGATTAGGAATTTGATCTTGGAAACCAATTTTGGTTAGGGTCGCGTCAGTTCTTGGCGGGGTTCGTATCATTTGGTAATCAGAGCGAGGTTCTAATCAGGTTTTGCTTATCCGTTCTCTTAGTTTATGTTTGTTTCAGTTATTCGTGAGTTTTGATTTCCATTATCAAAGTCGGTTAAAAAGAAAAACAAAAAGGAAAAGAAGAAAAACAAGAGGATCCGAAAGAAACAAGAGTCTGGAAACCTTCTTTAAATTTTTTTTTTTAGATTCTTGTTATATATCATTTAAGGAATCCGAAATTGAATTCCTTACGTAGAACAAAAATTTTTGCTCGAATTTCATTCCTTTTGGGTGTGATTTTTGAAAGCTTAAATTATCCGTTCCTGTTATAGTCTTGTTTCTAATCTGAGCCTCCTTGGTAATCTATTTGTGAATTTTCAAGGAAATTTTGATATTGATTTGACTAGTTTTATAGGAACTGAGTGAGAATTAACGAGTGGAAAAAGGCAAAGAGGCGAGAGCATTAGAGTGGACAAAAGCCGAAAGTATTGAGTGTAAACACGAGTGAAATTGAGTGAACCATTTCATGAGTGAAACACGTATGGGAGTGTGGTAAGATCCTTTGGAAAATGTCAAACAACAACAAGAACACTATTGAGGGTGCCTCAGGTACAGCAGACCCAAAACTTCTTATGGAAGCGATGATGGGGGAGATGAGGCGATTGTTGAGGGGAAAGTTAGGACAGCTTCATGAGAGGATAAACCGGATAGAAAACACGCGTGTGGAATAGCCACAACATGTCCCTCATGCGCATAGGCAGGAAAGGGTTCCGGTTAGAGGAGAGGTTGATGACTACTGTAGGATTGATGGGGAAGAGTTTGACGAAGGAGAAGATTCAGCGGGTAGTCACCAAACATTTGGATGGGATAGAGGAGTTAGGAACCGGGAAAATGATAGTTTGAGAGGCATAAAAATGAAGATACCATCATTTCAAGGCAAATCCAATCCAGAGGCGTGCCTAGAATGGGAGAAGAAAATGGAGTTCATCTTTGACTGCCACTACTATTCCGAGGCGAAGAAGGTAAACCTGGCTATAATTGAATTTTCTGATTATGCTATTACTTGGTGGGATCAGCTTGTTATAAACAGGAGACAAAATAGAGAGCGACCTATTGAGTCATGGGAAGAGATGAAGACTATGATGAGGAAGCGATTTGTACCAACTTACTACTACCGGGAGTTGTACAACAAACTACAAAATCTTAAGCAAGGCAACCAGAGTGTAGAGGAGTGCTATAAGGAGATGGAGGTTATGATGATTCGGGCAAATGTAGAGGAGGATCAGGAGGCTACAATGGCAAGGTTTTTGGCGGGCTTGAACCGAGATATTCACAATGCCGTTGAGTTACAACATTATGTGGAGTTAGAGGACATGGTGCACATGGCTATTAAAATTGAGAATCAATTTATGAGGAGGGGCAGTAACACACGTCCTAGCCAAAACGCTTGGAAAATTAACCAATGGAAGAGGGATGAGAAGCAACCCAACACCAAGCCAAAGATTGAGCAGAAACAAGAGTTGGCCAGCCATGGGAATCAAGGTAAATCCGATTCTTCCACTACTTGGAATCGTGATATTAAATGTCAAGGCAGGGGTCACATAGCAAGCCAATGTCTGAACAAACGAGCTATGGTGATGCGGGACAATGGAGAGATTGAAACCGAGGAGGATTCGGACAATGATTCTATGCCTTCGTTAAAGGATGCCGATGATGAGGAGTGCGTTGTCCAAGGAGAATTGTTGGTTACAAGGAGAGCTTTAAGTGTGCAAGCCAAAGAAGAAGATGAAGAGGTGCAATGGGAAAACATCTTCCACACTAGGTGCCACGTCCAAAACAAGGTATGTAGTGTGATTATTGATGGTGGGAGTTGTACTAATGTTGCTAGCACAACCATGGTAGAGAAGATAGGGCTGCCAACAATTAAGCATCCTCGACCATATAAATTGCAATGGTTAAATGATACTGATGAGGTAAAGGTGCATAAGCAAGTGTTAGTTTCTTTTTGCATTGGAAGACATGAAGATGAAGTTTTCTGCGATGTGGTTCCGATGCAAGCCGGGCACTTGTTATTAGGCAGACCACGGCAATTTGATCAGTGAGTTAAACATGATGGTTTCACCAACAAGTACTCATTTGTTCACAATCAAAAAATGATCAATCTTGTTCCGTTAACACCAAAACAGATCTATGAAGAACAAGTGAGCTTACAGAGAGAAAGTGATAAAAAAATGATGAGCGAAGAAAAATCAAGAGTGGGAGTGCAGAGAGAGAGTTCGGCCAGTGAGAGAAAAAAAGTAGAGATGGCCGAGAAAAAGGAGAGTAAAGAGAGCAAGGGAGCGAAAATTGAGAGGGCTGAAAAGAATTCACAATCAGCCAATGAGAGAAAAGTAGAGAGAAAAACAAACTTCTATGCAAGAGGCAGTGAAATTAAAAGGGCCTTGTTTTCAAATCAGCCAATGATTGTACTTTTGTACAAAGAGGTGCTTTTAAACACTAACGAACTTGACCTTGCATTGCCTAGTTCTATTGTTTCTCTGCTGCAGGAATTCGAGGATGTATTTCCAGATGAGGTGCCTGATGGTTTGTCGCCAATCCGCGGAATTGAACATCAAATTGACTTCATACCTGGAGCTACAATCCCAAACCGACCAGCCTATAGGAGTAATCCCGAGGAGACAAAGGAACTCCAACGGCAGGTAAGTGAGTTGATGGAGAAGGGACACGTGAGAGAAAGCATGAGCCCGTGGGCCATACCAATTTTACTTGTGCCTAAAAAAGATGGGACTTGGAGGATGTGCGTTGATTGTTGAGCCATCAACAACATCACGGTAAAGTATCGACATCCCATTGCTCGCTTGGATGACATGTTAGATGAATTACATGGTGCTTGTGTGTTTTCTAAAATTGATCTAAAGAGTGGATATCATCAAATTCATATGAAAGAGGGAGACGAGTGGAAGACGGCTTTCAAAACAAAGAAGGCTTGTATGAGTGGTTGGTAATGCCTTTCGGTTTAACCAATGTGCCTAGCACATTTATGGGTTTAATGAACCATATTTTGCGAGCTTTTATTGGGAAATTTGTCGTTGTTTATTTTGATGATATCCATATCTATAGCAGCAATTTGGATGATCATATTGAACATTTGAAACTTGTTTTAGATGTTTTACAGAAGGAAAATTTGTATGCTAACCTCAAGAAGTGTACCTTTTGCACAGATAAGCTTGTGTTTCTTGGTTTTGTTGTTAGTGCTCAAGGTATACAGGTTGATGAAGAAAAGGTGCGAGCCATCCAGGAGTGGCCGAGTCCAACTAGTGTCGAAAACGTATGGAGTTTTCATGGACTTGCTAGTTTCTACCGGTGGTTTGTGAAAGATTTCAGTACTATAGCCGCACCACTGACTGAAGTGATCAAGAAGAACGTTGGGTTTAGATGGGGAGAAGAGCAAGAAAAGGCATTTCAGTTAATCAAGGAGAAGTTGACTAATGCTCCATTGTTATCTCTACCTAATTTTTCCAAAACTTTTGAGATTGAATGTGATGCTTCAGGTGTTGGAATTGGTGCTGTTTTAATGTAGGAAGGGAGACCAGTAGCATATTTCAGTGAGAAGCTGAATGGGGCAAATCTTAATTACCCAACTTATGATAAAGAGATGTATGCATTGGTTCGGGCATTAGAGACGTGACAGCACTACCTATGGCCTAAGGAGTTCATGATTCACACCGATCATGAGTCCCTAAAACACCTGAAGGGCCAGCACAAGCTGAACAAGAGGCATGCTCGTTGGGTGGAATTCATAGAGACGTTTTTGTATGTCATTCGCTACAAGCAAGGTAAGGAAAACGTCGTTGCCGATGCACTTTCTCGCAGATATGTCTTAATCTCAAATCTTAATGCTAAACTACTGGGTTTTGAACACATTAAAGAGTTATATGCTGATGACCGTGACTTTAGTACGGAGTATCAAGCTTGTGAGAGATTTGCTAGTTCCCATTGGTCCGGTTACGAGAGCTCGTGCGAAGAAGTTTAAAGAAACGCTTATTGGGCTGATTCAAGCAACTTGGGCTCAAGCCATTGCATGGAGGCCCATTGAGGGAATTGCAAGCGAAAATCAAACCAACAAATGCGTGATTCAAGCTATAGAAGGGATTGAGTAATTTCCATTTCAGTTACTTTCTCATTTTGAGGCGACACATGGCGAGAAGAATCAGCTTATGACCTTTTTAATGTCTAGTTTCCTTTATTTTCGTTTGTTTATTTCTATTATTGTAAAGTTTTTAAGCCATTAAGGACACTTACCTTATTTGCTTTAGATTAGGTGATTTGGTAATTGATTTGCCGAAATTCCATGGGGAATTAGGAGCTGAAAATTTGCGTAGGAACCCCTATATATTGTAACGAATTTCATTCAATGGAATACAAGTAATAACACACAATTTGAGGTTTAATTCTCTTTAGTTCCTAAACGAACTATTTGAACTTATCGGAAATTTCCGTGGCGTTCATAGACTTATCAATCAGTCCATCCATAGCTGATTGTGGCGTCCTCACATACCAAGACTTATCAATCAGTCCCTCCATAGCTGATTGTGGCGTCCTCACATACCAAGGTTCGTGCTTCTTGTTGGGCATCGGGTCGCGGTTCCATTCAAAACCGGTTAGGAATTTGATCTTGGAAACCACTTTTGGTTAGAGTAGCGTCAGCTCTTGGCGTGGTTCGTATCATCGTGCACCGTTCTAGTCTTACTCGTGCCTAAGAAGGATGGGACATGGAGGATGTACGTAGATTGCAAAACCATTAACAATATCATGGTAAAGTATCGCCATCCTATTCCTCATTTAGATGATATGTTGGATGAATTGCATGGTGCTCCTGTGTTCTCAAAAATTGATTTGAAAAGTGGATACCATCAAATACGCATGAAAGAAGGTGATGAATGGAAAACTTCCTTTAAGACAAAATAAGGACTGTATGAGTGGTTAGTAATGCCATTTGGTTTAACTAATGCTCTAAGTACATTTATGCGTTGAATGAATCATGTATTACATACTTTTATTGGCAGGTTTGTTGTTGTGTATTTTGATGATATACTCATTTATAGCAAAGACATGGACCAACATGTAGAGCATTTAAAATCTGTTTTGGATGTGCTTAGAAAGGAGAAGTTGTATGCTAACCTCAAGAAGTGTGCCTCTTGCACAGATAAGCTTGTGTTCTTGGTTTTGTTGTTAGTGCTCAAGGTATCCAAGTTGATGAAGAAAAGGTTAGAGCCATCCAGGAGTGGCCAAGTCCAACTAGTGTGGGAAACGTACGGAGTTTTCATGGACTTGCTACTTTCTACCGAAGGTTTGTGAAAGATTTTAGTACTATAGCTGCACCACTAACTGAAGTGATCAAGAAGAACGTTGAGTTTAGATGGGGAGAAGAACAAGAAAAGGCATTTCAGTTAATCAAGGAGAAGTTGACTAATGCTCCGTTGTTAACTTTACCTAATTTTTCCAAAACTTTTGAGATTGAATGTGATGCTTCAGGTGTTGGAATTGGCACTATTTTAATTCAAGAAGGGAGACCAGTAGCATATTTCATTGAGAAGCTGACTAGGACATCTCTTAATTACCCAACTTATGATAAAGAGATGTATGCGTTGGTTCGGGCATTAGAGACGTGGCAGCACTACCTGTGGCCTAAGGAGTTCGTGATTCACACTAATCATGAGTCCCCGAAACAGTTGAAGGGCCAACACAAGCTGAACAAGAGGCATGCTTGTTGAGTGGAATTCCTAGAGACATTTCCGTATGTCATTTGCTACAAGCAAGGTAAGGAAAATGCCGTTGCCAATGCGCTTTCTCGCAGGTATGTCTTAATCTCAACTCTTAATGCTAAACTACTAGGTTTTGAACATATTAGAGAATTATATGCTGATGACCGTGACTTTAGTACTGAGTATCAAGCTTGTGAGAGATTTTCTAGTGGTAAGTTGATGTGTCCCACATCGGTTAGAGAGGGTGGTCTTGGGTGTTATATATATGGGTTCACAATCCTCCCCTCACGAGCTAGCTTTTGGGGTGGAGTTAGGTGGTTCATATCATATGGTATCAGAGCCAAACATCTGTTGGTCAGTGGGCACATGTACAAAGGTTTCCTGTCTCTCGTGTGGATTAACGACGGAGTTGGCAAGAGGACGTGCAATCTAAAGGGGTCGAAAATGATGTGTCCGACATCGGTTAGGGAGGGTGGTCTTGGGTGTTATATATATGGGTTCACAATCCTCCCCACACGAGCTAGCTTTTGGGGTGGAGTTAGGTGGGTTCATATCATAAGTACTTTAGGCATGAGGGATACTTGTTTCGGGAGAATAAATTGTGTGTGCCTAATTGTTCATTAAGAGATTTGCTAGTGAGAGAATCACATGGGGGAGGATTGATGGGACATTTTGGAGTAATGAAGTCTTTGGTGGTGTTGCGGGAACACTTCTATTGGCCACATATGAAACGAGATGTTGAGAGGCTTTTGTGGTAGATGTGTAACATGTAGGCAGGCTAAATCAAGATGATACGAACCTCGCCAAGAACTGACGCGACTCTAACCAAAAGTGGTTTCCAAGATCAAATTCCTAACCAGTTTTGAATGGAACCGCGACCTGATGCCTAACAAGAAGCACGAACCTTGGTATGTGAGGACGCCACAGTCAGCTATGGATGGACTGATTGATAAGTCTGGGTATATGAGGACGCCACAATCTGCTATGGACGGACTGATTGATAAGTCTATGAACGCCACAAAAATTTTCGATAAGTTTGAATAGTTCGTTTAGGAACTAAAGAGAATTAAACCTCAAATTGTGTAAATACTTGTATTCCATTGAATGAAATTCGTTACAATATATAGGGGTTCCTATGCAGCTCCTAATTCCCAATGGAATTTTGGGCAAATCAATTACCAAATCACCTAATCTAAAGCAAATAAGGTAAGTGTCCTTAATGGCTTAAAAGCTTTACAATAATAGAAATAAACAAACGAAAAATGGAAACTAGACATTAAAAGGTCATAAGCTGATTCTTCTCGCCATGTGTCGCCTCAAAACGGGAAAGTAACTGAAATGGAAATTACTCAATCCCTTCTAGAGCTTGAATCACGCATTTGTTGGTCTGGTTTTCGCATGCAATTCACTCAATGGGCCTCCATGCAGTGGCTTGAGCCCAAGTTGCTTGAATCAGCCCCATAAGCGTTTCTTTAAACTTCTTCACACGAGCTCTCGTAACCGGACCAATGGGAACTTGAATTGGATCTGAATATGTCTCCCACATGCTCTTGCTTGTGCTAACGATGTCCTCATCACAAGAGTGTTGTCCCAAGGTTTGTACACTCCTTTACCAATACCTAGTGAACCCTGGACTGATATTTCGATGGATTTTGTGTTAGGGTTGCCTAGGTCTAAATGGGGAAGAGACTCGATATTTGTAGTTGTGGATAGGTTTTCCAAGATGGCCCATTTTATTCCATGCCACAAGACAGATGATGCTTCCAATGTTGCTGATTTGTTCTTTAGGGAAATTGTGAGACTTTGTGGTATGCCTAGGATAATTGTTTATGATAGGGATGCCAAGTTCTTAAGCTACTTTTGGATGACTTTGTGGGTTAAGTTAGTGACTAAACTATTGTTTTTGACTACTTGTCGCCCTCAAACCGATGGTCAAACAGAAGTTGTGAATAGAACCTTGTCTACTTTGTTGCGGGCTGTCATTAAAAAGAACATCAAAACTTGGGAGGAGTGTTTACCACATGTTGAGTTTGCTTATAATCGATCTGTTCATTCTGCTACTCAATTTTCACCGTTTGAAATTGTTTATGGTTTTCATCCTTTAACTCCTTTGGATTTAATGCCATTACCTTTGTCTAAGCGTGTGAATTTAGATGGAAAAAGAAAAGTTGACCTTGTTAAGCAGATACATGAGAAGGCAAGACTCAACATCGAACAACGAACTAAGCAATATGCTGAACAAGCCAATAAAGGGCGTCACAAGCTCATCTTCGAGCCCGGTGATTGGTTGTGGTTGCACTTACGCAAGAAACGGTTTCCAAAAGAAAGAAAATCCAAGCTGTTGCCTAGAGGGGACGGTCCTTTTCAAATTCTCGAAAGGATCAATGATAATGCGTAAAAGCTAGACTTGCTAGGTGAGTATGGTGTAAGTCCCACCTTTAACGTTTCTAATCTAAGTCCTTTTGATGCAGGTGATGATTTGAGGACAAATCCCTCTCAAGAGGAGCAGAATGATGAGGAGATCCTTAGCACAAGCAAGAGCACATGGGATGAGACATATTCAGATCCAATTCAAGTTCCCATTGGTCTGGTTACGAGAGCTCGTGCGAAGAAGTTGAAAGAAATGCTTGTTACGCTTATTCAAGCAACTTGGGCTCATGCTATTGCCTGGAGGCCCATTGAGGGAATTGCGTGTGACATCCAAACCAACAAATGCATGATTCAAGTTCTAGAAGGGACCGAGTAATCATGTTTGTAGAATCAACAAGTGATTAGCACCATATGGCTGCAAATAATCAAGCTACTTTCCATTTCAGTTACTTTCCCGTTTTGAGGCGACATGTGGCGAGAAGAATCAACTATTTACCTGATACGAACCACGCCAATAACTGACGCGACCCTAACCGAAGTTGGTTTCCAAGATCAACTTTCTAACCGGTTTAGGATGGAACCGCGACCCGATGCCCAACAAGAAGCACGAACCTTGGTATGTGAGGACGCCACAATCAGCTATGGATGGACTGATTGATAAGTTTATGAACGCCACGGAAATTTCCGATAAGTTCGAATAGTTCGTTTAGGAACTAAAGAGAATTAAACCTCAAAATTATGTGTTCTTACTTGTTTTTAATTGATTGAAATTCGTTACAATATATAGGTGTTCCTATGCGAATTTTCAGCCCCTAATTCCCATGGAATTTCGGGAAACTCATTTACCAAATGTGAAATCTAAACTAAATAAGGAAAGTTCCCTTAATGGCTTAAAAGCCTTACAATAATAGAAATAACAGAAACGCAAAAAGGAAACTAGACATTAAAAGGTAAATAAGCTGATTCTTCTCACCATGTGTCGCCTCAAAACGGGAAGGTAACTAAAATGGAAATTACTCAATCCCTTCTAGAGCTTGAATCACGCATTTGTTGGTTTGATTTTCGCATGCAATTCCCTCAATGGGCCTCCATGCAATGGCTTGTGCCCAAGTTGCTTGAATCAGCCCAATAAGCGTTTCTCTAAACTTCTTCGCACGAGCTCTCGTAACCGGACCAATGGGAACTTGAATTGGATCTGAATATGTCTCCCACGTGCTCTTGCTTGTGCTAACGATGTCCTCATCATTACCTCTTTATTGTCTTGTTTCCTTTTCTTTTAGAAACATGCATTTGTTTTATTTCTATTATTGTAAGGCTTTTAAGCCATTAAGGGAACTTACATTATTTGCTTTAGATTAGACCTTTTTTTTTTGTAATTGATTTGCCCGAAATTCCATGGGCAATTAGGAGCTTTAATTCGCAAAGGGAAAACCACTATATATTGTAACGAATTTCATTCAATGAAAATCAGTTTTAACACACAATTTGAGGTTTAATTCTCTTTGGTTCTTAGAGAAACTATTTGAACTTATCAAAAAATTCCATGGCGTTCATAGACTCATCAATCTGTCCGTCCATAGCTGATTATGGCATCCTCACATACCAAGGTTCGTGCTTCTTGTTAGGCTTCAGGTCGTAGTTCCATTCAAAACCGATTAGGAATTTCGACATCAAAGACCAATTTTGGTTAGGGTCGTGTTAGTTCTTGACGGGTTTCATATCATTTGGTTATTAGAGCGAGGTTCTAATCAGGTTTTTCTTATCTGTTAACTTCGTTTATGTTTGTTTCAGTTATTCGTGATTCTTGATTTCCATTATCAAAGTCAGGTAAAAAAAAAAAAAAAAGATCCGAAAGAAAAGAAAGAAAAAAAAAAGGAAAAGAAGAAAAACATGAGGATCCAAAAAAAAGAAAAAAAAAAGAAAAAGAAAAAAGAAGAGTCTGGGAACGTTCCTTAATTTTTTTTTTAGATTCAGGTTATTCATAGTTTAAGGAACCCGAAATTGAATTCCCTGCAAAGACCAAAAATTTTTGCTCAAATTTCATTCCTTTTGGGTGTGATTTACGAAAGCCTAAATTATCTATTCCTGTTATATTCTTGTTTCTAATCTAAGCCTCCTTGGTAATCTATTTGAGAATTGTCAAGGAAATTTTGATATTGATTTGACTAGTTTTATAGGAACTGAGTGAGAATTAACGAGTGGAAAAAGGCATAGAGGCGAGAGCATTGGAGTGGACAAAAGCCGAAAGTGTTGAGTGTAAATGCCAGTGAATTGAGTGCAACATTGCATGAGTGATACACGTAAGGGAATCTGGTAAGGTCCTTTGCATTGTTTCTAACTTTGTTTTGCGAAAAAAAAAATGTCAAACAACAGCAAGAACACTATTGAGGGTACCTCTGGTGCAGCAGATCCAAAACTCCTTATGGAAGCGATGATAGGGGAGATGAGACGATTGTTGAGGGGAGAGGTAGGACAGCTTCATGAGAGGATAGACCGGATAGAAAACACACGTGTGGAAAAGCCACAACATGTTCCTCATGCGCGTAGGCGGGAAAGAGTTTTGGTTAGAGGAGAGGTTGATGACTACTACATGATCGATGGGGAAGAGTTTGATGAAGGAGAAGATTCAACAGGTAGTCACCGGAGATTTGGACGGGATAGAGGAGTTAGGAACCGGGAAAATGATAGTTTGAGAGGCATAAAAATAAAGACACCATCATTTCAAGGCAAATCAAATCTAGAAGCGTACCTAGAATGAGAGAAGAAAATGGAGTTCGTCTTTAACTACCACAACTATTTTGAGGCGAAGAAGGTAAAACTGGCTGTAATTGAATTTTCTGATTATGCTATTAGCTGGTGGGATCAGCTTGTTATGAATAGGAGACGAAATAGAGAGCAACCTATTGAGTAATGGGAAAAGATGAAGACCGTGATGAGGAAGTAATTTGTACCAGCTTACTACTACCAGGAGTTGTACAACAAACTACAAAATCTTAAGCGGGGCAACCGGAGTGTGGTGGAGTACTATAATGAGATGGAGGTTATGATGATTCGGGCAAATATAGAGGAGGATCAGGAGACTACAATGACAAGGTTTTTGGCGGGCTTGAACTGAGATATTCACAATGCCGTTGAGTTACAACATTATGTGGAGTTGGAGGACATGGTGCACATGGCTATCAAAATTAAGAATTAACTTATGAGGAGGGGCAGTAACACACGTCCTAGCCAAAACACGAGTACATCCCCTTGGAAAATGAACCAACGGAAGAAGGATGAGAAGTAACCCAACACCAAGCCAAAGATCGAGCAAAAACAAGAGGTGGCCAGCCATGGGAATCAAGGTAAATCCAATTCTTCCACCACTCGGAATCGTGATATTAAATGTTTTAAATGTCAAGGAAGGGGCCACATAGCAAGCCAATGTCCGAACAAACGAGCTATGGTGATGCGGGACAATGGAGAAATTGAAACCAATGAGGATTTAGACAATGATTCTATGCCTTCATTAGAGGATGCCGACGATGAGGAGTGCACTGTCCAAGGAGAATTGATGGTTACAAGAAGAGCTTTAATTGTGCAAGCCAAAGAAGAAGAAGAAGAGGTGCAACGGGAAAACATCTACCACACTAGCTGCCACGTCCAAAACAAGGTATGTAGTGTGATTATTGATGGTGAGAGTTGTACTAACATTACTAGCACAACCATGGTAGAGAAGTTGGGGCTGCCAAGAAGTAAGCATCCTTGACCTTATAAATTGCAATGGTTAAATGATAGTGGTGAGGTAAAGGTGAATAAGCAAGTGTTAGTTTCTTTTCGGATTGGAAGATATGAAGATGAAGTTTTGTATGATGTGGTTTCGATGCCAGCTAGGCGCTTGTTATTAGGCAGACCATGGCAATTTGATCGGCGTGTTAAACATGATGGTTTCGCCAACAAGTACTCATTTGTTCACCATCAAAAAATGATCACTCTTGTTCTATGAAGACCAAGTGAGTTTACAAAGAGAAAGTGATAAAAAAAAATGAAGAGTGGAGAAAAATCAAGAGTGGGAGTGCAGAGGGAGAGTTCGGCTAGTGAGAGAAAAAAAGAAGAGATGACCGAGAAAAAGGAGAGCAAAGAGGGCAAGGGAGAGAAAATTGAGAAGGTTGAAAAAAATTCACAATCAGCCAATGAGAGAAAAGTGGAAAGAAAAACAAACTTCTATGCAAAAGGCGGTGATATTAAAAGGGTGTTGTTTTCAAATCAGCTAATGATTGTACTTTTGTACAAAGAGGCCTTCTTAAACACTAACAAACTTGACCCTGCATTGCCTAGTTCCATTGTTTCTCTATTGCAGGAATTTAAGGATGTATTTCTGGATGAGGTGCCTAATGGTTTGCCACCAACTCGGGGAATAGAGCATCAGATTGATTTTGTACCTAGTGCTTCCATTCCAAACCGACTGGCTTATAGAAGCAACCCCAAGGGGACAAAGGAGCTTCAAAGGCAAGTCAGTGAGTTAATGAAAAAGGGATACATGAGAGAAAGTATGAGCCTGTGCGCCATTCCAGTCTTACCCGTGCATGAGAAGGATGGGACATGGAGGATGTGCGTAGATTGCAGAACCATTAACAATATCATAGTAAAGCATCGCCATCCTATTCCTCATTTAGATGATATGTTGGATAAATTGCATGGTGCTTCTATGTTCTCAAAAATTGATTTGAAAAGTGGACACCATCAAATACGCATGAAAGAGGGTGATGAATGAAAAACTACCTTTAAGACAAAATATGGACCGTATGAGTGGCTAGTAATGCCATTTGGTTTAACTAATGCTCCAAGTACATTTATGCATTTAATGAATTATGTATCATGTGCATTTATTGGTAGGTTTGTTGTTGTGTATTTTCATGATATACTCATTTATAGCAAAGACATGGACCAACATGTAGCACATTTAAAATCTGTTTTGGATGTGCTTAGAATGGAGAAGTTGTATGCTAACCTCAAGAAGTGTACCTTTTGCACAGATAAGCTTGTGTTTCTGGGTTTTGTTGTTAGTGCTCAAGGTATATAGGTTGATGAAGAAAAGGTGCGAGCCATCTAGGAGTGGCCGAGTCCAACTAGTGTGGGAAACGTACGGAGTTTTCATGGACTTGTTAGTTTCTACCAACGGTTTGTGAAAGATTTCAGTACTATAGCCGCACCACTGACTGAAGTGATCAAGAAGAACGTTAGGTTTAGATGGGGAGAAGAGCAAGAAAAGGCATTTCAGTTAATCAAGGAGAAGTTGACTAATGCTCCATTGTTATCTTTACCTAATTTTTCCAAAACTTTTGAGATTGAATGTGATGCTTAAGGTGTTGGAATTGGAGCCTTTTTAATGCAACGAGGGAGACCAGTAACATATTTCAGTGAGAAACTGAATGGGGCAACTCTTAATTACCCAACTTATGATAAAGAGATGTATGCATTGGTGCGGGCATTAGAGACATGGCAGCACTACCTATGGCCTAAGAGTTCGTGATATACACCGATTATGAGTCCCTGAAACACTTGAAGGGCCAACCCAAGCTAAACAAGAGGCATGCTCGTTGGGTGGAATTCATAGAGACGTTTTCGTATGTCGTTCGCTACAAGCAAGGTAAGGAAAACGGTGTTGCCGATGCGCTTTCTCGCAGGTATGTCTTAATCTCAACTCTTAATGCTAAACTACTGGATTTTGAACATATTAAAGAATTATATGCTAATGACCGTGACTTTAGTACTGAGTATCAAGCTTGTGAGAGATTTGCTAGTGGTAAGTACTTTAGGCATGAGGGATACTTGTTTCGGGAGAATAAATTGTGTGTGCCTAATTGTTCATTAAGAGATTTGCTAGTGAGAGAATCACATGAGGGAGGATTGATGGGACATTTTGGAATAATGAAGACTTTAGCGGTGTTGCAGGAACACTTCTATTGGCCACATATGAAATGAGATGTTGAGAGGCTTTGTGGTAGATGTGCAACTTGTAGGCAGGCTAAATCAAGAGTGCTGCCCCATGGTTTGTACAGTCCTTTACCAATACCTAGTGAACCCTGGACTGATATTTTGAAGGATTTTGTGTTAGGTTTGCCTAGGTCTAAATGGGGAAGAGACTCGATATTTGTGGTCATGGATAGGTTTTCCAAGATGGCCCATTTTATTCCATGCCACAAGACAGATGATGCCTCCAATGTTGTTGATTTGTTCTTTAGGGAAATTGTGAGACTTCATGGTATGCCTAGGACAATTGTTTTTGATAGGGACACCAAGTTCTTAAGCTACTTTTGGAAGACTTTGTGGGCTAAGTTAGGGACTAAGCTATTGTTTTTGACTACTTGTCAGCCTCAAACTGATGGTCAAACAGAAGTTGTGAATAGAACCTTGTCTACTTTGTTGCGGGCTGTCATTAAAAGGAACATCAAAACTTGGGAGGAGTTTTTACCACATGTTGAGTTTGCTTATAATCGATATGTTCATTATGCTACACAATTTTCACCGTTTGAAATTGTTTATAGTTTTCATCCTTTAACTCCTTTGGATTTAATGCCATTACCTTTGTCTGAGTGTGTGAATTTAGATGGAAAAAGAAAAGCTGACTTTATTAAGCAAATACACGAGAACGTAAGACTCAACATCGAGCGAAGGACTAAACAATATGCTGAACAAGCCAACAAAGGGCGTCACAAGCTCGTCTTTGAGCCCGGCGATTGGGTGTGGTTGCACTTACGCAAGGAATGGTTTTCGAAACAAAGGAAATCCAAGTTGTTGCCTAGAGGGGATGGTCCTTTTCAAATTCTCGAAAGGATCAATGATAATGTGTACAAGCTAGACTTGCCAGGTGAGTATGGTGTAAGTGCCACCTTTAATGTTTCTGATCTAAGTCCTTTTGATGCAGGTGACGATTTGAGGACAAATCCCTCTCAAGAGGAGGGGAATGATGAGGACATTATTAGCACAAGCAAGAGCACATGGGATGAGACATATTCAGATCCAATTCAAGTTCCCATTGGTCCAGTTACGAGAGCTCGTGCGAAGAAGTTCAAAGAAGCGCTTATTGGGCTGATTCAAGCAACTTGGGCTCGAGCTATTGCATGGAGGCCCATTGAAGGAATTGCATGTGACATCCAAACCAACAAATGCATGATTCAAGTTCTAGAAGGGACTGAGTAATCGTGTTTGCAGAATCAACAAGTGATTTGCACCATATAGCTACAAATAATCAAGCTACTTTCCATTTTAGTTACTTTCCTGTTTTGAGGCAACAAGTGGTGAGAAGAATAAGCTATTTACCTCTTTATTGTCTAGTTTCCTTTTCTTTTAGAAACATGCGTTTGTTTTATTTCTATTATTGTAAGGCTTATGTTAAGGGAACTTACATTATTTGCTTTAGATTAGACTTTTTTTTTTTGTAATTGATTTGCTCGAAATTCCATGGGTAGTTAGGAGCTGAAAATTTGCGAAGGGGAAACCACTATACATTGTAACGAATTTCATTCAATGGAGATCAGTTTTTAACACACAATTTGAGGTTTAATTCTCTTTGGTTCTTAGATTCGAACTTATTAGAAAATTCTTTGGCATTCATAAACTCATCAATCAGCCCATCCATAGCTGATTGTGGCGTCCTCACATACCAAGGTTCGTGTTTCTTGTTAGGCATTGGGTTGCGGTTCCATTCAAAATCGATTAGGAATTTTGACCTTGGAGACCAATTTTGGTTAGGGTCATGTCAATTCTTGGCAGGGTTCATATCAAATTCGAAGTGTATGATAGTTGGAAAGATGCAAACTATTAGGCCCGCTGCTATGTTATGGCTAGCATGAAAAATCTCCTGCAGGTTCAACATGAGGATTATGAGACTGCTAAGCAGATCTTGGATAATCTTAAAGACATGTTTGGAGGCTAGGCTCTAACAAAACAGCAAGGGATGCTTCAAAAACTTCTTAACTGTAAGTAGAGATTAGAGACGTCTGTAAAGGAGCACATGATGTTGTTCAAGGGTTACATCACTGAGGCTCAAACCAATGGAGCTGACATTGATGCTGAAACTCAGATGACTATGGTCTTTGAGACTCTATCAAAGAAATTATTCTGTTTAGAGCTATCTTTAATTTGAGCAATAGAAAGGATATGACCTTAAGAGAATTAATGAAACAGTTACAGGTGATACGAACCCCGCCAAGAACTGACGCGACCCTAACCAAAATTGGTTTCCAAGATCAAATTCCTAACCGGTTTTGAATGGAACCGCGACCCGATGCCTAACAAGAAGCACGAACCTTGGTATGTGAGGACACCACAATCAACTATGGATGGACTGATTGATAAGTATTGGTATGTGAGGACGCCACAATCAGCTATGGATGGACTGATTGATAAGTCTATGAACGCCACAGAATTTTCCGATAAGTTCGAATAGTTCGTTTAGGAACCAAAGAGAATTAAACCTCAAATTGTGTGTTAAGACTTATTTTCCCATTGAATGAAATTCGTTACAATATATAGGGGTTCCCCTATGCGAATCTTCAGCTCCTAATTGCCCATGGAATTTCATGCAAATCAATTACCAAACGTCAAATCTAAAGCAAATAAGGAAAGTTCCCTTAATGGCTTAAAAGCCTTACAATAATAGAAATAAAACAAATACAAAAAGGAAACTAGACATTAAAAGGTAAATAGCTGATTCTTCTCGCCATGTGTCACCTCAAAACGGGAAAGTAACTGAAATGGAAATTACTCGGTCCCTTCTAGAGCTTGAATCACGCATTTGTTGGTCTGGATGTCACATGCAATTCCCTCAATGGGCCTCCATGCAATAGCTTGAGCCCAAGTTGCTAGAATCAGCCCAATAAGTGTTTCTTTGAACTTCTTTGCATGAGCTCTCGTAACCGGACCAATTAGAACTTGAATTGGATCTGAATATGTCTCATCCCACGTGCTCTTGCTTGTGCTAACGATGTCCTCATCATTCCCCTCCTCTTGAGAGGGATTTGTCCTCAAATCGTCGCCTGCATTAGAAGGACTTAGATCAGAAACATTAAAGGTGGCACTTACACCATACTTACCTGGCAAGTCTAGCTTGTACGCATTATCGTTGATCCTTTCGAGAATTTAAAAAGGACCATCCCCTCTTGGCAATAGCTTGGATTTCCTTTGTTCTGAAAACCGTTCCTTGCGTAAGTGCAACCACACCCAATCGCCTGGCTCGAAGACGAGCTTGTGACGCCCTTTGTTGGCTTGTTTAGCATATTATTTAGTTCTTCATTCGATGTTGAGTCTTGCCTTCTCATGTATCTGCTTAACAAGGTTAGCTTTTCTTTTTCCATCTAAATTCACATGCTCAGACAAAGGTAATGGCATTAAATCCAAAGGAGTTAAAGGATTAAAACCATAAACAATTTCAAATGGTGAAAATTGTGTAGCAGAATGAACAGATCGATTATAAGCAAACTCAACATGTGGTAAACACTCCTCCCATGTTTTGATGTTCTTTTTAATGACAGACCGCAACAAAGTAGACAAGGTTCTATTCACAACTTCTGTTTGACCATCGGTTTGAGGCTGACAAGTAGTCGAAAACAATAGCTTAGTCCCTAATCAGCAACATTGGAAGCATCATCTGTCTTGTGGCATGGAATAAAATGGGCCATCTTGGAAAACCTATCCATGACCACAAATATCGAGTCTCTTACCTAGGCAATCCTAACACAAAATCCATCGAAATATCAATCCAGGGTTCACTAGGTATTGGTAAAGGGGTGTACAAACCATGGGGCTACACTCTTGATTTAGCCTGCCTACAAGTTACACATCTACCACAAAGCCTCTCAACATCTCGTTTCATATGTGGCCAATAGTAGTGTTCCTGCAACATAGCCAAAGTCTTCATTACTCCAAAATGTCCCATCAATCCTCCCCCATGGGATTCTCTCACTAGCAAATCTCTTAATGAACAATTAGGCACACATAATTTATTCTCCCGAAACAAGTATCCCTCATGCCTACAGTACTTACCTCTAGCAAATCTCTCACAAGCTTGATACTCAGTACTAAAATCACGGTCATCAGCATATAACTCTTTAATGTGTTCAAAACCCAGTAGTTTAGCATTAAGAGTTGAGATTAAGACATACCTGCGAGAAAGTGCATCGGCAACAATGTTTTCCTTACCTTGCTTGTAGCGAATGACATACGAAAACGTTTCTATGAATTCTACCCAACGAGCATGCCTCTTATTCAGCTTGTGTTGGCCCTTCAAGTGTTTCAGGGACTCATGATCGGTGTGAATCACGAACTCCTTAGGCCATAGGTAGTGCTGCCACGTCTCTAATGCCCGAACCAATGCATACATCTCTTTATCATAATTTGGGTAATTAAGAGTTGCCCCATTCAGTTTCTCACTGAAATATGCTACTGGTCTCCCTTCCTACATTAAAACAGCACCAATTCCAACACCTGAAGCATCACATTCAATCTCAAAAGTTTTGGAAAAATTAGGTAAAGATAACAATGGAGCATTAGTCAACTTCTCCTTGATTAACTGAAATGCCTTTTCTTGCTCTTCTCCCCATCTAAACCCAACATTCTTCTTGATCACTTCAGTCAGTGGTGCGGCTATAGTATTGAAATCTTTCATAAACTGCCGGTAGAAACTACCAAGTCCATGAAAACTTCATACGTTTCCCACACTAGTTGGACTTGGCCACTCCTGGATGGCACGCACCTTTTCTTCATCAACCTGTATACCTTGAGCACTAACAACAAAACCAAGAAACACATGCTTATCTATGCAAAAGGTACACTTCTTGAGGTTAGCATACAACTTCTCCTTTCTAAGCACATCCAAAATAGATTTTAAATGTACTACATGTTGGTCCATGTCTTTGCTATAAATGAGTATATCATCAAAATACACAACAACAAACCTGCCAATAAATGCACATAGTACATGATTCATTAAACGCATAAATGTACTTGGAGCTATGAACCCACCTAACTCCACCCCAAAAGCTAGCTCGTGAGGGGAGGATTATGAACCCATATATATAACACCCAAGACCACCCTCTCTAACCGATGTGGGACACATCATTTAGTTAAACCAAATGGCATTACTAACCACTCATACAGTCCATATTTTGTCTTAAAGGCAGTTTTCCATTCATCACCCTCTTTCATGTGTATTTGATGGTATCCACTTTTCAAATCAATTTTTGAGAACACAGAAGCACCATGCAGTTCATCCAACATATCATCTAAACGAGGAATAGGATGGTGATACTTTACCATGATATTGTTAATGGTTCTACAATCTACACACATCCTCCATGTTCCATCCTTTTTAGGCACGAGTAAGACTGGAACGGCGCATGGGCTCATACTTTCTCTCACGTATCCCTTTTTCATCAACTCACTGACCTGCCTTTGAAGCTCTTTTGTCTCCTCGGGGTTGCTTCTATAAGCTGGTCGGTTTGGAATGGATGCGCCAGGTACAAAATCAATCTGATGTTCTATTCCCCGCATTGGCGGCAAACCATCAGGCACCTCATCTGGAAATACATCCTCGAATTCCTGCAACAAGGAACAACAGAACTAGGCAATGCAGGGTCAAGTTCGTTAGTGTTTAAAAGCGCCTCTTTGTACAAAAGTACAATCATTGGTTGATTTGAAAACAAGGCCCTTTTAATTTCACTGCCTCTCGCATAGAAGTTTGTTTTTCTCTCTGCTTTTCTCTCATTGGCTGATTGTGAATTCTTTTCAGCCCTCTCAATTTCCTCTCCCTTGCTCTCTTTGCTCTCCTTTTTCTTAGCCATCTCTTCCTTTTTTCTCTCACTGGCCGAACTCTCTCTGCACTCCCACTCTTGATTTTTCTCCGCTCTTCATTTTTTTTATCACTTTCTCTCTGTAAGCTCACTTGGTCTTCGTAGACCTGTTTTGGTGTTAACGGAACAAGAGTGATCGTTTTTTGATTGTGAACAAATGAGTACTTGTTGGTGAAACCATCATGTTTAACTCGCCGATCAAATTGCCGTGGTCTGCCTAATAACAAGCGCCCAGCTTGCATCGGAACCACATTGCACAAAACTTCATCTTCATATCTTCCAATGCGAAAAGAAACACTAACACTTGCTTATGCACCTTTACCTCACCACTATCATTTAACCATTGCAATTTATATGGTCGAGGATGCTTAATTGTTGGCAGCCCTAACTTCTATACCATGGTTGTGCTAGCAACATTAGTACAACTCCCACCATCAATAATCACACTACATACCTTGCTTTGGACGTGGCACCTAGTGTGGAAGATGTTTTCCCGTTGCACCTCTTCATCTTCTTCTTTGGCTTGCACACTTAAAGCTCTCCTTGTAACCAACAATTCTTCTTGGACAGCGCACTCCTCATCGTCTGCATCCTCTAACGAAGGCATAAAATCGATGTCTAAATCCTCGTCGGTTTCAATCTCTCCATTGTCCCGCATCACCATAGCTCGTTTGTTCTGACATTGGCTTGCTATGTGAACCCAGCCTTGACATTTAAAACATTTAATATCACGATTCTGGGTAGTGGAAGCATCGGATTTACCTTGATTCCCATGGCTGGCCACCTCTTGTTTTTGCGCGGTCTTTGATGAAGACATCGTTAGCACACGCAAGAGCACGTGGGAGACATATTCAGATCCAATTCAAGTTCCCATTGGTCCGGTTACGAGAGCTCGTGTGAAGAAGTTTAAAGAAACGCTTAATGGGCTGATTCAAGCAACTTGGGCTCAAGCCATTGCATGGAGGCCCATTGAGGGAATTGCATGCGACAACCAGACCAACAAATGTGTGATCCAAGCTCTAGAAGGGATTGAGTAATTTCCATTTCAGTTACTTTCCCGTTTTGAGGCGACACATGGCGAGAAGAATCAGCTTATGACCTTTTAATGTCTAGTTTCCTTTTTTGTGTTTGTTTTATTTCTATTATTGTAAGGCTTTAAGCCATTATGGAAACTTTCCTTATTTGCTTTAGATTGGTCATTTGGTAATTGATTTGCTCGAAATTCCATGGGCAATTAGGAGCTGAAAATTCGCATAGGGGAACCCCTATATATTGTAACGAATCTCAATCAATTGAATACAAGTATAAACACACAATTTGAGGTTTTAATTCTCTTTGGTTCCTAAACAAACTATTCAAACTTATAAGAAATTTCCGTGGCGTTCATACTTATCAATCAGTCCATCCATAGCTGATTGTGGCGTCCTCACATACCAAGGTTCGTGCTTCTTGTTAGGCATCGGGTCGCGGTTCCATTCAAAACCGGTTAGGAATTTGATCTTGGAAACCAATTTTGGTTAGGGTTGCGTCAGTTCTTGGCGGGGTTCGTATCAGTCTTTGGCTTGATGTTGGGTTGCTTCTCATCCTTCTTCCACTGGTTCATTCTCCAAGCCGATGTACTCGGGTTTTGGCTAGGACGTGTGTTACTACCCCTCCTCATAAGTTGATTCTCAATTTTAATAGCCATGTGCACCATGTCCTCCAACTCCACATAATGTTGTAACTCAACGGCTTTGTGAATATCTCGGTTTAAGCCCGCCAAAAACCTTGCCATTGTAGCCTCCTGATCCTCCTCTATATTTGCCCGAATCATCATAACCTCCATCTCCTTATAGTACTCCTCAACACTCCGGTTGCCTTGCTTAAGATTTTGTAGTTTGTTGTACAACTCCCGGTAGTAGTAAGTTGGTACAAATCGCTTCCTCATCACGGTCTTCATCTCTTCCCATGACTCAATAGGACGCTCTCTATTTCGTCTCCTATTTATAAGAAGCTGATCCCACCAAGTAACAGCATAATCAGAAAATTCAATTAGAGCCAGTTTTCCTTCTTCGCCTCGGAATAGTAGTGGCAGTGAAAGATGAACTCCATTTTCTTCTCCCATTCTAGGTACGCTTCTGGATTGGATTTGCCTTGAAATGATGGTATCTTCATTTTTATGCCTCTCAAACTATCATTTTCCCGGTTCCTAACTCTATCCTATCCAAATCTTTGGTGACCTGATATGAACCACTCCAAGAACTGACGCGACCCTAACAGAAGTTGGTTTCCAAGATCAAATTTCTAACCGGTTTTGATTGGAACCGCGACCCGATGCCCAACAAGAAGCTCGAACCTTGGTAAGTGAGGACACCACAATCAGCTATGGAGAGACCGATTGATAAGTCTTGGTATGTGAGGACGCCACAATCAACTATGGATGGACTGATTGATAAGTCTATGAACGCCACAAAAATTTCCGATAAGTTCGAATAGTTCGTTTAGGAACTAAAGAGAATTAAACCTCAAAATTATGTGTTATTACTTGTCTCCAATTGATTGAAATTCGTTACAATATATAGGGGTTCCTATGTGAATTTTCAGCCCCTAATTCCCGTGGAATTTCGGGAAAATCATTTACCAAATGTCAAATCTAAACTAAATAAGGAAAGTTCCCTTAATGGCTTAAAAGCCTTACAATAATAGAAATAACACAAACGCAAAAAGGAAACTAGACATTAAAAGGTAAATAAGCTGATTCTTCTCGCCATGTGTCGCCTCAGAACGGGAAGGTAACTGAAATGGAAATTACTCAATCACTTCTAGAGCTTGAATCACGCATTTGTTGGTCTGATTTTCGCATGCAATTCCCTCAATGGGCCTCCATGCAATGGCTTGAGCCCAAGTTGCTTGAATCAGCCCAATAAGCGTTTCTTTAAACTTCTTCGCACGAGCTCTCGTAACCGGACAAATGGGAACTTGAATTGGATCTGAATAAGTCTCCCACGTGCTCTTGCTTGTGCTAACGATGTCCTCATCATGACCACCCGTTGAATCTTCTCCTTCGTCAAACTCTTCCCCATCAATCCTGTAGTAGTCATCAACCTCTCCTCTAACCGGAACCCTTTCCCACCTACGTGCATGAGGAACATGTTGTGGCTGTTCCACACGTGCGTTTTATATCCAGTCTATCCTCTCATGAAGTTGTCCTACTCTCCCCTCAACAATCGCCTCATCTCCCCCATCATCGCTTCCATAAGAAGTTTTAGATCTGCTGCACCTGAGGTATCCTCAATAGTGTTCTTACTATTGTTTGACATTTTTTTTCTTTTTCTTTCTTTTTTTTTTGGAAAACAAAATAAGAAACAATGCAAAGGACCTTACCACACTCTCTTACGTGTTTCACTCGTGAAATGGTTCACTCAATTTCACTCGTGTTTACACTCAATACTTTCGGCTTTTGTCCACTCTAATGCTCTTGCCTCTATGCCTTTTTCCACTTGTTAATTCTCACTCAGTTCCTATAAAACTAGTCAAATCAATATCAGAATTTCCTTGACAATTCACAAATAGTTTACCAAGGAGGCTCAAATTAGAAACAAGACTATAACAGGAACAGATAATTTCGGTTTTCAAAAATGACACCCAAAAGGAACAAAATTTGAGCAAAAATTTTTTTGGTCTGTGCAGGGAATTCAATTTTAGATTCCTTAAATGATGAATAACAAGAATCTGAAAAAAAAAATTTAAGGAAGGTTTCCAGACTCAAATTTAAACAAGACAAAAAAATTTTTATTTGGATCCTTTTTTTTTTTTTAACTGACTTTGATAACGGAAATCAAAACTCACGAATAACTAAAACAAACATAAACTAAGAGAATGGATAAGCAAAACCTGATTTGAACCTCGCTCTGATTACCAAATGATACGAACCTCGCCAAGAACTGATGCGACCCTAACCAAAATTGGTTTCCAAGATCAAATTCCTAACCGGTTTTGAACGAAACCGTGACCCGATGCCTAACAAGAAGCACGAACCTTGGTATGTGAGGACGCCGCAATCAGCTATGGATGGACTGATTGATAAGTCTATGAACGCCACGGAATTTTTTGATAAGTTTGAATAGTTTGTTTAGGAACCAAAGAGAATTAAACCTCAAATTGTGTGTTAAAACTTATTTTCCCATTGAATGAAATTCGTTACAATATATAGGGGTTCTCCTATGTGAATTTTCAGCTCCTAATTGCCCATGGAATTTCGGGCAAATCAATTACCAAAACGTCTAATCTAAAGCAAGAAGGAAAGTTCCCTTAATGGCTTAAAAGCCTTACAATAATAGAAATAAAACAAACTCAAAAAGGAAACTAGACATTAAAAGGTAAATAGTTGATTCTTCTCGCCACTTGTCGCCTCAAAATAGGAAAGTAACTGAAATGGAAATTACTCGATCCCTTCTAGAGTTTGAATCACGCATTTGTTGGTCTGGATGTCACATGCAATTCCCTTAATTGGCCTCCATGCAATAGCTTGAGCCGAAGTTGCTTGAATCAGCCCAATAAGCGTTTCTTTGAACTTCTTCACACGAGCTCTCGTAACTGGACCAATGGGAACTTGAATTGGATCTGAATATGTCTCATCCCACGTGCTCTTGCTTGTGCTAATGATGTCCTCATCAACAGGAGTTCAAACTATTGATTGGGGAGTCTCCTGCTAGTGGCGAGGCCAATTCCGTAGCTGCTTCTAGTTCCAATCCTAACTCTAGGAATGGAAAGAAACAACAGGCAAAAATGGGAAGTCTTCTATTCCTGCTAACAACAAGAGCAAGAAGAAGAAGAAGAAGAACCTAAAGAAGCTAAAGTGCTTCTTCTACAGGAAGATCGGGCACATAGAGAGAAGCATTGCAAGGACTTCCTTTCCAAGGGACACCAAGTTCTTAAGCTACTTTTGGAAGACTTGGTGGGCTAAGTTAGGGACTAAGCTATTGTTTTCGACTACTTGTCTCCCTCAAACCGATGGTCAAACAGAAGTTGTGAATAGAACCTTGTCTACTTTGTTGCGGTCTGTCATTAAAAAGAACATCAAAACATGGGAGGAGTGTTTACCACAAGTTGAGTTTGCTTATAATCAATCTATTCATTCTGCCACTCAATTTTCACCGTTTGAAATTCCTTATGGTTTTAATCCTTTAACTCCGTTGGATTTAATGCCATTACCTTTGTCTGAGCATGTGAATTTAGATGGAAAAAAAAAAGCTGACCTTGTTAAGCAGATACATGAGAAGGCAAGACTCAACATCGAGCGAAGAACTAAACAATATGCTGAACAAGCCAGCAAAGGGCGTCACAAGGTCGTCTTCGAGCCCGGCGATTGGGTGTGGTTGCACTTACACAAGGAACGGTTTCTGGGACAAAGGAAATCCAAGCTATTGCCTAGAGGGGATGGTCCTTTTAATATTTTCAAAAGGTTCAACGATAATGCTTACAAGCTAGACTTGCCAGGTGAGTATGGTGTAAGTGCCACCTTTAATGTTTCTGATCTAAGTCCTTTTGATGCAGGCAACGATTTGAGGACAAATCCCTCTCAAGAGGAGGGGAATGACGAGGACATCATTGGGACAAGCAAGAGCACATGGGATGAGACATATTCAGATCCAATTCAAGTTCCCATTGGTCCGGTTACGAGAGCTCGTGCGCAGAAGTTCAAAGAAACATTTATTGGGCTAATTCAAGCAACTTGGGCTCAAGCTATTGCATGGAGGCCCATTGAGGGAATTGCATGTGACATCCAGACCAACAAATGCGTGATTCAAGATCTAGAAGGGACCGAGTAATTTCCATTTCAGTTACTTTCCCGTTTTGAGGCAACAAGTGGCGAGAAGAATCAGCTATTTACCTTTTAATGTCTAGTTTCCTTTTTGCGTTTGTGTTTATTTCTATTATTGTAAGGCTTTTAAGCCATGAAGGGAACTTTCCTTCTTGCTTTAGATTAGACGTTTTGGTAATTGATTTGGCCGAAATTCCATGGGCAATTAGGAGCTGAAAATTCGCATAGGGGAACCCCTATATATTGTAACGAATTTCAATCAATGGGGAATAAGTTTTGACACACAATTTGAGGTTTAATTCTCTTTAGTTCCTAAACGAACTATTCAAACTTATCAAAAAATTCCGTGGCATTCATAGACTTATCAATCAGTCCATCCATAGCTGATTGTGGTGTCCTCACATACCAAGACTTATCAATCAGTCCATCCATAGCTGATTGTGACGTCCTCACATACCAAGGTTTGTGCTTCTTGTTAGGCATCGGGTCATAGTTCCATTCAAAATCGGTTAGGAATTTTGATCTTGGAAACCAATTTTGGTTAGGGTCGCGTCAGTTCTTGGCTGGGTTCATATCATCTTCTAGAACTTGGATCAAATTGATGCACCTTTGTGGCTGACGTGGGCCTGGGTCAATGGGCTTGCACAAATTTACTTGATTCCAAATTTCGTGAATCAGCCCATTTAGTGCTTCCTTGAATTTCTTAGCTCGGGCTCTTGTGACTGGTCTAACAGGAACTTGTATTGGGTCAGTCACTATCCTTGCATTTGAGCTCCCCACGTCTCCATCATTCCCCTCCTCTTGACAAGGATTTGTCCTCAAATCAGACTCTGCATCAAAAGGAATCAAATCAGAAACATTGAAGGTAGCACTTATATTATACTCACCTGGCAAATCCAACTTGTAAGCGTCGTCATTAATTCGTTCAAGGACTTGAAATGGGCCATCTCCCTGTGGTAACAACTTTGAGTTTCTTTGTTTCAGAAAACGCTCCTTTCTGAAGTGCAACCACTCCCAGTCTCTGGGTTCAAAAATTAACTTGTGTTGCCCCTTGTTGGCTTGCTTTGCATATTGTTTCGTTCTCCGCTCAATGTTGACTCTTGCTTTCTCATGAATCTGTTTAACAAAATCAGCCTTCCTTTTGCCATCTAAATTAACACGCTCAAAAACAGGTAGTGGTGATAAATCCAATGGTGACAAAGGATCAAAACCATAAACAATTTCAAAAGGTGAATACTTAGTAGCAGAATGGATAGAGCGATTATATGCAAACTCAACATGTGGTAAATAGTCTTCCCATGTTTTAATGTTCTTACTGATTATTGCTCTTAATAAGGTTGACAATGTCCTATTCAATATCTCAGTTTGACCATCAGTTTGTGGGTGGCAAGTAGTAGAAAACAACAGCTTAGTACCTAACTTACTCCACAAAGTCTTCCAAAAGTAGCTCAAGAACTTAGCATCTCTATCTGAAACAATTGTCCTAGGCATGCCATGTATTCTCACAATCTTCTTAAAGAACAATTCAGCAACATGCGATGCATCATCAGTTTTATGACAAGAAATAAAATGTGCCATCTTAGAAAATCGATCGACAACCACAAACACACTATCCTTCCTACATTGGGTTCTAGGTAAACCTAACACAAAGTCCATTGAAATATCAGTCCAAGGCTCACTAGGAATTGGTAAAGGTGTGTCTAAACCATGGGGTTGTGCTCTTGGTTTAGCTTGCCTACACGTGACACATCTACCACATATCCTTTCAACATCCCTTTTCATGTGTGGCCAAAAGAAGTGTTCCTGCAAAACAGTTAAAGTTTTAGCAATTCCAAAATGCCCCACAATCCACCACCATGGGATTCCCTCACTAACAAATCTCTCAAAGAAAAAATTAGGCACATAAAGCTTATTCTCCCGAAACAAAAATCCATCATGTCTATAAAATTTACCCATTGCGTTTTTCTAACAAGCTCAATAGTCCTCACTAAAATCTTGGTCTAAAGGGTATAAATCCTTAATATGCTCAAAACCAAGCAGTTTAGCGTCATGGATAGAAGATGATATGAACCCCGCCAAGAACTGATGCGACCCTAACCAAGATTGGTTTCCAAGATCAAAATTCCTAATCGATTTTGGATGGAACCGCGACCTGATGCCTAACAAGAAGCACGAACCTTGGTATGTGAGGACGCCACAATCAGCTATGGATGGACTGACTGATAAGTCTTGGTATGTGAGGACGCCACAATTAGCTATGGATGGACTGATTGATAAGTCTATGAATGCCACGGAATTTTCCAATAAGTTTGAATAGTTCGTTTAGGAACCAAAGAGAATTAAACCTCAAAATGTGTATTAAAACTTATTCCCCATTGAATGAAATTCGTTACAATATATAGGGGTCTATGCAAATTTTCAGTTCCTAATTGCCCATGGAATTTCGGGCAAATCAATTACCAAAACGTCTAATCTATAGCAAGAAGGAAAGTTCCCTTAATGGCTTAAAAGCCTTACAATAATAGAAATAAAACAAAAGCAAAAAGCAAACTAGACATTAAAAGGTAAATAGCTGATTCTTCTCGCCACTTGTCGCTCAAAACGGGAAAGTAACTGAAATGGAAATTACTCGGTCCCTTCTAGAGCTTGAATCACACATTTGTTGGTCTGGATGTCACATGCAATTCCCTCAATGGGCCTCCATGCAATAGCGTGAGCCCAAGTTGCTTGAATTAGCCCAATAAGTGTTTCTTTGAACTTCTTCACACGAGCTCTCGTAACCGGACCAATGGGAACTTGAATTGGATCTGAATATGTCTCATCCCACGTGCTCTTGCTTGTGTTAACGATGTCCTCATCAGAAGATAATGTGTACCTACGGGAAAGTGCATCCGCAACGACATTTTCCTTACCTTGCTTATATCGGATGACGTAAGGAAATGTCTCGATGAATTCTACCCAGTGGGCATGCCTCTTGTTCAACTTTTGTTGTCCCTTCAGATGTTTCAATGACTCATGAACAGTGTGAATCACGAATTCCTTGGGCCATCGGTAGTGTTGCCAAGTCTTTAATGCTCAAACCAACGCCTACAACTCCTTGTCATAAGTTGGGTAAATTAGTGTTGACCCACTCAATTTTTCACTGAAATACACGATTGGTCTTCCTCCTTGCTTCAGCACAGCACCTATACCTACACCAGAAGCATCACATTCAATTTCAAACGTTTTAGAAAAATCAGGTAAAGCAAGTAAAGGAGCATGACCAAGCTTATGCTTAATAAGCTGAAATGCCTTCTCTTGTTCTTCTCCCCACTAGAACCCAACGTTCTTCTTGATTACTTCTGCGAGTAGTGCAGCCAAAGTATTGAAATCCCTTGCAAGCCGTCGGTAAAAGCTGGCAAGTCCATGAAAACTCCTTACATCTCCAATGCTTGTGGGACTTGGCCATTCTTGGATAGCCCTAACCTTTTCTTCATCGACCTGTATACCTTGAGCACTAATAACAAAACCAAGAAATACAAGCTTATTCGTGCAAAAGGTACACTTCTTAAGATTAGCATACAATTTTTCCTTCCGTAAAACATCTAAAACAAGTTTCAAATGTTCAATATGATCGTCCAAGTTGCTGTTATAGATCAGGATATCATGAAAATAAACGATTACAAATTTCCCAATAAAAGGTCGCAAAACATGGTTCATTAAATGCATAAATGTGATAGGCACATTGGTTAAACCGAAAGGCATTACCAACCACTCATACAAACCTTGTTTCTTTAGAAAGCTGTCTTCCACTCGCCTCCCTCTTTCATACGAATTTGATGATATCCACTTTTCAGATCAATTTTAGAAAATACACAAGCACCATGCAATTCATCTAACATGTCATCCAAGCGAGGAATGGGATGTTGATACTTTACCATGATGTTGTTGATGGCTTGACAATCAACGCACATCCTCCAAGTCTCATCTTTCTTAGGCACAAGTAAAACTGGTACGGCACACGGGCTCATGCTTTCTCTCACATACCCCTTCTCCATTAACTCACTTACCTACCGTTGGAGTTCCTTTGTCTCCTTGGGATTACTCCTATAGGCTGGTGGGTTTGGAATTGTAGCTCCAAGTATGAAGTCGATTTGATGTTCAATCCTACGGATTGGAGGTAAACCTTGCGGTGTTTCCTCAGGAAAGATATCCTCATATTCCTACAAAAGAGAAAAATAGAACTATGCAAGGTGGAATCAAGATCGTTAGTGTTTAATAATGCCTCCTTGTGCATGAGTAAAATCATCGGGCGATTAGAAAACAAAGCTCTTCTCACATCACTCTCTCTTGCATAAAAGTTTGTTTTTCTCTCTATTTTTACAACATTGGCTGAATCTTCCTTTGTATTGGCTCTCTCAATTTTCTCTCCAGTTCTCTTGTTTTTCTTGGCCCCTCTATCTTTTTTCCCTCTCTGGCCAAACTCTCTCTCTGCACTCCAACACTCTTTTTCTCAATCTCTCCTTTTTGTTCATTCTCCTTTTGTAACCACACTTGATCTTCACGAACCTATTTAGGTGTCAGTGGTACAAGAGTGAATGGTCTCTGGTTGTGCACAAGAAAATATTTATTGGTGTAGCCATCATGTTTGACTCGACGATCAAATTGCCATGGTTGACCTAGTAATAAGTGCCTGGCTTGCATTGGGACTACATTGCACAAAACTTCGTCTTCATGTACCAATGCAAAATGAAATTAATACCTATTTAGTTACCTTCACTTCACCACTATTATTCAACCATTGCAACTTGTAGGGTCGAGGATGTTTGGTCATTGGCAGCCCTAATTTGTCAACCATAGTAGTGCCAGCAATGTTCATACAAGTCCCTCCATATATTATCACACTACATACCTTATTCTGCACGTGGCACCTAGTGATGAGGACATCGTTAGCACAAGCAAGAGCACGTGGGAGACATATTCAGATCCAATTCAAGTTCCCATTGGTCCGGTTACGAGAGCTCGTGCGAAGAAGTTTAAAGAAACGCTTATTGGGCTGATTCAAGCAACTTGGGCTCAAGCTATTGCATGGAGGCCCATTGAGGGAATTGCGTGCGACAACCAGACCAATAAATGCGTGATTCAAGCTATAGAAGGGATTGAGTAATTTCCATTTCAGTTACTTTCCCATTTTGAGGCGACACATGGCGAGAAGAATCAGCTTTTGACCTTTTTAATGTCTAGTTTCCTTTATTTTCGTTTGTTTATTTCTATTATTGTAAAGTTTTTAAGCCATTAAGGACACTTACCTTATTTGCTTTAGATTAGGTGATTTGGTAATTGATTTGCCGAAATTCCATGGGGAATTAGGAGCTGAAAATTCGCATAGGAACCCCTATATATTGTAACGAATTTCATTCAATGGGAGGAGTAATAACACATAATTTTGAGGTTTAATTCTCTTTAGTTCCTAAACGAACTATTCAAACTTATCGGAAATTTCCGTGGCGTTCATAGACTTATCAATCAGTCCATCCATAGCTGATTGTGGCGTCCTCACATACCAAGACTTATCAATCAGTCCCTCCATAGCTGATTGTGGTGTCCTCACATACCAAGGTTCGAGCTTCTTGTTGGGCATCGGGTCGCGGTTCCATTCAAAACTGGTTAGAAATTTGATCTTGGAAACCAACTTCGGTTAGGGTCGCGTCAGTTCTTGGCGTGGTTCGTATCATTTGGTATCAAAGCGAGGTTCTAATCAGGTGTTGCTTATCCGTTCTCTTAGTTTATGTTTGTTTTAGTTATTCGTAAGTTTTTGATTTCCATTATCAAAGTCGGTTAAAAAAAAAAAAAGATCCGAAAAGAAAACAAAGAAAGAAAAGAAACGAAAAGAAAAAAAAAAAGGAAAAGAAGAAAAACAAGAGGATCCGAAAAAAAAAAAAAAATTTATTTCAGATTCTTGTTATTCATCGTTTAAGGAATCCAAAATTGAATTCCCTGCATAGACCAAAAAAATTTTGCTGAAATTTTGTTCCTTTTGGGTGTGATTCTGAAAAGCCTAAATTCTTTGTTCCTGTTATAGTCTTGTCTCTTTGGTAATCTATTTGTGAATTGTCAAGGAAATTTCGATATTGATTTGACTAGTTTTATAGGAACTGAGTGAGAATTAACGAGTGGAAAAAGGCATAGAGGTGAGAGCATTAGAGTGGACAAAAGCCGAAAGTATTGAGTGTAAACACGAGTGAAATTGAGTGAACCAATTCACGAGTGAAACACGTAAGGGAGTGTTGTAAGGTCCTTTGGAAAATGTCAAACAACAGCAAGAACACTATTGAGGGTACCTCGGGTGCAGCAGACCCAAAACTTCTTATGGAAGCGATGATGGGGGAGATGAGGCGATTGTTGAGGGGAGAGATAGGACAGCTTCATGAGAGGATAGACCGGATAGAGAATGCACGTGTGGAACAGCAACAACATGTTCCTCATGCGCGAAGGCGAGAAAGGGTTCCGGTTAGAGGAGAGGTTGATGACTACTATAGGATTGATGGGGAAGAGTTCGACGAAGGAGCGGGTAGTCACAGAAGATTTGGACGGGATAGAGGCGTTAGGAACAGGGAAGATGATAGCCTGAGAGGCATAAAAATGAAGATACCATCATTTCAAGGCAAATCCAATCCAGAAGCATACCTAGAATGGGAGAAGAAAATGGAGTTCATCTTTGACTGCCACTACTATTCTGAGGCAAAGAAGGTAAAATTGGCTGTAATTGAATTTTCTGATTATGCTATTACTTGGTGGGATCAGCTTGTTATAAACAGGAGACGCAATAGAGAGCGACCTATTGAGTCATGGGAAGAGATGAAGACCGTGATGAGAAAGCGATTTGTGCCAACTTACTACTACCGGGAGTTGTACAACAAGCTACAAAACCTTAAGCAGGGCAACCAGAGTGTAGAGGAGTACTATAAGGAGATGGAGGTTATGATGATTCGGGCTAATATAGAGGAGGATCGGGAGGCTACAATGGCAAGGTTTTTGGCGGGCTTGAACCGAGATATCCACAATGCCGTTGAGTTACAACATTATGTGGAGTTGGAGGACATGGTGCACATGGCTATTAAAATTGAGAATCAACTTATGAGGAGGGGCAGTAGCACACGGCCTAGCCAAAACCCGAGTACATCGGCTTGGAAAATCAACCAATGGAAGAGGGATGAGAAGCAATCCAACCCCAAGCCAAAGATCGAGCAAAAACAAGAGGTGGCCAGCCATGGGAATCAAGGTAAATCTGATTCTTCCACTACTCGGACTCGTGATATTAAATGTTTTAAATGTCAAGGCAGGGGTCATATAGCAAGCCAATGTCCGAACAAACGAGTTATGGTGGTGCGGGACAATGGAGACATTGAAACCGAGGAGGATTCGTACAATGATTCTATGCCTTCATTAGAGGATGCCGACGATGAGGAGTGCGCTGTCCAAGGAGAATTGTTGGTCACAAGGAGAGCTTTAAGTGTGCAAGCCAAAGAAGAAGATGAAGAGGTGCAACGGGAAAACATCTTCCACACTAGGTGCCACGTTCAAAACAAGGTATGTAGTGTGATTATTGATGGTGGGAGTTGTACAAATGTTGCTAGCACAACCATGGTAGAGAAGTTAGGCCTGCCAACAATTAAGCATCCTCGACCATATAAATTGCAATGGTTAAATGATACTGGTGAGGTAAAGGTGCATAAACAGGTGTTAGTTCCTTTACGCATTGGGAGATATGAAGATGAAGTTTTGTGCGATGTGGTTCCGATGCAAGCTGGGCACTTGTTATTAGGCAGACCATGGCAATTTGATCGGCGAGTTAAGCATGATGGTTTCACCAACAAGTACTCATTCGTTCACAATCAAAAGACGATCACTCTGGTTCCATTAACACCAAAACAGGTCTATGAAGACCAAGTGAGCTTACAGAGAGAAAGTGAGAAAAAAATGAAGAGCGAAGAAAAATCAAGAGTGGGAGTGCAGAGAGAGAGTTCGGCCAGTGAGAGAAAAAAAGAAGAGATGGCCGAGAAAAAGGAGAGCAAAGAGAGCAAGGGAGAGAAAATTGAGAGGGCTAAAAAGAATTCACAATCAGCCAATGAGAGAAAAGTAGAGAGAAAAACAAACTTTTATACAAGAAAGAGTGATGTGAGAAGAGCTTTGTTTTCTAATCAGCCGATGATTTTACTCATGTACAAGGAGGCGTTATTAAACACTAACGATCTTGATTCCACCTTGCATAGTTCTGTTGTTTCTCTTTTGCAGGATTATGAGGATATCTTTCCCGAGGAAACACCGCAAGGTTTACCTCCAATCCGCGGGATTGAATATCAAATCGACTTCATACCTGGAGCTACAATCCCAAACCGACCAGCCTATAGGAGTAATCCCGGGGAGACAAAGGAACTCCAACGGCAGGTAAATGAGTTGATGGAGAAGGGACACGTGAGAGAAAGCATGAGCCCGTGCGCCGTACCAGTTTTACTTGTGCCTAAGAAAGATGGGACTTGGAGGATGTGCGTTGATTGTCGAGCCATCAACAACATCACGGTAAAGTATCGACATCCCATTCCTCGCTTGGATGACATGTTAGATGAATTGCATGGTGCTTGTGTGTTTTCTAAAATTGATCTAAAGAGTGGATATCATCAAATTCGCATGAAAGAGGGAGATGAGTGGAAAACGGCTTTCAAAACAAAACAAGGCTTGTATGAGTGGTTGGTAATGCCTTTCGGTTTAACCAATGCGCCTAGCACATTTATGCGTTTAATGAACCATGTTTTGCGAGCTTTTATTGGAAAATTTGTCGTTGTTTATTTTGATGATATCCTTATCTATAGCAGCAATTTGGATGAACATATTGAACATTTGAAACTTGTTTTAGATGTTTTGCGGAAGGAAAAGTTGTATGCTAACCTCAAGAAATGTACCTTTTGCACAGATAAGCTTGTGTTTCTTGGTTTTGTTGTTAGTGCTCAAGGTGTTGATGAAGAAAAGGTGCGAGCCATCCAGGAGTGGCCGAGTCCAACTAGTGTGGGAAATGTACGGAGTTTTCATGGACTTGCTAGTTTCTACCGGCGGTTTGTGAAAGTTTCCAGTACTATAGCCGCACCACTGACTGAAGTCATCAAGAAGAATGTTGGGTTTAGATGGTGAGAAGAGCAAGAAAAGGCATTTCAGCTACTCAAGGAGAAGTTGACAAATGCTCCATTGTTATCTTTACCTAATTTTTCCAAAACTTTTGAGATTGAATGTGATGCTTCAGGTGTTGGAATTGGTGCTGTTTTAATGCAGGAAGGGAGACCAATAGCATATTTCAGTGAGAAGCTGAATGGGGCAACTCTTAATTACCCAACTTATGCTAAAGAGATGTATGCATTGGTTCGGGCATTAGAGACATGGCAGCACTACCTATGGCCTAAGGAGTTCGTGATTCACACTGATCATGAGTCCCTGAAACACTTGAAGGGCCAGCACAAGCTGAACAAAAGGCATGCTCGTTGGGTGGAATTCATAGAGACGTTTCCGTATGTCATTCGCTACAAGCAAGGTAAGGAAAACGTCGTTGCCGATGCACTTTCTCGCAGGTATATCTTAATCTCAACTCTTAATGCTAAACTACTGGGTTTTGAACACATTAAAGAGTTATATGCTGATGATCATGACTTTAGTACTGAGTATCAAGCTTGTGAGAGAATTGCTAGCGGTAAGTACTTTAGGCATGAGGGATACTTGTTTCGGGAGAATAAATTATGTGTGCCTAATTGTTCATTAAGAGATTTGCTAGTGAGGGAATCCCATGGGGGAGGATTGATGGGACATTTTGGAGTAATGAAGACTTTAGCTATGTTGCAGGAACACTTCTATTGGCCACATATGAAACGAGATGTTGAGAGGCTTTGTGGTAGATGTGTAACTTGTAGGCAGGCTAAATCAAGAGTGCAGGCCCATGGTTTATACACCCCTTTACCAATACCTAGTGAACCCTGGATTGATATTTCGATGGATTTTGTGTTAGGTTTGCCTAGGTCAAACGGGGAAGAGACTCAATATTTGTGGTCGTGGATAGGTTTTCAAAGATGGCTCATTTTATTCCATGCCACAAGACAGATGATGCTTCCAATGTTGCTGATTTGTTCTT
Source organism: Artocarpus heterophyllus (assembly GCA_025403435.1). NCBI lineage: Eukaryota > Viridiplantae > Streptophyta > Magnoliopsida > Rosales > Moraceae > Artocarpus > Artocarpus heterophyllus. Next base: position 31,085,367 of record CM046350.1, read on the forward strand.
TAGGGAAATTGTGAGACTTCATGGTATGCCTAGGACAATTGTTTCTGATAGGGACACCAAGTTCTTAAGCTACTTTTGGAAGACTTTGTGGGCTAAGTTAGGGACTAAGCTATTATTTTCAACTACTTGTCACCCACAAACCGATGGTCAAACAGAAGTTGTAAATAGAACCTTGTCTACTTTGTTGAGGGCTGTCATTAAAAAGAACATCAAAACATGGGAGGAGTGTTTACCACATGTTGAGTTTGCTTATAATCGATCTGTTCATTCTGCTACTCAATTTTCACCGTTTGAGATTGTTTATGGTTTTAATCCTTTAACTCCTTTGGATTTAATGCCATTACCTTTGTCTGAGCATGTGAATTTAGATGGAAAAAGAAAAGCTGATCTTGTTAAGCAGATACACGAGAAGGCAAGACTCAACATCGAGCGAAGGACTAAACAATATGCTGAACAAGCCAACAAAGGGCGTCACAAGCTCCTCTTTGAGCCCGGTGATTGGGTGTGGTTGCACTTACGCAAGGAACGATTTCCAGAACAAAGGAAATCCAAGCTATTGCCTAGAGGGGACGGTCCTTTTCAAGTTCTCGAAAGGATCAATGATAATGCGTACAAGCTAGACTTGCCAGGTGAGTATGGTGTATGTGCCTCCTTTAATGTTTCTGACCTAAGTCCTTTTGATGCAGGCGACGATTTGAGGACAGATCCTTCTCAAGAGGAGGGGAATGATGAGGACATCGTTAGCACAAGCAAGAGCACGTGGGAGACATATTCAGATCCAATTCAAGTTCCCATTGGTCCGGTTATGAGAGCTCGTGCGAAGAAGTTTAAAGAAACGCTTATTGGGCTGATTCAAGCAACTTGGGCTCAAGCTATTGCATGGAGGCCCATTGAGGGAATTGCGTGCGACAACCAGACCAATAAATGCGTGATTCAAGCTATAGAAGGGATTGAGTAATTTCCATTTCAGTTACTTTCCCATTTTGAGGCGACACATGGCGAGAAGAATCAGCTTTTGACCTTTTTAATGTCTAGTTTCCTTTATTTTCGTTTGTTTATTTCTATTATTGTAAAGTTTTTAAGCCATTAAGGACACTTACCTTATTTGCTTTAGATTAGGTGATTTGGTAATTGATTTGCCGAAATTCCATGGGGAATTAGGAGCTGAAAATTCGCATAGGAACCCCTATATATTGTAACGAATTTCATTCAATGGGAGGAGTAATAACACATAATTTTGAGGTTTAATTCTCTTTAGTTCCTAAACGAACTATTCGAACTTATCGGAAATTTCCGTGGCGTTCATAGACTTATCAATCAGTCCATCCATAGTTGATTGTGGCGTCCTCACATACCAAGACTTATCAATCAGTCCCTCCATAGCTGATTGTGGCGTCCTCACATACCAAGGTTCGAGCTTCTTGTTGGGCATCGGGTCGCGGTTCCATTCAAAATCGGTTAGAAATTTGATCTTGGAAACCAACTTCGGTTAGGGTCGCGTCAGTTCTTGGCGTGGTTCGTATCACCTAGTATGAAAAATGTTCTCACGTTGATGTTCTTCTTCCTCTTTGGCTTGCACACTAAGAGCTCATCGAATGACCAACAATTCACCTTGGGCAGCATACTCCTCCTCATCCACATCCTCCAATGGTGGCATGGAGTCCTCGTCCGATTCGTCGTCCGTAACAACCTCTCCGTCGTCCCGTAACACTATCACCCTTTAGTTCGGACATTGGTTTGAGATGTGCCCCTGCCTTGGCATTTGAAACATTTAATATCACGGTTTTGAGAAGTGGATGAATCATGTTTAACTTGGTTTGAAGGGCTAGCCGTCGCTGGTTTTGGCTCAAACTTAGGCCTAGCGACCGATACCAATTTCTCTTCTCTCTTCCCATCATTCAACTTCCATAAAGAAGGTCCCAAGCTAACATTGATACGTGAACTACCCCTCCTCTAGAGCTGCCGCTCTACCGTGATGGCTATTGGCACCATGTCTTCTAATTCTATGTAGTGTTGCATCTCCACCCTATCTTGAATGTTTAGATTTAGCCCTTGCAAAAATCTTGCCAAGGTTGCTTCTCGATCTTCTTCAACATTGGCTCGTATCATGGCTATTTCTATTTCTTGATAATATTCCTCCACACTCCTGTTTCCTTGTCTAAGTCCTTGCAACTTTTTGTACAACTTTTTCTTTTTGGATCCTCTTGATTTTTCTTTTCTTTTCTTCTTTTTTTTTTTTTGTGAAATTCAGCAAGAACAAAGACTAATAGACCAAGAAACACAAAACAGGAAGCTACAACCTAAACTTGAAGCCCAAGTGATGCAAGCAATGGAGCTGCACAAGTTAGGAGCCATGTTCGTGATCCCTTAAGCTGTTCAAGTGGTCCAATCATGAGATCTAAGGCCAAGCGATTCAAGGAAGGATTGAAAGGGCTCATTCAACAAGTTTGCGACGTGTCACATAAATAGAGCCCCAACATAGGCCCAAGTCAATCTCAAGAGAGCCTAGTCATGATGATTAAGGTTCTAGAAGATTCACATTGATGATGTACACGATTCCAGTAAATTGTGGGGCAGATTTTTAATTTCAGGAAACCTTCTATTTTGGATCGACACGTGGGTGCCATGTCATCAAGTTTGAGCCTCGTCATCAATTATTTTCCTGGTGCAATTTTTGTATTTTCTTAGTTGTCAAATTCGGTTTTGTTAGGCATAAAAACAAACCTGGATATTTTCCCTTTTTCTAGATTAGGATAGGTGTATTTTAAGGGATAAGATTAGCAACTTTCCTTTTTTGTTATTTTAGGGCTTAATTTCGCATAGGAAAGTGCCAATTAAGGGATTTTCTAAGTCAACCTTTGCTTAGGGATTCTTTTGGGCTGAAAATCATTCCCATATAATTGTAAACACTTTGTTATTTTGAGAATTCATCGATCAGATCATATTCATGAATTTTGTGAGGCCTTTTCTTGTGTTCTTGTTTTCTTGAGAAGACTCTTTGAACTTATCAAGATTAATCTTGTTGCGTTCAACAAACTGACTTATCATCTAGGGTTTTTAGTGTTCTTGAAATTCTAGGTGTGGCATCTTCCTATCCATGGTTCTTGGTTCGTGTCTCACTAGATTATAGGTCAAGGCTCAACAAACGTGTGTGTTAAGGGATTAAGGGTGTTCGAATTCCAAATTTGGTGTCTGGTCTTGTCGCGTTAGTTGGAGCCTAGGTTCCAAGGCAAGTTTGACTATCCTTTACCTTATGTTCTTGTTCTAGTTTAGTCAACTTTAGAGTCCTGAAAAAGAAACTCTAGTTTAAGGTCTAAAATTCTTGGCCGAATTGCTCCCTTCCTTTTCCTGTTCGAATTTTGCCAATTCCTTTTGCTTTGAATACTTGTCAATTAGTTTCCGTTTGATTTGAATTTGATTGTTCTCATTTGTTTCTCATTTATTTGTGCACACCTGCTCGTTTATGTGTTGATTCTAGTTTTACAAAAACAAAAAAAAAAAAAGGATGCAAAAAGAAAACAAAGAAAAATAAAAAAACAAAGAAAACAAGAAAAAGAAAAAAAAAAGAGGATCTGAAAAAAAAATGAATTTTTTTTTTTTTTGTTTTCATCTCTATAGGGTTCCACAAGCCCAGAACACACTTTGCTCCATAGCAAAAAAATAATAAAATAAAAATTTCAGCCATTCATTTTACACATTCTTGTGCTTTAGTATCTTTGTTATTACGTCTTCGTTTGTCATTCTATGTATTGCTTGTCAAATCATGTGGATTGTTTGGGTAGAGTCTGGTTTGTTTGAATTGCTACTTGAATCTTGTGTGTTTCTTTAGTCTGATTATGAATTTGAGAAGACACAATGAGTGGAAAAAAGGCAAGAGTGGTAAGAACATTAAGTTAAGAGCCAATTTGAGTGAAACACAAGTGTGAGGGAATCATTCTTGAGTGAAAAATGTGAGGGAGTGCTTGCGAGGTTTCTAACTTTTTATTGCAGAATTTAAACATGTCTTACAATCCAGAAGATAATTCAACTGAAGAGGTCCAACAACGAACCATTCCGAATCTACAGTTACAAGCTTTGTGGGGGAACTGAGACGGATTATGAGAGCTGAATTGGAACCTTTACATGAGAGAATGGATAGGTTGGAAGAGGGGATACGTAGGGGGTAGCAACAAAATAACCCCATTAGGCAACCTAGACGTGTACACCATGGTGAGCAACGGGGGTCATAGAGGATGATGATGACTGGGAGGAGTTTGATGATCCACCTAATAATTGGGGCAGGTTTGGGCGTGGTTTAGGGAACAGAGAAGATAGGCTAGGTAGGCAGAGGCGAGATGATAACTTAGGAAGCATCAAGGTGAAGATTCCGTCCTTCCAAGGGAAAAATGATCCTGAGGTGTATCTAGAGTGGGAAAAGAGGATGGAGATGGTCTTCAATTGCCACAACTACTCTGAGTTGAAAAAGGTAAAGCTCGCTACAATTGAATTCATTGACTATGCTATTGTTTGGTGGGATCAGTTGTTGAAGGATAGAAGAAGAAATGGAGAGCGAACTATTGAGACGTGGGAGGAAATGAAAGCAATCATGCACAGACGATTCATCCGGAGTTACTACCATAGGGAGCTGTACAACAAGCTCCAACGTCTTACACAAGGTAACAGGAGTGTTGATGAATATCATAAAGAGATGGAGGTCACCATGATCAGTGCAAATGTAGTGGAGCACCGGGAGGCCACTATGGCGAGGTTCTTACACTGTTTACAACGTGAGATTGCAGATGTGGTAGAAATGCAACATTATGTGGAGCTGATAGATATGGTGCACCAAGCCATCAAAGTAAAGTGGAGCAGCAGTTTAAGCGAAGAAACATGGCTCAGAGGGGATCTAGCATGGCTACCTCAAACACATGGAGACCAGCCCCTAAATGGGATGAATTTCCAGCAAACAAGCCAAAGACCGAGCCCTCTAAGGATGCCAAACAAGTTGCTGCACCTAAACAAGGTAATACTGAATTTCCTACCTCAAAATGTCATGAGATTAAGTGATTTAAATGTCAAGGCAGGGGTCACATATCTTGCGATTGTACAAACAAGAGAGTAATGGTGATTACAGCTCATGGAGAGATTGTTTTAGAGGATGAAGAAGAAGAAGAAGTAGATGACATGCCACCACTCGAAGATGCCTATGAAGGGGAGTGCGCTGTAGTTGGAGAGTCATTAGTGGCAAGACGAGCTCTCAGTGCACAGGCTAAAGAATAAGAGAATAATCAGCGAGAGAATTTCTTTCACATATGGTGTTTTGTGAATAACAAGGTTTGTACTGTGATAATGGATGGAGGAAGTGATATGAACCCACCAAACTCCACTCCAAAAGCTAGCTCATGAGGGGTGATACGAACCACGCCAAGAACTGACGTGACCCTAACCGAAGTTGGTTTCCAAGATCAAATTTCTAACCGGTTTTGAATGGAACCGCGACCCGATGCCCAACAAGAAGCTCGAACCTTGGTATGTGAGGACACCACAATCAGCTATGGAGAGACCGATTAATAAGTCTTGGTATGTGAGGACGCCACAATCAGCTATGGATGGACTGATTGATAAGTCAATGAACGCCACGAAAATTTCCGATAAGTTTGAATAGTTTGTTTAGGAACTAAAGAGAATTGAACCTCAAAATTATGTGTTATTACTTGTATCCCATTGAATGAAATTCATTACAATATATAGGGGTTCCTATGCGAATTTTCAGCTCCTAATTCCCATGGAATTTCGGGAAAATCGTTTACCAAATGTCAAATCTAAACGAAATAAGGAAAGTTCCCTTAATGGCTTAAAAGCCTTACAATAATAGAAATATCACAAATGCAAAAAGGAAACTAGACATTAAAAGGTAAATAAGCTGATTCTTCTCGCCATGTGTCGCCTCAAAACGGGAAAGTAATTGAAATGGAAATTACTCAATCCCTTCTAGAGCTTGAATCACGCATTTGTTGGTCTGGTTGTCGCATGCAATTCCCTCAATGGGCCTCCATGCAATAGCTTGAGCCAAAGTTGCTTGAATCAACCCAACAAGCGTTTCTTTAAACTTCTTCGCACGAGCTCTCGTAACCGAACCAATGGGAACTTGAATTGGATCTGAATATGTCTCCCACGTGCTCTTGCTTGTGCTAACGATGTCCTCATCATTCCCCTCCTCTTGAGAAGGATTTGTCCTCAAATCGTCGCCTGCATCAAAAGGACTTAGGTCAGAAACATTAAAAGAGGCACTTACACCATACTTACCTGGCAAGTCTAACTTGTACGCATTATCGTTGATCCTTTCGAGAACTTGAAAAGGACCGTCCCCTCTAGGCAATAGCTTGGATTTCCTTTGTTTTGAAAACCGTTCCTTGCGTAAGGGCAACCACACCCAATCACCGGGCTCGAAGACGCGCTTGTGACGCCCTTTATTGGCTTGTTCAGCATATTGTTTAGTCCTTCACTCGATGTTGAGCCTTGCCTTCTCGTGTATCTGCTTAACAAGATCATCTTTTCTTTTTCCATCTAAATTCACATGCTTAGACAAAGGTAATGGCATTAAATCCAAAGGAGTTAAAGGATTAAAACCATAAACAATTTCAAACAGTGAAAATTGAGTAGCAGAATGAACAGATCGATTATAAGCAAACTCAACATGTGGTAAACACTCCTCCCATGTTTTGATGTTCTTTTTAATGACAGCCCTCAACAAAGTAGACAAGGTTCTATTCACAACTTCTGTTTGACCATCTGTTTGAGGGTGACAAGTAGTTGAAAACAATAGCTTAGTCCCTAACTTAGCCCACAAAGTCTTCCAAAAGTAGCTTAAGAACTTGGTGTCCCTATCAGAAACAATTGTCCTAGGCATACCATGAAGTCTGACAATTTCCCTAAAGAACAAATCAGCAACATTGGAAGCATCATCTGTCTTGTGCCATGGAATAAAATGAGCCATCTTGGAAAACCTATCCACAACCACAAATATCGAGTCTCTTCCCCGTTTAGACCTAGGTAAACCTAACACAAAATCCATCGAAATATCAATCCAGGGTTCACTAGGTATTGGTAAAGGGGTGTATAAACCATGGGGCTGCACTCTTGATTTAGCCTGCCTACAAGTTACACATCTACCACAAAGCCTCTCAACATCTCTTTTCATATGTGGCCAATAGAAGTGTTCCTGCAAAATAGGCAAAGTCTTCAATACCCCAAAATGTCCCATCAATCCTCCCCCATGGGATTCTCTCACTAGTAAATCTCTTAATGAACAATTAGGCACACATAATTTATTCTCCCGAAACAAGTATCCCTCATGCTTAAAGTACTTACCACTAGCAAATCTCTCACAAGCTTGATACTCAGTACTAAAGTCACGATCATCAGCATATAACTCTTTAATGTGTTCAAAACCCAGTAGTTTAGCATTAAGAGTTGAGATTAAGACATACCTGCGAGAAAGTGCATCGGCAACGACGTTTTCCTTACCTTGCTTGTAGCGAATGACATACGGAAACGTCTCTATGAATTCTACCCAACGAGCATGCCTCTTGTTCAGCTTGTGCTGGCCCTTCAAGTGTTTCAGGGACTCATGATCGGTGTGAATCACGAACTCCTTAGGCCATAGGTAGTGCTACCACGTCTCTAATGCCCGAACCAATGCATACATCTCTTTATCATAAGTTGGGTAATTAAGAGTTGCCCCATTCAGCTTCTCACTGAAATATGCTATTGGTCTCCCTTCCTGCATTAAAACAGCACCAATTCCAACACCTGAAGCATCACATTCAATCTCAAAAGTTTTGGAAAAATTAGGTAAGGATAACAATGGAGCATTAGTCAACTTCTCCTTGAGTAGCTGAAATGCCTTTTCTTGCTCTTCTCCCCATCTAAACCCAACATTCTTCTTGATGACTTCAGTCAGTGGTGCGGCTATAGTACTGAAATCTTTCACAAACTGCCGGTAGAAACTAGCAAGTCCATGAAAACTCCGTACGTTTCTGACACTAGTTGGACTCGGCCACTCCTGGATGGCTCGCACCTTTTCTTCATCAACCTGTATACCTTGAGCACTAACAACAAAACCAAGAAACACAAGCTTATCTGTGCAAAAGGTACACTTCTTGAGGTTAGCATACAACTTTTCCTTCCGTAAAACATCTAAAACAAGTTTCAAATGTTCAATATGATCATCCAAATTGCTGCTATAGATAAGGATATCATCAAAATAAACAACGACAAATTTTCCAATAAAATCTCGCAAAACATGGTTCATTAAACGTATAAATGTGCTAGTCTCATTGGTTAAACCGAAAGGCACTACCAACCACTCATACAAGCCTTGTTTTGTTTTGAAAGCCGTCTTCCACTCGTCTCCCTCTTTCATGCGAATTTGATGATATCCACTCTTCAGATCAATTTTAGAAAACACACAAGCACCATGCAATTCATCTAACATGTCATCCAAGCGAGGAATGGGATGTCGATACTTTACTGTGATGTTGTTGATGGCTCGACGATCAACGCACATCCTCCAAGTCCCATCTTTCTTAGGCACAAGTAAAACTGGTACGGCGCACGGGCTCATGCTTTCTCTCACGTGTCCCTTCTCCATCAACTCACTTACCTGCCGTTGGAGTTCCTTTCTCTCCTCGGGATTACTTCTATAGGCTGGTCGGTTTGGAATTGTAGCTCCAGGTATGAAGTCGATTTGATGTTCAATCCCGCGGATTGGTGGTAAACCTTGCGGTGTTTCCTCGGGAAAGATTTCCTCATATTCCTGAAAAAGAGAAAGAATAGAACTATGCAAGGTGGAATCAAGATCGTTAGTTGATATGAACCCACCTACCATATGATATGAACCCACCTAACTCCACCCCAAAAGCTAGCTTGTGAGGGGAGGATTGTGAACTCATATATATAACACCCAAGACCACCCTCTCTAACCGATGTGGGACACATCATTCCCGATCCTTTTAGACTGCACGTCCTTGTGCCAACTCCGTCGTTAACCCACATGAGCAGCAGGGAACCTTTGTACATGCGCCCACCGACCAGTAGAGGTTCGACTCTGATGCCATATGATATGAACCCACCAAACTCTACCCCAAAAGCTAGCTTTTGGGGTGGAGTTAGGTGGGTCCATATCATAAGTGTTTAATAACGCCTCCTTGTACATGAGTAAAATCATCGGCTGATTAGAAAACAAAGCTTTTCTCACATCACTCTCTCTTGCATAAAAGTTTATTTTTCACTCTATTTTTACCTTATTGGCCAAATCTTCTTTTGTACTTGCTCTCTCAATGTTCTCTCCTTTGCTCTCCTTTTTCTCGGCCCCTCTATCTTTTTTCCTCTCTGGCCAAGCTCTCTCTCTGCACTCCAACACTCATTATTTTCGCTCCCTTTCTCTCTCTTTTTCTCATTCTCTCCTTTTTGTTCACTCTCCTTTTGTAACCAAACTTGATCTTCATGAACCTGTTTTGGTGCCATTGGTACAAGAGTGAATGGTCTCTGGTTGTGCACAAGAGAATATTTATTGGTGTAGCCATCATGTTTGACTCGATGATCAAATTGCCATGGTCGACCTAGTAACAAGTGCCCGGCTTCCATTGGAACTACATCGCACAAAACTTCATCTTCGTATCTACCAATGCGAAATGAAATTAATGCCTGTTTAGTTACCTTCACTTCACCACTATTATTCAACCATTGCAACTTGTAAGGTCGAGGATGTTTGGTCGTTTGTTAGCCCTAATTTGTCAACCATAGTACTGCTAGCAATGTTCGTACAACTCCCTCCATCTATTATCACACTACATACCTTGTTCTGCACGTGGCACCTAGTATGAAAAATGTTCTCACGTTGCTGTTCTTCTTCCTCTTTGGCTTGTACACTAAGGGCTCGTCGAGTGACCAACAATTCACCTTGGACAGCACACTCCTCCTCATCCACATCCTCCAATGGTGGCATGGAGTCCTCGTCCGATTCGTCATCCGTAACAACCTCTCCGTCGTCCCGTAACACCATCACCCTTTTGTTCAAACATTGGCTTGAGATGTGACCCCTGCCTTGGCATTTGAAACATTTAATATCACGGTTTTGAGAAGTGGATGAATCATATTTACCTTGGTTTGAAGGGCTAGCCGTGGCTGCTTTTGGCTCAAACTTTGGCCTAGCAACCGATTTCTCTTCTCTCTTCCCATAATTCGGCTTCCATGAAGAAGGTGACTAACTAACATTTGCACGTGAGCTACCCCTCCTCTTGAGCTACTGCTCTACTGTGATGGCCATGTGCAACATGTCTTCTAACTCTACATAGTGTTGCATCTCCACCCTATCTTGAATATCTGGATTTAGCCCTTGCAAAAATCTTGCCATGGTTGCTTCTCGATCTTCTTCAACATTGGCTCGTATCATGGCTATTTCCATTTCTTGATAATATTCCTCCACACTCCTATTTCCTTGTCTAAGTCCTTGCAACTTTTTGTACAATTCCCGATAGTAATGGCTGGGTACAAATCGCTTTCTCATCACCGTTTTCATCTCCTCCAATGTCTCAATCGGGTGTTCTCGGTTCTGTCGCCTATTCATTACCAACTGATCCCACCATACAACCGCATAATCAGAGAACTCAATTGCAGCAAGCTTAACTTTCTTTAACTCTGAATAGTTATGGCAATCAAACACTAGCTCCACTTTCTTCTCCCACTCTAGGTAAGCTCCGGGGTCATTTTTCCCTTGGAATGGCGGAATCTTCATTTTAATACCTCCCATATTATTGTCTTCCCGGTTCCTAGCTTCTCTATTCCCATTGCCACGCCTAAATCTGCCCCTCTTTATCGGTGGTTCCTCCAACTCTTCTAATTCATCTACCTCCGAAAGATCACATCCACCCCTCCACCTATTTTGCATGTTTTGTGGCTGCCTATTGCGTGTTCTAGCATCAACCTAATCTAATCTCTCATGAATGGGCTCTAGAGCTCGCATCAACAACCGTTCCATTTGCCTCATTAATGCTTGCAACTGAAGATTGGGAACGTTTTGTTGTGGAAGATCATCTTCGGCTTCTCTTTCTTGATTTGGATTCATTTTTTTTAAACATGCAAAACAACGTTAGATAATAAAGGACCTTACTTCTCTCCCTCACGTGTTTCACTCTATCACTTGGTCACTCCATTCACTCGTGTTTCACTCGAATAATTGGCTTTTACCCTTGAATGTTCTCACCACTCTTGTGATACGAACCACGCCAAGAACTGACGCGACCCTAACCAAAGTTGGTTTCCAAGTTGGTCTCCCTTCCTGCATTAAAACAGCACCAATTCCAACACCTGAAGCATCACATTCAATCTCAAAAGTTTTGGAAAAATTAGGTAAAGATAACAATGGAGCATTTGTCAATTTCTCCTTGAGTAGCTGAAATGCCCTTTCTTGCTCTTCTCCCCATCTAAACCCAACGTTCTTTTTGATCACTTCAGTCAGTGGTGCGGCTATAGTACTGAAATCTTTCACAAACCGCCGGTAGAAACTAGCAAGTCCATGAAAACTCCGTACGTTTCCCACACTAGTTGGACTCGGCCACTCCTGGATGGCTCACACCTTTTCTTCATCAACTTGTATACCTTGAGCACTAACAACAAAACCAAGAAACACAAGCTTATCTGTGCAAAAGGTACATTTCTTGAGGTTAGCATACAACTTTTCCTTCCGTAAAACATCTAAAACAAGTTTCAAATGTTCAATATGTTCATCCAAATTGCTGCTATAGACAAGGATATCATCAAAATAAACAACGACAAATTTTCCAATAAAAGCTCGCAAAACATGGTTCATTAAACGCATAAATGTGCTAGGCGCATTGGTTAAACCGAAAGGCATTACCAACCACTCACAAGCCTTGTTTTGTTTTGAAAGCCGTCTTCCACTCGTCTCCCTCTTTCATGCGAATTTGATGATATCCACTCTTCAGATCAATTTTAGAAAACGCACAAGCACCATGCAATTCATCTAACATGTCATCCAAGCGAGGAATGGGATGTCGATACTTTACTGTGATGTTGTTGATGGCTCGACAATCAACGCACATCCTCCAAGTCCCATCTTTCTTAGGCACAAGTAAAACTGGTACGGCGCACGGGCACATGCTTTCTCTCACGTGTCCCTTCTCCATCAACTCATTTACCTGCCGTTGGAGTTCCTTTGTCTCCTCAGGATTACTCCTATAGGCTGGTCGGTTTGGGATTGTAGCTCTAGGTATGAAGTCGATTTGATGTTCAATCCCGCGGATTGGAGGTAAACCTTGCGGTGTTTCCTCGGGAAAGATATCCTCATAATCCTGCAAAAGAGAAACAACAGAACTATGCAAGGTGGAATCAAGATCGTTAGTGTTTAATAATGCCTCCTTGTACATGAGTAAAATCAAATGCTGATTAGAAAACAGAGCTCTTCTCACATCACTCTTTCTTGCATAAAAGTTTGTTTTTCTCTCTACTTTTCTCTCATTGGCTGATTGTGAATTCTTTTCAGCCCTCTCAATTTTCTCTCCATTGCTCTCTTTGCTCTCCTTTTTCTCGGCCATCTCTTCTTTTTTTCTCTCACTGGCCGAACTCTCTCTCTGCACTCCCACTCTTGATTTTTCTTCGCTCCTCATTTTTTTATCACTTTCTCTCTGTAAGCTCACTTGGTCTTCATAGACCTGTTTTGGTGTTAATGGAACAAGAGTAATCTTCTTTTGATTGTGAACAAATGAGTACTTGTTGGTGAAGCCATCATGCTTAACTCGCCGATCAAATTGGCATGGTCTGCCTAATAATAAGTGCCCAGCTTGCATTGGAACCACATCGCACAAAACTTCATCTTCATATCTTCCAATGCGAAAAGGAACTAACACCTGTTTATGCACCTTTACCTCACCAGTATCGTTTAACCATTGCAATTTATATGGTCGAGGATGCTTAATTGTTGGCAGCCCTAACTTCTCTACCATGGTTGTGCTAGCAACATTAGTACAACTCCCACCATCAATAATCACACTACATACCTTGTTTTGAACGTGGCACCTAGTGTGGAAGATGTTTTCCCGTTGCACCTCTTCATCTTCTTCTTTGGCTTGCACACTTAAAGCTCTCCTTGTGACCAACAATTCTCCTTGGACAGCGCACTCCTCATCGTCGGCATCCTCTAATGAAGGCATAGAATCATTGTCCGAATCCTCCTCGGTTTCAATGTCTCCATTGTCCCGCATCACCATAACTCGTTTGTTCGGACATTGGCTTGCTATATGACCCCTGCCTTGACATTTAAAACATTTAATATCACGAGTCTGAGTAGTGGAAGAATCGGATTTACCTTGATTCCCATGGCTGGCCACCTCTTGTTTTTGGTCGATCTTTGGCTTGGGGTTGGATTGCTTCTCATCCCTCTTCCATTGGTTAATTTTCCAAGCCGATGTACTCGGGTTTTGGCTAGGACGTGTGCTACTGCCCCTCCTCATAAGTTGATTCTCAATTTTAATAGCCATGTGCACCATGTCCTCCAACTCCACATAATGTTGTAACTCAACGGCATTGTGAATTTCTCGGTTCAAACCCGCCAAAAACCTTGCCATTGTAGCCTCCCGATCCTCCTCTATATTAGCCCGAATCATCATAACCTCCATCTCCTTATAGTACTCCTCTACACTCCGGTTGCCCTGCTTAAGGTTTTGTAGTTTGTTCTACAACTCCCGGTAGTAGTAAGTTCATACAAATCGCTTCCTCATCACGGTCTTCATCTCTTCCCATGACTCAATAGGTCGCTCTCTATTTCGTCGTCTGTTTATAACAAGTTGATCCCACCAAGTAATAGCATAATCAGAAAATTCAATTACAGCCAATTTTACCTTCTTCGCCTCAGAATAGTAGTGGCAGTCAAAGATGAACTCCATTTTCTTCTCCCATTCTAGGTACGCTTTTGGATTGGATTTGCCTTGAAATGATGGTATCTTCATTTTTATGCCTCTCAAACTATCATCTTCCCGGTTCCTAACTCCTCTATCCCGTCCAAATCTTCGGTGACTACCCGCTGAATCTTCTCCTTCGTCAAACTCTTCCCCATCAATCCTAGAGTAGTCATCAACCTCTCCTCTAACCGAAACCCTTTCTCGCCTACGCGCATGAGGAACATGTTGTGGCTGTTCCACACGTGCATTCTCTATCCGGTCTATCCTCTCATGAAGCTGTCCTATCTCTCCCCTCAACAATCGCCTCATCTCCCCCATCATCGCTTCCATAAGAAGTTTTGGGTCTGCTGCACCCGAGGTACCCTCAATAGTGTTCTTGCTGTTGTTTGACATTTTCCAAGGACCTTACCACACTCCCTTACGTGTTTCACTCGTGAAATGGTTCACTCAATTTCACTCGTGCTTACACTCAATACTTTTGGCTTTTGTCCACTCAAAAGCTCTCGCCTCTATGCCTTTTTCCACTCTTTAATTCTCACTCAGTTCCTATAAAACTAGTCAAATCAATATCAAAAATTTCCTTGACAATTACAAATAGATTACCAAAGAGACAAGACTATAACAGAAACAAAAGGTTTAGGCTTTCAGAATCACACCCAAAAGGAACAAAATTTGAACAATTTTTTTTGGTCTATGCAAGGAATTCAATTTTGGATTCCTTAAACGATGAATAACAAGAATCTGAAATAAACCGACTTTGATAATGGAAATCAAAACTCACGAACAACTGAAACAAACATAAACTAACAGAACGGATAAGCAAAACCTGATTAGAACCTCGCTCTGATACCAAATGATACGAACCACGCCAAGAACTGACGCGACCCTAACCGAAGTTGGTTTCCAAGATCAAATTTTCTAACCGGTTTTGATTGGAACCGCGACCCGATGCCCAACAAGAAGCTCCAACCTTGGTAAGTGAGGACGCCACAATCAGCTTTGGAGAGACCGATTGATAAGTCTTGGTATGTGAGGACGCCACAATCAGCTATGGATGGACTGATTGATAAGTCAATGAACGCCACGGAAATTTCCGATAAGTTCGAATAGTTCGTTTAGGAACTAAAGAGAATTAAACCTCAAAATTATGTGTTATTACTTGTCCCCAATTGATTGAAATTCGTTACAATATATAGGGGTTCCTATGCGAATTTTCAGCCCCTAATTCCCATGGAATTTCGGGAAAATCATTTACCAAATGTCAAATCTAAACTAAATAAGGAAAGTTCCCTTAATGGCTTAAAAGCCTTACAATAATAGAAATAACACAAACGCAAAAAGGAAACTAGACATTAAAAGGTAAATAAGCTGATTCTTCTCGCCATGTGTCGCCTCAAAACGGGGAGGTAACTGAAATGGAAATTACTCAATCCCTTCTAGAGCTTGAATCACGCATTTGTTGGTTTGATTTTCGCTTGCAATTCCCTCAATGGGCCTCCATGCAATGGCTTGAGCCCAAGTTGCTTGAATCAGCCCAATAAGCGTTTCTTTAAACTTCTTCGCATGAGCTCTCGTAACCGGACCAATGGGAACTTGAATTGGATCTGAATAAGTCTCCCACGTGCTCTTGCTTGTGCTAACGATGTCCTCATCATCTTGGCTTTTTTTTTTTTAACTCGCTTATTCTCTCTTTCAGTTCTTTTGGAATTACACAAACAACAATAAAATCTATCCGGCAACAAATTCAGCAACACGTTTTGATACGCAGTTCAAAATGAAGCAATTTTTTTTTTTACTGTGAGGTGAGGTCATATTTGGACACCTGGACACTCAAACAAAGGAAATGAAACAAAAAAAATTTTAAGGAGGGTTTCCAGACTCTTTTTTTTTGGATCCTCTTGATTTTTCTTTTCTTTTCTTTTCTTTTTGTTTTTTTTTTCTTTTGTTTTCTTTTCTTCTTTTTCTTTTTTTTTTTTTGTGAAATTCGGCGAGAACAAGAATAATAAACCAAGAAACACAGAACAGGAAACTACCACCTAAACTCGAAACCCAAGCTACTAGTTACCCGAAACCAAACTAACCAACTTTTTTTTTTTTTGAACGGAATAGAACCTAAGTAATAAATTAGAATTCAAAAACAAATAAAGATAGACAAACCTGAGGCTAGAACCGAGGCTCTGATATCAAATGATAAGAACCTCGCCAATATACTGACGAAACCCGTTATCAATAAGAAGGAACCAAGACCGTTTCTACTCAGATTTGGATGAAAGTCACCGCGACCCGTTGCTTATATCAAGGCAAGAACCTTGGTATATCGAAGACGCCACAATCAAGGATGGAAGCTTGATTGATAAGTCAGGTTTGAATGCCCGGATTGATCCGATGAGTTCGTGTAGTTCGTCAAAGAACCAAAGAAAGCATTTTCTCTCTCAAAAAAATAAACATTCATTGATTCTCCATTAACCTTGGGAACGCCTATTTATAGGCCAAAATTACAAAGTGTTGCCCAAAAAGAAAAGTTGACAAATTCAAACATAATTACTAAGCCTAAAATAAAAACCAAAAGAAAGGAAAGTCTTAATCACTGATTTTCATCCATTTACACGCCCAACAATAAAAGGAAAGTGCAATTAATCCTCGTCAACAATTTGCATAAATGATTAGCTGCGTGTGTGCCAAAATGGGAAGGTTTCCGAAAGTCTTCCATTGACTTGATCTTGCAAAATTTGAGCTGATTTCAATCAGGCTTGACTCATCTGGATTCTTCTAGAACTTGGATCAAATTGACGCACCGTTGTGGTTGACGTGGGCCTGGGTCAATGGGCTTGCACAAATTTTCTTGATTCCAGATTTCGTGAATCAACCCATTTAGTGCTTCCTTGAATTTCTTAGCTCGGGCTCTTGTGACTGGTCCAACAGGAATTTGTATTGGGTCAACCACCTTCCATGCATTTGAGCTCCCTAAGTCTCTAAATCAGGAAGTTGCACAAATGTGGCCAGCACCGAGTTCATGAAGAAATTGGCGTTACCTACCTTGAAGCATCCAAGGCCATACTGGCTTCAATGGTTGAATGATTGTGGTGAGATCAAGGTTACTAGACTGGTGATGGTGGTGTTTTCTATTGGAAAGTATGAGGACAAGGTGCTTTGTGATGTTGTGCCCATGCATGCATGTCACCTCTTGTTGGGAAGACCGTGGCAGTTCGATCGACGAACCGCACATGACGGTTTCACCAATAGGTACTCTTTTACCATGAATAAACAGCCAATGTCACTTGTACCATTGACTCCAACACAAGTTCTTGAAGATCAATTAAAAATGCAAAGAGCGAGTGAAAAAGAAAAGAGAAAAAGAAGGAGGCTGAACATAAGAGGAAAGAAAAAGAGAGGAGAGAAAAAGAGAGTGTGAAAAATAAGAGAGAAAAAGAGAAAGGAGAGAGTTCAACCTTAATGTGTGCGAGAGAAGAGAAATACAATTTCATTGCAAAGAAAAGTGAGATCAAGAGAGCTTTAATTTCTCATCAGCCCCTTATAGTACTAATGTACAAAGAGGCCCTTGTAAACACTAATGATCTCGCTGGTTCTTTGCCAAGCAATGTTGTTTCCCTTTTGCAGGAGTTCGAGGATGTATTTCCTGAAGAGTTGTTTCAAGGCTTACCTCTAATTCGAGGAATTGAGCATCAAATTGTCTTCATACCTGGTGCTTCAGTTCCAAACCGGCCTGCCTATATGAGTAATCCTGAGGAGACAAGGTGATGAGGACATCGTTAGCACAAGCAAGAGCACCTGGGATGAGACATATTCAGATCCAATTCAAGTTCCCATTGGTCTGGTTACGAGAGCTTGTGCAAAGAAGTTCAAGGAAACACTTATTGGGCTAATTTAAGCAACTTGGGCTCAAGCTATTACATGGAGGCCCATTGAGGGAATTGAATGTGACATCCAGACCAACAAATGCATGATTCAAGCTATAGAAGGGACCGAGTAATTTCCATTTCAGTTACTTTTCGGTTTTGAGGCGATATGTGACAAGAAGAATCAGCTATTTACCTTTCAATGTCTAGTTTCCTTTTTGCATTTGTTTTATTTCTATTGTTGTAAGTTTTTAAGCCATTAAGGGAACTTACCTTATTTGCTTTAGATTAGACGTTTTGGTAATTGATTTGCCCGAAATTCTATGGGTAAATAGGAGCTAAAAATTTGCATAGGGGAACCACTATATATTGTAATGAATTTCATTCAATGGAGGATAAGTTTTAACACACAATTTGAGGTTTAATTCTCTTCAGTTCCTAAACGAACTATTCAAACTTATCGAAAAATTCCATGGCGTTCATAGACTTATCAATCAGTCCATCTACAGCTGATTGTGGCGTCCTCACATACCAAGGTTCGTGCTTCTTGTTAGGCATCGGGTCGCGGTTCTATTCCAAACCGGTTAGGAATTTTGATCTTGGAAACCAATTTTCGTTAGGGTCGCGTCAGTTCTTGGCGGGGTTCGTATCACAAGGGAACTTCAAAGGCAAGTAGGTGAGTTATTGGAGAAGGGATATGTGCATGAAAGCATGAGTCCTTGTGTGGTTCTGGTGTTGCTAGTGCCTAAGAAGGATGGGACATGGAGAATGTGCGTCGACTGCCGAGCCATCAACAACATTACGATAGAGTATCGTCATCCCATACCTAGACTAGATGATATGCTGGATGAACTACATGGTTCTTGTGTTTTTACCAAGATTGATCTTAAGAGTGGATATCACCAAATTAGGAAGAAAGAAGGTGATGAGTGGAAAACTGCATTTTAAACAAAATATGTTTGTATGAATGGTTAGTTATGCCTTTCAGATTAACTAATGCACCTAGAACTTTCATGAGACTTATGAACTATGTTTTGCGTGCTTACATTGGTCAATTTGTAGTTGTCTACTTTGATGATATCCTGATTTGTAGCAAAAACTTGGATGATCATGTTGAACATTTAAAACTTGTTTTAGATGTTTTAAGGAAAGAAAAGTTGTTTGCTAACTTCAAGAAATGTACCTTTTGCACAGATAAGCTTGTATTTCTTGGTTTTGTTTTGAGTGCGCAAGGTATACAGGTTGATGAAGAAAAGGTGAAGGCAATCCAAGATTCGCCAACTCCTACAACCATAGGGCAGGTGAGAAGTTTTCATGGCTTGGCTAGTTTCTACCGGCGTTTTGTTCAGGACTTTAGTAGTCTTGCCGCACCTTGAACTGAAGTCACCAAGAAGAATGTTCCATTTAAGTGGGCAGAGGAACAAGAAAAGGCATTCAAACTGATCAAGGAGAAGTTAACAAATGCACCTCTACTTGTTTTACCTAACTTCACTAAAACATTTGAAATTGAGTGTGATGCTTTAGGTACAGGTATTGGAGGCATTTTGTTGCAAGAAGGAAGACCGGTTGCATACTTTAGCGAAAAGTTGAGTGCGGTAGCTCTAAATTAACACACTTATGATAAGGTGATATATGCATTGGTTAGAACTTTAGAGACTTGGCAGCACTATCTTTGGCCGAATGAGTTTGTGATTCACATAGATCATGAATCCTTGAAATATTTGAAGGGGCACCACAAATTGAATAAACGCCATGCCAAGTGGGTAGAATTCATTGAGACATTCCCATATGTGATCAAATACAAGCTGATACGAACCACGCCAAGAGCTGACGCGACTCTAACCAAAAGTGCTTTCCAAGATCAAATTTCTAACCGGTTTTGGATGGAACCGCGACCCGATGCCCAACAAGAAGCACGAACCTTGGTATGTGAGGACGCCACAATCAGCTATGGAGAGACCGATTGATAAGTCTTGGTATGTGAGGACGCCACAATCAGCTATGGATTGACTGATTGATAAGTCAATGAACGCCACGGAAATTTCCGATAAGTTCGAATAGTTCGTTTAGGAACTAAAGAGAATTAAACCTCAAAATTATGTGTTATTACTTGTCTCCCATTGATTGAAATTCGTTACAATTATATAGGGGTTCCTATGCGAATTTTCAGCCCCTAATTCCCATGGAAATTTTGGGAAACTCATTTAACAAAAGTCAAATCTAGACTAAATAAGGAAAGTTCCCTTAATGGCTTAAAAGCCTTACAATAATAGAAATACCAGAAACGGAAAAAAGGAAACTAGACATTAAAAGGTCAAAACTGATTCTTCTCGCCATGTGTCGCCTCAAAATGGGAAAGTAACTGAAATGGAAATTACTCAATCCCTTCTATAGCTTGAATCACGCATTTATTGGTCTGGTTGTCGCATGCAATTCCCTCAATGGGCCTCCATGCAATAGCTTGAGCCCAAGTTGCTTGAATAAGCCCAATAAGTGTTTCTTTAAACTTCTTCGCACGAGCTCTCGTAACCGGACCAATGGGAACTTGAATTGGATCTGAATATGTCTCCCACGTGCTCTTGCTTGTGCTAGTGATGTCCTCATCACAAGCAAGGTAAGGAAAACGTAGTTGCCGATGCATTATCACGCAGGTACGCATTACTTTCAACTCTTGATGCTAAGTTGCTTAGATTTGAGTACATTAAAGAATTGTATGCATTGGATTCTGATTTTGGAGTTGTGTTTAAAGATTGCACAAAGGGGGCATGTGGGAAATACTATTTACATGAGGGTTTCTTGTTTCGAGAAAATAAACTTTGAATTCCTTATTCTTCTTTGCATGAGTTGTTAGTTAGGGAGGCACATGGCGATGGTTTGATTGGGCACTTTGGAATAGCTAAGACTTTAGGTGTCTTCCATAAGCATTTCTTTTGGCCACATATGAAGCGTGATGTTGAGAGGATTTGTGGGAGATGCATTACATGTAGACAAGCTAAGTTAGGCTGCAACCACATGGGTTATATACTCCACTTCCTATTCCTAGAGAACCTTGGGTTGACATCTCTATGGACTTTGTGTTGGGGTTACCTAGGACAAAGAGGGGGAGACACTCTGTGTTTGTGGTAGTTGATAAGTTTTCTAAGATGGCACACTTTTTTGCATGTCATAAAACCAATGACGCATCACATATAGCCGATTTGTTTTGTCAAGGAGATTGTTAGGTTGTATGGCATGTGATAAGAACCTCGTCAATATACTGACGAAACCCGTTATCAATAAGAAGGCACCAAGATCGTTTCTACTAAGATTTGGATGGAAGTCACCGCGACCCGTTGCTTATATCGAAGCAAGAACCTTGGTATATCGTAGATGCGACAATCAAGGATGGAAAGTTTGATTGATAAGTCGGGGTTAAACGCTCGGATTGATCCGAAGAGTTCGTGCAGTTCGTCAAAGAACCAAAGAAAGAATTATTTCTCTCAGAAAATAAACATTCATCTCTTCATTAACCTTTGAAACGCCTATTTATAGGCCAAAATTACAAAGTGTTGCCCAAAAAGAAAAGTTGACAAATTCAATCATAATTACTAAGCCTAAAATAAAAACCAAAAGAAAGGAAAGTCTTAATGGTTGATTTTCAGCCATTTACACGCCAACAATTAAAGAAAAGTGCAAATAATCGTGATACGAACCACGCCAAGAACTGATGCGATCCTAACCCAGATTGGTTTCCAAGATCAAACTCCTAACTGGTTTTGAATGGAACCGCGACCCGATGCCCAACAAGAAGCACGAACCTTGGTATGTGAGGACGCCACAATCAGCTATGGAGAGACCGATTGATAAGTCTTGGTATGTGAGGACGCCACAATCAGCTATGGATGGACTGATTGATAAGTCTATGAACGCCACGGAAATTTTCGATAAGTTCGAATAGTTCGTTTGGGAACCAAAGAGAATTAAACCTCAAAATTATGTGTTATTACTTGTGTCCCATTGAATGAAATTCGTTACAATATATAGGGGTTCCTATGCGAATTTTCAGCTCCTAATTCCCCATGGAATTTCGGCAAATCAATTACCAAATCACCTAATCTAAAGCAAATAAGGTAAGTGTCCTTAATGGCTTAAAAACTTTACAATAATAGAAATAAACAAACGAAAATAAAGGAAACTAGACATTAAAAAGGTCAAAAGCTGATTCTTCTCGCCATGTGTCGCCTCAAAATGGGAAAGTAACTGAAATGGAAATTACTCAATCCCTTCTATAGCTTGAATCACGCATTTATTGGTCTGGTTGTCGCATGCAATTCCCTCAATGGGCCTCCATGCAATAGCTTGAGCCCAAGTTGCTTGAATCAGCCCAATAAGCGTTTCTTTAAACTTCTTCGCACGAGCTCTTGTAACCGGACCAATGGGAACTTGAATTGGATCTTAATATGTCTCCCTCGTGCTCTTGCTAGTGCTAACGATGTCCTCATCAGATAGAGGAGTTAGGAACTGGGAAAATGATAGTTTCAGAGGCATAAAAATGAAGATACCATCATTTCAAGGCCAATCCAATCCAGAAGCGTACCTAGAATGCGAGAAGAAAATGGAGTTCGTCTTTGACTGCCACAACTATTTTGAGGCAAAGAAGGTAAAACTGGCTGTAATTGAATTTTCTGAATATGCTATTACCTGGTGGGATCAGCTTGTTATAAATAGGGGACGAAATAGAGCGCGCCCTATTGAGTCATGGGAAGAGATGAAGACTTTGATGAGGAAGCGATTTGTACTAGCTTACTACTACCGGGAGTTGTACAACAAACTACAAAATCTTAAGCAAGGCAACCGGAGTGTGGAGGAGTACTATAAGGAGATGGAGGTTATGATGATTCGGGCAAATATAGAGGAGGATCGGGAGGCTACAATGGCAAGGTTTTTGGTGGGCTTGAACCGAGATATTCACAATGCTGTTGAGTTACAACATTATGTGGAGTTGGAGGACATGGTGCACATGGCTATCGAAATTGAGAATCAACATATGAGGAGGGGCAGTAACACACGTCCCAGCCAAAACCCGAGTACATCCGCTTGGAAATGAACCAATGGAAGAAGGATGAGAAGCAACCCAACACCAAGCCAAAGACCGAGCAAAAACAAGAGGTGGCCAGCCATGGGAATCAAGGTAAATCCGATTCTTCTACTAATCAAAATCATGATATTAAATGTTTTAAATGTCAAGGCATGGGTCACATAGCAAGGCAATGTCCGAACAAACAAGCTATGGTGATGCAGGACAATGGGGAGATTGAAACCGACGATGATTCGGACAATGATTCTATGCCTTCATTAGAGGATGCCGATGATGAGGAGTGCGCTGTATAAGGAGAATTGTTGGTTACAAGGAGAGCTTTAAGTGCACAAGCCAAAGAAGAAGATAAAGAGGTGCAACGGGAAAACATCTTCCACACTAGATGCCACGTCCAAAAACAAGGTATGTAGTGTGATTATTGATGGTGGGAGTTGTACTAATGTTGCTAGCACAACCATGGTAGAGAAGTTAGGGCTGCCAACAATTAAGCATCCTCGACCATATAAATTGCAATGGTTAAATGATAGTGGTGAGGTAAAGGTGCGTAAGCAAGTGTTAGTTTCTTTTCGCATTGGAAGATATGAAGATGAAGTTTTGTGCAATGTGGTTCCGATGCAAGCCGGGCACTTGTTATTGGCAGACCATGGCAATTTGATCGGCGAGTTAAACATGATGGTTTCACCAACAAGTACTCCTTTGTTCACAATCAAAAAATGATCACTCTTGTTCCGTTAACACCAAAACAGGTCTATGAAGACCAAGTGAGTTTATAGAGAGAAAGTGATAAAGAAATGAAGAGTGGAGAAAAATCAAGAGTGGGAGTGCAGAGAGAGTTCGGCAAGTGAGAGAAAAAAAGAAGAGATGGCCGAGAAAAAAGAGAGCAAAGAGAGCAAGGGAGAGAAAATTGAGAGGGCTGAAAAGAATTCACAATTAGCCAATGAGAGAAAAGTAGAGAGAAAAACAAACTTCTATGCAAGAGGAAGTGAAATTAAAAGGGCCTTGTTTTCAAATCAGCCAATGATTGTACTTTTGTACAAAGAGGCGCTTTTAATCACTAACGAACTTGACCCTACATTGCCTAGTTCTGTTGTTTCTCTATTGTAGGAATTCGAGGATGTATTTCCAGATGAGGATGTTCGGGTAATAGAACATCATATTGATTTTGTACCTAGCGCTTCCATTCCAAACCGACCGGCTTATAGAAGCAACCCAGAGGAGACAAAGGAGCTTCAAAGGCAGGTCAGAGAGTTGATGAAAAAGGGGTACGTGAGAGAAAGTATGAGCCCGTGCGCTGTTCCAGTCTTACTTGTGCCTAAGAAGGATAGGACATGGAGGATGTGCATAGATTGCAGAACCATTAACAATATCACGGTAAAGTATCACCTTCTTATTCCTCGTTTAGATAATATGTTGGATGAATTGCATGGTGCTTCTGTGTTCTCAAAAATTGATTTGAAAAGTGGATACCATCAAATACACATGAAAGAGTGTGATGAATGGAAAACTGCCTTTAAGACAAAATATGGACTGTATGAGTGGTTAGTAATGCCATTTGGTTTAACTAATGCTCCAAGTACATTTATGCGTTTAATGAATCATGTATTATGTGCATTTATTGGCAGCTTTGTTGTTGTGTATTTTGATGATATACTCATTTATAGGAAAGACATGGACCAACATGTAGTGCATTTAAAATCTGTTTTGGATGTGCTTAGAAAGGAGAAGTTGTATGCTAACCTCAAGAAGTGTACCTTTTGCACAGATAAGCTTGAGTTTCTTGGTTTTGTTGTTAGTGCTCAAGGTGTACCGATGTGTCCCACATCAGTTAGAGAGGGTGGTCTTATGTGTTATATATATGGGTTCACAATCCTCCCCTCACGAGTTAGCTTTTGGGGTGGAGTTAGGTGGGTTCCTATCATATGGTATCAGAGCCAAACCTCTGCTGGTCGGTGGGCGCATGTACAAAGGTTCCATGCCGCTTGTGTGGGTTAACGACGGAGTTGGCACGAGGACGTGCAATCTAAAGGGGTCGGGAATGATGTGTCCCACATCGGTTAGAGAGGGTCATCTTGGGTGTTATATATATGGGTTCACAATCTTCCCGTCACGAGCTAGCTTTTGGGGTAGAGTTAGGTAGGTTTATATCATATACAGGTTGATGAAGAAAAGGTGCAAGCCATCCAGGAGTGGCCGAGTCCAACTAATGTGGGAAACGTACGGAGTTTTCATGGACTTGCTAGTTTATACCGGCGGTTTGTGAAAGATTTCAGTACTATTGCAGCACCACAGACTGAAGTGATCAAGAAGAATGTTGGGTTTAGATGGGGAGAAGAGCAAGAAAAGGCATTTCTGTTAATCAAGGAGAAGTTGACTAATGCTCCATTGTTATCTTTACCTAATTTTCCCAAAACTTTTGAGATTGAATGTGATGCTTCAGGTGTTGGAATTGGCGCTGTTTTAACGTAGGAAGGGAGACCAGTAGCATATTTTAGTGAGAAGCTGAATGGGGCAACTCTTGATTACCCAACTTATGATAAAGAGATGTATGCATTGGTTCGGGCATTAGAGACGTGACAGCACTACCTATGGCCTAAGGAGTTCGTGATTCACATCGATCATGAGTCCCTAAAACACTTGAAGGGCCAGCACAAGCTGAACAAGAGGCATGCTCGTTGGGTGGAATTCATAGAGACGTTTTTGTATGTCATTCGCTACAAGCAAGGTAAGGAAAACGTCGTTGCTGATGCACTTTCTTGCAGATATGTCTTAATCTCAACTCTTAATGCTAAACTACTGGGTTTTGAACACATTAAAGAGTTATATGCTGATGACCGTGACTTTAGTACGGAGTATCAAGCTTGTGAGAGATTTGCTAGTGGTAAGTACTTTAGGCATGAGGGATACTTGTTTTGGGAGAATAAATTGTGTGTGCCTAATTGTTCATTAAGAGATTTGCTAGTGAGAGAATCCCATAGGGGAGGATTGATGGGACATTTTGGAGTAATGAAGACTTTGGCTATGTTGCAGGAACACTTCTATTGGCCACATATGAAATGAGATGTTGAGAGGCTTTGGGGTAGATGTGTAACTTGTAGGCAGGCTAAATCAAGAGTGCAGCCCCATGGTTTGTACACCTCTTTACCAATACCTAGTGAACCCTGGATTGATATTTTGATGGATTTTGTGTTAGGTTTGCCTAGGTCTAAACGGGGAAGAGACTCGATATTTGTGGTCGTGGATAGGTTTTCCAAGATGGCCCATTTTATTCCATGCCACAAGACAGATGATGCTTCCAATGTTGCTAATTTCTTCTTTAGGGAAATTGTGAGACTTCATGGTATGCCTAGGACAATATTTTTTGATAGGGACACCAAGTTCTTAAGCTACTTTTGGAAGACTTTGTGGGCTAAGTTAGGGACTAAGCTATTGTTTTCAACTACTTGTCACCCTCAAACAGATGGTCAAACAGAAGTTGTGAATAGAACCTTGTCTACTTTGTTGAGGGCTGTCATTAAAAAGAACATCAAAACATGGGAGGAGTGTTTACCACATGTTGAGTTTGCTTATAATCGATCTGTTCATTCTGCTACTCAATTTTCACTGTTTGAAATTGTTTATGGTTTTAATCCTTTAACTCCTTTGGATTTAATGCCACTACCTTTGTCTGAGAGTGTGAATGTAGATGGAAAAAGAAAAGCTGACCTTGTTAAGCAGATACACAAGAAGGCAAGACTCAACATCGAGCGAAGGACTACACAATACGCTGAACAAGCCAACAAAGGGTGTCACAAGCTCGTCTTTGAGCCCGACAATTGGGTGTGGTTGCACTTACGCACGGAACGGTTTTTGGAACAAAGAAAATCCAAGCTATTGCCTAGAGGGGACTGTCCTTTTCAAATTCTTGAAAGGATCAATGATAATGCATACAAGCTAGACTTGCCATGTGAGTATGGTGTAAGTGCCACCTTTAATGTTTCTAATCTAAGTCCTTTTGATGCAGGCAATGATTTGAGGACAAATCCCTCTCAAGAGGAGGGGAATGATGAGGACATCGTTAGCACAAGCAAGAGCATGTGGGATGAGACATATTCAGATCCAATTTAAGTTCCCATTGGTCTGGTTATGAGAGCTCGTGCGAAGAAGTTCAAGGAAGCGGTTAGTGGGCTGATTCAAGCAACATGGGCTCAAGCTATTGCATGGAGGCCCATTGAGGGAATTGCATGTGACTTCCAGACCAACAAATGCATGATTCAAGTTCTAGAAGGGACCGAGTAATCATGTTTGCAGAATAAACAAGTGATTAGCACCATATGGTTGCAAATAATCAAGCTACTTTCCATTTTAGTTATTTTCCCATTTTGAGGTGACAAGTGGCAAGAAGAATTAGCTATGTACCATTTTAATGTCTAATTTCCTTTCTCTTTTTTTAGAAAACATGCGTTTCTTTTATTTCCTATTATTGTAAGGCTTTTAAGCCATTAAGAGAACTTACCTTATTTGCTTTAGATTAGACCTTTTTCTTTGGTAATTAATTTGCCCAAAATTCCATGGGCAATTAGGAGCTGAAAATTCATAAAGGGGAAACCCCTATATATTGTAACGAATTTCAATCAATGGGTACAAGTTTTTACACACAATTTGAGGTTTTAATTCTCAGCTGTTCCTAAACGAACTATTCAAACTTATCAAAAAATTCCGTGGCGTTCATAGACTTATCAATCAGTTCATCCATAGCTGATTGTGGCGTCCACACATACCACGGTTCGTGCTTCTTGTTAGGTATCGGGTAGCAGTTCCATTCAAAACAGATTAGGAATTTTGATATTGGAGACCAATTTTGGTTAGGGTCGCGTCAGTTCTTAGCAGGGTTCCTGTCAGCATTGGTAGATATGAAGACAAAGTTTTATGCGATGTAGTCCCAATGGAAGCTGGGCACTTGTTACTAGGTCGACCATGGCAATTTGATCGTCAAGTCAAACATGATGGCTACACAAATGATATGAACCCACCTAACTCCACCCCAAAAGCTAGCTCGTGAGGGGAGGATTGTGAACCCATAAATATAACACCCAAGACCACCCTCTCTAACCGATGTGGGACACTTCATTCCCGACCCCTTTAGACTGCACGTCCTCGTGCCAACTCCGTCGTTAACCCACACGAGCGGCAGGGAAGCTTTGTACATGCGCCCACCGACCAGGAATGGTTTGGCTCTGATACCATATGATATGAACCCACCTAACTCCACCCCAAAAGCTCGCTTGTGAGGGGAGGATTGTGAACTCATATATATAATACCCAAGACCACCCTCTCTAACCGATGTGGGACACTTCATTCCTGACCCCTTTAGACTGCACGTCCTCGTGCTAACTCCGTTGTTAACCCACACGAGCGGCAGGGAACCTTTGTACATGCTTCCACCGACCAGGAAAGGTTTGGCTCTGATACCATATGATATGAACCCACCTAACTCCACCCCAAAAGCTAGCTTGTGAGGGGAGGATTGTGAACCCATATATATAATACCCAAGACCACCCTCTCTAACCGATGTGGGACACTTCATTCTCGACCCCTTTAGACTGCACGTCCTTGTGCTAACTCCGTCGTTAACCCACACGAGCGGCAAGGAACCTTTGTACATGCGCCCACCGACTAGTAGAGGTTTGGCTCTAATACCATATGATATGAACCCACCTAACTCCACCCCAAAAGCTAGCTCGTGAGGGGAGGATTGTGAACCCATATATATAACACCCAAGACCACCCTCTCTAATCGATGTGGGACACATCAACAAATAAATATTCTCTCGTGCATAACCAGATACCATTCACTCTTGTACCAATGACACCTAAACAGGTTCATGAAGATCAAGTTTGGTTACAAAAGGAGATTGAACAAAAAAGAGAGCATGAGAAAAAGAGAGAGAGAGGGAGTGAAAAAAATGAGTGTTGGAGTGTAGAGAGAGAGTTCAGCCAGAAAGGAAAAAAAGATAAACGGGCCAAAAAAAGGAGAGAAAAGGAGAGAAAATTGAGAGAGCCAATACAAAAGAAGATTTGGCCAATGAGGTAAAAATATAGAGAAAAACAAACTTTTATGCAAGAGAGAGTGATGTGAGACGAGCTTTGTTTTCTAATCAGCTGATGATTTTACTCATGTACAAGGAGGCGTTATTAAACACTAACGATCTTGATTCCACCTTGCATAGTTCTGTTGTTTCTCTTTTGCAGGATATGAGGATATCTTTCCCGAGGAAACACCGCAAGGTTTACCTCTGATGTGTCCCATATTGGTTAGAGAGGGTGGTCTTGTGTGTTATATATATGGGTTCACAATCCTTCCCTCACGAGCTAGCTTTTGGGGTAGAGTTAGGTGGGTTCATATCATATGGTATCAGAGCCAAACCTCTGCTGGTCAGTGGGCGTATGTACAATGGTCCCCTACAGCTCGTGTGGGTTAACGACAGAGTTAGCACAAGAACGTGCAGTCTAAAGGGGTCGGGAATGATGTGTCCCACAGCGGTTAGAGAGGGTGGTCTTGGGTGTTATATATATGGGTTCACTGATACGAACCCTACCAAGAACTGACGCGACCCTGACCAAAATTGGTTTCCAAGATCAAATTCCTAACTAGTTTTGAATAGAACCGTGACCCGATGCCTAACAAGAAGCACGAACCTTGGTATGTGATGACGCCACAATCAGCTGTGGATGGACTGATTGATAAGTCTTGGTATGTGAGGACGCCACAATCACTATGGATGGACTGATTGATAAGTCTATGAACGCCACAGAATTTTCCGATAAGTTCGAATAGTTCATTTAGGAACCAAAGAGAATTAAACCTCAAATTGTGTGTTAAAACTTATTCCCCATTGAATGAAATTCGTTACAATATATAGGGGTTCCCCTATGCGAATTTTCAGCTCCTAATTGCCCATGGAATTTTGGGCAAATCAATTACCAAACGTCAAATCTAAAGCAAATAAGGAAAGTTCCCTTAATGGCTTAAAAGCCTTACAATAATAGAAATAAAACGAACGCAAAAAGGAAACTAGACATTAGAAAGTAAATAGCTTATTCTTCTCGCCACGTGTCGCCTCAAAACAAGAAAGTAACTGAAATGGAAATTACTCGATCCCTTCTAGAGCTTGAATCATGCATTTGTTGGTCTGGATGTCACATGCAATTCCCTCAATGGGCCTCCATGCAATAGCTTGAGCCCAAGTTACTTGAATCAGCCCAATAAGCGTTTCTTTGAACTTCTTCGCATGAGCTCTCGTAACCGGACCAATGGGAACTTGAATTGGATCTGAATATGTCTCATCCCACGTGTTCTTGCTTGTGCTAACGATGTCCTCATCATTCACAATCCTTCCCTCACGAGCTAGCTTTTGGGCTGGAGTTAGGTGGGTTCATATCAACCTCAAATCTGTAGGATTGAACATCAAATCGACTTCATACCTGGAGCTACAATTCCAAACCGACCAGCCTATAGGAGTAATCCCGAGGAGACAAAGGAACGTCAACGACAGGCAAGTGAGTTGATGGAGAAGGGGTACGTGGGAGAAAGCATGAGCCCATGCACCGTACCAGTTTTACTTGTGCCTAAGAAAGATGGGACTTGGAGGATGTGCATCGATTGTTGAGCGATCAACAACATCACGGTAAAGTATCGACATCCCATTCCTCGCTTGGATGACATGTTAGACGAATTGCATGGTGCTTGTGTATTTAGTAAAATTGATCTAAAAACTGGATATCATCAAATTCGCATGAAAGAGGGAGACGAGTTGAAGACGACTTTCGAAACAAAACCAGGTTTGTATGAGTGGTTGGTAATGCCTTTCAGTTTAACCAATGTGCCTAGCACATTTATGCATTTAATGAACCTGTTTTGCGAGCTTTTATTGGGAAATTTATCGTTGTTTATTTTGATGATATCCTGATCTATAGCAGCAACTTGGACTATCATATTGAACTTTTGAAACTTGTTTTAGATGTTTTACGGAAGGAAAAGTTGTATGCTAATCTTAAGAAGTGTAACATTTGCACGGATAAGCTTGTATTTCTTGGTTTTGTTGTTAGTACTCAAGGTATACAGGTCGACGAAGAAAAGGTTAGGGCTATCCAAGAATGGCCAAGTCCCACAAGCATTGGAGAAGCAAGGAGTTTTCATGGACTTGCCAGCTTTTACCATTGGTTTGTAAGGGATTTCAGTACTTTAGCTGCACCACTCACAGAAGTAATCAAGAAGAACGCTGAGTTCAAGTGGGGCAAAGAACAAGAGAAGGCGCTTCAGCTTATTAAGCATAAGCTTACTCATGCTCCTTTACTTGCTTTACCTGATTTTTCTAAAACATTTGAAATTGAATGTGATGCTTCTGGTGTAGGTATAGGTGCTATGCGGATGCAAGGATGATGGCCAATCGCGTATTTCAGTGAAAAATTGAGTGGGTCAACACTAAATTACCTAACTTATGACAAGGAGTTGTACGCGTTGGTTCAACCATTAAAGACTTGGCAACACTACCTATGGCCCAAGGAATCCGTGCTTCACACTGATCACGAGTCATTGAAACATCTGAAGGGACAACAAAAGTTGAACAAGAGGCATGGCGGCTGGGTGGAAATCATTGAGACATTTCCTTAAGTCATCCGATATAAGCAAGGTAAGGAGAATGTCGTTGCGGATGCACTTTCTCACAAGTACACATTACTTTCTATCCTTGATGCTAAACTGCTTGGTTTTGAGCATATTAAGGATTTATACCCTTTAGACCAAGATTTTAGTGAGGAGTATCGAGCTTGTGAGAAAAACGCAATGGATAAATTTTATAGACATGGTGGATTTTTGTTTCGGGAGAATAAGCTTTGTGTGCCTAATTGTTCTTTGAGAGATTTGTTAGTGAGGGAATCCCATGGTGGCGGATTGATGGGGCATTTTGGAATTGCTAAAACTTTAGCTATTTTGCAGGAACACATCTTTTGGCCACACATGAAAAAGGATGTTGAAAGGATGTGTGGTAAATGTGTCACGTGTAGGCAGGCTAAATCGAGAGCACAGCCCCATGGTTTACACACACCTTTGCCAATTCATAGTGAGCCTTGGATTGATATTTCAATGGACTTTGTGTTAGGTTTACCTAGGACCAAACGTGGGAAGGATAGTGTGTTTGTAATTGTAGATCGATTTTCTAAGATGGCACATTTTATTCCCTGTCATAAAACTAATGATGCATCACATGTTGCTGAATTGTTCTTTAGAGAGATTGTGAGAATACATGGCATGCCTAGGATAATTGTTTCAGATAGAGATGCTAAGTTCTTGAGCTACTTTTGGAAGACTTTGTGGAGTTAGTTAGGTACTAAGCTGTTGTTTTCCACTAGTTGCCACCCACAAACTGATGGTCAAACTAAGGTAGTAAATAGGACTTTGTCAACCTTATTAAGAGCAATCATCAGTAAGAACATTAAAACATGGGAAGACTGTTTACCACATGTTGAGTTTGCATATAATCGTTCTGTCTATTTTGCTACTAAGTATTCACCTTTTGAAATTGTTTATGGTTTTAATCCTTTGTCACCTTTGGATTTATCACCACTACCTGTTTCTGAGCGTGTTAATTTAGATGGCAAAAGGAAGGCTGACTTTGTTAAACAGATTCATGAGAAAACAAGACTCAACATTGAGCGAAGAACGGAACAATATGTAAAGCAAGCCAACAAGGGACGACACAAGCTGATTTTCAAACCTGGAGACTAGGTGTGGTTGCACTTCAGAAAGGAGCATTTTCCATAACAAAGAAAGTAAAAGTTGTTACCGCGGGGAGATGGTCCATTTCAAGTCCTTGAACGAATTAATGACAACGCTTATAAGTTGGATTTGCCAGGTGAGTATAATGTAAGTGCTACCTTCAATGTTTTTGATTTGAGTCCTTTTGATGCAGAGTCTGATTTGAGGACAAATCCTTATGAAGAGGAGGGGAATGATAGAGACGTGGGGAGTTCAAATGCAAGGAAGGTGGCTGACCCAATACAAGTTCCTGTTGGACCAATCACAAGAGCCCGAGCTAAGAAATTCAAGGAATCACTAAATGGGCTGATTCACGAAATTTGGAAATAAGTAAATTTGTGCAAGCCCATTGACCTAGGCCCACCTCAACCAGAAAGGTGCATTAATTCGATCCAAGTTCTATAAGAATTCGGATGAGTCAAGCTTGAAATCAGCTCAAATTTTGCAAGATCAAGTCTATGGAAGGATTTCGGAAACTTTCCCATTATTGGCACACACGTGGCCAATCATTTGTGCAAGTTGTTGAAGAGCATTAAATTGCACTTTCCTTTAATTGTTGGGCGTGTAAATGGCTGAATATCAGCCATTGAGACTTTCCTTTATTTTTGTTTTTATTTTAGGCTTAAATTAGGATTAGTAGTTATGTTTGAATTTGTCAACTTTTCTTTTTGGGCGACACTTTGTAATTTTGGCCTATAAATAGGCGTTTCCAAGGTTAATGATTGATTGATGAATGTTTATTTTCTGAGAGAGAAAATTCTTTCTTTGGTTCTTTGATGAACTGCACGAACTCTTCGGATCAATCCTTGCATTCAACCCCGACTTATCAATCAAGCTTTCCATCCTTGATTGTGGCGTCTACGATATACCAAGGTTCTTACTTCGATATAAGCAACGAGTCGCGATGACTTCCATCCAAATCTAAGTAGAAACGGTCTTGGTGCCTTTTTTATTTATAATGGGTTTCGTCAATATATCGGCGAGGTTCTTATCACTCAACCATTTGGATACATAAATGTAACTGAATGGTATCTTGTCTTTGGATGGTAAGTTTTCTGATGATGAGATAATGGAATATAAGATAAAAATAATCAGGAAGGTAAGACAGGACTTGTCTTTAAGCTGGTTATGGATAATCTTATAGGGATAGAATATACTATGATATGTCATAGAGACTTAGCTACACGGGCTTTGTAATTCTATATAGTTCAAGAGGCAGCTCCAAGCTTTTAGTGGAGTAGTGTTGGAGTTGATAATTATGAAATATATATCTGGGATATTGGGTTTCAAAATCATCAGGAGCTTGAACTATATAGGTCCATCAGGTCCGATTTTCTAGCTCACAAAAATCCTATAACGATACGGCATGTTTTTCCAATAATTGGTGACTTATGTCAGATATATTTGATTGGTTAAATTCGAAAGAATGAAAATAATTCATGTTTGTTTATCGGTTGAATTAATTCGTGGCAAAATTGATTCAAGATAAACTTGTTGAATTATTAGGATTGGATAATTCATGTCTGTTTATTGGTTGATTAATTTTGAATTAATTCAAGATAAACTTGTTGAATTATCAGGAATTCATTTATTTTCCTAAAGATTATCTAGATAAAGTTGTTTTAATTAGAAAATTTTTCTATTAGGTTATTTGAATTAAAACTGAGACTTTATCCTATAGAATCTTGAGTGAAAAATAAAAGATTCGTTGAGATTTTTTATCGACAGTTCGGCATGCCGATCCTTAGGTTCGGCCTACCGATGGGGCAAATTCAGCATGCTGGTCAAACAAATCGGCATGCCGATTGCATGGTAAAAAGATCATGCGTTTTCGAACAGATTTCATCAAATATTGATCCGAATTTGATTCTGATTCAAATTTTGAGGCATTATCTGATAAGGACTGACTCCTAGACCCAACCTCTATAAAAAGTAATGAGGACATCGTTAGCACAAGCAAGAGCATGTGGGAGACATATTCAGATCCAATTCAAGTTCCCATTGGTCCGGTTACGAGAGCTCGTGCGAAGAAGTTTAAAGAAACGCTTATTGGGCTGATTCAAGCAACTTGGGCTCAAGCCATTGCATGGAGGCCCATTGAGGGAATTGCATGCGAAAATCAGACCAACAAATGCGTGATTCAAGTTCTAGAAGGGATCGAGTAATTTCCATTTCAGTTACTTTCCCGTTTTGAGGCGACACATGGCGAGAAGAATCAGCTTATGACCTTTTAATGTCTAGTTTCCTTTTTTGTGTTTGTTTTATTTCTATTATTGTAAGGCTTTAAGCCATTATGGGAACTTTCCTTATTTGCTTTAGATTGGTCATTTGGTAATTGATTTGCTCGAAATTCCATGGGCAATTAGGAGCTGAAAATTCGCATAGGGGAACCCCTATATATTGTAACGAATCTCAATCAATTGAATACAAGTATAAACACACAATTTGAGGTTTTAATTCTCTTTGGTTCCTAAACAAACTATTCAAACTTATCAGAAATTTCCGTGGCGTTCATACTTATCAATCAGTCCATCCATAGCTGATTGTGGCGTCCTCACATACCAAGGTTCGTGCTTCTTGTTAGGCATCGGGTCGCGGTTCCATTCAAAACCGGTTAGGAATTTGATCTTGGAAACCAATTTTGGTTAGGGTTGCGTCAGTTCTTGGCGGGGTTCGTATCAGTCTTTGGCTTGGTGTTGGGTTGCTTCTCATCCTTCTTCGACTGGTTCATTCTCCAAGCCGATGTACTCGGGTTTTGGCTAGGACGTGTGTTACTACCCCTCCTCATAAGTTGATTCTCAATTTTAATAGCCATGTGCACCATGTCCTCCAACTCCACATAATGTTGTAACTCAACGGCTTTGTGAATATCTCGGTTTAAGCTCGCCAAAAACCTTGTCATTGTAGCCTCCTGATCCTCCTCTATATTTGCCCGAATCATCATAACCTCCATCTCCTTATAGTACTCCTCTACACTCCTGTTGCCTTGCTTAAGATTTTGTAGTTTGTTGTACAACTCCCGGTAGTAGTAAGTTGGTACAAATCGCTTCCTCATCACGGTCTTCATCTCTTCCCATGACTCAATAGGCCGCTCTCCATTTCGTCTCCTATTTATAAGAAGCTGATCCCACCAAGTAACAGCATAATCAGAAAATTCAATTAGAGCCAGTTTTCCTTCTTCGCCTCGCAATAGTAGTGGCAGTGAAAGATGAACTCCATTTTCTTCTACCATTCTAGGTACGCTTCTGGATTGGATTTGCCTTGAAATGATGGTATCTTCATTTTTATGCCTCTCAAACTATCATTTTTCCGGTTCCTAACTCCTCTATCCTGTCCAAATCTTTGGTGACCTGATACGAACCACGCCAAGAACTAACGCGACCCTAACAGAAGTTGGTTTCCAAGATCAAATTTCTAACCGGTTTTGATTGGAACTGCGACCCGATGCCCAACAAGAAGCTCGAACCTTGGTAAGTGAGGACGCCACAATCAGCTATGGAGAGACCGATTGATAAGTCTTGGTATGTGAGGACGCCACAATCAGCTATGGATGGACTGATTGATAAGTCTATGAACGCCACGGAAATTTCCGATAAGTTCGAATAGTTCGTTTAGGAACTAAAGAGAATTAAACCTCAAAATTATGTGTTATTACTTGTCTCCAATTGATTGAAATTCGTTACAATATATAGGGGTTCCTATGCAAATTTTCAGCCCCTAATTCCCATGGAATTTCGGGAAAATCATTTACCAAATGTCAAATCTAAACTGAATAAGGAAAGTTCCCTTAATGGCTTAAAATCCTTACAATAATAGAAATAACACAAACGCAAAAAGGAAACTAGACATTAAAAGGTAAATAAGCTGATTCTTCTCGCCATGTGTCGCCTCAAAACGGGAAGGTAACTGAAATGGAAATTACTCAATCCCTTCTAGAGCTTGAATCACGCATTTGTTGGTTTGATTTTCGCATGCAATTCCCTCAATGGGCCTCCATGCAATGGCTTGAGCCCAAGTTGCTTGAATCAGCCCAATAAGTGTTTCTTTAAACTTCTTCGCACGAGCTCTCGTAACCGGACAAATGGGAACTTGAATTGGATCTGAATAAGTCTCCCACGTGCTCTTGCTTGTGCTAACGATGTCCTCATCATGACCACCCGTTGAATCTTCTCCTTCGTCAAACTCTTCCCCATCAATCCTGTAGTAGTCATCAACCTCTCCTCTAACCGGAACCCTTTCCCACCTACGTGCATGAGGAACATGTTGTGGCTGTTCCACACGTGCGTTTTATATCCAGTCTATCCTCTCATGAAGTTGTCCTACTCTCCCCTCAACAATCGCCTCATCTCCCCCGTCATCGCTTCCATAAGAAGTTTTGGATCTGCTGCACCTGAGGTATCCTCAATAGTGTTCTTACTATTGTTTGACATTTTTTTTTCTTTTTCTTTCTTTTTTTTTTGTAAAACAAAATAAGAAACAATGCAAAGGACCTTACCACACTCTCTTACGTGTTTCACTCGTGAAATGGTTCACTCAATTTCACTCGTGTTTACACTCAATACTTTCGGCTTTTGTCCACTCTAATGCTCTCGCCTCTATGCCTTTTTCCACTTGTTAATTCTCACTCATTTCCTATAAAACTAGTCAAATCAATATCAGAATTTCCTTGACAATTCATAAATAGTTTACCAAGGAGGCTTAAATTAGAAACAAGACTATAACAGGAACAGATAATTTCGGCTTTCAAAAATGACACCCAAAAGGAACAAAATTTGAGCAAAAATTTTTTTAGTCTGTGTAGGGAATTCAATTTTAGATTCCTTAAATGATGAATAACAAGAATCTGAAAAAAAAAAATTTAAGGAAGGTTTCCAGACTCAAATTTAAACAAGACAAAAAAATTTTTTTTTGGATCCTTTTTTTTTTTTTAACTGACTTTGATAATGGAAATCAAAACTCACGAATAACTAAAACAAACATAAACTAAGAGAATGGATAAGCAAAACCTGATTTGAACCTCGCTCTGATTACCAAATGATACGAACCCCGCCAAGAACTGATGCGACCCTAACCAAAATTGGTTTCCAAGATCAAATTCCTAACCGGTTTTGAACGAAACCGTGACCCGATGCCTAACAAGAAGCACGAACCTTGGTATGTGAGGACGCCGCAATCAGCTATGGATGGACTGATTGATAAGTCTATGAACGCCACGAAATTTTTTGATAAGTTTGAATAGTTTGTTTAGGAACCAAAGAGAATTAAACCTCAAATTGTGTGTTAAAACTTATTTTCCCATTGAATGAAATTCGTTACAATATATAGGGGTTCTCCTATGCGAATTTTCAGCTCCTAATTGCCCATGGAATTTTGGGCAAATCAATTACCAAAACGTCTAATCGAAAGCAAGAAGGAAAGTTCCCTTAATGGCTTAAAAGCCTTACAATAATAGAAATAAAACAAACTCAAAAAGGAAACTAGACATTAAAAGGTAAATAGTTGATTCTTCTCGCCACTTGTCGCCTCAAAATAGGAAAGTAATTGAAATAGAAATTACTTGATCCCTTCTAGAGTTTGAATCACGCATTTGTTGGTCTGGATGTCACATGCAATTCCCTTAATTGGCCTCCATGCAATAGCTTGAGCCGAAGTTGCTTGAATCAGCCCAATAAGCGTTTCTTTGAACTTCTTCGCACGAGCTCTCGTAACTGGACGAATGGGAACTTGAATTGGATCTGAATATGTCTCATCCCACGTGCTTTTGCTTGTGCTAACGATGTCCTCATCAACAGGAGTTCAAACTATTGATTAGGGAGTCTCCTGCTAGTGGCGAGGCCAATTTGGTAGCTGCTTCTAGTTCCAATCCTAACTCTAGGAATGGAAAGAAACAACAGGCAAAAATTGGAAGTCTTCTATTCCTGCTAACAACAAGAGCAAGAAGAAGAAGAAGAAGAACCTAAAGAAGCTAAAGTGCTTCTTCTACAGGAAGATCGGGCACATAGAGAAGCATTGCAAGGACTTCCTTTCCAAGGGACACCAAGTTCTTAAGCTACTTTTGGAAGACTTTGTGGCTTAAGTTAGGGACTAAGCTATTGTTTTCGACTACTTGTCTCCCTCAAACCGATGGTCAAACAGAAGTTGTGAATAGAACCTTGTCTACTTTGTTGCGGGCTGTCATTAAAAAGAACATCAAAACATGGGAGGAGTGTTTACCACAAGTTGAGTTTGCTTATAATCGATCTATTCATTCTACCACTCAATTTTCACCGTTTGAAATTCCTTATGGTTTTAATCCTTTAACTCCGTTGGATTTAATGCCATTACCTTTGTCTGAGCATGTGAATTTAGATGGAAAAAAAAAGCTGACCTTGTTAAGCAGATACATGAGAAGGCAAGACTCAACATCGAGCGAAGAACTAAACAATATGCTGAACAAGCCAGCAAATGGCGTCACAAGGTCGTCTTCGAGCCCGGCGATTGGGTGTGGTTGCACTTACGCAAGGAACGGTTTCTGGGACAAAGGAAATCCAAGCTATTGCCTAGAGGGGATGGTCCTTTTAATATTTTCAAAAGGTTCAACGATAATGCTTACAAGCTAGACTTGCCAGGTGAGTATGGTGTAAGTGCCACCTTTAATGTTTCTGATCTAAGTCCTTTTGATGCAGGCAACGATTTGAGGACAAATCCCTCTCAAGAGGAGGGGAATGATGAGGACATCATTGGGACAAGCAAGAGCACATGGGATGAGACATATTCAGATCCAATTCAAGTTCCTATTGGTCCGGTTACGAGAGCTCGTGCGCAGAAGTTCAAAGAAACATTTATTGGGCTAATTCAAGCAACTTGGGCTCAAGCTATTGCATGGAGGCCCATTGAGGGAATTGCATGTGACATCCAGACCAACAAATGCGTGATTCAAGATCTAGAAGGGACCGAGTAATTTCCATTTCAGTTACTTTCCCGTTTTGAGGCAACAAGTGGCGAGAAGAATCAGCTATTTACCTTTTAATGTCTAGTTTCCTTTTTGCGTTTGTTTTATTTCTATTATTGTAAGGCTTTTAAGCCATGATGGGAACTTTCCTTCTTGCTTTAGATTAGACGTTTTGGTAATTGATTTGCCCGAAATTCCATGGGCAATTAGGAGCTGAAAATTCGCATACGGGAACCCCTATATATTGTAACGAATTTCATTCAATGGGGAATAAGTTTTGACACACAATTTGAGGTTTAATTCTCTTTAGTTCCTAAACGAACTATTCAAACTTATCAAAAAATTTCGTGGCATTCATAGACTTATCAATCAGTCCATCCACAGCTGATTGTGGTGTCCTCACATACCAAGACTTATCAATCAGTCCATCCATAGCTGATTGTGACGTCCTCACATACCAAGGTTTGTGCTTCTTGCTAGGCATCGGGTCATAGTTCCATTCAAAATCGGTTAGGAATTTTGATCTTGGAAACCAATTTTGGTTAGGGTCGCGTCAGTTCTTGGCTGGGTTCATATCATCTTCTAGAACTTGGATCAAATTGATGCACCTTTGTGGCTGACGTGGGCCTGGGTCAATGGGCTTGCACAAATTTACTTGATTCCCAATTTCGTGAATCAGCCCATTTAGTGCTTCCTTGAATTTCTTAGCTCGGGCTCTTGTGACTGGTCTAACAGGAACTTGTATTGGGTCAGTCACCATCCTTGCATTTGAGCTCCCCACGTCTCCATCATTCCCCTCCTCTTGACAAGGATTTGTCCTCAAATCAGACTCTGCATCAAAAGGAATCAAATCAGAAACATTGAAGGTAGCACTTATATTATACTCACCTGGCAAATCCAACTTGTAAGCGTCGTCATTAATTCGTTCAAGGACTTGAAATGGGCCATCTCCCTGTGGTAACAACTTTGAGTTTCTTTGTTTCAGAAAACGCTCCTTTCTGAAGTGCAACCACTCCCAGTCTCTGGGTTCAAAAATCAACTTGTGTTGCCCCTTGTTGGCTTGCTTTGCATATTGTTTCATTCTCCGCTCAATGTTGACTCTTGCTTTCTCATGAATCTGTTTAATAAAATCAGCCTTCCTTTTGCCATCTAAATTAACACGCTCAAAAACAGGTAGTGGTGATAAATCCAATGGTGACAAAGGATCAAAACCATAAACAATTTCAAAAGGTGAATACTTAGTAGCAGAATGGATAGAGCGATTATATGCAAACTCAACATGTGGTAAATAGTCTTCCCATGTTTTAATGTTCTTACTGATTATTGCTCTTAATAAGGTTGACAATGTCCTATTCAATATCTCAGTTTGACCATCAGTTTGTGGGTGGCAAGTAGTAGAAAACAACAGCTTAGTACCTAACTTACTCCACAAAGTCTTCCAAAAGTAGCTCAAGAACTTAGCATCTCTATCTGAAACAATTGTCCTAGGCATGCCATGTATTCTCACAATCTTCTTAAAGAACAATTCAGCAACATGTGATGCTTCATCAGTTTTATGACAAGAAATAAAATGTGCCATCTTAGAAAATCGATCGACAACCACAAACACACTATCCTTCCCACATTGGGTTCTAGGTAAACCTAACACAAAGTCCATTGAAATATCAGTCCAAGGCTCACTAGGAATTGGTAAAGGTGTGTCTAAACCATGGGGTTGTGCTCTTGGTTTAGCTTGCCTACACGTGACACATCTACCACATATCCTTTCAACATCCCTTTTCATGTGTGGCCAAAAGAAGTGTTCCTGCAAAACAGCTAAAGTTTTAGCAATTCCAAAATGCCCCATCAATCCGCCACCATGGGATTCCCTCACTAACAAATCTCTCAAAGAAAAAATTAGGCACACAAAGCTTATTCTCCCGAAACAAAAATCCATCATGTCTATAAAATTTACCCATTGCGTTTTTCTAACAAGCTCAATACTCCTCACTAAAATCTTGGTCTAAAGGGTATAAATCCTTAATGTGCTCAAAACCAAGCAGTTTAGCGTCAAGGATAGAAGATGATATGAACCCCGCCAAGAACTGATGCGACCCAAACCAAGATTGGTTTCCAAGATCAAAATTCCTAATCGGTTTTGGATGGAACCGCGACCTGATGCCTAACAAGAAGCACGAACCTTGGTATGTGAGGACGCCACAATCAGCTATGGATGGACTGACTGATAAGTCTTGGTATGTGAGGACGCCACAATTAGCTATGGATGGACTGATTGATAAGTCTATGAATGCCACGGAATTTTCCAATAAGTTTGAATAGTTCGTTTAGGAACCAAAGAGAATTAAACCTCAAATTGTGTATTAAAACTTATTCCCCATTGAATGAAATTCGTTACAATATATAGGGGTCTATGCGAATTTTCAGTTCCTAATTGCCCATGGAATTTCGGGCAAATCAATTACCAAAACGTCTAATCTAAAGCAAGAAGGAAAGTTCCCTTAATGGCTTAAAAGCCTTACAATAATAGAAATAAAACAAAAGCAAAAAGCAAACTAGACATTAAAAGGTAAATAGCTGATTCTTCTCGCCACTTGTCGCTCAAAACGGGAAAGTAACTGAAATGGAAATTACTCGGTCCCTTCTAGAGCTTGAATCACACATTTGTTGGTCTGGATGTCACATGCAATTCCCTCAATGGGCCTCCATGCAATAGCTTGAGCCCAAGTTGCTTGAATTAGCCC
This sequence comes from Artocarpus heterophyllus, assembly GCA_025403435.1. Classification (NCBI taxonomy): domain Eukaryota; kingdom Viridiplantae; phylum Streptophyta; class Magnoliopsida; order Rosales; family Moraceae; genus Artocarpus; species Artocarpus heterophyllus. The sequence continues at coordinate 31,127,726 of CM046350.1, forward strand.
AATAAGCGTTTCTTTGAACTTCTTCACACGAGCTCTCGTAACCGGACCAATTGGAACTTGAATTGGATCTGAATATGTCTCATCCCACGTGCTCTTGCTTGTGTTAACGATGTCCTCATCAGAAGATAATGTGTACCTGTGAGAAAGTGCATCCGCAACGACATTTTCCTTACCTTGCTTATATCGGATGACGTAAGGAAATGTCTCGATGAATTCTACCCAGTGGGCATGCCTCTTGTTCAACTTTTGTTGTCCCTTCAGATGTTTCAATGACTCGTGAACAGTGTGAATCACGAATTCCTTGGGCCATCGGTAGTGTTGCCAAGTCTTTAATGCTCAAACCAACGCCTACAACTCCTTGTCATAAGTTGGGTAAATTAGTGTTGACCCACTCAATTTTTCACTGAAATACACGATTGGTCTTCCTCCTTGCTTCAGCACAGCACCTATACCTACACCAGAAGCATCACATTCAATTTCAAACGTTTTAGAAAAATCAGGTAAAGCAAGTAAAGGAGCATGACCAAGCTTATGCTTAATAAGCTGAAATGCCTTCTCTTGTTCTTCTCCCTACTAGAACCCAACGTTCTTCTTGATTACTTCTGCGAGTAGTGCAGCCAAAGTATTGAAATCCCTTGCAAGCCGTCGGTAAAAGCTGGCAAGTCCATGAAAACTCCTTACATCTCCAATGCTTGTGGGACTTGGCCATTCTTGGATAGCCCTAACCTTTTCTTCATCGACCTGTATACCTTGAGCACTAATAACAAAACCAAGAAATACAAGCTTATTCGTGCAAAAGGTACACTTCTTAAGATTAGCATACAATTTTTCCTTCCGTAAAACATCTAAAACAAGTTTCAAATGTTCAATATGATCGTCCAAGTTGCTGTTATAGATCAGGATATCATGAAAATAAACGATTACAAATTTCCCAATAAAAGCTCGCAAAACATGGTTCATTAAATGCATAAATGTGATAGGCACATTGGTTAAACCGAAAGGCATTACCAACCACTCATACAAACCTTGTTTCTTTAGAAAGCTGTCTTCCACTCACCTCCCTCTTTCATACGAATTTGATGATATCCACTTTTCAGATCAATTTTAGAAAATACACAAGCACCATGCAATTCATCTAACATGTCATCCAAGCGAGGAATGGGATGTTGATACTTTACCATGATGTTGTTGATGGCTTGACAATCAACGCACATCCTCCAAGTCTCATCTTTCTTAGGCACAAGTAAAACTGGTACGGCACACGGGCTCATGCTTTCTCTCACATACCCCTTCTCCATTAACTCACTTACCTACCGTTGGAGTTCCTTTGTCTCCTTGGGATTACTCCTATAGGCTGGTGGGTTTGGAATTGTAGCTCCAAGTATGAAGTCTATTTGATGTTCAATCCTACGGATTGGAGGTAAACCTTGCGGTGTTTCCTCAGAAAGATATCCTCATATTCCTACAAAAGAGAAAAATAGAACTATGCAAGGTGGAATCAAGATCGTTAGTGTTTAATAATGCCTCCTTGTGCATGAGTAAAATCATCGGGCGATTAGAAAACAAAGCTCTTCTCACATCACTCTCTCTTGCATAAAAGTTTGTTTTTCTCTCTATTTTTACCACATTGGCTGAATCTTCCTTTGTATTGGCTCTCTCAATTTTCTCTTGTTTTTCTTGGCCCCTCTATCTTTTTTCCCTCTCTGGCCGAACTCTCTCTCTGCACTCCAACACTCTTTTTCTCAATCTCTCCTTTTTGTTCATTCTCCTTTTGTAACCACACTTGATCTTCACGAACCTATTTAGGTGTCAATGGTACAAGAGTGAATGGTCTCTGGTTGTGCACAAGAAAATATTTATTGGTGTAGCCATCATGTTTGACTCGACGATCAAATTGCCATGGTTGACCTAGTAATAAGTGCCTGGCTTGCATTGGGACTACATTGCACAAAACTTCGCCTTCATGTACCAATGCAAAATGAAATTAATACCTATTTAGTTACCTTCACTTCACCACTATTATTCAACCATTGCAACTTGTAGGGTCGAGGATGTTTGGTCATTGGCAGCCCTAATTTGTCAACCATAGTAGTGCCAGCAACGTTCATACAAGTCCCTCCATATATTATCACACTACATACCTTATTCTGCACGTGGCACCTAGTATGAAAAATGTCCTCATGTTGATGTTCTTCTTCCTCTTTGGCTTGCACACTAAGAGCTCATCGAATGACCAACAATTCACCTTGGGCAGCATACTCCTCCTCATCCACATCCTCCAATGGTGGCATGGAGTCCTCGTCCGATTCGTCGTCCGTAACAACCTCTCCGTCGTCCCATAACACTATCACCCTTTAGTTCGGACATTGGTTTGAGATGTGCCCCTGCCTTGGCATTTGAAACATTTAATATCACGGTTTTGAGAAGTGGATGAATCATGTTTAACTTGGTTTGAAGGGCTAGCCGTCGCTGGTTTTGGCTCAAACTTAGGCCTAGCGACCGATACCAATTTCTCTTCTCTCTTCCCATCATTCAGCTTCCATAAAGAAGGTCCCAAGCTAACATTGATACGTGAACTACCCCTCCTCTAGAGCTGCCGCTCTACCGTGATGGCTATTGGCACCATGTCTTCTAATTCTATGTAGTGTTGCATCTCCACCCTATCTTGAATGTTTAGATTTAGCCCTTGCAAAAATCTTGCCAAGGTTGCTTCTCGATCTTCTTCAACATTGGCTCGTATCATGGCTATTTCCATTTCTTGATAATATTCCTCCACACTCCTGTTTCCTTGTCTAAGTCCTTGCAACTTTTTGTACAACTTTTTCTTTTTGGATCCTCTTGATTTTTCTTTTCTTTTCTTCTTTTTTTTTTTTTTGTGAAATTCAGCAAGAACAAAGACTAATAGACCAAGAAACACAAAACAGGAAGCTACAACCTAAACTTGAAGCCCAAGTGATGCAAGCAATGGAGCTGCACAAGTTAGGAGCCATGTTCGTGATCCCTTAAGCTGTTCAAGTGGTCCAATCATGAGATCTAAGGCCAAGCGATTCAAGGAAGGATTGAAAGGGCTCATTTAACAAGTTTGCGACGTGTCACATAAATAGAGCCCCAGCATAGGCCCAAGTTAATCTCAAGAGAGCCTAGTCATGATGATTAAGGTTCTAGAAGATTCACATTGATGATGTACACGATTCCAGTAAATTGTGGGGCAGATTTGTAATTTCAGGAAACCTTCTATTTTGGATCAACACGTGGGTGCCATGTCATGAAGTTTGAGCCTCGTCATCAATTATTTTCCTGGTGCAATTTTTGTATTTTCTTAGTTGTCAAATTCGGTTTTGTTAGGCATAAAAACAAACCTGGATATTTTCCCTTTTTCTAGATTAGGATAGGTGTATTTTAAGGGATAAGATTAGCAACTTTCCTTTTTTGTTATTTTAGGGCTTAATTTCGCATAGGAAAGTGCCAATTAAGGGATTTTCTAAGTCAACCTTTGCTTAGGGATTCTTTTGGGCTGAAAATCATTCCCATATAATTGTAAACACTTTGTTATTTTGAGAATTCATCAATCTGATCATATTCATGAATTTTGTGAGGCCTTTTCTTGTGTTCTTGTTTTCTTGAGAAGACTCTTTGAACTTATCAAGATTAATCTTGTTGCGTTCAACAAACTGACTTATCATCTAGGGTTTTTAGTGTTCTTGAAATTCTAGGTGTGGCATCTTCCTATCCATGGTTCTTGGTTCGTGTCTCACTAGATTATAGGTCAAGGCTCAACAAACGTGTGTGTTAAGGGATTAAGGGTGTTCGAATTCCAAATTTGGTGTCTGGTCTTGTCGCGTTAGTTGGCGGGGTTCATATCAGTTGGTATCAGAGCCTAGGTTCCAAGGCAAGTTTGACTATCCTTTACCTTATGTTCTTGTTCTAGTTTAGTCAACTTTAGAGTCCTGAAAAAGAAACTCTAGTTTAAGGTCTAAAATTCTTGGCCGAATTGTTCCCTTCCTTTTCCTGTTCGAATTTTGCCAATTCCTTTTGCTTTGAATACTTGTCAATTAGTTTCCGTTTGATTTGAATTTGATTGTTCTCATTTGTTTCTCATTTATTTGTGCACACCTGCTCGTTTATGTGTTGATTCTAGTTTTACAAAAACAAAAAAAAAAAAGGATGCAAAAAGAAAACAAAGAAAAATAAAAAAAAAAAGAAAACAAGAGAAAGAAAAAAAAAAAGAGGATCTGAAAAAAAAATGAATTTTTTTTTTTTTTGTTTTCATCTCTATAGGGTTCCACAAGCCCAGAACACACTTTGCTCCATAGCAAAAAAATAATAAAATAAAAATTTCAGCCATTCATTTTACACATTCTTGTGCTTTAGTATCTTTGTTATTACGTCTTCGTTTGTCATTCTATGTATTGCTTGTCAAATCATGTGGATTGTTTGGGTAGAGTCTGGTTTGTTTGAATTGCTACTTGAATCTTGTGTGTTTCTTTAGTCTGATTAAGAATTTGAGAAGACATAATGAGTGGAAAAAAGGCAAGAGTGGTAAGAACATTAAGTTAAGAGCCAATTTGAGTGAAACACAAGTGTGAGCGAATCATTCTTGAGTGAAAAATGTGAGGGAGTGCTTGCGAGGTTTCTAACTTTTTATTGCAGAATTTAAACATGTCTTACAATCCAGAAGATAATTCAACTGAAGAGGTCCAACAACGAACCATTCCGAATCTACAGTTACAAGCTTTGATGGGGGAACTGAGACGGATTATGAGAGCTGAATTGGAACCTTTACATGAGAGAATGGATAGGTTGGAAGAGGGGATACGTAGGGGGTAGCAACAAAATAACCCCATTAGGCAACCTAGACGTGTACACCATGGTGAGCAACGGGGGGCATAGAGGATGATGATGACTGGGAGGAGTTTGATGATCCACCTAATAATTGGGGCAGGTTTGGGCGTGGTTTAGGGAACAGAGAAGATAGGCTAGGTAGGCAGAGGCGAGATGATAACTTAGGAAGCATCAAGGTGAAGATTCCGTCCTTCCAAGGGAAAAATGATCCTGAGGTGTATCTAGAGTGGGAGAAGAGGATGGAGATGGTCTTCAAATTCCACAACTACTCTGAGTTGAAAAAGGTAAAGCTCGCTACAATTGAATTCATTGACTATGCTATTGTTTGGTGGGATCAGTTGTTGAAGGATAGAAGAAGAAATGGAGAGCGAACTATTGAGACGTGGGAGGAAATGAAAGCAATCATGCACAGACGATTCATCCGGAGTTACTACCATAGGGAGCAGTACAACAAGCTCCAACGTCTTACACAAGGTAACAGGAGTGTTGATGAATATCATAAAGAGATGGAGGTCGCCATGATCAGTGAAGATGTAGTGGAGCACCGGGAGGCCACTATGGCGAGGTTCTTACACTGTTTACAACGTGAGATTGCAGATGTGGTAGAAATGCAACATTATGTGTGATACGAACCACGCCAAGAGCTGACGCGATCCTAACCGAAGTTGGTTTCCAAGATCAAATTTCTAACCGGTTTTGGATGGAACCGCGACCCGATGCCCAACAAGAAGCACGAACCTTGGTATGTGCGGACGCCACAATCAGCTATGGAGGGACTGATTGATAAGTCTTGGTAAGTGAGGACGCCACAATCAGCTATGGATGGACTGATTGATAAGTCGATGAACGCCACGGAAATTTCCGATAAGTTCGAATAGTTCGTTTAGGAACTAAAGAGAATTAAACCTCAAAATTATGTGTTATTACTTGTCTCTCATTGATTGAAATTCGTTACAATTATATAGGGGTTCCTATGCGAATTTTCAGCCCCGAATTCCCATGGAAATTTCAGGAAACTCATTTAACAAAAGTCAAATCTAGACTAAATAAGGAAAGTTCCCTTAATGGCTTAAAAGCCTTACAATAATAGAAATACCAGAAACGGAAAAAAGGAAACTAGACATTAAAAGGTCAAAACTGATTCTTCTCGCCATGTGTCGCCTCAAAATGGGAAAGTAACTGAAATGGAAATTACTCAATCCCTTCTATAGCTTGAATCACGCATTTATTGGTGTGGTTGTCGCATGCAATTCCCTCAATGGGCCTCCATGCAATAGCTTGAGCCCAAGTTGCTTGAATCAGCCCAATAAGTGTTTCTTTAAACTTCTTCGCACGAGCTCTCGTAACCGGACCAATGGGAACTTGAATTGGATCTGAATATGTCTCCCACGTGCTCTTGCTTGTGCTAGTGATGTCCTCATCATTCCCCTCCTCTTGAGAAGGATTTGTCCTCAAATCGTCGCCTACATCAAAAGGACTTAGATCAGAAACATTAAAGGAGGCACTTACACCATACTCACCTGGCAAGTCTAGCTTGTACGCATTATCATTGATCCTTTCGAGAATTTGAAAAGGACCATCCCCTCTAGGCAATAGCTTGGATTTCCTTTGCTCCGGAAACCGTTCCTTGCGTAAGTGCAACCACACCCAATCACCGGGCTCGAAGACGAGCTTGTGACGCCCTTTGTTGGCTTGTTCAGCATATTGTTTAGTCCTTCGCTCGATGTTGAGTCTTGCCTTCTCGTGTATCTGCATAACAAGATCAGCTTTTCTTTTTCCATCTAAATTCACATGCTCAGACAAAGGTAATGGCATTAAATCCAAAGGAGTTAAAGGATTAAAACCATAAACAATTTCAAACGGTGAAAATTGAGTAGCAGAATGAATAGATCGATTATAAGCAAACTCAACATGTGGTAAACACTCCTCCCATGTTTTGATGTTCTTTTTAATGACAGCCCTCAACAAAGTAGACAAGGTTCTATTCACAACTTCTGTTTGACCATCGGTTTGAGGGTGACAAGTAGTTGAAAACAATAGCTTAGTCCCTAACTTAGCCCACAAAGTCTTCCAAACGTAGCTTAAGAACTTGGTGTCCCTATCAGAAACAATTGTCCTAGGCATACCATGAAGTCTCACAATTTCCCTGAAGAACAAATCAGCAACATTGGAAGCATCATCTGTCTTGTGGCATGGAATAAAATGAGCCATCTTGGAAAACCTATCCACAACCACAAATATCGAGTCTCTTCCCCGTTTAGACCTAGGCAAACCTAACACAAAATCCATCGAAATATCAATCCAGGGTTCACTAGGTATTGGTAAAGGGGTGTATAAACCATGGGGCTGCACTCTTGATTTAGCCTGCCTACAAGTTACACATCTACCACAAAGCCTCTCAACATCTCGTTTCATATGTGGCCAATAGAAGTGTTCCTGCAACATAGCTAAAGTTTTCACTACTCCAAAATGTCCCATCAATCCTCCCCCATGGGATTCCCTCACTAGCAAATCTCTTAATGAACAATTAGGCACACATAATTTATTCTCCTGAAACAAGTATCCCACATGCCTAAAGTATTTACCACTAGCAGATCTCTCACAAGCTTGATACTCATTACGAAAGTCATGGTCATCAGCATATAACTCTTTAATGTGTTCAAAACCCAGTAGTTTAGCATTAAGAGTTGAGATTAAGACATACCTGCGAGAAAGTGCATCGGCAACGACGTTTTCCTTACCTTGCTTGTAGCGAATGACATATGGAAACGTCTCTATGAATTCTACCCAACGAGCATGCCTCTTGTTCAGCTTGTGCTGGCCCTTCAAGTGTTTCAGGGACTCATGATCAGTGTGAATCACGAACTCCTTAGGCCATAGGTAGTGCTGCCACGTCTCTAATGCCCGAACCAATGCATACATCTCTTTATCATAAGTTGGGTAATTAAGAGTTGCCCCATTCAGCTTCTCACTGAAATATGCTATTGGTCTCCCTTCCTGCATTAAAACAGCACCAATTCCAACACCTGAAGCATCACATTCAATCTCAAAAGTTTTGGCAAAATTAGGTAAAGATAACAATGGAGCATTTGTCAACTTCTCCTTGAGTAGCTGAAATGCCTTTTCTTGCTCTTCTCCCCATCTAAACCCAACGTTTTTCTTGATCACTTCAGTCAGTGGTGCGGCTATAGTACTGAAATCTTTCACAAACCGCCGGTAGAAACTAACAAGTCCATGAAAACTCCGTACGTTTCCCACACTAGTTGGACTCGGCCATTCCTGGATGGCTCGCACCTTTTCTTCATCAACCTGTATACCTTGAGCACTAACAACAAAACCAAGAAACACAAGCTTATCTGTGCAAAAGGTACATTTCTTGAGGTTAGCATACAACTTTTCCTTCCGTAAAACATCTAAAACAAGTTTCAAATGTTCAATATGTTCATCCAAATTGCTGCTATAGATAAGGATATCATCAAAATAAACAACGACAAATTTTCCAATAAAAGCTCGCAAAACATGGTTCATTAAACGCATAAATGTGCTAGGCGCATTGGTTAAACCGAAAGGCATTACCAACCACTCATACAACCCTTGTTTTGTTTTGAAAGCCGTCTTCCACTCGTCTCCCTCTTTCATGCGAATTTGATGATATCCACTCTTCAAATCAATTTTAGAAAACACACAAGCACCATGCAATTCATCTAACATGTCATCCAAGCGAGGAATGGGATGTCGATACTTTACCGTGATGTTGTTGATGGCTCGACAATCAACGCACATCCTCCAAGTCCCATCTTTCTTAGGCACAAGTAAAACTGGTACGGCGCACGGGCTCATGCTTTCTCTCACGTGTCCCTTCTCCATCAACTCATTTACCTGCCGTTGGAGTTCCTTTGTCTCCTCGGGATTACTCCTATAGGCTGGTCGGTTTGGGATTGTAGCTCCAGGTATGAAGTCGATTTGATGTTCAATCCCGCGGATTGGAGGTAAACCTTGCGGTGTTTCCTCGGGAAAGATATCCTCAAAATCCTGCAAAAGAGAAACAACAGAACTATGCAAGGTGGAATCAAGATCGTTAGTGTTTAATAACGCCTCCTTGTACATGAGTAAAATCATCGGCTGATTAGAAAACAAAGCTCTTCTCACATCACTCTTTCTTGCATAAAAGTTTGTTTTTCTCTCTACTTTTCTCTCATTGGCTGATTGTGAATTCTTTTCAGCCCTCTCAATTTTCTCTCCCTTGCTCTCTTTGCTCTCCTTTTTCTCGGCCATCTCTTCCTTTTTTCTCTCACTGGCCGAACTCTCTCTCTGCACTCCCACTCTTGATTTTTCTTCACTCTTTATTTTTTTATCACTTTCTCTTTGTAAGCTCACTTGGTCTTCATAGACCTGTTTTGGTGTTAATGGAACAAGAGTTATCGTCTTTTGATTGTGAACGAATGAGTACTTGTTGGTGAAACCGTCATGCTTAACTCGCCGATCAAATTGCCATGGTCTGCCTAATAACAAGTGCCCAGCTTGCATCGGAACCACATCGCACAAAACTTCATCTTCATATCTTCCAATGCGAAAAGGAACTAACACCTGTTTATGCACCTTTACCTCACCAGTATCATTTAACCATTGCAATTTATATGGTCGAGGATGCTTAATTGTTGGCAGCCCTAACTTCTCTACCATGGTTGTGCTAGCAACATTTGTACAACTCCCATCATCAATAATCACACTACATACCTTGTTTTGAACGTGGCACCTAGTGTGGAAGATGTTTTCCCGTTGCACCTCTTCATCTTCTTCTTTGGCTTGCACACTTAAAGCTCTCCTTGTGACCAACAATTCTCCTTGGACAGCGCACTCCTCATCGTCGACATCCTCTAATGAAGGCATAGAGTCATTGTCCGAATCCTCCTCGGTTTCAATGTCTCCATTGTCCCGCATCACCATAACTCGTTTGTTCGGACATTGGCTTGCTATATGACCCCTGCCTTGACATTTAAAACATTTAATATCACGAGTCCGAGTAGTGGAAGAATCGGATTTACCTTGATTCCCATGGCTGGCCACCTCTTGTTTTTGCTCGAACTTTGGCTTGGGGTTGGATTGCTTCTCATCCTTCTTCCATTGGTTGGTTTTCCAAGCCGATGTACTCGGGTTTTGGCTAGGACGTGTGCTACTGCCCCTCCTCATAAGTTGATTCTCAACTTTAATAGCCATGTGCACCATGTCCTCCAACTCCACATAATGTTGCAACTCAACGGCATTGTGAATATCTCGGTTCAAGCCCGCCAAAAACCTTGCCATTGTAGCCTCCCGATCCTCCTCTATATTAGCCCGAATCATCATAACCTCCATCTCCTTATAGTACTCCTCTACACTCCGGTTGCCTTGCTTAAGGTTTTGTAGTTTGTTGTACAACTCCCGGTAGTAGTAAGTTGGCACAAATCGCTTTCTCATCACGGTCTTCATCTCTTCCCATGACTCAATAGGCCGCTCTCTATTTCGTCTCCTGTTTATAACAAGCTAATCCCACCAAGTAATAGCATAATCAGAAAATTCAATTACAGCCAATTTTACCTTCTTTGCCTCAGAATAGTAGTGGCAATCAACGATGAACTCCATTTTCTTCTCCCATTCTAGGTACGCTTCTGGATTGGATTTGCCTTGAAATGATGGTATCTTCATTTTTATGCCTCTCAGGCTATCATCTTCCCTGTTCCTAACTCCTCTATCCCGTCCAAATCTTCGGTGACTACCCGCTGAATCTTCTCCTTCGTCAAACTCTTCCCCATCATTCCTATAGTAGTCATCAACCTCTCCTCTAACCGGAACCCGTTCTCGCCTACGTGCATGAGGAACATGTTGTGGCATCTCCACACGTGCGTTTTCTATCTGGTCTATCCTCTCATGAAGCTGTCCTATCTCTCCCCTCAATAATCGCCTCATCTCCCCGATCATCGCTTCCATCAGAAGTTTTGGGTCTGCTGCACCCGAGGTACCCTCAATAGTGTTCTTGCTGTTGTTTGACATTTTCCAAAGGACCTCACCACACTCCCTTACGTGTTTCACTCGTGAAATGGTTCACTCAATTTCACTCGTCTTTACACTCAATACTTTCGGCTTTTGTCCACTCTAATGCTCTCGCCTCTATGCCTTTTTCCACTCGTTAATTCTCACTCAGTTCCTATAAAACTAGTCAAATCAATATCAAAAAATTTCCTTGACAATTCACAAATAGATTACCAAAGAGACAAGACTATAACAGGAACAAAGAATTTAGGCTTTTAGAATCACACCCAAAAGGAACAAAATTTGAACAAAAATTTTTGGTCTATGCAAGGAATTCAGTTTTGGATTCCTTAAACAATGAATAACAAGAATCTGAAATAAAAATTTAAGAAAGGTTTCCAGACTTTTTTTTTTTTTTTTTTTTTCGGATCCTCTTGTTTTTCTTCTTTTCCCCCCTTTTTTTTTTTTTCTTTCCTTTTCTTTTCGTTTCTTTTCTTTCTTTCTTTTCTTTTCGGATCTTTTTTTTTTTTTTTTAAACTGACTTTGATAATGGAAATCAAAACTCACGAACAACTGAAACAAACAAAAAACTAAGAGAACGGATAAGCAAAACCTGATTAGAACCTCGCTCTGATACCAAATGATACGAACCACGCCAAGAGCTGACGCGATCCTAACCGAAGTTGGTTTCCAAGATCAAATTTCTAACCGCTTTTGGATGGAACCGCGACCCGATGCCCAACAAGAAGCACGAACCTTGGTATGTGCGGACGCCACAATCAGCTATGGAGGGACTGATTGATAAGTCTTGGTAAGTGAGGACGCCACAATCAGCTATGGATGGACTGATTGATAAGTCGATGAACGCCACGGAAATTTCCGATAAGTTCGAATAGTTCGTTTAGGAACTAAAGAGAATTAAACCTCAAAATTATGTGTTATTACTTGTCTCTCATTGATTGAAATTCGTTACAATTATATAGGGGTTCCTATGCGAATTTTCAGCCCCTAATTCCCATGGAAATTTCGGGAAACTCATTTAACAAAAGTCAAATCTAGACTAAATAAGGAAAGTTCCCTTAATGGCTTAAAAGCCTTACAATAATAGAAATACCAGAAACGGAAAAAAAGGAAACTAGACATTAAAAGGTCAAAACTGATTCTTCTCGCCATGTGTCGCCTCAAAATGGGAAAGTAACTGAAATGGAAATTACTCAATCCCTTCTATAGCTTGAATCACGCATTTATTGGTGTGGTTGTCGCATGCAATTCCCTCAATGGGCCTCCATGCAATAGCTTGAGCCCAAGTTGCTTGAATCAGCCCAATAAGTGTTTCTTTAAACTTCTTCGCATGAGCTCTCGTAACCGGACCAATGGGAACTTGAATTGGATCTGAATATGTCTCCCACGTGCTCTTGCTTGTGCTAGTGATGTCCTCATCAATGTGGAGCTGATAGATATGGTGCACCAAGCCATCAAAGTAAAGTGGAGCAGCAGTTTAAGCGAAGAAACATGGCTCAGAGGGGATCTAGCATGGCTACCTCAAACACATGGAGACCAGCCCCTAAATGGGATGAATTTCCAGCAAACAAGCCAAAGACCGAGCCCTCTAAGGATGCCAAACAAGTTGCTGCACCTAAACAAGGTAATACTGAATTTCCTACCTCAAAATGTCATGAGATTAAGTGATTTAAATGTCAAGGCAGGGGTCACATATCTTGCGATTGTACAAACAAGAGAGTAATGGTGATTACAGCTCAAGGAGAGATTGTTTTAGAGGAGGAAGAAGAAGAAGAAGAAGATGACATGCCACCACTCGAAGATGCCTATGAAGGGGAGTGCGCTGTAGTTGGAGAGTCATTAGTGGCAAGACGAGCTCTCAGTGCACAGGCTAAAGAATAAGAGAATAATCAGTGAGAGAATTTCTTTCACATACGGTGTTTTGTGAATAACAAGGTTTGTAGTGTGATAATGGATGGAGGAAGTGATATGAACCCACCTAACTCCACCCCAAAAGCTAGCTCAAGAGGGGTGATACGAACCACGCCAAGAACTGACGCGACCCTAACCGAAGTTGGTTTCCAAGATCAAATTTCTAACCGGTTTTGAATGGAACCGCGACCCAATGCCCAACAAGAAGCTCGAACCTTGGTATGTGAGGACACCACAATCAGCTATGGAGAGACCGATTGATAAGTCTTGGTATGTGAGGACGCCACAATCAGCTATGGATGGACTGATTGATAAGTCAATGAACGCCACGGAAATTTCCGATAAGTTTGAATAGTTTGTTTAGGAACTAAAGAGAATTAAACCTCAAAATTATGTGTTATTACTTGTATCCCATTGAATGAAATTCGTTACAATATATAGGGGTTCCTATGCGAATTTTCAGCTCCTAATTCCCATGGAATTTCGGGAAAATCGTTTACCAAATGTCAAATCTAAACGAAATAAGGAAAGTTCCCTTAATGGCTTAAAAGCCTTACAATAATAGAAATATCACAAATGCAAAAAGGAAACTAGACATTGAAAGGTAAATAAGCTGATTCTTCTCGCCATGTGTCGCCTCAAAACGGGAAAGTAATTGAAATGGAAATTACTCAATCCCTTCTAGAGCTTGAATCACGCATTTGTTGGTCTGGTTGTCGCATGCAATTCCCTCAATGGGCCTCCATGCAATAGCTTGAGCCAAAGTTGCTTGAATCAACCCAATAAGCGTTTCTTTAAACTTCTTAGCACGAGCTCTCGTAACCGGACCAATGGGAACTTGAATCGGATCTGAATATGTCTCCCACGTGCTCTTACTTGTGCTAACGATGTCCTCATCATTCCCCTTCTCTTGAGAAGGATTTGTCCTCAAATCGTCGCCTGCATCAAAAGGACTTAGGTCAGAAACATTAAAAGAGTCACTTACACCATACTTACCTAGCAAGTCTAGCTTGTACGCATTATCGTTGATCCTTTCGAGAACTTGAAAAGGACCATCCCCTCTAGGCAATAGCTTGGATTTCCTGTGTTTTGAAAACCGTTCCTTGCGTAAGTGCAACCACACCCAATCACCGGGCTCGAAGACACGCTTGTGACGCCCTTTATTGGCTTGTTCAGCATATTGTTTAGTCCTTCGCTCGATGTTGAGTCTTGCCTTCTCATGTATCTGCTTAACAAGATCATCTTTTCTTTTTCCATCTAAATTCACATGCTCAGACAAAGGTAATGGCATTAAATCCAAAGGAGTTAAAGGATTAAAACCATAAACAATTTCAAACGGTGAAAATTGAGTAGCAGAATGAACAGATCGATTATAAGCAAACTCAACATGTGGTAAACACTCCTCCCATGTTTTGATGTTCTTTTTAATGACAGCCCTCAACAAAGTAGACAAGGTTCTATTCACAACTTCTGTTTGACCATCTGTTTGAGGGTGACAAGTAGTTGAAGACAATAGCTTAGTCCCTAACTTAGCCCACAAAGTCTTCCAAAAGTAGCTTAAGAACTTGGTGTCCCTATCAGAAACAATTGTCCTAGGCATACCATGAAGTCTGACAATTTCCCTAAAGAACAAATCAGCAACATTGGAAGCATCATCTGTCTTGTGCCATGGAATAAAATGAGCCATCTTGGAAAACCTATCCACAACCACAAATATCGAGTCTCTTCCCCGTTTAGACCTAGGTAAACCTAACACAAAATCCATCGAAATATCAATCCAGGGTTCACTAGGTATTGGTAAAGGGGTGTATAAACCATGGGGCTGCACTCTTGATTTAGCCTGCCTACAAGTTACACATCTACCACAAAGCCTCTCAACATCTCTTTTCATATGTGGCCAATAGAAGTGTTCCTGCAAAATAGTCAAAGTCTTCAATACCCCAAAATGTCCCATCAATCCTCCCCCATGGGATTCTCTCACTAGTAAATCTCTTAATGAACAATTAGGCACACATAATTTATTCTCCCGAAACAAGTATCCCTCATGCCTAAAGTACTTACCACTAGCAAATCTCTCACAAGCTTGATACTCAGTACTAAAGTCACGATCATCAGCATATAACTCTTTAATGTGTTCAAAACCCAGTAGTTTAGCATTAAGAGTTGAGATTAAGACATACCTGCGAGAAAGTGCATCGGCAACGACGTTTTCCTTACCTTGCTTGTAGCGAATGACATATGGAAACGTCTCTATGAATTCTACCCAATGAGCATGCCTCTTGTTCAGCTTGTGCTGGCCCTTCAAGTGTTTCAGGGACTCATGATCGGTGTGAATCACGAACTCCTTAGGCCATAGGTAATGCTACCACGTCTCTAATGCCCGAACCAATGCATACATCTCTTTATCATAAGTTGGGTAATTAAGAGTTGCCCCATTCAGCTTCTCACTGAAATATGCTACTGGTCTCCCTTCCTGCATTAAAACAGCACCAATTCCAACACCTAAAGCATCACATTCAATCTCAAAAGTTTTGGAAAAATTAGGTAAGGATAACAATGGAGCATTTGTCAACTTCTCCTTGAGTAGCTGAAATGCCTTTTCTTGCTCTTCTCCCCCCATCTAAACCAACATTCTTCTTGATGACTTCAGTCAGTGGTGCGGCTATAGTACTGAAATCTTTCACAAACCGCCGGTAGAAACTAGCAAGTCCATGAAAACTCCGTACGTTTCCCACACTAGTTGGACTCGGCCACTCCTGGATGGCACACACCTTTTCTTCATCAACCTGTATACCTTGAGCACTAACAACAAAACCAAGAAACACAAGCTTATCTGTGCAAAAGGTACACTTCTTGAGGTTAGCATACAACTTTTCCTTCCGTAAAACATCTAAAACAAGTTTCAAATGTTCAATATGATCATCCAAATTGCTGCTACAGATAAGGATATCATCAAAATAAACAACGACAAATTTTCCAATAAAATCTCGCAAAACATGGTTCATTAAACGCATAAATGTGCTAGTCGCAATGGTTAAACCGAAAGGCACTACCAACCACTCATACAAGCCTTGTTTTGTTTTGAAAGCCGTCTTCCACTCGTCTCCCTCTTTCATGCGAATTTGATGATATCTACTCTTCAGATCAATTTTAGAAAACACACAAGCATCATGCAATTCATCTAACATGTCATCCAAGCGAGGAATGGGATGTCGATACTTTACCGTGATGTTGTTGATGGCTCGACGAACAACGCACATCCTCCAAGTACCATCTTTCTTAGGCACAAGTAAAACTGGTACGGCGCACGGGCTCATGCTTTCTCTCACGTGTCCCTTCTCCATCAACTCACTTACCTGCCGTTGGAGTTCCTTTGTCTCCTCGGGATTACTTCTATAGGCTGGTCGGTTTGGAATTGTAGCTCCAGGTATGAAGTCGATTTGATGTTCAATCCCGCGGATTGGAGGTAAACCTTGCGGTGTTTCCTCGGGAAAGATTTCCTCATATTCCTGCAATAGAGAAAGAATAGAACTATGCAAGGTGGAATCAAGATCGTTAGTTGATATGAACCCACCTACCATATGATATGAACCCACCAAACTCCACCCCAAAAGCTAGCTTGTGAGGGGAGGATTGTGAACTCATATATATAACACCCAAGACCACCCTCTCTAACCGATGTGGGACACATCATTCCCGATCCTTTTAGACTGCACGTCCTCGTGCCAACTCCGTCGTTAACCCACACGAGCAGCAGGGAACCTTTGTACATGTGCCCACCGACCAGTAGAGGTTCGGCTCTGATGCCATATGATATGAACCCACCTAACTCTACCCCAAAAGCTAGCTTTTGGGGTGGAGTTAGGTGGGTCCATATCATAAGTGTTTAATAACGCCTCCTTGTACGTGAGTAAAATCATCGGCTGATTAGAAAACAAAGCTTTTCTCACATCACTCTCTCTTGCATAAAAGTTTGTTTTTCACTCTATTTTTACCTTATTGGCCAAATCTTCTTTTGTACTTGCTCTCTCAATGTTCTCTCCTTTTCTCTCCTTTTTCTCGGCCCCTCTATCTTTTTTCCTCTCTGGCCGAACTCTCTCTCTGCACTCCAACACTCATTATTTTCGCTCCCTTTCTCTCTCTTTTTCTCATTCTCTCCTTTTTGTTCACTGTCCTTTTGTAACCAAACTTGATCTTCATGAACCTGTTTTGGTGTCATTGGTACAAGAGTGAATGGTCTCTGGTTGTGCACAAGAGAATATTTATTGGTGTAGCCATCATGTTTGACTCGATGATCAAATTGCCATGGTCGACCTAGTAACAAGTGCCCGGCTTCCATTGGAACTACATCTTACAAAAATTCATCTTCGTATCTACCAATGCGAAATGAAATTAATGCCTGTTTAGTTACCTTCACTTCACCACTATTATTCAACCATTGCAACTTGTAAGGTCGAGGATGTTTGGTCGTTTGTTAGCCCTAATTTGTCAACCATAGTACTGCTAGCAACGTTCGTACAACTCCCTCCATCTATTATCGCACTACATACCTTGTTCTGCACGTGGCACCTAGTATGAAAAATGTTCTCACGTTGCTGTTCTTCTTCCTCTTTGGCTTGTACACTAAGGGCTCGTCGAGTGACCAACAATTCACCTTGGACAGCACACTCCTCCTCATCCACATGCTCCAATGGTGGCATGGAGTCCTCGTCCGATTCGTCATCCATAACAACCTCTCCGTCGTCCCGTAACACCATCACCCTTTTGTTCAAACATTGGCTTGAGATGTGACCCCTGCCTTGGCATTTGAAACATTTAATATCACGGTTTTGAGAAGTGGATGAAATATATTTACCTTGGTTTGAAGGGCTAGCCGTGGCTGGTTTTGGCTCAAACTTTGGCCTAGCAACCGATTTCTCTTCTCTCTTCCCATAATTCGGCTTCCATGAAAAAGGTGCCGAACTAACATTTGCATGTGAGCTACCCCTCCTCTTGAGCTACTGCTCTACTGTGATGGCCATGTGCAACATGTCTTCTAACTCTACATAGTGTTGCATCTCCACCCTATCTTGAATATCTGGATTTAGCCCTTGCAAAAATCTTGCCGTGGTTGCTTCTCGATCTTCTTCAACATTGGCTCGTATCATGGCTATTTCCATTTCTTGATAATATTCCTTGACACTCCTATTTCCTTGTCTAAGTCCTTGCAACTTTTTGTACAATTCCCGATAGTAATGGCTGGGTACAAATCGCTTTCTCATCACCGTTTTCATCTCCTCCCATGTCTCAATCGGGTGTTCTCGGTTCTGTCGCCTATTCATTACCAACTGATCCCACCATACAACCGCATAATCAGAGAACTCAATTGCAGCAAGCTTAACTTTCTTTAACTCTGAATAGTTATGGCAATCAAACACTAGCTCCACTTTCTTCTCCCACTCTAGGTAAGCTCCGGGGTCATTTTTCCCTTGGAATGGCGGAATCTTCATTTTAATACCTCCCATATTATTGTCTTCCCGGTTCCTAGCTTCTCTATTCCCATTGCCACGCCTAAATCTGCCCCTCTTTATCGGTGGTTCCTCCAACTCTTCTAATTCATCTTCCTCCGAAAGATCACATCCACCCCTCCACCTATTTTGCATGTTTTGTGGCTGCCTATTGCGTGTTCTAGCATCAACCTCATCTAATCTCTCATGAATGGGCTCTAGAGCTCGCGTCAACAACCGTTCCATTTGCCTCATTAATGCTTGCAACTGAAGATTGGGAACGTTTTGTTGTGGAAGATCATCTTCGGCTTCTCTTTCTTGATTTGGATTCATTTTTTTTAAACATGCAAAACAACGTTAGATAATAAAGGACCTTACTTCTCTCCCTCACGTGTTTCACTCTATCACTTGGTCACTCCATTCACTCGTGTTTCACTCGAATAATTGGCTTTTACCCTTGAATGTTCTCACCACTCTTGTGATACGAACCACGCCAAGAACTGACGCGACCCTAACCGAAGTTGGTTTCCAAGATCAAATTTTCTAACCGGTTTTGATTGGAACCGCGACCCGATGCCCAACAAGAAGCTCGAACCTTGGTAAGTGAGGACGCCACAATCAGCTATGGAGAGACCGATTGATGAGTCTTGGTATGTGAAGACGCCACAATCAGCTATGGATGGACTGATTGATAAGTCTATGAACGCCACGGAAATTTCTGATAAGTTCGAATAGTTCGTTTAGGAACTAAAGAGAATTAAACCTCAAAATTATGTGTTATTACTTGTCCCCAATTGATTGAAATTCGTTACAATATATAGGGGTTCCTATGCGAATTTTCAGCCCCTAATTCCCATGGAATTTCGGGAAAATCATTTACCAAATGTCAAATCTAAACTAAATAAGGAAAGTTTCCTTAATGGCTTAAAAGCCTTACAATAATAGAAATAACACAAACGCAAAAAGGAAACTAGACAATAAAAGGTAAATAAGCTGATTCTTCTCGCCATGTGTCGCCTCAAAACGGGGAGGTAACTGAAATGGAAATTACTCAATCCCTTCTAGAGCTTTTATCACGCATTTGTTGGTTTGATTTTCGCTTGCAATTCCCTCAATGGGCCTCCATGCAATGGCTTGAGCCCAAGTTGCTTGAATCAGCCCAATAAGCATTTCTTTAAACTTCTTCGTACGAGCTCTCGTAACCGGACGAATGGGAACTTGAATTGGATCTGAATAAGTCTCCCACGTGCTCTTGCTTGTGCTAACGATGTCCTCATCATTCCCCTCCTCTTGAGAAGGATTTGTCCTCAAATCGTCGCCTGCATCAAAAGGACTTAGATCAGAAACATTAAAGGAGGCACTTACACCATACTCACCAGGCAAGTCTAGCTTGTACGCATTATCATTGATCCTTTCGAGAACTTAAAAAGGACCGTCCCCTCTAGGCAATAGCTTGGATTTCCTTTGTTCTAGAAACCGTTCCTTGCGTAATTGCAACCACACCCAATCACCGGGCTCGAAGACGAGCTTGTGACGCCCTTTGTTGGCTTGTTCAGCATATTGTTTAGTCCTTCGCTCGATGTTGAGTCTTGCCTTCTCGTGTATCTGCTTAACAAGATCAGCTTTTTTTTTTTTCCATCTAAATTCACATGCTCAAACAAAGGTAATGGCATTAAGTCCAAAGGAGTTAAAGGATTAAAACCATAAACAATTTCAAACGGTGAAAATTGAGTAGCAGAATGAACAGATCGATTATAAGCAAACTCAACATGTGGTAAACACTCCTCCCATGTTTTGATGTTCTTTTTAATGACAGCCCTCAACAAAGTAGACAAGGTTCTATTGACAACTTCTGTTTGACCATCGGTTTGAGGGTGACAAGTAGTTGAAAACAATAGCTTAGTCCCTAACTTAGCCCACAAAGTCTTCCAAAAGTAGCTTAAGAACTTGGTGTCCCTATCAGAAACAATTGTCCTAGGCATACCATGAAGTCTTACCATTTCCCTAAAGAACAAATCAGCAACATTGGAAGCATCATCTGATACGAACCACGCCAAGAGCTGACGCGACCCTAACCGAAGTTGGTTTCCAAGATCAAATTTCTAACCGGTTTTGGATGGAACCGCGACCCGATGCCCAACAAGAAGCACGAACCTTGGTATGTGAGGACGCCACAATCAGCTATGGAGAGACCGATTGATAAGTCTTGGTATGTGAGGACGCCACAATCAGCTATGGATGGACTGATTGATAAGTCTATGAACGCCACGGAAATTTCCGATAAGTTCGAATAGTTCGTTTAGGAACTAAAGAGAATTAAACCTCAAAATTATGTGTTATTACTTGTCTCCATTGATTGAAATTCGTTACAATTATATAGGGGTTCCTATGCGAATTTTCAGCCCCTAATTCCCATGGAAATTTCGGGAAACTCATTTAACAAAAGTCAAATCTAGACTAAATAAGGAAAGTTCCCTTAATGGCTTAAAAGCCTTACAATAATAGAAATACCAGAAACGGAAAAAAGGAAACTAGACATTAAAAGGTCAAAACTGATTCTTCTCGCCATGTGTCGCCTCAAAATGGGAAAGTAACTGAAATGGAAATTACTCAATCCCTTCTATAGCTTGAATCACGCATTTATTGGTGTGGTTGTCGCATGCAATTCCCTCAATGGGCCTCCATGCAATAGCTTGAGCCCAAGTTGCATGAATCAGCCCAATAAGTGTTTCTTTAAACTTCTTCGCACGAGCTCTCGTAACCGGACCAATGGGAACTTGAATTGGATCTGAATATGTCTCCCACGTGCTCTTGCTTGTGCTAGTGATGTCCTCATCATTCCCCTCCTCTTGAGAAGGATTTGTCCTCAAATCGTCGCCTACATGAAAAGGACTTAGATCAGAAACATTAAAGGAGGCACTTACACCATACTCACCTGGCAAGTCTAGCTTGTAGGCATTATCATTGATCCTTTCGAGAATTTGAAAAGGACCATCCCCTCTAGGAAATAGCTTGGATTTCCTTTGTTCCGGAAACCGTTCCTTGCGTAAGTGCAACCACACCCAATCACCGGGCTCGAAGACGAGCTTGTGACGCCCTTTGTTGGCTTGTTCAGCATATTGTTTAGTCCTTCGCTCGATGTTGAGTCTTGCCTTCTCATGTATCTGCTTAACAAGATCAGCTTTTCTTTTTCCATCTAAATTCACATGCTCAGACAAAGGTAATGGCATTAAATCCAACGGAGTTAAAGGATTAAAACCATAAACAATTTCAAACGGTGAAAATTGTGTAGCAGAATGAATAGATCGATTATAAGCAAACTCAACATGTGGTAAACACTCCTCCCATGTTTTGATGTTCTTTTTAATGACAGCCCTCAACAAAGTAGACAAGTTCTATTCACAACTTCTGTTTGACCATCGGTTTGAGGGTGACAAGTAGTTGAAAACAATAGCTTAGTCCCTAACTTAGCCCACAAAGTCTTCCAAAAGTAGCTTAAGAACTTGGGGTCCCTATCAGAAACAATTGTCCTAGGCATACCATGAAGTCTCACAATTTCCCTAAAGAACAAATCAGCAACATTGGAAGCATCATCTGTCTTGTGGCATGGAATAAAATGAGCCATCTTTGAAAACCTATCCACGACCACAAATATTGAGTCTCTTCCCCGTTTAGACCTAGGCAAACCTAACACAAAATCCATCGAAATATCAATCCAAGGTTCACTAGGTATTGGTAAAGGGGTGTATAAACCATGGGGCTGCACTCTTGATTTAGCCTGCCTACAAGTTACACATCTACCACAAAGCCTCTCAACATCTCGTTTCATATGTGGCCAATAGAAGTGTTCCTGCAACATAGCTAAAGTTTTCACTACTCCAAAATGTCCCATCAATCCTCCCCCATGGGATTCCCTCACTAGCAAATCTCTTAATGAACAATTAGGCACACATAATTTATTCTCCCGAAACAAGTATCCCTCATGCCTAAAGTACTTACCACTAGCAGATCTCTCACAAGCTTGATACTCAGTACGAAAGTCATGGTCATCAGCATATAACTCTTTAATGTGTTCAAAACCCAGTAGTTGCTAATTAAGAGTTGAGATTAAGACATACCTGCGAGAAAGTGCGTCGGCAACGACGTTTTCCTTACCTTGCTTGTAGCGAATGACATATGGAAACGTCTCTATGAATTCTACCCAACGAGCATGCCTCTTGTTCAGCTTGTGCTGGCCCTTCAAGTGTTTCAGGGACTCATGATCAGTGTGAATCACGAACTCCTTAGGCCATAGGTAGTGCTGCCACGTCTCTAATGCCCGAACCAATGCATACATCTCTTTATCATAAGTTGGGTAATTAAGAGTTGCCCCATTCAGCTTCTCACTGAAATATGCTATTGGTCTCCCTTCCTGCATTAAAACAGCACCAATTCCAACACCTGAAGCATCACATTCAATCTCAAAAGTTTTCGAAAAATTAGGTAAAGATAACAATGGAGCATTTGTCAATTTCTCCTTGAGTAGCTGAAATGCCCTTTCTTGCTCTTGTCCCCATCTGAACCCAACGTTTTTCTTGATCACTTCAGTCAGTGGTGCGGCTATAGTACTGAAATCTTTCACAAACCGCCGGTAGAAACTAGCAAGTCCATGAAAACTCCGTACGTTTCCCACACTAGTTGGACTCGGCCATTCCTGGATGGCTCGCACCTTTTCTTCATCAACCTGTATACCTTGAGCACTAACAACAAAACCAAGAAACACAAGCTTATCTGTGCAAAAGGTACATTTCTTGAGGTTAGCATACAACTTTTCCTTCCGCAAAACATCTAAAACAAGTTTCAAATGTTCAATATGTTCATCCAAATTGCTGCTATAGATAAGGATATCATCAAAATAAACAACGACAAATTTTCCAATAAAAGCTCGCAAAACATGGTTCATTAAACGCATAAATGTGCTAGGCGCATTGGTTAAACCGAAAGACATTACCAACCACTCATACAAGCCTTGTTTTGTTTTGAAAGCCGTTTTCCACTCATCTCCCTCTTTCATGCGAATTTGATGATATCCACTCTTTAGATCAATTTTAGAAAACACACAAGCACCATGCAATTCATCTAACATGTCATCCAAGTGAGGAATGGGATGTCGATACTTTACCGTGATGTTGTTGATGGCTCGACAATCAACGCACATCCTCCAAGTCCCATCTTTCTTAGGCACAAGTAAAACTGGTACAGCGCACGGGCTCATGCTTTCTCTCACGTGTCCCTTCTCCATCAACTCATTTACCTGCCGTTGGAGTTCCTTTGTGATGAGGACATCACTACCACAAGCAAGAGCACGTGGGAGACATATTCAGATCCAATTCAAGTTCCCATTGGTCCGGTTACGAGAGCTCGTGCGAAGAAATTTAAAGAAACACTTATTGGGCTGATTCAAGCAACTTGGGCTCAAGCTATTGCATGGAGGCCCATTGAGGGAATTGCATGCGACAACCACACCAATAAATGCGTGATTCAAGCTATAGAAGGGATTGAGTAATTTCCATTTCAGTTACTTTCCCATTTTGAGGCGACACATGGCGAGAAGAATCAGTTTTGACCTTTTAATGTCTAGTTTCCTTTTTTCCGTTTCTGGTATTTCTATTATTGTAAGGCTTTTAAGCCATTAAGGGAACTTTCCTTATTTAGTCTAGATTTGACTTTTGTTAAATGAGTTTCCCGAAATTTCCATGGGAATTAGGGGCTGAAAATTCGCATAGGAACCCCTATATAATTGTAACGAATTTCAATCAATGGGGACAAGTAATAACACATAATTTTGAGGTTTAATTCTCTTTAGTTCCTAAACAAACTATTCGAACTTATCGGAAATTTCCGTGGCGTTCATAGACTTATCAATCAGTCCATCCATAGCTGATTGTGGCGTCCTCACATACCAAGACTTATCAATCGGTCTCTCCATAGCTGATTGTGGCGTCCTCACATACCAAGGTTCGTGCTTCTTGTTGGGCATCGGGTCGCGGTTCCATCCAAAACCGGTTAGAAAGTTGATCTTGGAAACCAACTTCGGTTAGGGTCGCGTCAGTTCTTGGCGTGGTTCGTATCACTTTGTCTCCTCGGGATTACTCCTAGAGGCTGGTCGGTTTGGGATTGTAGCTCCAGGTATGAAGTCGATTTGATGTTCAATCCCGCGGATTGGAGGTAAACCTTGCGGTGTTTCCTCGGGAAAGATATCCTCAAAATCCTGCAAAAGAGAAACAACAGAACTATGCAAGGTGGAATCAAGATCGTTAGTGTTTAATAACGCCTCCTTGTACATGAGTAAAATCATCGGCTGATTAGAAAACAAAGCTCTTCTCACATCACTCTTTCTTGCATAAAAGTTTGTTTTTCTCTCTACTTTTCTCTCATTGGCTGATTGTGAATTCTTTTTAGCCCTCTCGATTTTTTCTCCCTTGCTCTCTTTACTCTCCTTTTTCTCAGCCATCTCTTCTTTTTTTCTCTCACTGGCCGAACTCTCTCTCTGCACTCCCACTCTTGATTTTTCTTCGCTCTTCATTTTTTTATCATTTTCTCTCTGTAAGATCACTTGGTCTTCATAGACCTGTTTTGGTGTTAATGGAACAAGAGTGATCGTCTTTTGATTGTGAACGAATGAGTACTTGTTGGTGAAACCGTCATGCTTAACTCGCCGATCAAATTGCCATGGTCTGCCTAATAACAAGTGCCCAGCTTGCATCGGAACCACATCGCACAAAACTTCATCTTCATATCTTCCAATGCGAAAAGGAACTAACACCTGTTTATGCACCTTTACCTCACCAGTATCATTTAACCATTGCAATTTATATGGTCGAGGATGCTTAATTGTTGGCAGCCCTAACTTCTCTACCATGGTTGTGCTAGCAACATTTGTACAACTCCCACCATCAATAATCACACTACATACCTTGTTTTGAACGTGGCACCTAGTGTGGAAGATGTTTTCCCGTTGCACCTCTTCATCTTCTTCTTTGGCTTGCACACTTAAAGCTCTCCTTGTGACCAACAATTCTCCTTGGACAGCGCACTCCTCATCGTCGGCATCCTCTAATGAAGGCATAGAATCATTGTCCGAATCCTCCTCGGTTTCAATGTCTCCATTGTCCCGCATCACCATAACTCGTTTGTTCGGACATTGGCTTGCTATATGACCCCTGCCTTGACATTTAAAACATTTAATATCACGAGTCCGAGTAGTGGAAGAATCGGATTTACCTTGATTCCCATGGCTGGCCACCTCTTGTTTTTGCTCGATCTTTGGCTTGGGGTTGGATTGCTTCTCATCCCTCTTCCATTGGTTGGTTTTCCAAGCCGATGTACTCGGGTTTTGGCTAGGACGTGTGCTACTGCCCCTCCTCATAAGTTGATTCTCAATTTTAATAGCCATGTGCACCATGTCCTCCAACTCCACATAATGTTGTAACTCAACAGCATTATGGATATCTCGGTTCTAACCCGCCAAAAACCTTGCCATTGTAGCCTCCCGATCCTCCTCTATATTAGCCCAAATCATCATAACCTCCATCTCCTTATAGTACTCCTCTACACTCCGGTTGCCCTGCTTAAGGTTTTGTAGCTTGTTGTACAACTCCCGGTAGTAGTAAGTTGGCACAAATCGCTTCCTCATCACGGTCTTCATCTCTTCCCATGACTCAATAGGTCGCTCTCTATTTCGTCTCCTGTTTATAACAAGCTGATCCCACCAAGTAATAGCATAATCAGAAAATTCAATTACAGCCAATTTTACCTTCTTTGCCTCAGAATAGTAGTGGCAGTCAAAGATGAACTCCATTTTCTTCTCCCATTCTAGGTACGCTTCTGGATTGGATTTGCCTTGAAATGATGGTATCTTCATTTTTATGCCTCTCAAACTATCATCTTCCCTGTTCCTAACGCCTCTATCCCGTCCAAATCTTCGGTGACTACCCGCTGAATCTTCTCCTTCGTCAAACTCTTCCCCATCATTCCTATAGTAGTCATCAACCTCTCCTCTAACCGGAACCCGTTCTCGCCTACGTGCATGAGGAACATGTTGTGGCATCTCCACACGTGCGTTTTCTATCTGGTCTATCCTCTCATGAAGCTGTCCTATCTCTCCCCTCAATAATCGCCTCATCTCCCCCATCATCGCTTCCATCAGAAGTTTTGGGTCTGCTGCACCCGAGGTACCCTCAATAGTGTTCTTGCTGTTGTTTGACATTTTCCAAAGGACCTCACTACACTCCCTTACGTGTTTCACTCGTGAAATGGTTCACTCAATTTCACTCGTCTTTACACTCAATACTTTCGGCTTTTGTCCACTCTAATGCTCTCGCCTCTATGCCTTTTTCCACTCGTTAATTCTCACTCAGTTCCTATAAAACTAGTCAAATCAATATCAAAAAATTTCCTTGACAATTCACAAATAGATTACCAAAGAGACAAGACTATAACAGGAACAAAGAATTTAGGCTTTTAGAATCACACCCAAAAGGAACAAAATTTGAACAAAAATTTTTGGTCTATGCAAGGAATTCAGTTTTGGATTCCTTAAACAATGAATAACAAGAATCTGAAATAAAAATTTAAGAAAGGTTTCCAGACTTTTTTTTTTTTTCTTTCCTTTTCTTTTCGTTTCTTTTCTTTCTTTCTTTTCTTTTCGGATCTTTTTTTTTTTTTTTTTTAAACTGACTTTGATAATGGAAATCAAAACTCACGAACAACTGAAACAAACAAAAAATTAAGAGAACGGATAAGCAAAACCTGATTAGAACCTCGCTCTGATTACCAAATGATACGAACCACGCCAAGAGCTGACGCGACCCTAACCGAAGTTGGTTTCCAAGATCAAATTTCTAACCGGTTTTGGATGGAACCGCGACCCGATGCCCAACAAGAAGCACGAACCTTGGTATGTGAGGACGCCACAATCAGCTATGGAGAGACCGATTGATAAGTCTTGGTATGTGAGGACGCCACAATCAGCTATGGATGGACTGATTGATAAGTCTATGAACGCCACGGAAATTTCCGATAAGTTCGAATAGTTCGTTTAGGAACTAAAGAGAATTAAACCTCAAAATTATGTGTTATTACTTGTCTCCATTGATTGAAATTCGTTACAATTATATAGGGGTTCCTATGCGAATTTTCAGCCCCTAATTCCCATGGAAATTTCGGGAAACTCATTTAACAAAAGTCAAATCTAGACTAAATAAGGAAAGTTCCCTTAATGGCTTAAAAGCCTTACAATAATAGAAATACCAGAAACGGAAAAAAGGAAACTAGACATTAAAAGGTCAAAACTGATTCTTCTCGCCATGTGTCGCCTCAAAATGGGAAAGTAACTGAAATGGAAATTACTCAATCCCTTCTATAGCTTGAATCACGCATTTATTGGTGTGGTTGTCGCATGCAATTCCCTCAATGGGCCTCCATGCAATAGCTTGAGTCCAAGTTGCTTGAATCAGCCCAATAAGTGTTTCTTTAAACTTCTTCGCACGAGCTCTCGTAACCGGACCAATGGGAACTTGAATTTGATCTGAATATGTCTCCCACAAGCTCTTGCTTGTGCTAGTGATGTCCTCATCATCATCAGTCTTATGGCATGGAATAAAATGAGCCATCTTGGAAAACCTATCCACAACCACAAATATCGAGTCTCTTCCCCGTTTAGACCTAGGCAAACCTAACACAAAATCCATCGAAATATCAATCTAGGGTTCACTAGGTATTGATAAAGGGGTGTATAAACCATCGGGCTGCACTCTTGATTTAGCCTGCCTACAAGTTACAAATCTACCACAAAGCCTCCCAACATCTCGTTTCATATGTGGCCAATAGAAGTGTTCCTGCAACATAGCTAAATTCTTCATTACTCCAAAATGTCCCATCAATCCTTCCCCATGGGATTCCCTCACTAGCAAATCTCTTAATGAACAATTAGGCACACATAATTTATTCTCCCGAAACAAGTAACCCTCATGCCTAAAGTACTTACCACTTGCAAATCTCTCACAAGCTTGATACTCAGTACTAAAGTCATGGTCATCAGCATATAACTCTTTAATGTGTTCAAAACCCAGTAGTTTAGCATTAAGAGTTGAGATTAAGACATACATGCGAGAAAGTGC
The DNA here is from genome assembly GCA_025403435.1 of Artocarpus heterophyllus. Classification (NCBI taxonomy): domain Eukaryota; kingdom Viridiplantae; phylum Streptophyta; class Magnoliopsida; order Rosales; family Moraceae; genus Artocarpus; species Artocarpus heterophyllus. Next base: position 31,156,155 of record CM046350.1, read on the forward strand.
ATCGGCAACGACGTTTTCCTTACCTTGCTTGTAGCGAATGACATACGGAAACGTCTCTATGAATTCTACCCAACGAGCATGCCTCTTGTTCAGCTTGTGCTGGCCCTTCAAGTGTTTCAGGGACTCATGATCGGTGTGAATCACGAACTCCTTAGGCCATAGGTAGTGCTGCCACGTCTCTAATGCCCGAACCAATGCATACATCTCTTTATCATAAGTTGGGTAATTAAGAGTTGCCCCATTCAGCTTCTCACTAAAATATGCTATTGGTCTCCCTTCCTGCATTAAAACAGCACCAATTCCAACACCTGAAGCATCACATTCAATCTCAAAAGTTTTGGAAAAATTAGGTAAAGATAACAATGGAGCATTTGTCAATTTCTCCTTGAGTAGCTGAAATGCCCTTTCTTGCTCTTCTCCCCATCTAAACCCAACATTCTTTTTGATCACTTCAGTCAGTGGTGCGGCTATAGTACTGAAATCTTTCACAAACCGCCGGTAGAAACTAGCAAGTCCATGAAAACTCCGTACGTTTCCCACACTAGTTGGACTCGGCCACTCCTGGATGGCTCACACCTTTTCTTCATCCACCTGTATACCTTGAGCACTAACAACAAAACCAAGAAACACAAGCTTATCTGTGCAAAAGGTACATTTCTTGAGGTTAGCATACAACTTTTCCTTCCGCAAAACATCTAAAACAAGTTTCAAATGTTCAATATGTTCATCCAAATTGCTGCTATAGACAAGGATATCATCAAAATAAACAACGACAAATTTTCCAATGAAAGCTCGCAAAACATGGTTCATTAAACGCATAAATGTGCTAGGCGCATTGGTTAAACCGAAAGGCATTACCAACCACTCATACAAGCCTTGTTTTGTTTTGAAAGCCGTCTTCCACTCGTCTCCCTCTTTCATGCGAATTTGATGATATCCACTCTTCAGATCAATTTTAGAAAACACACAAGCACCATGCAATTCATCTAACATGTCATCCAAGCGAGGAATGGGATGTCGATACTTTACCGTGATGTTGTTGATGGCTCGACAATCAACGCACATCCTCCAAGTCCCATCTTTCTTAGGCACAAGTAAAACTGGTACGGCGCACGGGCTCATGCTTTCTCTCACGTGTCCCTTCTCCATCAACTCATTTACCTGCCGTTGGAGTTCCTTTGTCTCCTCAGGATTACTCCTATAGGCTGGTCAGTTTGGGATTGTAGCTCCAGGAATGAAGTCGATTTGATGTTCAATCCCGCGGATTGGAGGTAAACCTTGCGGTGTTTCCTCGGGAAAGATATCCTCATAATCCTGCAAAAGAGAAACAACAGAACTATGCAAGGTGGAATCAAGATCGTTAGTGTTTAATAATGCCTCCTTGTACATGAGTAAAATCATCGGCTGATTAGAAAACAAAGCTCTTCTCACATCACTCTTTCTTGCATAAAAGTTTGTTTTTCTCTCTACTTTTCTCTCATTGGCTGATTGTGAATTCTTTTCAGCCCTCTCAATTTTCTCTCCATTGCTCTCTTTGCTCTCCTTTTGCTCGGCCATCTCTTCTTTTTTTCTCTCACTGGCCGAACTCTCTCTCTGCACTCCCACTCTTGATTTTTCTTCGCTCCTCTTTTTTTTTATCACTTTCTCTCTGTAAGCTCACTTGGTCTTCATAGACCTGTTTTGGTGTTAATGGAACAAGAGTAATCTTCTTTTGATTGTGAACAAATGAGTACTTGTTGGTGAAGCCATCATGACATGAACCCACCTAACTGCACCCCAAAAGCTAGCTCGTGAGGGGAGGATTGTGAACCCATATATATAACACCCAAGACCACCCTCTCTAACCGATGTGGGACACATCATTCCCGACCCCTTTAGACTGCACGTTCTCGTGCCAACTCCTTCGTTAACCCACACGAGCGACGTTCTCGTGCCAACTCTGTCGTTAACCCACACGAGCGGCAGGGAACCTTTGTACATGCGCCCACCGACCAGCAGAGGTTTGGCTCTGATACCATATGACATGAACCCACCTAACTCCACCCCAAAAGCTAGCTCGTGAGGGGAGGATTGTGAACCCATATATATAACCCCCAAGACCACCCTCTCTAACCGATGTGGGACACATCACATCATGCTTAACTCGCCGATCAAATTGGCATGGTCTGCCTAATAATAAGTGCCCAGCTTGCATTGGAACCACATCGCACAAAACTTCATCTTCATATCTTCCAATGCGAAAAGGAACTAACACCTGTTTATGCACCTTTACCTCACCAGTATCGTTTAACCATTGCAATTTATATGGTCGAGGATGCTTAATTGTTGGCAGCCCTAACTTCTCTACCATGGTTGTGCTAGCAACATTAGTACAACTCCCACCATCAATAATCACACTACATACCTTGTTTTGAACGTGGCACCTAGTGTGGAGGATGTTTTCCCGTTGCACCTCTTCATCTTCTTCTTTGGCTTGCACACTTAAAGCTCTCCTTGTGACCAACAATTCTCCTTGGACAGCGCACTCCTCATCGTCGGCATCCTTTAATGAAGGCATAGAATCATTGTCTGAATCCTCCTCGGTTTCAATGTCTCCATTGTCCCGCATCACCATAACTCGTTTGTTCGGACATTGGCTTGCTATATGACCCCTGCCTTGACATTTAAAACATTTAATATCACGAGTCCGAGTAGTGGAAGAATCGGATTTACCTTGATTCCCATGGCTGGCCACCTCTTGTTTTTGCTCGATCTTTGGCTTGGGGTTGGATTGCTTCTCATCCCTCTTCCATTGGTTGATTTTCCAAGCCGATGTACTCGGGTTTTGGCTAGGACGTGTGCTACTGCCCCTCCTCATAAGTTGATTCTCAATTTTAATAGCCATGTGCACCATGTCCTCAAACTCCACATAATGTTGTAACTCAACGGCATTGTGAATTTCTCGATTCAAACCCGCCAAAAACCTTGCCATTGTAGCCTCCCGATCCTCCTCTATATTAGCCCGAATCATCATAACCTCCATCTCCTTATAGTACTCCTCTACACTCCGGTTGCCCTGCTTAAGGTTTTGTAGTTTGTTGTACAACTCCCGATAGTAGTAAGTTCGTACAAATCGCTTCCTCATCACGGTCTTCATCTCTTCCCATGACTCAATAGGTCGCTCTCTATTTCGTCGTCTGTTTATAACAAGTTGATCCCACCAAGTAATAGCATAATAAGAAAATTCAATTACAGCCAATTTTACCTTCTTCGCCTCGGAATAGTAGTGGCAGTCAAAGATGAACTCCATTTTCTTCTCCCATTCTAGGTACGCTTCTGGATTGGATTTGCCTTGAAATGATGGTATCTTCATTTTTATGCCTCTCAAACTATCATCTTCCCGGTTCCTAACTCCTCTATCCCGTCCAAATCTTCGGTGACTACCCGCTGAATCTTCTCCTTCGTCAAACTCTTCCCCATCAATCCTATAGTAGTCATCAACCTCTCCTCTAACCGAAACCCTTTCTCGCCTACGCGCATGAGGAACATGTTGTGGCTGTTCCACACGTGTATTCTCTATCCGGTCTATCCTCTCATGAAGCTGTCCTATCTCTCCCCTCAACAATCGCCTCATCTCCCCCATCATCGCTTCCATAAGAAGTTTTGGCTCTGCTGCACCCGAGGTACCCTCAATAGTGTTCTTGCTGTTGTTTGACATTTTCCAAGGACCTTACCACACTCCGTTACATGTTTCACTCGTGAAATGGTTCACTCAATTTCACTCGTGTTTACACTCAATACTTTCGGCTTTTGTCCACTCAAATGCTCTCGCCTCTATGCCTTTTTCCACTCTTTAATTCTCACTCAGTTCCTATAAAACTAGTCAAATCAATATCAAAAATTTCCTTGACAATTACAAATAGATTACCAAAGAGACAAGACTATAACAGAAACAAAAGGTTTAGGCTTTCAGAATCACACCCAAAAGGATCAAAATTTGAACAATTTTTTTTGGTCTATGCAAGGAATTCAATTTCGGATTCCTTAAACGATGAATAACAAGAATCTGAAATAAAAATTTAAGGAAGGTTTCCAGACTTTTTTTTTTTTTTTTTTTTTCGGATCCTCTTATTTTTCTTCTTTTCCTTTTTTTTTTCTTTTCTTTCTTTCTTTTCTTTTCGGATCTTCTTTTTTTTTTTTTTTTTTAAACCGACTTTGATAATGGAAATCAAAACTCACGAACAACTGAAACAAACATAAACTAAGAGAACGGATAAGCAAAACCTGATTAGAACCTCGCTCTGATACCAAATGATACGAACCACGCCAAGAACTGACGCGACCCTAACCGAAGTTGGTTTCCTAGATCAAATTTTCTAACCGGTTTTGATTGGAACCGCGACCCGATGCCCAACAAGAAGCTCGAACCTTGGTAAGTGAGGACGCCACAATCAGCTTTGGAGAGACCGATTGATAAGTCTTGGTATGTGAGGACGCCACAATCAGCTATGGATGGACTGATTGATAAGTCTATAAACGCCACGGAAATTTTCGATAAGTTCGAATAGTTCGTTTAGGAACTAAAGAGAATTAAACTCAAAATTATTTGTTATTACTTGTCCCCAATTGATTGAAATTCGTTACAATATATAGGGGTTCCTATGCGAATTTTCAGCCCCTAATTCCCATGGAATTTTGGGAAAATCATTTACCAAATGTCAAATCTAAACTAAATAAGGAAAGTTCCCTTAATGGCTTAAAAGCCTTACAATAATAGAAATAACACAAACGCAAAAAGGAAACTAGACAATAAAAGGTAAATAAGCTGATTCTTCTCGCCATGTGTCGCCTCAAAACGGGAAGGTAACTGAAACGGAAATTACTCAATCCCTTCTAGAGCTTGAATCACGCATTTGTTGGTTTGATTTTCGCTTGCAATTCCCTCAATGGGCCTCCATGCAATGGCTTGAGCCCAAGTTGCTTGAATCAGCCCAATAAGCATTTCTTTAAACTTCTTCGCACGAGCTCTCGTAACCGGACCAATGGGAACTTGAATTGGATCTGAATAAGTCTCCCACGTGCTCTTGCTTGTGCTAACGATGTCCTCATCATCTTGCCTTTTTTTTTTTTTAACTCGCTTATTCTCTCTTTCAGTTCTTTTGGAATTACACAAACAACAATAAAATCTATCCGGCAACAAATTCAGCAACATGTTTTGATACTTAGTTCAAAATGAAGCAAATTTTTTTTTTACTGTGAGGTGAGGTCATATTTGGACACCTGGACACTCAAACAAAGGAAATGAAACAAAAAAAATTTTAAGGAGGGTTTCCAGACTCTTTTTTTTTTTTTGGATCCTCTTGATTTTTCTTTTCTTTTCTTTTCTTTTCGTTTTTCTTTTCTTTTCTTCTTTTTCTTTTTTTTTTTTTGTGAAATTCGGCGAGAACAAGAATAATAAACTAAGAAACACAAAACAGGAAACTACCACCTAAACTCGAAACCCAAGCTACTAGTTACCCGAAACCAAACTAACCAACTTTTTTTTTTTTGAACGGAATAGAACCTAAGTAATAAATTAGAATTCAAAAACAAATAAGGATAGACAAACCTGCGGCTAGAACCGAGGCTCTGATATCAAATGATAAGAACCTCGCCAATATACTGACGAAACCCGTTATCAATAAGAAGGAACCAAGACCGTTTCTACTCAGATTTGGATGAAAGTCACCGCGACCCGTTGCTTATATCAAAGCAAGAACCTTGGTATATCGAAGACGCCACAATCAAGGATGGAAGCTTGATTGATAAGTCAGGTTTGAATGCCCGGATTGATCCGATGAGTTCGTGTAGTTCGTCAAAGAACCAAAGAAAGCATTTTCTCTCTCAAAAAAATAAACATTCATTGATTCTCCATCAACCTTGGGAATGCCTATTTATAGGCCAAAATTACAAAGTGTTGCCCAAAAAGAAAAGTTGACAAATTCAAACATAATTACTAAGCCTAAAATAAAAACCAAAAGAAAGGAAAGTCTTAATCGCTGATTTTCATCCATTTACACGCCCAACAATAAAAGGAAAGTGCAATTAATCCTCGTCAACAATTTGCATAAATGATTAGCTGCGTGTGTGCCAAAATGGGAAGGTTTCCGAAAGTCTTCCATTGACTTGATCTTGCAAAATTTGAGCTGATTTCAATCAGGCTTGACTCATCCGGATTCTTCTAGAACTTGGATCAAATTGACGCACCGTTGTGGTTGACGTGGGCCTGGGTCAATGGGCTTGCACAAATTTTCTTGATTCCAGATTTCGTGAATCAACCCATTTAGTGCTTCCTTGAATTTCTTAGCTCGGGCTCTTGTGACTGGTGCAACAGGAATTTGTATTGGGTCAACCACCTTCCATGCATTTGAGCTCCCTAAGTCTCTCCATCAGGAAGTTGCACAAATGTGGCCAGCACCAAGTTAATGGAGAAATTGGCGTTACCTACCTTGAAGCATCCAAGGCCATACTGGCTTCAATGGTTGAATGATTGTGGTGAGATCAAGGTTACTAGACTGGTGATGGTGGTGTTTTCTATTGGAAAGTATGAGGACAAGGTGCTTTGTGATGTTGTGCCCATGCATGCATGTCACCTCTTGTTGGGAAGACCGTGGCAGTTCGATCGACGAACCGCACATGACGGTTTCACCAATAGGTACTCTTTTACCATGAATAAACAGCCAATGTCACTTGTACCATTGACTCCAACACAAGTTCTTGAAGATCAATTAAAAATGCAGAGAGCGAGTGAAAAAGAAAAGAGAAAAAGAAGGAGGCTGAACATAAGAGGAAAGAAAAAGAGAGGAGAGAAAAAGAGAGTGTGAAAAATAAGAGAGAAAAAGAGAAAGGAGAGAGTTCAACCTTAATGTGTGCGAGAGAAGAGAAATACAATTTCATTGCAAAGAAAAGTGAGATCAAGAGAGCTTTAATTTCTCATCAGCCCCTTATAGTACTAATGTACAAAGAGGCCCTTGTAAACACTAATGATCTCGCTGGTTCTTTGCCAAGCAATGTTGTTTCCCTTTTGCAGGAGTTCGAGGATGTATTTCCTGAAGAGTTGTTTCAAGGCTTACCTCTAATTCGAGGAATTGAGCATCAAATTGTCTTCATACCTGGTGCTTCAGTTCCAAACCAGCCTGCCTATAGGAGTAATCCTGAGGAGACAAGGTGATGAGGACATCGTTAGCACAAGCAAGAGCACTTGGGATGAGACATATTCAGATCCAATTCAAGTTCCCATTGGTCTGGTTACGAGAGCTTGTGCAAAGAAGTTCAAGGAAACACTTATTGGGCTAATTTAAGCAACTTGGGCTCAAGCTATTACATGGAGGCCCATTGAGGGAATTGAATGTGACATCCAGACCAACAAATGCATGATTCAAGCTCTAGAAGGGACCGAGTAATTTCCATTTCAGTTACTTTTCGGTTTTGAGGCGATAAGTGACAAGAAGAATCAGCTATTTACCTTTCAATGTCTAGTTTCCTTTTTGCATTTGTTTTATTTCTATTGTTGTAAGGTTTTTAAGCCATTAAGGGAACTTACCTTATTTGCTTTAGATTAGACGTTTTGGTAATTGATTTGCCCGAAATTCTATGGGTAAATAGGAGCTAAAAATTTGCATAGGGGAACCACTATATATTGTAATGAATTTCATTCAATGGAGGATAAGTTTTAACACACAATTTGAGGTTTAATTCTCTTCAGTTCCTAAACGAACTATTCAAACTTATCGAAAAATTCCATGGCGTTCATAGACTTATCAATCAGTCCATCCACAGCTGATTGTGGCGTCCTCACATACCAAGGTTCGTGCTTCTTGTTAGGCATCGGGTCGCGGTTCTATTCCAAACCGGTTAGGAATTTTGATCTTGGAAACCAATTTTCGTTAGGGTCGCGTCAGTTCTTGGCGGGGTTCGTATCACAAGGGAACTTCAAAGGCAAGTAGGTGAGTTATTGGAGAAGGGATATGTGCATGAAAGCATGAGTCCTTGTGTGGTTCTGGTGTTGCTAGTGCCTAAGAAGGATGGGACATGGAGAATGTGCGTCGACTGCCGAGCCATCAACAACATTACGATAGAGTATCGTCATCCCATACCTAGACTAGATGATATGCTGGATGAACTACATGGTTCTTGTGTTTTTACCAAGATTGATCTTAAGAGTGGATATCACCAAATTAGAAAGAAAGAAGGTGATGAGTGGAAAACTGCATTTTAAACAAAATATGTTTGTATGAATGGTTAGTTATGCCTTTCAGATTAACTAATGCACCTAGAACTTTCATGAGACTTATGAACTATGTTTTGCGTGCTTACATTGGTCAATTTGTAGTTGTCTACTTTGATGATATCCTAATTTGTAGCAAAAACTTGGATGATCATGTTGAACATTTAAAACTTGTTTTAGATGTTTTAAGGAAAGAAAAGTTGTTTGCTAACTTCAAGAAATGTACCTTTTGCACAGATAAGCTTGTATTTCTTGGTTTTGTTGTGAGTGCGTAGGGTATACAGGTTGATGAAGAAAAGGTGAAGGCAATCCAAGATTGGCCAACTCCTACAACCATAGGGCAGGTGAGAAGTTTTCATGGCTTGGCTAGTTTCTACCGGCGTTTTGTTCAGGACTTTAGTAGTCTTGCCGCACCTTGAACTGAAGTCACCAAGAAGAATGTTCCATTTAAGTGGGCAGAGGAACAAGAAAAGGCATTCAAACTGATCAAGGAGAAGTTAACAAATGCACCTCTACTTGTTTTACCTAACTTCACTAAAACATTTGAAATTGAGTGTGATGCTTCAGGTACAGGTATTGGAGGCATTTTGTTGCAAGAAGGAAGACCGGTTGCATACTTTAGCGAAAAGTTGAGTGCGGTAGCTCTAAATTAACACACTTATGATAAGGTGATATATGCATTGGTTAGAACTTTAGAGACTTGGCAGCACTATCTTTGGCCGAATGAGTTTGTGATTCACACAGATCATGAATCCTTGAAATATTTGAAGGGGCACCACAAATTGAATAAACGCCATGCCAAGTGGGTAGAATTCATTGAGACATTCCCATATGTGATCAAATACAAGCAAGGTAAGGAAAACGTAGTTGCCGATGCATTATCACGCAGGTACGCATTACTTTCAACTCTTGATGCTAAGTTGCTTAGATTTGAGTACATTAAAGAATTGTATGCATTGGATTCTGATTTTGGAGTTGTGTTTAAAGATTGCACAAAGGGGGCATGTGGGAAATACTATTTACATAAGGGTTTCTTGTTTCGAGAAAATAAACTTTGAATTCCTTATTCTTCTTTGCATGAGTTGTTAGTTAGGGAGGCACATGGCGATGGTTTGATGGGGCACTTTGGAATAGCTAAGACTTTAGGTGTCTTCCATAAGCATTTCTTTTGGCCACATATGAAGCGTGATGTTGAGAGGATTTGTGGGAGATGCATTACATGTAGACAAGCTAAGTTAGGCTGCAACCACATGGGTTATATACTCCACTTCCTATTCCTAGAGAACCTTGGGTTGACATCTCTATGGACTTTGTGTTGGGGTTACCTACGACTAAGAGGGGGAGACACTCTGTGTTTGTGGTAGTTGATAAGTTTTCTAAGATGGCACACTTTTTTGCATGTCATAAAACCAATGACGCATCACATATAGCCGATTTGTTTTGTCAAGGAGATTGTTAGGTTGTATGGCATGTGATAAGAACCTCGTCAATATACTGACGAAACCCGTTATCAATAAGAAGGCACCAAGATCATTTCTACTAAGATTTGGATGGAAGTCACCGCGACCCGTTGCTTATATCGAAGCAAGAACCTTGGTATATCGTAGATGCGACAATCAAGGATGGAAAGTTTGATTGATAAGTCGGGGTTAAACGCTCGGATTGATCCGAAGAGTTCGTGCAGTTCGTCAAAGAACCAAAGAAAGAATTATTTCTCTCAGAAAATAAACATTCATCTCTTCATTAACCTTTGAAACGCCTATTTATAGGCCAAAATTACAAAGTGTTGCCCAAAAAGAAAAGTTGACAAATTCAATCATAATTACTAAGCCTAAAATAAAAACCAAAAGAAAGGAAAGTCTTAATGGTTAATTTTCAGCCATTTACACGCCAAGAATTAAAGGAAAGTGCAAATAATCGTGATACGAACCACGCCAAGAACTGATGCGATCCTAACCGAGATTGGTTTCCAAGATCAAATTCCTAACTGGTTTTGAATGGAACCGTGACCCGATGCCCAACAAGAAGCACGAACCTTGGTATGTGAGGACGCCACAATCAGCTATGGATGGACTGATTGATAAGTCTATGAACGCCACGGAAATTTCCGATAAGTTCGAATAGTTCGTTTAGGAACTAAAGAGAACTAAACCTCAAAATTATGTGTTATTACTTGTATTCCATTGAATGAAATATGTTACAATATAAAGGGGTTCCTATGCGAATTTTCAGCACCTAATTCCCATGGAATTTCGGGAAAATCGTTTACCAAATGTCAAATCTAAACTAAATAAGGAAAGTTCCCTTAATGGCTTAAAAGCCTTACAATAATAGAAATAACACAAATGCAAAAAAGAAACTAGACATTAAAAGGTAAATAAGCTGATTCTTCTCGCCATGTGTCGCCTCAAAACGGGAAAGTAACTGAAATGGAAATTATTCAATCCCTTCTAGAGCTTGAATCACGCATTTGTTGGTTTGATTTTCGCATGCAATTCCCTCAATGGGCCTCCATGCAATGGCTTGAGCCCAAGTTGCTTGAATCAGCCCAATAAGCGTTTCTTTAAACTTCTTGGCACGAGCTCTCGTAACCGGACCAATGGGAACTTGAATTGGATCTGAATATGTCTCCCATGTGCTCTTGCTTGTGCTAACGATGTCCTCATCATTCCCCTCCTCTTGAGAAGGATTTGTCCTCAAATCGTCGCCTGCATCAAAAGGACTTAGGTCAGAAACAATAAAGGAGGCACTTACACCATACTCACCTGGCAAGTCTAGCATGTATGCATTATCATTGATCCTTTCAAGGATTTGAAAAGGACAGTCCCCTCTAGGCAACAGCTTGGATTTCCTTTGTTTCGAAAACCGTTCCCTGCGTAAGTGCAACCACACCCAATCGCCAGGTTCGAAGACGAGCTTGTGACGCCCTTTGTTGGCTTGTTCAGCATATTGTTTAGTCCTTCGCTCGATGTTGAGTCTTGCCTTCTCGTGTATCTGCTTAACAAGATCAGCTTTTCTTTTTCCATCTAAATTCACATAATCAGACAAAGGTAATGGCATTAAATCCAAAGGAGTTAAAGGATTAAAACCATAAACAATTTCAAACGGTGAAAATTGTGTAGCAGAATGAACAGATCGATTATAAGCAAACTCAACATGTGGTAAACACTCCTCCCATGTTTTGATGTTCTTTTTAATGACAGCCCTCAACAAAGTAGACAAGGTTCTATTCACAACTTCTGTTTGACCATCGGTTTGAGGGTGACAAGTAGTTGAAAACAATAGTTTAGTCCCTAACTTAGCCCACAAAGTCTTCCAAACGTAGCTTAAGAACTTGGTGTCCCTATCAGAAACAATTGTCCTAGGCATACCATGAAGTCTCACAATTTCCCTAAAGAACAAATCAGGAACATTGGAAGCATCATCTGTCTTGTGGCATGGAATAAAATGAGCCATCTTGGAAAACCTATCCACAACCACAAATATCGAGTCTCTTCCCCGTTTAGACCTAGGCAAACCTAACACAAAATCCATCGAAATATCAATCCAGGGTTCACTAGGTATTGGTAAAGGGGTGTACAAACCATGGGGCTGCACTCTTGATTTAGCCTGCCAACAAGTTACACATCTACCACAAAGCCTCTCAACATCTTGTTTCATATTGTGGCCAATAGAAGTGTTCCTGCAACAAAGCTAATGATACGAACCTCGCCAAGAACTGACGCGACCCTAACCGAAATTGGTTTCCAAGATCAAATTCCTAACCGGTTTTGAATGGAACCGCGGCCGGATGCCCAACAAGAAGCACGAACCTTGGTATGTGAGGACGCCACAATCAGCCATGGAGGGACTGATTGATAAGTCTTGGTATGTGTGGACGCCACAATCAGTTATGGATGGACTGATTGATAAGTCTATGAACGCCACGAAAATTTCCGATAAGTTCGAATAGTTCGTTTAGAAACCAAAGAGAATTAAACCTCAAATTGTGTGTTATTACTTGTCTCCAATAGATTGAAATTCGTTACAATATATAGGGGTTCCTGTGCGAATTTTCAGCCCCTAATTCCCATGGAATTTCCGGAAAATCATTTACCAAATGTCAAATCTAAACTAAATAAGGAAAGTTCCCTTAATGGCTTAAAAGCCTTACAATAATAGAAATAACACAAACGCAAAAAGGAAACTAGACATTAAAAGGTAAATAAGCTGATTCTTGTCGCCATGTGTCGCCTCAAAACGGGAAGGTAACTGAAATGGAAATTACTCAATCCCTTCTAGAGCTTGAATCACGCATTTGTTGGTCTGATTTTCGCATGCAATTCCCTCAATGGGCCTCCATGCAATGGCTTGAGCCCAAGTTGCTTGAATCAGCCCAATAAGCGTTGCCCACAAAGTCTTCCAAAAGTAGCTTAAGAACTTGGTGTCCCTATCAGAAACAATTGTCCTAGAGGGGACGGTCCTTTTCAAGTTCTCGAAAGGATCAATGATAATGCGTACAAGCTAGACTTGCCAGGTGAGTATGGTGTAAGTGCCTGCCTCCTTTAATGTTTCTGATCTAAGTCCTTTTGATGCAGGCGACGATTTGAGGACAAATCCTTCTCAAGAGGAGGGGAATGATGAGGACATCGATTGCACAAGCAAGAGCACGTGGGAGACTTATTCAGATCCAATTCAAGTTCCCATTGGTCCGGTTACGAGAGCTCGTGCGAAGAAGTTTAAAGAAACGCTTATTGGGCTGATTCAAGCAACTTGGGCTCAAGCCATTGCATGGAGGCCCATTGAGGGAATTGCATGCGAAAATCAGACCAACAAATGCATGATTCAAGCTCTAGAAGGGATTGAGTAATTTCCATTTCAGTTACCTTCCCGTTTTGAGGCGACACATGGCGAGAAGAATCAGCTTATTTACCTTTTAATGTCTAGTTTCCTTTTTGCGTTTGTGTTATTTCTATTATTGTAAGGCTTTTAAGCCATTAAGGGAACTTTCCTTATTTAGTTTAGATTTGACATTTGGTAAATGATTTTCCCGAAATTCCATGGGAATTAGGGGCTGAAAATTCGCATAGGAACCCCTATATATTGTAACGGATTTCAATCAATTGGAGACAAGTAATAACACACAATTTGAGGTTTAATTCTCTTTTGTTCCTAAACGAACTATTCGAACTTATCAGAAATTTTCTTGGCCTTCATAGACTTATCAATCAGTCCATCCATAACTGATTGTGGCGTCCACACATACCAAGACTTATCAATCAGTCCCTCCATAGCTGATTGTGGCGTCCTCACATACCAAGGTTCGTGCTTCTTGTTGGGCATCGGGTCGCGGTTCCATTCAAAACCGGTTAGGAATTTGATCTTGGAAACCAATCTCGGTTAGGGTCGCGTCAGTTCTTGGCGAGGTTCGTATCAGCTAAAGTCTTCATTACTCCAAAATGTCCCATCAATCCTCCCCCATGGGATTCCCTCACTACCAAATCTCTTAATGAACAATTAGGCACACATAATTTATTCTCCCGAAACAAGTATCCCTCATGCCTAAAGTACTTACCACTAGCAATTCTCTCACAAGCTTGATACTCAGTACTAAAGTCACGGTCATCAACATATAATTCTTTAATGTGTTCAAAACCCAGTAGTTTAGCATTAAGAGTTGAGATTAAGATATACCTGTGAGAAAATGCATCGGCAACGACGTTTTCCTTACCTTGCTTGTAGCAAATGACATACGGAAATGTCTCTATGAATTCTACCCAACGAGCATGCCTCTTGTTCAGCTTGTGCTGGCCCTTCAAGTGTTTCAGGGACTCATGATCGGTGTGAATCACGAACTCCTTAGGCCATAGGTAGTGTTGCCACGTCTCTAATGCCCGAACCAATGCATACATCTCTTTATCATAAGTTGGGTAATTAAGAGTTGCCCCATTCAGCTTCTCACTGAAATATGCTATTGGTCTCCCCTCCTGCATTAAAACAGCACCAATTCCAACACCTGAAGCATCACATTCAATCTCAAAAGTTTTAGAAAAATTAGGTAAAGATAACAATGGAGCATTTGTCAACTTCTCCTTGAGTAGCTGAAATGCCTTTTCTTGCTCTTCTCCCCATCTAAACCCAACGTTCTTCTTGATCTCTTCAGTCAGTGGTGCGGCTATAGTACTGAAATCTTTCACAAACCGCCGGTAGAAACTAGCAAGTCCATGAAAACTCCGTACGTTTCCCACACTAGTTGGACTCGGCCACTCCTGGATGGCTCGCACCTTTTCTTCATCAACCTGTATACCTTGAGCACTAACAACAAAACCAAGAAACACAAGCTTATCTGTGCAAAAGGTACACTTCTTGAAGTTAGCATACAACTTTTCCTTCCGTAAAACATCTAAAACAAGTTTCAAATGTTCAATATGTTCATCCAAATTGCTGCTATAGATAAGGATATCATCAAAATAAACAACGACAAATTTTCCAATAAAAGCTCGCAAAACATGGTTCATTAAACGCATAAATGTGCTAGGCGCATTGGTTAAACCGAAAGGCATTACCAACCACTCATACAAGCCTTGTTTTGTTTTGAAAGCCGTCTTCCGCTCGTCTCCCTCTTTCATGCGAATTTGATGATATCCACTCTTCAGATCAATTTTAGAAAACACACAAGCACCATGCAATTCATCTAACATGTCATCCAAGCGAGGAATGGGATGTCGATACTTACCGTGATGTTGTTGATGGCTCGACAATCAACGCACATCCTCCAAGTCCCATCTTTCTTAGGCACAAGTAAAACTGGTACGGCGCACGGGCTCATGCTTTCTCTCACGTGTCCCTTCTCCATCAACTCATTTACCTGCCGTTGGAGTTCCTTTGTCCCCTCGGGATTACTCCTATAGGCTGGTCGGTTTGGGATTGTAGCTCCAGGTATGAAGTCGATTTGATGTTCAATCCCGCGGATTGGAGGTAAACCTTGCGGTGTTTCCTCAGGAAAGATATCCTCATAATCCTGTAAAAGAGAAACAACAGAACTATGCAAGGTGGAATCAAGATCGTTAGTGTTTAATAACGCCTCCTTGTACATGAGTAAAATCATCGGCTGATTAGAAAACAAAGCTCTTCTCGCATCACTCTTTCTTGCATAAAAGTTTGTTTTTCTCTCTACTTTTCTCTCATTGGCTGATTGTGAATTCTTTTTAGCCCTCTCAATTTTCCCTCCCTTGCTCTCTTTGCTCTCCTTTTTCTCGGCCATCTCTTCTTTTTTTCTCTCACTGGCCGAACTCTCTCTCTGCACTCCCACTCTTGATTTTTCTTCGCTCTTCATTTTTTTATCACTTTCTCTCTGTAAGCTCACTTGGTCTTCATAGACCTGTTTTGGTGCTAATGGAACAAGAGTGATCGTCTTTTGATTGTGAACAAATGAGTACTTGTTGGTGAAACCATCATGCTTAACTCGCCGATCAAATTGCCATGGTCTGCCTAATAACAAGTGCCCAGCTTGCATCGGAACCACATCGCACAAAACTTCATCTTCATATCTTCCAATGCGAAAAGGAACTAACACCTGTTTATGCACCTTTACCTCACCAGTATCATTTAACCATTGCAATTTATATGGTCGAGGATGCTTAATTGTTGGCAGGCCTAACTTCTCTACCATGGTTGTGCTAGCAACATTTGTACAACTCCCACCATCAATAATCACACTACATACCTTGTTTTGAACGTGGCACCTATTGTGGAAGATGTTTTCCCGTTGCACCTCTTCATCTTCTTCTTTGGCTTGCACACTTAAAGCTTTCCTTGTGACCAACAATTCGCCTTGGACAGTGCACTCCTCATCGTCGGCATCCTCTAATGAAGGCATAGAATCATTGTCCGAATCCTCCTCGGTTTCAATGTCTCCATTGTCCCGCATCACCATAACTCGTTTGTTCGGACATTGGCTTGCTATATGACCCCTGCCTTGACATTTAAAACATTTAATATCACGAGTCCGAGTAGTGGAAGAATCGGATTTACCTTGATTCCCATGGCTGGCCACCTCTTGTTTTTGCTCGATCTTTGGCTTGGGGTTGGATTGCTTCTCATCCTTCTTCCATTGGTTGATTTTCCAAGCCGATGTACTCGGGTTTTGGCTAGGACGTGTGCTACTGCCCCTCCTCATAAGTTGATTCTCAATTTTAATAGCCATGTGCACCCTGTCCTCCAACTCTACATAATGTTGTAACTCAACGGCATTGTGAATTTCTCAGTTCAAACCCGCCAAAAACCTTGCCATTGTAGCCTCCCGATCCTCCTCTATATTAGCCCGAATCATCATAACCTCCATCTCCTTATAGTACTCCTCTACACTCCGATTGCCTTGCTTAAGATTTTGTAGTTTGTTATACAACTCCAGGTAGTAGTAAGTTGGTACAAACCGCTTCCTCATCACGGTCTTCATCTCTTCCCATGACTCAATAGGCCGCTCTCTATTTCGTCTCCTGTTTATAACAAGCTGATCCCACCATGTAATAGCATAATCAGAAAATTCAATTATAGCCAGTTTTACCTTCTTTGCCTCCAAATAGTTGTGGCAGTCAAAAACTCCTTAGGCCATAGGTAGTGCTGCCACGTCTCTAATGCCTGAACCAATGCATACATCTCTTTATCATAAGTTAGGTAAATAAGAGTTGCCCCATTCAGCTTCTCACTGAAATATGCTACTAGTCTCCCTTCCTGGATTAAAACAACACCAATTCCAACACCTGAAGCATCACATTCAATATCAAAAGTTTTGGAAAAATTAGGTAAAGATAACAATGGAGCATTAGTCAACTTCTCCTTGATTAATTGAAATGCCTTTTCTTGCTCTTCTCCCCATCTAAACCCAACATTCTTCTTGATCACTTCAGTCAGTGGTGTGGCTATAGTACTGAAATCCTTCACAAATTGCCGGTAGAAACTAGCAAGTCCATGAGAACTTCGTACGTTTCCCACACTAGTTGGACTCTGCCACTCCTGGATGGCTCGCACCTTTTCTTCATCAACCTGTATACCTTGAGCACTAACAACAAAACCAAGAAACACAAGCTTATCTGTGCAAAAGGTACACTTCTTGAGGTTAGCATACAACTTTTCCTTCTGTAAAACATCTAAAACAAGTTTCAAATGTTCAATATGATCATCCAAATTGCTGCTATAGATAAGGATATCATCAAAATAAACAGCGACAAATTTCCCAATAAAAGCTCGCAAAACATGGTTCATTAAACGCATAAATGTGCTAGGCGCATTGGTTAAACCGAAAGTCATTACCAACCACTCATACAAGCCTTGTTTTGTTTTCAAAGCCGTCTTCCACTCGTCTCCCTCTTTCATGAGAATTTGATGATAGCCACTCTTCAGATCAATTTTAGAAAACACAAAAGCACCATGCAATTCATCTAACATGTCATCCAAGCGAGGAATGGGATGTTGATACTTTACCGTGATGTTGTTGATGGCTCGACAATCAACGCACAACCTCCAAGTCCCATCTTTCTGAGGCACAAGTAAAACTGGTACGGCACACGGGCTCATGTTTTCTCTCACGTGTCCCTTCTCCATCAACTCACTTACCTACCGTTGGAGTTCCTTTGTCTCCTCGGGATTACTCCTATAGGCTGGTCGGTTTGGGATTGTAGCTCCTGGTATGAAGTCGATTTGATGTTCAATCCCGCGGATTGGAGGTAAACCTTCCGGTGTTTCCTCGGGAAAGATATCCTCATATTCCTGCAAAAGAGAAACAACAGAACTATGCAAGGTGGAATCAAGTTCGTTAGTGTTTAATAACTCCTCCTTGTACATGAGTAAAATCATCAGCTGATTAGAAAACAAAGCTCTTCTCACATCACACTTTCTTGCATAAAACAAAACAAGGCAGGGGTCACATCTCAAGCCAATGTCCGAACAAAAGGGTGATGGTGTTACGGGACGACGGAGAGGTTGTTATGGATGACGAATCGGACGAGGACTCCATCCCACCATTGGAGGATGTGGATGAGGAGAAGTGTGCTGTCCAAGGTGAATTGTTGGTCACTCGACGAGCCCTTAGTGTGCAAGCCAAAGAGGAAGAAGAAGAGCAACGTGAGAACATTTTTCTTACTAGGTCCCACGTGCAGAACAAGGTATGTAGTGTGATAATAGATGGAGGGAGTTGTATGAATGTTGCTAGCAGTACTATGGTTGGCAAATTAGGGCTGCCAACGACCAAACATCCTCGACCTTACAAGTTGCAATGGTTGAATAATAGTGGTGAAGTGAAGGTAACTAAACAGGCATTAATTTCATTTCACATTGGTAGATTCGAAGATGAAGTTTTGTGCGACGTAGTTCCAATGGAAGCCGGGCACTTGTTACTAGGTCGACCATGGCAATTTGATCGTCGAATCAAACATGATGGCTACACCAATAAATATTCTCTTGTGCACAACCAGAGACCATTCACTCTTGTACCAATGACACCAAAACAGGTTCATGAAGATCAAGTTTGGTTACAAAAGGAGAGTGAACAAAAAGGAGAGAATGAGAAAAGGAGAGAGAAAGGGAGTGAAAATAATGAGTGTTGGAGTGCAGAGAGAGAGTTCGGCCAGAGAGGGAAAAAAGATAGAGGGGCCGAGAAAAAGGAGAAAACATTGAGAGAGCCAGTACAAAAGAAGATTTGGCCAATGAGGTAAAAATAGAGAGAAAAACAAACTTTTATGCAAGAGAGAGTGATGTGAGAAAAGCTTTGTTTTCTAATCAGCCGATGATTTTACTCATGTACAAGGAGGCATTATTAAACACTAACGATCTTGATTCCACCTTGCATAGTTCTATTGTTTCTTTTTTGCAGGAATATGAGGAAATCTTTCCCGAGGAAACACCGCAAGGTTTACCTCCAATCCGCGGGATTGAACATCAAATTGACTTCATACCTAGAGCTACAATTCCAAACCGACCAGCCTATAGAAGTAATCCCGAGGAGACAAAGGAACTCCAATGGCAGGTAAGTGAGTTGATGGAGAAGGGACACGTGAGAGAAAGCTTGAGCCCGTGCGCCGTACCAGTTTTACTTGTGCCTAAGAAAGATGGGACTTGGAGGATGTGCTTTGATTGTCGAGCCATCAACAACATCACGGTAAAGTATCGACATCCCATTCCTCGCTTGGATGACATGTTAGATGAATTGCATGGTGCTTGTGTATTTTCTAAAATTGATCTGAAGAGTGGATATCATCAAATTCGCATGAAAGAGGGAGACAAGTGGAAGACGGCTTTCAAAACAAAACAAGGTTTGTATGAGTGGTTGGTAATGCCTTTTGGTTTAACCAATGCCCCTAGCACATTTATGCGTTTAATGAACCATGTTTTGCGAGCTTTCATTGGGAAATTTGTTGTTGTTTATTTTGATGATATCCTGATCTATAGAAACAATTTGGGTGATCATATTGAACATTTGCAACTTGTTTTAGATGTTTTACGGATGGAAAAGTTGTATGCTAATCTTAAGAAGTGTACCTTTTGCACGGATAAGCTTGTTTTTCTTGGTTTTGTTGTTAGTGCTCAATGTATACAGGTTGACGAAGAAAAGGTTAGGGCTATCCAAGAATGGCCAAGTCCCACAAGCATTGGAGAAGTATGGAGTTTTCATGGACTTGCTAGCTTTTACCGACGGTTTGTAAGGGATTTCAGTACTTTGGCTGCACCACTCACAGAAGTAATCAAGAAGAATGTTGGGTTTAAGTGGGGAGAAGAACAAGAGACGTTTCGGCTTATTAAGCATAAGCTTACTCATGCTCCTTTTGCTTTACCTGATTTTCTAAAACATTTGAAATTGAATGTGATGCTTCTGGTGTAGGTATAGGTGCTGTGCTGATGTAAGGAGGACGACCAATTGCGTATTTCAGTGAAAAATTGAGTGGGTCAACACTAAATTTCCCTACTTATGACAAGGAGTTGTACGCGTTGGTTCGAGCATTAAAGACTTGGCAACACTACCTATGGCCCAAGGAATTCGTGATTCACACTAATCACGAGTCATTGAAACAACTGAAGGGACAACAAAAGTTGAACAAGAGGCATGCCCGCTGGTTGGAATTCATCGAGACATTTCCTTATGTCATTCGATACAAGCAAGGTAAGGAGAATGTTGTTGCGGATGCACTTTCTCGCAGGTACGCATTACTTTCTATCCTTGACGCTAAACTACTTGGTTTTGAGCATATTAAGGATTTATACCCTTTAGACCAAGATTTTAGTGAGGAGTATCGAGCTTGTGAGAAAAACGCAATGGGTAAATTTTATTGGCATGATGGATTTTTGTTTCGAGAGAATAAGCTTTGTGTGCCTAATTGTTCTTTGAGATATTCGTTAGTAAGGGAATCCCATGGTGGCGGATTGATGGGGCACTTTGGAATTGCTAAAACTTTAGCTGTTTTGCAGGAACACTTCTTTTGGCCACACATGAAAAGGGATGTTGAAAGGATATGTAGTAGATGTGTCACGTGTAGGCAAGCTAAATCGAGAGCACAACCCCATGGTTTATACACACCTTTGCCAATTCCTAGTGAGCCTTAGACTGATATTTCAATGGACTTTGTGTTAGGTTTACCTAGGACCAAACGTGGGAAGGATAGTGTGTTTGTGGTTGTAGATTGGTTTTCTAAGATGGCACATTTTATTCCTTGTCATAAAACTGATGATGCATCGCATGTTGCTAAATTGTTCTTTAGGGAGATTGTGAGAATACATGGCATGCCTAGGACAATTGTTTCAGATAGAGATGCTAAGTTCTTGAGCTACTTTTGGAAGACTTTGTGGAGTAAGTTAGGTACTAAGCTGTTGTTTTCTACTACTTGCCACCCACAAACTGATGGTCAAACCAAGGTAGTAAATAGGACTTTGTCAACCTTATTAAGAGCAATCATCAGTAAGAACATTAAATCATGGGAAGACTATTTACCGCATGTTGAGTTTGCATATAATCGCTCTGTCCATTTTGCTACTAAGTATTCACCTTTTGAAATTATTTATGGTCTTAATCCTTTATCACCACTGGATTTATCACCACTACCTGTTTCTGAGTGTGTTAATTTAGATGGCAAAAGGAAGGCTGACTTTGTTAAACAGATTCATGAGAAAGCAAGACTCAACATTGAGCGAAGAACGGAACAATATGCAAAGCAAGCCAACAAGGGGCGACACAAGCTGATTTTTGAACCTGGAGATTGGGTGTGGTTGCACTTTAGAAAGGAGCGTTTTCCAGAACAAAGAAAGTGATATGAACCCACCTAACTCCATCCCAAAAGCTAGCTTATGAGGGGAGGATTGTGAACCCATATATATATAACACCCAAGACCACCCTCTCTAACCGATGTGGGACACATCATTCCCGACCCCTTTAGACTGCACGTCGTCATGCCAACTCCGTCGTTAACCCACACGAGCGGCAGGAAACCTTTGTACATGCGCCCACCGACCCGACCCCTTTAGACTGCATGTCCTCGTGCCAACTGTGTCGTTAACCCACACGAGAGGCAGGAAACCTTTGTACATACGCCCACCGACTAGCAGAGGTTCGGCTCTGATACCATATGATATGAACCCACCTAACTCCATCCCAAAAGCTAGCTTTTGGGATGGAGTTAGGTGGGTTCATATCACAAAGTCAAAGTTGTTACCACGGGGAGATGGTCCATTTCAAGTCCTTGAAAGAATTAATGACAATGCTTATAAGTTGGATTTGCAAGGTGAGTATAACGTAAGTGCTACCTTCAATGTTTCTGATTTGAGTCCTTTTGATGCAGAGTCTGATTTGAGGACAAATCCTTTTCAAGAGGAGGGGAAAATGACAAGAACCTTGCCAATATACTGACGAAACCCGTTATCAATAAGAAGGCACTAAGATGGTTTCTACTCAGATTTGGATGGAAGTCACCGTGACCCGTTGCTTATATCGAAGCAAGAACCTTGGTATATCGTAGACGCCACAATCAAGGATGGAAAGCTTTTTTGATAAGTCGAGGTTGAATGCTCGGATTGATCCAAAGAGTTCGTGCAGTTCGTCAAAGAACCAAAGAAAAATTATTTCTCTCAGAAAATAAACATTCATTGATTCTTCATTAACCTTAGGAACGCCTATTAATAGGCCAAAATTGCAAAGTGTTACCCAAAAAGAAAAGTTGACAAATTCAAACATAATTACTAAGCCTAAAATAAAAACCAAAAGAAAGGAAAATCTTAATGGCTGATTTTCAGCCATTTACACGGCCAACAATAAAAGGAAAGTACAATTAATCCTCGTCAACAATTTGCATAAATGATTAGCCACGTGTGTGCCAAAATGGGAAGGTTTCCGAATGTCTTCCATTGACTTGATCTTGCAAAATTTGAGCTGATTTCAATCAGGCTTGACTCATCAGGATTCTTCTAGAACTTGGATCAGATTGACGCACCGTTGTGGTTGACGTGGGCCTAGGTCAATGGGCTTGCACAAATTTTCTTGATTCCAAATTTCGTGAATCAGCTCATTTAGTGCTTCCTTGAATTTCTTAGCTCGGGCTCTTGTGACTGTTCCAACAGGAATTTGTATTGGGTCAACCACCTTGCATGCATTTGAGCTCCCTAAGTCTCCATCAGTCTTTGGCTTGGTGTTGGGTTGCTTCTCATCCTTCTTCCATTGGTTCATTTTCCAACCGGATGTACTTGGGTTTTGGCTTGGACGTGTGTTACTACCCCTCCTCAGAAGTTGATTCTCAATTTTAATAGCCATGTGCACCATGTCCTCCAACTCCACATAATGTTGTAACTCAACGGCATTGTGAATATCTCTGTTCAATCCCGCCAAAAACCTTGCCATTGTAACCTCCATCTCCTTATAGTATTCCTCTACACTCCGGTTGCCTTGCTTAAGATTTTGTAGTTTGTTGTACAACTCTCGGTAGTAGTAAGTTGGTACAAATCGCTTCCTCATCACGGTCTTCATCTCTTCCCATGACTCAATAGGTCGCTCTCTATTTCGTCTCCGGTGTATAACATGCTAATCCCACCAAGTAATAGCATAATCAGAAAATTCAATTACACCCAGTTTTACCTTCTTCACCTCGGAATAGAAATTGCAGTCAAAGATGAACTCCATTTTCTTCTCCCATTCTAGGTACGCTTCTGGATTGGATTTCCCTTGAAATGATGGTATCTTCATTTTTATGCCTCTCAAACTATCATTTTCCCGGTTCCTAACTCCTCTATCCCGTCCAAATCTTCGGTGACTAACCGCTGAATCTTCTCCTTCGTCAAACTCTTCCCCATCAATCCTGTAGTAGTCATCAACCTCTCCTCTAACCGGAACCCTTTCCCACCTGCGTGCATGAGGAACATGTTGTGGCTGTTCCACACGTGCGTTTTCTATCCGGTCTATCCTCTCATGAAGCTGTCCTAACTCTCCCCTCAACAATCGCCTCATCTCCCCCATCATCGCTTCCATAAGAAGTTTTGGGTCTGCTGCACCCAAGGTACCCTCAATAGTGTTCTTGCTGTTGTTTGACATTTTTTTTGTTTTTTGCAAAACAAAATAAGAAACAATGCAAAGGACCTTACTACACTCCCTTACGTGTTTCACTCGTGAAATGGTTCACTCAATTTCACACATGTTTACACTCAATACTTTCGGCTTTTGTCCACTCTAATGCTCTCGTCTCTTTGCCTTTTTCCACTCGTTAATTCTCACTCAGTTCCTATAAAACTAGTCAAATCAATATCAAAATTTCCTTGACAATTCACAAATAGATTACCAAGGAGGCTCAGATTAAAAACAAGACTATAACAGGAACAGATAATTTAGGTTTTAGAAATCACACCCAAAAGGAACGAAATTTGAGCAAAAATTTTTGGTCTATGCACGGAATTCAATTTTGGATTCCTTAAATGATGAATAACAAGAATCTGAAAAAAAAAATTAAGGAAGGTTTCCAGACTCTTGTTTTCGGATCCTTTTTTTTTTTTTTTTCGGATCCTCTTGTTTTTCTTCTTTTCCCTTTTTCTTTTCTTCTTTTCTTTTTGGATCTTTTTTTTTTAAACCAACTTTGATAATGGAAATCAAAACTCACGAATAACTGAAACAAACATAAACTAAGAGAACGGATAAGCAAAACCTGATTAGAACCTGGCTCTGATACCAAATGATACGAACCCCGCCAAGAACTGACACGACCCTAACCAAAATTAGTTTCCAAGATCAAATTCCTAACCGGTTTTGAATGGAACTGCGACCCGATGCCTAACAAGAAACATGAACCTTGGTATGCGAGGACGCCACAATCAGCTATGGATGGACTGATTGATAAGTCTTGGTATGTGAGGACGCCACAATCAGTTATGGATGGACTGATTAATAAGTCTATGAACGCCACGGAATTTTTCGATAAGTTTGAATAGTTCGTTTAGGAACCAAAGAGAATTAAACCTCAAATTGTGTGTTAAAACTTATATTCCATTGAATGAAATTCGTTATAATATATAGGGGTTCCCCTATGCGAATTTTCAGCTCCTAATTGCCCATGGAATTTTGGGCAAATCAATTACCAAACATCAAATCTAAAGCAAATAAGGAAAGTTCCCTTTAATGGATTAAAAGCCTTACAATAATAGAAATAAAACAAACGCAAAAAGGAAACTAGACATTAACAGGTAAATAGCTGATTCTTCTCGCCACGTGTCGCCTCAAAACGGGAAAGTAACTAAAATGGAAATTACTTGATCCCTTCTAGAGCTTGAATCACGCATTTGTTGGTCTGGATGTCACATGCAATTCCCTCAATGGGCCTCCATGCCATAGCTTGAGCTCAAGTTGCTTGAATCAGCCCAATAAGCGTTTCTTTGAACTTCTTCGCACGAGCCCTCGTAACCGGACCAATGGGAACTTGAATTGGATCTGAATATGTCTCATCCCACGTGCTCTTGCTTGTGCTAACAATGTCCTCATCATGTGCTCTTGCTTGTGCTAACAATATCCACATCATTTTACCTTTGAATGAACGAGTTAACTTAGATGGCAAGAAAAAAGCTGATTTTGTTAGGCAAATTCATGAGAAGGCAAGACAGAACATAGAGAGGTGTACCGAGCAATATGCAAGACAAGCCAATAAGGACCGCAAGCAGGTGGTGTTTGAAGCAGGAGATTTGGTGTGGCTGCATATGAGAAAGGAACGTTTCCCTGAACAAAGGCATTCAAACTCCTTCTGAGGGGTGATGGACCATTTCAAGTTTTGGAACGCATTAATGACAATGCCTACAAACTTGACTTACCAGGTGAGTATGGTGTTAGTGCTAGTTTTAGTGTTTCTGACTTAACTCCTTTTGATGCAGGTGATGATTTGAGGACAAATCCTTCTCAAGAGGGAGGGAGTGATGCAAGTAATGGAGCTGCACAAGTTAGGAGCCATGTTCGTGATCCCTTAAGCCGTTCAGGTGGTCTAATCACGAGATCTAAGGCCAAGCGATTCAAGGAAGCATTGAACGGGCTAATTCAATAAGTTTGCGAGGTGTCACATAAATGGAGCCCCGACCTAGGCCCAAGTCAATCTTAAGAGAGCCTAGTAACGATGATTAAGGTTCTAGAAGATTCACATTGATGATGTGCACAATTCCAGTAAATTGTGGGGTAGATTTGTAATTTCAGGAAACCTTCCTATTTTGGATTGACACGTGGGCGCCATGTCATCAAGTTTGAGCCTCGTCATCAATTTATTTTCCTAGTGTTATTTTTGTATTTTCTTAGTTGTCAAATTCGGTTTTGTTAGGCATAAAAACAATCCTAGATATTTTCCTTTTTTCTAGATTAGGATAGGCGCATTTTAAGGGATAAGATTAGCAACTTTCCTTTTGTATTATTTTAGGGCTTAATTTCGCATGGGAAAGCGCCAATTAAGAGATTTTCTAAGTCAACCTTTGCTTAGGGATTCTTTTTGGTTGAAAATCATTCGCATATAATTGTAAATTATGTGTGCCTAATTGTTCATTAAGAGATTTGCTAGTGAGGGAATCCCATGGGGGAGGATTGATGGGACATTTTGGAGTAATGAAGACTTTAGCTATGTTGCAGGAACACTTCTATTGGCCACATATGAAACGAGATGTTGAGAGGCTTTGTGGTAGATGTGTAACTTGTAGGCAGGCTAAATCAAGAGTGCAGCCCCATGGTTTATACACCCCTTTACCAATACCTAGTGAACCCTGGATTGATATTTCGATGGATTTTGTGTTAGGTTTGCCTAGGTCTAAACGGGGAAGAGACTCGATATTTGTGGTTGTGGATAGGTTTTCCAAGATGGCTCATTTTATTCCATGCCATAAGACAGATGATGCTTCCACTGTTGCTGATTTGTTCTTTAGGGAAATTGTAAGACTTCATGGTATGCCTAGGACAATTGTTTCTGATAGGGACACCAAGTTCTTAAGCTACTTTTGGAAGACTTTGTGGGCTAAGTTAGGGACTAAACTGTTGTTTTCAACTACTTGTCACCCTCAAACCGATGGTCAAACAGAAGTTGTGAATAGAACCTTGTCTACTTTGTTGAGGGCTGTCATTAAAAAGAACATCAAAACATGGGAGGAGTGTTTACCACATGTTGAGTTTGCTTATAATCGATCTGTTCATTCTGCTACTCAATTTTCACCGTTTGAAATTGTTTATGGTTTTAATCCTTTAACTCCTTTGGATTTAATGCCATTACCTTTGTCTGAGCATGTGAATTTAGATGGAAAAAGAAAAGCTGATCTTGTTAAGCAGATACACGAGAAGGCAAGACTCAACATCGAGCGAAGGACTAAACAATATGCTGAACAAGCCAACAAAGGGCGTCACAAGCTCGTCTTCGAGCCCGGTGATTGGGTGTGGTTGCACTTACGCAAGGAACGATTTCCAGAACAAAGGAAATCCAAGCTATTGCCTAGAGGGGACGGTCCATTTCAAGTTCTCGAAAGGATCAATGATAATGCGTACAAGCTAGACTTGCCAGGTGAGTATGGTGTAAGTGCCTCCTTTAATGTTTCTGACCTAAGTCCTTTTGATGCAGGCGACGATTTGAGGAAAAATCCTTCTCAAGAGGAGGGGAATGATGAGGACATCGTTAGCACAAGCAAGAGCACGTGGGAGACATATTCAGATCCAATTCAGGTTCCCATTGGACCGGTTACAAGAGCTCGTGCGAAGAAGTTTAAAGAAACGCTTATTGGGCTGATTCAAGCAACTTGGGCTCAAGCTATTGCATGGAGGCCCATTGAGGGAATTGCATGCGACAACCAGACCAATAAATGCGTGATTCAAACTATAGAAGGGATTGAGTAATTTCCATTTCAGTTACTTTCCCATTTTGAGGCGACACATGGCGAGAAGAATCAGCTTTTGACCTTTTTAATGTCTAGTTTCCTTTATTTTCGTTTGTTTAATTCTATTATTGTAAAGTTTTTAAGCCATTAAGGACACTTACCTTATTTGCTTTAGATTAGGTGATTTGGTAATTGATTTGCCGAAATTCCATGGGGAATTAGGAGCTGAAAATTCGCATAGGAACCCCTATATATTGTAACGAATTTCATTCAATGGGAGACAAGTAATAACACATAATTTTGAGGTTTAATTCTCTTTAGTTCCTAAACGAACTATTCGAACTTATCGGAAATTTTCGTGGCGTTCATAGACTTATCAATCAGTCCATCCATAGCTGATTGTGGCGTCCTCACATACCAAGACTTATCAATCAGTCTCTCCATAGCTGATTGTGGCGTCCTCACATACCAAGGTTCGTGCTTCTTGTTGGGCATCGGGTCGCGGTTCCATGCAAAACCGGTTAGAAAGTTGATCTTGGAAACCAACTTCGGTTAGGGTCGCGTCAGTTCTTGGCGTGGTTCTTATCACTTTTTATCTCACTCTCTCTTTGTAACCTCACTTGATCTTCATATACTTGGCTTGGAGTCAAAGGGGCCAGAGTGTATCACTTCTTGTTATGCTCAAGAGTGTATTGGTTGGTGTATCCATTATGCATGGCTCTTCAATCAAATTGCCAAGGCCTTCCAAGCAATAAGTTGCCGGCTTGCATAGGCACAACATCACACAAAACTTCATCTTCGTACCAACCAATTTTGAAAGACACCAGCACTTGCTCTATGATCCGTACCTCTCCAGTATCATTCAGCCACTATAACTTATATGGATGAGGATGTTTCATTAAGTGCTTTAAATGTCAAGGTAGGGGTCACATATCTTGCAAATGTCCAAACAAGAGAGTAATGGTGATTACAGCTCAAGGAGAGATTGTTTTAGAGAATGAAGAAGAAGTAGATGACATGTCACCTCTCGAAAATGCTTATGAAGGGGAGTATGCTGTAGTTGGAGAGTCATCAGTGGCAAGACGAACTCTTAGTGCACAAGCTATAGTGGAGAAATTGGCATTACCTACCTTGAAGCATCCAATGTTAGACATGTATGCCCTAAGGAGTAAAAATGTAATAAGTTTTTGGAGACATTTTTATCAATAAAGAATTTATTCATTATTTATATACCAAATCTTGTCCTCTTTACGTTCATAGTTGTTGAATGTATGTTAAGCAAATAATAGTCTGAGACTGCAGGTCTAAACCTTAAGAATTAGGCATATGATAGATGGATTATGCGGAAGACACGATTCTTAAGGTGATGGTCTAAATCACATGATCCGCAATTGAAGGAATAAAGTTGGGCGCTTTATTCATGCAAAGATTGTTATGTTGTCTATATCCCTTTTGGGAGATGGTTTGTCTTGACCATCGGAAGTGGACTCCGTGAATAGAAACATCGGCATGTTGTCATAGGTGACAATATGTTGGATCGGGACATAAAGTGAATTTATTTGGATTAATAATTCTGTCTCCGTAAATCATTCACTTTAGACAATCATTTGTGTTGTATCTTAATCCGGAGATGAATAGTGGGCCCGTTGTCTTGGCTTTGTCATTTGATGTACCAAAGGGTGACACCCACATCTTAATAGTGATATGCATGCCGGTACGTTGTAGGCATGACTCTTGATGGCGTCAACTTGTTATTCATAGATATGGAATCCATGGCTCCTCTTTAGGAGTAATGATATCCTCTTATATGTGCTATCCTGTAATTGGAAAACTAGAGCGCTCAACCATTTGGATACATAAGTGCAACCGAATGATGTACTGTCTTCAGATAGTAAGTTTTCTAATGGTGAGATAATGGAACGTAAGATAAAAATAATCGGAAAGGTAAGTGGTACACGCCCCAAAATGATGTTTATTCTTTGTAATAATAAACGACGGACGTATATAGTATAGAAAGATTGTCGTATCCACAGGGAGGTGAAAATTTGTAACTCGAGAGATTGATAAAAATAAGCGGTCAAAGAGGCAAGCAATTTTTGAAAGCAAAGAAATATTTTTGTGGTTTTTATTTTATTTAATTCAAAATTTAAAGCGTAAAATTAAAACGGTGAAGCTTTGAGAATCCCTTGTGTGTTTCGCAACTGATATGGAATTTTAACTCTAAATAATAATTATCTAAAGCATTTGATTTATTATATCTTTTCTCATTAATTGCAAGCATATTTTACTAATTATATAGGTCAACCTAAATCGACAATATAGCAAGCCATAATGCAGTAAGGGTTTTCCTATAAAAACTAGCAAAATAATCATCTGTCACTAATGATTTGGTGCACTAATTATGAAAATTATAACCGCTGTCACTCAATTATAATTAACATAATCCTAAGATAGAAAAGATAATAACAAATCAAAATAATGTATTTTTATGGAATAAATTATTACGTAAATTTTGGCAGCACCTCGACTTGTTAAATGGTCTAAGAATACACTATGCCATCCTTTGTCTACAATAAATCAAGAATTACTAAGCATTTACTGTGCCAGTCTATGTCTATAATGCAGCAGAAACTCAACTTAATAAACGAGCATGACTTCAGTATTATTAATATTAATTACGCAACACAATTAAATCACATAAAGAAAGCATGACTGAATTTATGTAAAAATTGGCAGCATAACAACAGTAACAATAATTATTGAAAACATAAAGATATAATTTATTCCACAAAAATATAAGCATTAACACACAGATATAGAGTTAAAATCCATACCAGAGTACTACGCATACAAGATCATCTCTCTGCTTCACCAGACTCTCTACACTAAATTAAGCATTATTTTGTTATATATATATATATATTTTATCTAAGGGGTAAAAAAGGAAAAATGAGAGAAAAAGAAAGGAGGCCCGAAGGCCTTGAGGTATGTTATGAATGAGGGGGGAAAGCCCCCTATTTATAGTGAAAAAATTTCACTATTTTAGATTTTTTTATTATTTTTTTTTTCTTTTCTTTTCTTTTCTTCTCTTTTCTTCGGCAGGAGCAGGCCCAACTTGCACTGAGATTCACGTGAACAAAAAATTTTCTTCGCTTCTGTGCTGATCCACGTTCTTTGATATGCGAATTTTAGTTTGGAATCTTGTGCTTCGCAGGTCATGGCAGCACCAAACAGGCGCAATCTGACCCGTTGAATGCGCGATCCAATGGCTGCCAGACGCGTTCGAGAATGGGCCCAGGTGGGACCAGTGAGACAGCAATTTTGGACCATCAGATTGGTCTCGGTCATCGCATCGAACGACTGGAAGAACAGCTGCACGTGGACTCACCCACACGCGAGCAGACACGGCCTGCGACTCCCCTCTGACGCGTCTGCAGCTTGTCGGCGCGTGTAATGCACGCGCCAATCAGAAGTGACACGTGGAATGTACTTGAGATTCCGCTGACGCATCGGATGACGCGTTGACACGCGTCTCTTCCTCGAACGGCTGAGATTGATTTGACAGATCATCTGATGGCCAAAAACGTGCCACGTGTCCCTTCAGATGAATCTGAATATTTTAAGGATTTTTTTTATGCACTTAATGTCTGATTTTGTCCGTTTTGGTGTCGTTTTGCTCCGTTTTTCGTCCATATTTCAAATCTAAAAATCACAAACACATTTTTTTACAAACATAATATTTACAAAAATATTAAAAGTATTTATTTTACATTAAAACATACAAAAATAAATAAAAACTCCTAAAATTTCCAGTCTCTTACGGTTTGGCACAGATATAATTTTTATGACTTGGAAATATTTTTAGAAATTACTAAAAATATAATAAAACATATTTACAAACTCAAAACACACTATTAAACACTCTAAAATTCAAAATAAAATAACCGCATTACTTTTACGGTTTTGACTATTTACAAACTAGACACTTATTTAACACACCAAAATGATTCTAAAAATTACTAAAAATTCTATTAAACATAAAAAAACACTAAAAACATATTTTTAAACTTATTTATACACTAAGACACGAAAATACTTATTAACACAAAATTGCTATTAATTAGAGAATTTAATGAGAAATAAAAGCATAAATAAATGATTTAAGCCTTAGAAAATGTACACTTTTATAGTCTCATCAGTAAGACAGAACTTGTCCTTAAGCTGATTATGGATTATCATATGGGGATACGATATACTTTGATATGTCATGGAGACTTAGCTATACGGGCTCCGTAATTCTGTAAAGTTTGAGATGCAGCTCCAAGCTTTTAGTGGAGTAGCGTTGGAGTTGATAATTGTGAAATGTATATCTGGGATATTGGGTTTCATAATTATCAGGAGCTTGAACTTTGTAGGTCCATTTTGGTCCCCTTTGCTAGCTCACAAAATCTTGTAACGATACAGCGTGCTTTTCTAATAATTAGTGACTTATGTTGGATTTATCAAATTGGTTTAAAATTTGGAAGAATCAAATAATTCATGTTTGTTTATTGGTTGAATTAATTTTGTAATAAAATTAATTTAAGATAAACTTGTTGAATTATTGTGATCGGATAATTCTTGTCTGTTTGTCGGTTGATTTAATTGGATAAATTAAATCAAGATAAACTTGTAGAATTATTGTGAATTGATTTATTTTCTTAAAGATTATCTTGATAAAGTTATTTTGATCAGATAACTTCTCTATTGAGTTATTTGAATTAAAACTGAGACTTTATCCTATACAATCTCGTGTGGAAAATAAAAGATTCATGGAGACATTTACGCGACAGTTCGGCCTACCGATCTACGTGTTCGGCCTACCGATGGGGCTTGTTTGGCCTGCCGATCTGCGAACGATAAGATTATGCATTTTTATGCAGATCTTATCAGATATTGATTAGAACTTGATTCTGTTTCGAGTTTTTGAGACCTAATTTGATAAGGACTGGCCGTAGAACCAATCTCTATATAAAGGGAGTAAGTCTTATGAGTTACTCAGATCAATTGAGAGATTAAGAGTGATACTCTGTTACTGAGCATCTACAAACTCCCTAAGAGCTTTTGTTCACAAATCACAAATACTTGCGTTGGGTTCTCTCAATTGGTTGGAAGGAGAGTCACCGGTGGAAGAGCTATACATGTAAGCCCACACTCACTCTGGTTGTGGATAGAGAATAACAAAGAAGACCAGTTGGTTGAGGCTCTTCTAGAACGTTACTTTTCTTCCCAGGTTGCGGAGGTTCTTCGATGCACAAAGGTTAGTAAGATCTGGTTAATTTATACATATAACATGTCAAACTTGTGTTTTGGAAATTACTTTGATATAATTTTTTTTAAAATTTCACTGCGCATCGTTTTTCCAACATCCAAGGCCATACCGGCTTCAATGGCTGAATGATTGTGGTGAGATGAAGGTTACTAAACAGGTAATGGTGGTGTTTTCTATTGGAAAGTATGAGGACAAGGTGCTTTGTGATGTTATGCCCATGCATGCATGTCACCTCTTATTGGGAAGACCGTGGCAGTTCGATTGAGGAACCATACATGATGGTTTCACCAATAGGTACTCTTTTACCGTGAATAAACAGCCAATGTCACTTGTACCATTGACTCCAAAACAAGTTCTTGAAGATCAATTAAAAATGCAGAGAGAGAGTAAAAAAAGAAAAGAGAAAGAGAGGGAGGCTGAACATAAGAGAATAGAAAAAGAGAGGAGAGAAAAAGAGAGTGTGAAAAATAAAAGAGAAAAAGAGAAAGGAGAGAGTTCGACCTTAAGGTGTGTGAGAGAGGAAAAATACAATTTCATTGTAAAGAAAAGCGAGATCAAGAGAACTATAATTTCCCATCAGCCCCTTCTAGTACTAATGAACAAGGAGGCCCTTTTAAACACTAATGATCTTGTTGGTTCTTTGCCGAGCAATGTTGTTTCCCTTTTGTAGGAATTCAAGGATGTATTTCCTGAAGCGTTGCCTCCAGGCTT
Organism: Artocarpus heterophyllus; assembly: GCA_025403435.1. Lineage (NCBI taxonomy): Eukaryota > Viridiplantae > Streptophyta > Magnoliopsida > Rosales > Moraceae > Artocarpus > Artocarpus heterophyllus. The sequence continues at coordinate 31,189,743 of CM046350.1, forward strand.
ACCTCCAATTCGAGGTAAGCCTAGCACTTTCATGAGACTTATGAACCATGTTTTGCGTGCTTAAATTGGTCAATTTGTAGTTGTCTACTTTGATGATATCCTGATTTACAGCAAAAACTTGGATGATCATGTTGAACATTTAAAACTTGTTTTAGATGTTTTAAGGATAGAAAAGTTGTTTGCTAACTTCAAGAAATGTACCTTTTGCACAGATAAGCTTGTATTTCTTAGTTTTGTTGTGAGTGTGCAAGGTATATAGGTTGATGAGGAAAAAGCTGAAGGCAATCCAAGATTGGGCAACTCCTACAACCATAAGGTAGGTGAAAAGTTTCCATGGCTTGGCTAGTTTCTACCGGCATTTTGTTCGGAACTTTAGTAGCCTTGCTGCACCTTTGACTGAAGTCATCAAGAAGAATGTTCCATTTAAGCGGGGAGAGGAACAAGAAAAGGCATTCAAACTGATCAAGGAGAAGCTAACAAATGCACCTTTACTTGTTTTACCTAACTTCACTAAAACATTTGAAATTGAGTGCGATGCTTCAGGTACAGGTATTGGAGGCATTTTGATGCAAGAAGGAAGATCAGTTGCATACTTTAGTGAAAAGTTGAGTGGGGCAGCTCTAAATTATCCCACTTATGATAAGGACATGTATGCATTGGTTCAAACTTTAGAGACTTGGCAGCACTATCTTTGGCCGAAGGAGTTTGTGATTCACAGAGATCACGAAACCTTGAAGCATTTGAAGGGGCAGCACAAATTGAATAAACGCCATGCCAAGTGGGTAGAATTCATTGAGACATTCCCATATGTGATCAAATACAAGCAAGGTAAGGAAAACGTAGTTACCAATGCATTATCTCGCAGGCATGCCATACTTTCTGATGGAGACGTGGGGAGCTCAAATGCAAAGAAGGTGGCTAACCCAATACAAGTTCCTGTTGGACCAGTCACAAGAGCTTGAGCTAAGAAATTCAAGGAAGCACTAAATGGGTTGATTCATGAAATTTAGAATCAAGTAAATTTGTGCAAGCCCATTGACCCAGGCCCATGTCAGCCACAAAGGTGCATTAATTTGATCCAAGTTCTAGAAGAATCCGGATGAGTCAAGCTTGAAATCAGCTCAAATTTTGCAAGATCAAGTCTATGGAAGGATTTCAGAAACTTTCCCTTTATTTACACACATGTGGCTGATCATTTGTGCAAGTTGTTGAAGAGCATTAATTGCACTTTCCTTTAATTGTTGGGCATGTAAATGGATGAATATCAGCCATTGAGACTTTTCTTTCTTTTGGTTTTTATTTTAGGCTTAAATTGGGATTAGTAGTTATGTTTGAATTTATCAACTTTCCTTTGTAATTTTGGCCTATAAATAGGCATTTCCAAGGTTATTGAACGGATTGATGAATGTTTATTTCTGAGAGAGAAAATTCTTTCTTTGGTTCTTTGACAAACTACACAAACTCTTTAGATCAATCCAGGCGTTCAACCCCGACTTATCAATCAAGCTTTCCATCCTTGATTGTGGCATCTACGATATAAGCAACAGGTGTCCCTAACTTAGCCCACAAAGTCTTCCAAAAGTAGCTTAAGAACTTGGTGTCCCTATCAGAAACAATTGTCCTAGGCATACCATGAAGTCTCACAATTTCCCTAAAGAACAAATTAGCAACATTGGAAGCATCATCTGTCTTGTGGCATGGAATAAAATGGGCCATCTTTGAAAACCTATCCACGACCACAAATATCGAGTCTCTTCCCCGTTTAGACCTAGGCAAACCTAACACAAAATCCATCGAAATATCAATCTAGGGTTCACTAGGTATTGGTAAAGGGGTGTACAAACCATGGGGCTGCACTCTTGATTTAGCCTGCCTACAAGTTACACATCTACCACAAAGCCTCTCAACATCTCGTTTCATATGTGGCCAATAGAAGTGTTCCTGCAACATAGCTAAAGTCTTCATTACTCCAAAATGTCCCATCAATCCTCCCCCATGGGATTCTCTCACTAGCAAATCTCTTAATGAACAATTAGGCACACATAATTTATTCTCCCGAAACAAGCATCCCTCATGCCTAAAGTACTTACCACTAGCAAATCTCTCACAAGCTTGATACTCAGTACTAAAGTCATGGTCATCAGCATATAACTCTTTAATATGTTCAAAACCCAGTAGTTTAGCATTAAGAGTTGAGATTAAGACATACCTGTGAGAAAGTGCATCGGCAATGACGTTTTCCTTACCTTGCTTGTAGCGAATGACATACAGAAATGTCTCTATGAATTCTACCCAACGAGCATGCCTCTTGTTCAGCTTGTGTTGGCCCTTCAAGTGTTTCAAGGACTCATGATCGGTGTGAATCACAAACTCCTTAGGCCATAGGTAGTGCTGCCTTGTCTCTAATGCCCAAACCAATGCATACATCTCTTTATGATAAGTTGGGTAATTAAGAGTTGCCCCATTCAGCTTCTCACTGAAATATGCTACTGATCTCCCTTCCTGCATTAAAACAGCACCAATTCCAACACCTGAAGCATCACATTCAATCTCAAAAGTTTTGGAAAAATTAGGTAAGGATAACAATGGAGCATTTGTCAACTTCTCCTTTAGTAGCTGAAATGCCTTTTCTTGCTCTTCTGCCCATATAAACCCAACGTTCTTCTTGATCACTTTAGTCAGTGGTGCGGCTATAGTACTGAAATCTTTCACAAACCGCCGGTAGAAACTAGCAAGTCCATGAAAACTCTGTACATTTCCCACACTAGTTGGACTCGGCCACTCCTGGATGGCTCGCACCTTTTCTTCATCAACCTGTATACCTTGAGCACTAACAACAAAACCAAGAAACACAAGCTTATCTGTGCAAAAGGTACACTTCTTGAGGTTAGCATATAACTTTTCCTTTCCAAGCACATCTAAAACAAGTTTCAAATGTTCAATATGATCATCCAAATTGCTGCTATAGATAAGGATATCATCAAAATAAACAACGAAAAATTTTCCAATAAAAGCTCACAAAACATGGTTCATTAAACGCATAAATGTGCTAGGCGCATTGGTTAAACCGAAAGGCATTACCAACCACTCAACAAGCCTTGTTTTGTTTTGAAAACAGTCTTCCACTCGTCTCCCTCTTTCATGCGAATTTGATGATATCCACTCTTCAGATCAATTTTAGAAAACACACAAGCACCATGCAATTCATCTAACATGTCATCCAAGCGAGGAATGGGATGTCGATACTTTACCATGATGTTGTTGATGGCTCGACAATCAATGCACATCCTCCAAGTCCTATCTTTCTTAGGCACAAGTAAAACTGGTACGGCGCACGGGCTCATGCTTTCTCTCACGTGTCCCTTCTCCATCAACTCACTTACCTGCCATTGGAGTTCATTTGTCTCCTCGGGATTACTCCTATAGGCTGGTCGGTTTGGGATTGAAGCTCCAGGGTATGAAGTCGATTTGATGTTCAATCTCGCGGATTGGAGGTAAACCTTACGGTGTTTCCTCGGGAAAGATATCCTCATATTCCTGCAAAAGAGAAACAACAGAACTATGCAAGGTGGAATCAAGATCGTTAGTGTTTAATAACGCCTCCTTGTACATGAGTAAAATCATCGGCTGATTAGAAAACAAAGCTCTTCTCACATCACTCTTTCTTGCATAAAAGTTTGTTTTTCTCTCTATTTTTACCTCATTGGCCAAATCTTCTTTTGTACTGGCTCTCTCAATGTTCTCTCCTTTTTCTCAGCCATCTCTTCTTTTTTTCTCTCACTAGCCGAACTCTCTCTCTGCACTCCCACTCTTGATTTTTCTTCGCTCTTCATTTTTTTTATCACTTTCTCTCTGTAAGCTCACTTGGTCTTCATAGACCTATTTTGGTGTTAACGGAACAAGTGTGATCGTTTTTTGATTGTGAACAAATGAGTACTTGTTGGTGAAACCATCATGCTTAACTCACCGATCAAATTGCCACGGTCTGCCTAATAACAAGTGCCCAGCTTGCATTGGGACCACATCACACAAAACTTCATCTTCATATCTTCCAATGCGAAAAGGAACTAACACCTATTTATGCACCTTTACCTCACCAATATCGTTTAACCATTGCAATTTATATGGTCGAGGATGCTTAATTGTTGGCAGCCCTAACTTCTCTACCATGGTTGTGCTAGCAACATTAGTACAACTCCCACCATCAATAATCACACTACATACCTTGTTTTGGACGTGGCACCTAGTGTGGAAGATGTTTTCCCGTTGCACCTCTTCATCTTCTTCTTTGGCTTGCACACTTAAAGCTCTCCTTGTAACCAACAATTCTCCTTGGACAGCGCACTCCTCATCATCGGCATCCTCTAAAGAAGGCATAGAATCATTGTCCGAATCCTCCTCGGTTTCAATCTCTCCATTGTCCCGCATCACCGTAGCTCGTTTGTTCGGACATTGGCTTGCTATGTGACCCCTGCCTTGACATTTAAAACATTTAATATCACGATTCCGGACAGTGGAAGAATCAGATTTACCTTGATTCCCATGGCTGGCCAACTCTTGTTTCTGCTCAATCTTTGGCTTGGTGTTGGGTTGCTTCTCATCCCTCTTCCATTGGTTCATTTTCCAAGCGGATGTACTCGAGTTTTGGCTAGGACGTGTGTTACTGCCCCTCCTCATAAGTAGATTCTCAATTTTAATAGCCATGTGCACCATGTCCTCCAACTCCACATAATGTTGTAACTCAACGGCATTGAGAATATCTCGATTCAAACCCGCCAAAAACCTTGCCATTGTAGCCTCCCGATCCTCCTCTATATTGGCCCAAATCATCATAACCTCCATCTCCTTATAGTACTCCTCTACACTCCTGTTGCCTTGCTTAAAATTTTGTAGTTTGTTATACAATTCCCGGTAGTAGTAAGTTGGTACAAACCACTTCCTCATCACGGTCTTTATCTCTTCCCATGACTCAATAGGTCGCTCTCTATTTCGTCTCCTGTTTATAACAAGTTGATCCCACCAAGTAATAGCATAATTAGAAAATTCAATTACAGCCAGTTTTACCTTCTTTGCCTTAGAATAGTAGTGCCAGTCAAAGATGAACTCCATTTTCTTCTCCCATTCTAGGTATGCTTCTGGATTGGATTTGCCTTGAAATGATGGTATCTTCATTTTTATGCCTCTCAAACTATCATCTTCTCGGTTCCTAACTCCTCTATCCCATCCAAATCTTCGGTGACTACCCGTTGAATCTTCTCCTTCGTCAAACTCTTCCCCATCAATCCTATAGTAGTCATCAACCTCTCCTCTAATCGGAACCCTTTCTCGCCTACGCGCATGAGGAACATGTTGTGGCTGTTCCACACTTGCGTTTTCTATCCAGTCTATCCTCTCATGAAGCTGTCCTAACTCTCCCCTCAACAATCGCCTCATCTTCCCCATCATCGCTTCCATAAGAAGTTTTGGGTCTGCTGCACCCGAGGTACCCTCAATAGTGTTCTTGTTGTTGTTTGACATTTTGCAAAGGACCTTACCACACTCCCTTACATGTTTCACTCGTGAAATGGTTCACTCAATTTCACTCGTGTTTACACTCAATACTTTCGGCTTTTGTCCACTCTAATGCTCTCGCCTCTATGCCTTTTTTCACTCGTTAATTCTCACTCAGTTTCTATAAAACTAGTCAAATCAATATGAAAATTTCCTTGACAATTCACAAATAGATTACCAAAGAGACAAGACTATAACAGGAACAAATAATTTCGGCTTTTAGAAATCACACCCAAAAGGAATGAAATTTGACGAAAATTTTTTTGGTCTGTGTAGGGAATTCAATTTTGGATTCCTCAAATGATGAATAACAAGAATCTGAAAAAAAAAAATTTTGGTCTGTGTCGGGAATTCAATTTATCAATTTTTTTTTTGAAACCTCTTGTTTTTCTTCTTTTTCCTTTTTTTTTTCTTTTTTTTTCTTTCTTTTCTTTTCGGATCTTTTTTTTTTTTAACCGACTTTGATAATGGAAATCAAAACTCACGAATAACTGAAACAAACATAAACTAAGAGAACGGATAAGCAAAACCTGATTAAAACCTCGCTCTGATTACCAAATGATACGAACCCCATCAAGAACTGACGCGACCCTAACCGAAATTGGTTTCCAAGATCAAATTTCTAACCGGTTTTGAATGGAACCGCAACCCGATGCCCAACAAGAAGCACGAACCTTGGTATGTGAGGACGCCACAATCAGCTATGGATGGACAGATTGATAAGTCTATGAACGCCACAGAAATTTCCGATAAGTTCAAATAGTTCGTTTAGGAACCAAAAAGAATTAAACCTCAAATTGTGTGTTAATACTTGTATTCCATTGAATGAAATTTGTTACAATATATAGGAGTTCCTATGCGAATTTTCAGCTCCTAATTCCCCATGGAATTTCGGGCAAATCAATTACCAAATCACCTAATCTAAAGCAAATAAGGTAAGTGTCCTTAATGGCTTAAAAGCTTTACAATAATAGAAATAAACAAACAAAAAAAAGGAAACTAGACATTAAAAGGTCATAAGCTGATTCTTCTCGCCATGCGTTGCCTCAAAACGGGAAAGTAACTGAAATGGAAATTACTCAATCCCTTCTAGAGCTTGAATCACGCATTTGTTGGTCTGGTTTTCGCATGCAATTCCCTCAATGGGCCTCCATGCAATGGCTTAAGCCCAAGTTGCTTGAATCAACCCAATAAGCGTTTCTTTAAACTTCTTCGCACGAGCTCTCGTAACCGGACCAATGGGAACTTGAATTGGATCTAAATATGTCTCCCACGTGCTCTTGCTTGTGCTAACGATGTCCTCATCAAATCGTGTTGCTGAATTTGTTGCCGAACAGATTTAATTGTCGTTTGTGTAATTTCAAAAGAACTGAAAGAGAGAATAAACGAGTAAAAAAGAAAAAAAAGGCAAGAGTGGTGAGAACATTCGAGGGTAAAAGCCAATTATTCGAGTGAAACATGAGTGAATTGAGTGACCAAGTGATAGAGTGAAACATGTGGGGGAGAGAAGTGCGGTCCTTTATTTTCTAACGTTGTTTTGTAGGTTTAAAAAAATGAATCCGAATCTAGAAAGAGAAGCCAAAGATGACCTTCCACAACAAAACGTTCTAAATCTTCAGTTGCAAGCATTAATGAGGCAAATGGAACGGTTGTTGACACAAGCGCTAGAGCCTAAATAGAGATTAGATGAGGTTGATGCCAGAACACGTAATAGGCAGCCACAAAACATGCAAAATAGCCGGAGGGGTGGATGTGTTCTTTCAGAGGAAGATGAATTAGAAGAGTTGGAGGAACCACCGATAAATAAGGGCAGATTTAGACATGGAAATGGGAATAGAGAAGCTAGGGATCGGGAAGACAATAATATGGGAGCTATTAAAATGAAGATGCTGCCATTCCAAGGGAAACATGACTCCGAAGCTTACCTAGAGTGGGAGAAGAAAGTGGAGCTAGTGTTCGATTGCCATAACTACTCAGAGTTAAAGAAAGTTAAGCTTGCTGCAATTGAGTTCTCTGACTATGCGAATGTATGGTGGGATCAATTGGTAATGAATAGGCGATAGAACTGAGAACACCCATTTGAGACATGGGAGGAGATGAAAACAGTGATGAGATAGCAATTTGTGCCCAGCCATTACTACCGGGAATTGTACAAAAAAGTTGCAAGGACATAGACAAGGAAACAGGAGTGTGGCGGAATATTATCAAGAAATGGAAATATCCATGATACGAGCCAATGTTGAAGAAGATCGAGAAGCAACCATGGCAAGATTTTTGCAAGGGCTAAATCCGGATATTCAAGATAGGGTGGAGATGCAACACTTCGTAGAATTAGAAGACATGGTGCACATGGCCATCATGATAGAGCGGCAGCTCAAGAGGAAGCCGAATTACGAGAAGAGAAAAGAGAAATCGTTTGCTAGGGCTAAGTTCAAGCCAAAACCAGCCACGGCTAGCCCTTCAAACCAAGGTAGACATGATTCATCCACTTCTCAAAAACATTATATTAAATGTTTCAAATGCCAAGGCAAGGGTCACATCTCAAACCAATGTCCGAACAAAAGGGTGATGGTGTTACGGGACGACAGAGAGGTTGTTATGGACGACGAATTGGACGAGGACTCCATGCCACCATTGGAGGACGTGGATGAGGAGGAGTATGCTGCCCAAGGTGAATTGTTGGTCACTCGACGAGCCCTTAGTGTGCAAGCCAAAGAGGAAGAAGAAGAGCAACGTGAGAACATTTTTCATACTAGGTGCCACATGCGGAACAAGGTATGTAGTGTGATAAGAGATGGAGGGAGTTGTACAAACGTTGCTAGCACTACTATGGTTGACAAATTAGGGCTGCCAACGACCAAACATCCTCGACCTTACAAGTTGCAATGGTTGAATAAAAGTGGTGAAGTGAAGGTAACTAAACAGGTATTAATTTTGTTTTGCATTGGTAGATATGAAGACGAAGTTTTGTGCGATGTAGTCCCAATGCAAGTCGGGCACTTGTTACTAGGTCGACCATGGCAATTTGATTGTCGAGTCAAACATGATGGCTACACCAATAAATATTCTCTTGTGCACAACTAGAGACCATTCACTCTCGTACCACTGACACCTAAACAAGTTCATGAAGATCAAGTGTGGTTACAAAAGGAGAGTGAACAAAAAGGAGAGAATGAGAAAAAGAGAGAGAAAGGGAGTGAAAAAAATGAGTGTTGGAGTGCAGAGAGAGTGTTTGGCTAGAGAGGGAAAAAAGATAAGGGGCCGAGAAAAAGGAGAGAAAAGGAGAGAAAATTGAGAGAGCCAATACAAAAGAAGATTCGGCCAATGAGGTAAAAATAGAGAGAAAAGCAAACTTTTATGCAAGAGTGAGTGACGTGAGGAGAGCTTTGTTTTCTAATCAACTGATGATTTTACTCATGTACAAGGAGGCGTTATTAAACACTAGCGATCTTGATTTCACCTTACATAGTTCTATAGTTTCTCTTTTGCAGGAATATGAGGATATCTTTCCTGAGGAAACACCGCAAGTGATAAGAACCTCGCCAATATACTGACGAAACCTGTTATCAATAAGAAGGCACCAAGATCGTTTCTACTCAGATTTGGATGGAAGTCACCGCGACCCGTTGCTTATATCGAAGCAAGAACCTTGGTATATCGTAAACGCCGCAATCAAGGATGGAAAGCTTGATTGATAAGTCGGGGGTTGAACGCTCGGATTGATCCGAAGAGTTCGTGTAGTTCATCAAAGAACCAAAGAAAGAATTATTTCTCTCAGAAAATAAACATTCATCTCTTCATTAACATTTGAAACGCCTATTTATAGGCCAAAATTACAAAGTGTTGCCCAAAAAGAAAAGTTGACAAATTCAATCATAATTACTAAGCCTAAAATAAAAACCAAAAGAAAGGAAAGTCTTAATGGCTGATTTTCAGCCATTTACATGCCCAGCAATTAAAGGAAAGTGCAAATAATCCGCATGTGTGCCAAAATGGGAAAGTTTTCCAAAATTCTTCCATTGACTTGATCTTGCAAAATTTGAGCTGATTTCAAGCTTGACTCATTCGGATTCTTCTAGAACTTGGATCAAATTGACGCACCGTTGTGGTTGACGTGGGCCTGGGTCAATGGGCTTGCACAAATTTTCTTGATTCCAAATTTCATGAATCAGCCCATTTAGTGCTTCCTTGAATTTCTTAGCTCGGGCTCTTGTGACTGGTCCAGCAGGAACTTGTATTGGGTCAACCACTTCCTTTGAGCTCCCTAAGTCTCCATCAGCAAGGTTTACCTCCAATCCACAAGATTGAACATCAAATCCACTACATACCTGGAGCTACAATTCTAAACCAACCAGCCTATTGGAGTAATCCCGAGGAGACAAAGGAAATCCAATGGCAGGTAAGTGAGTTGATGGAGAAGGGGTATGTGAGAGAAAGCATGAGCCCGTGTGCCGTACCAGTTTTACTTGTGCCTAAGAAAGACGGGACTTGGAGGATGTGCGTTGATTGTCGAGCCATCAACCACATCACGGTAAAGTATCGACATCCCATTCCTCACTTGGATGACATGTTAGATGAATTGCATGGTGCTTCTGTATTTTCTAAAATTGATCTAGAAAGTGGATACCATCAAATTCGCATTAAAGAAGGAGACGAGTGGAAGACGGCTTTCAAAACAAAACAAGGTTTGTATGAGTGGTTGGTATTGCCTTTCAGTTTAACCATTGCGCCGAGCACATTTGTGCGTTTAATGAGCCATGTTTTGCGAGCTTTTATTGGGAAATTTGTCATCGTTTATATTTGATGATATCCTGATCTATAGCAGAAACTTGAATGATCATATTGAACATGTGAAGCTTGTTTTAGATGTTTTACGAAGGGAAAAGTTGTATGCTAATCTTAAGAAGTGTACCTTTGGAATAGATAAGCTTGTATTTCGTGGTTTTGTTGTTAGTGCTCAAGGTATACAGGTCGACGAAGAAAAGGTTAGGGCTATCCAAGAATGGCCAAGTCCCACAAGCATTGGAGACATAAGGAGTTTTCATGGACTTGCCAGCTTTTACCGATGGTTTGTAAGGGATTTCGGTACTTTGGTTGCACCACTCACATAAGTAATCAAGAAGAACGTTGGGTTGAAGTGGGGAGAAGAACAAGAGAAGGCGTTTCAGCTTATTAAGCATAAGCTTACTCATGCTCCTTTACTTGCTTTACCTGATTTTTCTAAAACGTTTGAAATTGAATGTGATGCTTCTGGTGTAGGTATAGGTGCTGTGTTGATGAAAGGAGGATGACCAATCGTGTATTTCAGTGAAAAATTGAGTGGGTCAACACTAAATTACCCGACTTATGACAAGTTGTACGCGTTGGTTCGAGTATTAAAGACTTGGCAATACTACCTATGGCCCAAGGAATTCGTGATTCACACTGATCACGAGTTGATATGAACCCACCTAACTCCACCCCAAAAGCTAGCTCATGAGGGGAGGATTGTGAACCCATATATATAACACCCAAGACCACCCTCTCTAACCGATGTGGGACACATCATGTGGGACACATCATTCCCGACCCCTTTAGACTGCACGTCCTCGTGCCAACTCCGTCGTTAACCCACACGAGCGGCAGGGAACCTTTGTACATGCGCCCATCGACCCGACCCCTTTAGACTGCACGTCCTCGTGCCAACTCCGTCGTTAACCCACACGAGCGGCAGGGAACCTTTGTACATGGGCCCACCGACTAGCAGAGGTTCGGCTCTGATACCATATGATACGAACCACGCCAAGAACTGACGCGATCCTAACCGAAGTTGGTTTCCAAGATCAAATTTCTAACCGGTTTTGGAAGGAACCGCGACCCGATGCCCAACAAGAAGCACGAACCTTGGTATGTGCGGACGCCACAATCAGCTATGGAGGGACTGATTGATAAGTCTTGGTAAGTGAGGACGCCACAATCAGCTATGGATGGACTGATTGATAAGTCGATGAACGCCACGGAAATTTCCGATAAGTTCGAATAGTTCGTTTAGGAACTAAAGAGAATTAAACCTCAAAATTATGTGTTATTACTTGTCTTCTTGATTGAAATTCGTTACAATTATATAGGGGTTCCTATGCGAATTTTCAGCCCCTAATTCCCATGGAAATTTCGGGAAACTCATTTAACAAAAGTCAAATCTAGACTAAATAAGGAAAGTGCCCTTAATGGCTTAAAAGCCTTATAATAATAGAAATACCAGAAACGGAAAAAAGGAAACTAGACATTAAAAGGTCAAAACTGATTCTTCTCGCCATGTGTCGCCTCAAAATGGGAAAGTAACTGAAATGGAAATTACTCAATCCCTTCTATAGCTTGAATCACGCATTTATTGGTGTGGTTGTCGCATGCAATTCCCTCAATGGGCCTCCATGCAATAGCTTGAGCCCAAGTTGCTTGAATCAGCCCAATAAGTGTTTCTTTAAACTTCTTCGCACGAGCTCTCGTAACCGGACCAATGGGAACTTGAATTGGATCTGAATATGTCTCCCACGTGCTCTTGCTTGTGCTAGTGATGTCCTCATCATTTCCCTCCTCTGGAGAAGGATTTGTCCTCAAATCGTCGCCTACATCAAAAGGACTTAGATCAGAAACATTAAAGGAGGCACTTACACCATACTCACCTGGCAAGTCTAGCTTGTACGCATTATCATTGATCCTTTCGAGAATTTGAAAAGGACCATCCCCTCTAGGCAATAGCTTGGATTTCCTTTGCTCCGGAAACCGTTCCTTGCGTAAGTGCAACCACACCCAATCACCGGGCTCGAAGACGAGCTTGTGACGCCCTTTGTTGGCTTGTTCAGCATATTGTTTAGTCCTTCGCTCGATGTTGAGTCTTGCCTTCTCGTGTATCTGCTTAACAAGATCAGCGTTTCTTTTGCCATCTAAATTCACATGCTCAGACAAAGGTAATGGCATTAAATCCAAAGGAGTTAAAGGATTAAAACCATAAACAATTTCAAACGGTGAAAATTGAGTAGCAGAATGAATAGATCGATTATAAGCAAACTCAACATGTGGTAAACACTCCTCCCATGTTTTGATGTTCTTTTTAATGACAGCCCTCAACAAAGTAGACAAGGTTCTATTCACAACTTCTGGTTGACCATCGGTTTGAGGGTGACAAGTAGTTGAAAATAATAGCTTAGTCCCTAACTTAGCCCACAAAGTCTTCCAAAAGTAGCTTAAGAACTTGGGGTCCCTATCAGAAACAATTGTCCTAGGCATACCATGAAGTCTCACAATTTCCCTAAAGAACAAATCAGCAACATTGGAAGCATCATCTGTCTTGTGGCATGGAATAAAATGAGCCATCTTTGAAAACCTATCCACGACCACAAATATTGAGTCTCTTCCCCGTTTAGACCTAGGCAAACCTAACACAAAATCCATCGAAATATCAATCCAAGGTTCACTAGGTATTGGTAAAGGGGTGTATAAACCATGGGGCTGCACTCTTGATTTAGCCTGCCTACAAGTTACACATCTACCACAAAGCCTCTCAACATCTCGTTTCATATGTGGCCAATAGAAGTGTTCCTGCAACATAGCTAAAGTTTTCACTACTCCAAAATGTCCCATCAATCCTCCCCCATGGGATTCCCTCACTAGCAAATCTCTTAATGAACAATTAGGCACACATAATTTATTCTCCCGAAACAAGTATCACTCATGCCTAAAGTATTTACCACTAGCAGATCTCTCACAAGCTTGATACTCAGTACGAAAGTCATGGTCATCAGCATATAACTCTTTAATGTGTTCAAAACCCAGTAGTTTAGCATTAAGAGTTGAGATTAAGACATACCTGCGAGAAAGTGCATCGGCAACGACGTTTTCCTTACCTTGCTTGTAGCGAATGACATATGGAAACGTCTCTATGAATTCTACCCAACGGGCATGCCTCTTGTTCAGCTTGTGCTGGCCCTTCAAGTGTTTCAGGGACTCATGATCAGTGTGAATCACGAACTCCTTAGGCCACAGGTAGTGCTGCCACGTCTCTAATGCCCGAACCAATGCATACATCTCTTTATCATAAGTTGGGTAATTAAGAGTTGCCCCATTCAGCTTCTCACTGAAATATGCTATTGGTCTCCCTTCCTGCATTAAAACAGCACCAATTCCAACACCTGAAGCATCACATTCAATCTCAAAAGTTTTGGCAAAATTAGGTAAAGATAACAATGGAGCATTTGTCAACTTCTCCTTGAGTAGCTGAAATGCCTTTTCTTGCTCTTCTCCCCATCTAAACCCAACATTCTTTTTGATGACTTCAGTCAGTGGTGCGGCTATAGTACTGAAATCTTTCACAAACCGCCGGTAGAAACTAGCAAGTCCATGAAAACTCCGTACATTTCCCACACTAGTTGGACTCGGCCACTCCTGGATGGCTCGCACCTTTTCTTCATCAACCTGTATACCTTGAGCACTAACAACAAAACCAAGAAACACAAGCTTATCTGTGCAAAAGGTGCATTTCTTGAGGTTAGCATACAACTTTTCCTTCCGTAAAACATCTAAAACAAGTTTCAAATGTTCAATATGTTCATCCAAATTGCTGCTATAGATAAGGATATCATCAAAATAAACAACGACAAATTTTCCAATAAAAGCTCGCAAAACATGGTTCATTAAATGCATAAATGTGCTAGGCGTATTGGTTAAACCGAAAGGCATTACCAACCACTCATACAAGCCTTGTTTTGTTTTGAAAGCCGTCTTCCACTCGTCTCCCTCTTTCATGCGAATTTGATGATATCCACTCTTCAGATCAATTTTAGAAAACACACAAGCACCATGCAATTCATCTAACATGTCATCCAAGCGAGGAATGGGATGTCGATACTTTACCGTGATGTTGTTGATGGCTCGACAATCAACGCACATCCTCCAAGTCCCATCTTTCTTAGGCACAAGTAAAACTGGTACGGCGCACGGGCTCATGCTTTCTCTCACGTGTCCCTTCTCCATCAACTCATTTACCTGCCGTTGGAGTTCCTTTGTCTCCTCGGGATTACTCCTATAGGCTGGTCGGTTTGGGATTGAAGCTCCAGGTATGAAGTCGATTTGATGTTCAATCCCGCGGATTGGAGGTAAACCTTGCGGTGTTTCCTCGGGAAAGATATCCTCAAAATCCTGCAAAAGAGAAACAACAGAACTATGCAAGGTGGAATCAAGATCGTTAGTGTTTAATAACGCCTCCTTGTACATGAGTAAAATCATCGGCTGATTAGAAAACAAAGCTCTTCTCACATCACTCTTTCTTGCATAAAAGTTTGTTTTTCTCTCTACTTTTCTCTCATTGGCTGATTGTGAATTCTTTTCAGCCCTCTCAATTTTCTCTCCCTTGCTCTCTTTGCTCTCCTTTTTCTCGGCCATCTCTTCTTTTTTTCTCTCACTGGCCGAACTCTCTCTCTGCACTCTCACTCTTGATTTTTCTTCACTCTTTATTTTTTTATCACTTTCTCTCTGTAAGCTCACTTGGTCTTCATAGACCTGTTTTGGTGTTAATGGAACTAGAGTGATCGTCTTTTGATTGTGAACAAATGAGTACTTGTTGGTGAAACCATCATGCTTAACTCGCCGATCAAATTGCCATGGTCTGCCTAACAACAAGTGCCCGGCTTGCATCGGAACCACATCGCACAAAACTTCATCTTCATATCTTCCAATGCGAAAAGGAACTAACACCTGTTTATGCACCTTTACCTCACCAGTATCATTTAACCATTGCAATTTATATGGCCGAGGATGCTTAATTGTTGGCAGCCCTAACTTCTCTACCATGGTTGTGCTTGCAACATTAGTACAACTCCCACCATCAATAATCACACTACATACCTTGTTTTGAACGTGGCACCTAGTGTGGAAGATGTTTTCCCGTTGCACCTCTTCATCTTCTTCTTTGGCTTGCACACTTAAAGCTCTCCTTGTGACCAACAATTCTCCTTGGACAGCGCACTCCTCATCGTCGACATCCTCTAATGAAGGCATAGAGTCATTGTCCGAATTCTCCTCGGTTTCAATGTCTCCATTGTCCCGCATCACCATAACTCGTTTGTTCGGACATTGGCTTGCTATATGACCCCTGCCTTGACATTTAAAACATTTAATATCACGAGTCCGAGTAGTGGAAGAATCGGATTTACCTTGATTACCATGGCTGGCCACCTCTTGTTTTTGCTTGAACTTTGGCTTGGGGTTGGATTGCTTCTCATCCTTCTTCCATTGGTTGGTTTTCCAAGCCGATGTACTCGGGTTTTGGCTAGGACGTGTGCTATTGCCCCTCCTCATAAGTTGATTCTCAACTTTAATAGCCATGTGCACCATGTCCTCCAACTCCACATAATGTTGCAACTCAACGGCATTGTGAATATCTCGGTTCAAGCCCGCCAAAAACCTTGCCATTGTAGCCTCCCGATCCTCCTCTATATTAGCCTGAATCATCATAACCTCCATCTCCTTATAGTACTCCTCTACACTCCGGTTGCCTTGCTTAAGGTTTTGTAGTTTGTTGTACAACTCCCGGTAGTAGTAAGTTGGTACAAATCGCTTTCTCATCACGGTCTTCATCTCTTCCCATGACTCAATAGGTCGCTCTCTATTTCGTCTCCTGTTTATAACAAGTTGATCCCACCAAGTAATAGCATAATCAGAAAATTCAATTACAGCCAATTTTACCTTCTTTGCCTCGGAATAGTAGTGGCAATCAAAGATGAACTCCATTTTCTTCTCCCATTCTAGGTATGCTTCTGGATTGGATTTGCCTTGAAATGATGGTATCTTCATTTTTATGCCTCTCAGACTATCATCTTCCCTGTTCCTAACTCCTCTATCCCGTCCAAATCTTCGGTGACTACCCGCTGAATCTTCTCCTTCATCAAATTCTTCCCCATCATTCCTATAGTAGTCATCAACCTCTCCTCTAACCGGAACCCTTTCTCGCCTACGTGCATGAGGAACATGTTGTGGCTGCTCCACACGTGCGTTTTCTATCTGGTCTATCCTCTCATGAAGCTGTCCTATCTCTCCCCTCAAGAATCGCCTCATCTCCCCCATCATCGCTTCCATCAGAAGTTTTGGGTCTGCTGCACCCGAGGTACCCTCAATAGTGTTCTTGCTGTTGTTTGACATTTTCCAAAGGACCTCACCACACTCCCTTACGTGTTTCACTCGTGAAATGGTTCACTCAATTTCACTCGTGTTTACACTCAATACTTTCGGCTTTTGTCCACTCTAATGCTCTCGCCTCTATGCCTTTTTCCACTCGTTAATTCTCACTCAGTTCCTATAAAACTAGTCAAATCAATATCAGAAAATTTCCTTGACAATTCACAAATAGATTACCAAAGAGACAAGACTATAACAGGAACAAAGAATTTAGGCTTTTAGAATCACACCCAAAAGGAACAAAATTTGAACAAAAATTTTTGGTCTATGCAAGGAATTCAGTTTTGGATTCCTTAAACAATGAATAACAAGAATCTGAAATAAAAATTTAAGAAAGGTTTCCTGAAATAACAATGAACAAAATTTTTTTTTTTTTTTTTTTCGGATCCTCTTGTTTTTCTTGTTTTTCCCCCTTTTTTTTTTTTTTTTTTCTTTCCTTTTCTTTTCGTTTCTTTTATTTCTTTCTTTTCTTATCGGATCTTTTTTTTTTTTTAACTGACTTTGATAATGGAAATCAAAACTCACGAACAACTGAAACAAACAAAAAACTAAGAGAACGGATAAGCAAAACCTAATTAGAACCTCGCTCTGATACCATATGATATGAACCCACCTAACTCCACCCCAAAAGCTAGCTTATGAGGGGAGGATTGTGAACCCATATATATAACACCCAAGACCACCCTCTCTAACCGATGTGGGACACATCATGTGGGACACATCACGAGTCATTGACACATCTGAAGGGACAACAAAAGTTAAACAAGAGGCATGCCCACTGGGTGGAATTCATCGAGACATTTCCTTACGCCATCCGATATAAGCAAGGTAACGAGAATGTCGTTGCGGATACACTTTCTTGCAGGTACGCATTACTTTCTATCCCTGACACTAAATTGCTTGGTTTTGAGCATATTAAGGATTTATACCCTTTAGACCAAGATTTTAGTGAGGAGTATCGAGCTTGTTAGAAAAATGCAATGGGTAAATTTTATAGACATGATGGATTTTTGTTTCGGGAGAATAAGCTTTGTGTGCCTAATTGTTCTTTGAGAGATTTGTTGGTGAGGGAATCCCATGGTGGCGGATTGATGGGGCATAACTTTAGCTGTTTTGCAGGAACACTTCTTTTGGCCACACATGAAAAGGGACGTTGAAAGGATTTGTGGTAGATGTGTCATGTGTAGGCAAGCTAAATCGAGAGCACAACCCCATGGTTTATACACACCTTTGCCAATTCCTAGTGAGCCTTGGTCTAATATTTCAATGGACTTTGTGTAAGGTTTACCTAGGACCAGACGTGGGAAGGATAGTGTGTTTGTGGTTGTAGATTGATTTTCCAAGATGGCACATTTTATTCCCTGTCATAAAACTGATGATGCATAGCATGTTGCTGAATTGTTCTTTAGGGAGATTGTGAGAATACATGGCATGCCTAGGATAGAGATGCTAAGTTCTTGAGCTACTTTTGGAAGACTTTGTGGAGTAAGTTAGGTACTAAGCTGTTGTTTTCTACTGCTTGCCACCCACAAACTAGTGGTCAAACTGAGGTAGTGAATAGGACTTTGTCAACCTTATTAAGAGCAATCATCAATAAGAACATTAAAACATGGGAAGACTGTTTACCACATGTTGAGTTTGTATATAATCGTTCTGTCCATTCTGCTACTAAGTATTCACCTTTTGAAATTGTTTATGGTTTTAATCCTTTGTCACCATTGGATTTATCACCACTACCTGTTTTTGAGCGTGTTAATTTAGATGGCAAAAGGAAGGTTGACTTTGTTAAATAGATTCATGAGAAGGCAAGACTCAACATTGAGCGAAGAACGGAACAATATGCAAAGCAAGCCAACAAGGGGCGACACAAGCTGATTTTTTAACCCGAAGACTAGGTGTGGTGCACTTTAGAAAGGAGCGTTTTCCAGAATAAAGAAAGTCAAAGTTGTTACCGCTGGGAGATGGTCCATTTCAAGTCCTTGAACGAATTAATGACAACACTTACAAGTTGGATTTGCCAAGTGAGTATAATGTAAGTGCTACCTTCAATGTTTCTGATTTGAGTCCTTTTGATGCCGCGTTTGATTTGAGGACAAATCCTTTTGATGCCCACGTCAGCCACAAAAGTGCATCAATTTGATCCAAGTTCTAGAAGAATACGGATGAGTCAAGCTTGAAATCAGCTCAAATTTTGCAAGATCAAGTCTACGAAAGGATTTTGGAAGCTTTCCCATTATTTACACACATGTGGCTGATCATTTGTGCAAGTTGTTGAAGAGCATTAATTGCACTTTCCTTTAATTGTTGGGCATGTAAATGGCTGAATATCAGCCATTGAGACTTTTCTTTCTTTTAGTTTTTATTTTAGGCTTAAATTAGGATTAGTAGTTATGTTTGAATTTGTCAACTTTCCTTTGTAATTTTGGCCTATAAATAGCATTTCCAAGGTTAATGAATGGATTGATGAATGTTTATTTCTAACAGAGAAAATTCTTTCTTTGGTTCTTTAACGAACTACACGAACTCTTTGGATCAACATAGGCGTTCAACCCTGACTTATCAATCAAGCTTTCCATCATTGATTATGGTGTCTACGATATACCAAGGTTCTTGCTTCGATATAAGCAATGGGTTGCAGTGACTTCCATCCAAATCTGAGTAGAGGTCTTGGTGCCTTTTTTATTGACAACGGGTTTCGTTAGTATATTGGCGAGGTTCTTATCACTTTCAACCCTTGATGCTGAGTTGCTTGGATTTGAGTAGATTAAAGAATTGTATGCATTGGCTTCTGATTTTGGAGTTGTGTTTAAGGATTGCACAAAGGGCGAATATGGGAAATACTACTTACATGAGGGTTTCTTGTTTCGAGAAAATAAACTTTGCATTCCTCATTCTTCTTTGCGTGAGTTGCTAGTTAGAGAAGCACATGGCGGTGGTTTGATGGGTGATGTGTCCCACGTCGGTTAGAGAGGGTGGTCTTGTGATGAGGACATCGTTAGCACAAGCAAGAGCACGTGGGAGACTTATTCAGATCCAATTCAAGTTTCCATT
This sequence comes from Artocarpus heterophyllus, assembly GCA_025403435.1. Taxonomy (NCBI): domain Eukaryota; kingdom Viridiplantae; phylum Streptophyta; class Magnoliopsida; order Rosales; family Moraceae; genus Artocarpus; species Artocarpus heterophyllus. Next base: position 31,209,552 of record CM046350.1, read on the forward strand.
GGTCCGGTTACGAGAGCTCGTGCGAAGAAGTTTAAAGAAACGCTTATTGGGCTGATTCAAGCAACTTGGGCTCAAGCCATTGCATGGAGGCCCATTGAGGGAATTGCATGCGAAAATCAGACCAACAAATGCGTGATTCAAGCTCTAGAAGGGATTGAGTAATTTCCATTTCAGTTACCTTCCCATTTTGAGGCGACACATGGCGAGAAGAATCAGCTTATTTACCTTTTAATGTCTAGTTTCCTTTTTGCGTTTGTGTTATTTCTATTATTGTAAGGCTTTTAAGCCATTAAGGGAACTTTCCTTATTTAGTTTAGATTTGAAATTTGGTAAATGATTTTCCCGAAATTCCATGGGAATTAGGGGCTGAAAATTTGCATAGGAACCCCTATATATTGTAACGAATTTCAATCAATTGGAGACAAGTAATAACACATAATTTTGAGGTTTAATTCTGTTTCGTTCCTAAACGAACTATTGGAACTTATCGAAAATTTCTGTGGCGTTCATAGACTTATCAATCAGTCCATCCATAGCTGATTGTGGCGTCCTCACATACCAAGACTTATCAATCGGTCTCTCCATAGCTGATTGTGGCGTCCTCACTTACCAAGGTTCGAGCTTCTTGTTGGGCATCGGGTCGCGGTTCCAATCAAAACCGGTTAGAAAATTTGATCTTGGAAACCAACTTCGGTTAGGGTCGCGTCAGTTCTTGGCGTGGTTCGTATCAGAGAGATTCACAATGCCGTTGAGTTACAACATTATGTGGAGTTGGAGGACATGGTGCACATGGCTATTAAAATTGAGAATCAACTTATGAGGAGGGGTAGTAGCACACGTCCTAGCCAAAACCCGAGTACATTGGCTTGGAAAATCAACCAATGGAAGAGGGATGAGAAGCAATCCAACCCCAAGCCAAAGATCGAGCAAAAACAAGAGGTGGCCAGCCATGGGAATGAAGGTAAATCTGATTCTTCCACTACTCAGACTCTTGATATTAAATGTTTTAAATGTCAAGGCAGGGGTCATATAGCAAGCCAATGTCCGAACAAACGAGTTATGGTGATGCGGGACAATGGAGACATTGAAACCGAGGAGGATTCGGACAATGATTCTATGCCTTCATTAGAGGATGCCGACGATGAGGAGTGCGCTGTCCAAGGAGAATTGTTGGTCACAAGGAGAGCTTTAAGTGTGCATGCCAAAGAAGAAGATGAAGAGGTGCAACAGGAAAACATCTTCCACACTAGGTGCCACGTTCAAAACAAGGTATGTAGTGTGATTATTGATGGTGGGAGTTGTACTAATGTTGCTAGCACAACCATGGTAGAGAAGTTAGGGCTGCCAACAATTAAGCATCCTCGACCATATAAATTGCAATGCTTAAACGATACTGGTGAGGTAAAGGTGCATAAACAGGTGTTAGTTCCTTTTCGCATTGGAAGATATGAAGATGAAGTTTTGTGCGATATGGTTCCAATGCAAGCTGGGCACTTATTATTAGGCAGACCATGGCAATTTGATCGGCGAGTTAAGCATGATGGTTTCACCAACAAGTACTCATTTGTTCACAATCAAAAGACGATCACTCTTGTTCCATTAACACCAAAACAGGTCTATGAAGACCAAGTGAGCATACAGAGAGAAAGTGATAAAAAAATGAAGAGCGAAGAAAAATCAAGAGTGGGAGTGCAGAGAGAGAGTTCGGCCAGTGAGAGAAAAAAAGAAGAGATGGCTGAGAAAAAGGAGAGCAAAGAGAGCAAGGGAGAGAAAATTGAGAGGGCTGAAAAGAATTCACAATCAGCCAATGAGAGAAAAGTAGAGAGAAAAACAAACTTTTATGCAAGAAAGAGTGATGTGAGAAGAGCTTTGTTTTCTAATCAGCCGATGATTTTACTCATGTACAAGGAGGCATTATTAAACACTAACGATCTTGATTCCACCTTGCATAGTTCTGTTGTTTCTCTTTTGCAGGATTATGAGGATATCTTTCCCGAGGAAACACCGCAAGGTTTACCTCCAATCCGCAGGATTGAACATCAAATCGACTTCATACCTGGAGCTACAATCCCAAACCGACCAGCCTATAGGAGTAATCCTGAGGAGACAAAGGAACTCCAATGGCAGGTAAATGAGTTGATGGAGAAGGGACACGTGAGAGAAAGCATGAGCCCGTGCGCCGTACCAGTTTTACTTGTGCCTAAGAAAGATGGGACTTGGAGGATGTACATTGATTGTCGAGCCATCAACAACATCACGGTAAAGTATCGACATCCCATTCCTCGCTTGGATGACATGTTAGATGAATTGCATGGTGCTTGTGTGTTTTCTAAAATTGATCTGAAGAGTGGATATCATCAAATTCGCATGAAAGAGGGAGACGAGTGGAAGACGGCTTTCAAAACAAAACAAGGCTTGTATGAGTGGTTAGTAATGCCTTTCGGTTTAACCAATGCGCCTAGCACATTTATGCGTTTAATGAACCATGTTTTGCGAGCTTTTATTGGAAAATTTGTCGTTGTTTATTTTGATGATATCCTTATCTATAGCAGCAATTTGGATGAACATATTGAACATTTGAAACTTGTTTTAGATGTTTTGCGGAAGGAAAAGTTGTATGCTAACCTCAAGAAATGTACCTTTTGCACAGATAAGCTTGTGTTTCTTGGTTTTGTTGTTAGTGCTCAAGGTATACAGGTTGATGAAGAAAAGGTGCGAGCCATCCAGGAGTGGCCGAGTCCAACTGGTGTGGGAAATGTACGGAGTTTTCATGGACTTGCTAGTTTCTACCGGCGGTTTGTGAAAGATTTCAGTACTATAGCCGCACCACTGACTGAAGTGATCAAAAAGAACGTTGGGTTTAGATGGGCAGAAGAGCAAGAAAGGGCATTTCAGCTACACAAGGAGAAATTGACAAATGCTCCATTGTTATCTTTACCTAATTTTTCCAAAACTTTTGAGATTGAATGTGATGCTTCAGGTGTTGGAATTGGTGCTGTTTTAATGCAGGAAGGGAGACCAATAGCATATTTCAGGGAGAAGGTGAATGGGGCAACTCTTAATTACCCAACTTTTGATAAAGAGATGTATGCATTGGTTCGGGCATTAGAGACGTGGCAGCACTACCTATGGCCTAAGGAGTTCGTGATTCACACCGATCATGAGTCCCTGAAACACTTGAAGGGCTAGCACAAGCTGAACAAGAGGCATGCTCGTTGGGTAGAATTCATAGAGACGTTTCCGTATGTCATTCGCTACAAGCAAGGTAAGGAAAACGTCGTTGCCGATGCACTTTCTCGCAGGTATGTCTTAATCTCAACTCTTAATGCTAAACTACTGGGTTTTGAACACATTAAAGAGTTATATGCTGATGACCATGACTTTAGTACTGAGTATCAAGCTTGTGAGAGATTTGCTAGTGGTAAGTACTTTAGGCATGAGGGATACTTGTTTCGGGAGAATAAATTATGTGTGCCTAATTGTTCATTAAGAGATTTGCTAGTGAGGGAATCCCATGGGGGAGGATTGATGGGACATTTTGGAGTAATGAAGATTTTAGCTATGTTGCAGGAACACTTCTATTGGCCACATATGAAACGAGATGTTGAGAGGCTTTGTGGTAGATGTGTAACTTGTAGGCAGGCTAAATCAAGAGTGCAGCCCGATGGTTTATACAGCCCTTTACCAGTACCTAGTGAACCCTGGATTGATATTTCGATGGATTTTGTGTTAGGTTTGCCTAGGTCTAAACGGGGAAGAGACTCGATATTTGTGGTTGTGGATAGGTTTTCCAAGATGGCTCATTTTATTCCATGCCATAAGACAGATGATGCTTCCAATGTTGCTGATTTGTTCTTTAGGGAAATTGTAAGACTTCATGGTATGCCTAGGACAATTGTTTCTGATAGGGACACCAAGTTCTTAAGCTACTTTTGGAAGACTTTGTGGGCTAAGTTAGGGACTAAGCTATTGTTTTCAACTACTTGTCACCCTCAAACCGATGGTCAAACAGAAGTTGTGAATAGAACCTTGTCTACTTTGTTGAGGGCTGTCATTAAAAAGAACATCAAAACATGGGAGGAGTGTTTACCACATGTTGAGTTTGCTTATAATCGATCTGTTCATTCTGCTACACAATTTTCACCGTTTGAAATTGTTTATGGTTTTAATCCTTTAACTCCTTTGGATTTAATGCCATTACCTTTGTCTGAGCATGTGAATTTAGATGGAAAAAGAAAAGCTGATCTTGTTAAGCAGATACACGAGAAGGCAAGACTCAACATCGAGCGAAGGACTAAACAATATGCTGAACAAGCCAACAAAGGGCGTCACAAGCTCGTCTTCGAGCCCGGTGATTGGGTGTGGTTGCACTTACGCAAGGAACGGTTTCCGGAAGAAAGGAAATCCTAGCTATTGCCTAGAGGGGACGGTCCTTTTCAAGTTCTCGAAAGGATCAATGATAATGCGTACAAGCTAGACTTGCCAGGTGAGTATGATGTAAGTGCCTCCTTCAATGTTTCTGATCTAAGTCCTTTTGATGCAGGCGACGATTTGAGGACAAATCCTTCTCAAGAGGAGGGGAATGATGAGGACATCGTTAGCACAAGCAAGAGCACGTGGGAGACATATTCTGATCCAATTCAAGTTCCCATTGGTCCGGTTACGAGAGCTCGTGCGAAGAAGTTTAAAGAAACGCTTATTGGGCTGATTCAAGCAACTTGGGCTCAAGCCATTGCATGGAGGCCCATTGAGGGAATTGCATGCGAAAATCAGACCAACAAATGCGTGATTCAAGCTCTAGAAGGGATTGAGTAATTTCCATTTCAGTTACCTTCCCGTTTTGAGGCGACACATGGCGAGAAGAATCAGCTTATTTACCTTTTAATGTCTAGTTTCCTTTTTGCGTTTGTGTTATTTCTATTATTGTAAGGCTTTTAAGCCATTAAGGGAACTTTCCTTATTTAGTTCAGATTTGACATTTGGTAAATGATTTTCCTGAAATTTCGTGGGAATTAGGGGCTGAAAATTCGCATAGGAACCCCTATATATTGTAACGAATTTCAATCAATTGGAGACAAGTAATAACACATAATTTTGAGGTTTAATTCTCTTTAGTTCCTAAACGAACTATTTGAACTTATTGGAAATATCCGTGGCGTTCATAGACTTATCAATCAGTCCATCCATAGCTGATTGTGGCGTCCTCACATACCAAGACTTATCATTCAGTCCCTCCATAGCTGATTGTGGCGTCCGCACATACCAAGGTTTGTGCTTCTTGTTGGGCATCAGGTCGCGGTTCCACTCAAAACCGGTTAGAAATTTGATCTTGGAAACCAATTTCGGTTAGGGTCGCGTCAGTTCTTGGCGTGGTTCGTATCATCTTGGGTGTTATATATATGGGTTCACAATCCTCCCCTCACGAGCTAGCTTTTGGGGTGGAGTTAGGTGGGTTCATATCATATGGTATCAGAGCCAAACCTCTACAGGTCGGTGGGCGTATGTACAAAGGTTCCCTGCCTCTCGTGTGGGTTAACGACAGAGTTGGCACGAGAACGTCGCTCGTGTGGGTTAATGACGGAGTTGGCACGACGACGTGCAGTCTAAAGGGGTCGGGAATGATGTGTCCCAAGTCGGTTAGAGAGGGTGGTCTTGGGTGTTATATATATGGGTTCACAATCCTCCCCTCACGAGCTAGCTTTTGGGGTGGAGTTAGGTGGGTTCATATCAATGGGTCACTTTGGAATAGCTAAGACTTCAGGTGTCTTGCATGAGCATTTCTTTTGGCCACATATGAAGCCTGATGTTGAGAGGATTTGTGGGAGATGCATTACATGTAGACAAGCTAAGTGTAGGCTGCAACCACATGGGTTGTATACTCTACTTCCTATTCCTAGAGAAGCTTGGGTTGACATCTGATACGAACCACGCCTAGAACTGACGTGACCCTAACCAAAATTGGTTTCCAAGATCAAATTCCTAACTGGTTTTGAATGGAACCGTGACCCGATGCCCAACAAGAAGAACGAACCTTGGTATGTGAGGACGCCACAATCAGCTATGGAGGGACTGATTGATAAGTCTTGGTATGTGAGGACGCCACAATCAGCTATGGATGGACTGATTGATAAGTCTATGAACGCCAAGGAAATTTCTGATAAGTTCGAATAGTTCGTTTAGGAACTAAAGAGAATTAAACCTCAAAATTATGTGTTATTACTTCTATTCCATTGAATGAAATTCGTTACAATATATAGGGGTTCCTATGCGAATTTTCAGCTCCTAATTCCCATGGAATTTCGGGCAAATCAATTACCAAATCACCTAATCTAAAGCAAATAAGGTAAGTGTCCTTAATGGCTTAAAAACTTTACAATAATAGAAATAAACAAACGAAAATAAAGGAAACTAGACATTAAAAAGGTCATAAGCTGATTCTTCTCGCCATGTGTCACCTCAAAACGGGAAAGTAACTGAAATGGAAATTACTCAATCCCTTCTAGAGCTTGAATCACGCATTTGTTGGCCTGGTTGTCGCATGCAATTCCCTCAATGGGCCTCCATGCAATAGCTTGAGCCCAAGTTGCTTGAATCAGCCCAATAAGCTTTTCTTTAAACTTCTTCGCACGAGCTCTCGTAACCGGACCAATGGGAACTTGAATTGGATCTGAATATGTCTCCCACATGCTCTTGCTTGTGCTAACGATGTCCTCATCAACATCTTCATGGACTTTGTGTTGGGGTTACCTAGGACTAAGAGGGGGAGAGATTGTGTGTTTGTGGTAGTTGATAGGTTTTCAAAAACTCCTTCCGAGGGGCGATGGGCCGTGGCGCCATGTGTAATTTCAGGAAACCTTTATATTTTGGATCGACATGTGGTGATTGTCATCAAGTTCAAGTCTCGTCATCAATTTATTTTTCTGATGTAATTTTCTTATTTTCTTAGTTGTCAAATTTGGTTTTGTTAGGCATGAAAACAAACCTGGATACTTTCCCTTTTCTAGAATAGATTAGGCACATTTTAAGGGATAAGATTAGCTACTTTTATTTTATGTTATTACAGTCAGCAATGTCTGATTTTAGGGCTTAATTTCACATTTGAAAGCACCAATTGAGGGATTTTCTAAGTCAGCCTTCGCTTAGGGATTCTTTTGGGCTAAAAATCATTCCCATATAATTGTAAACACTTTGTTATTTTGAAAAATTAATCAATCAAATCATTATTCATGAATTTTTTGAGGCTTTTCTTGCGTTCTTCTTGTTTTCTTGAGAAGACTCTTGAACTTATCAATATTAAACTTAAGGCGTTCAACAAACTGACTTATCATCTAGAATTTTAAGTGTTCTTGCAATTCTAGGTGTGGTGTCTTCCTATCCATGGTTCTTGATTTGTGTCTTATTAGATTATGGGTCAAGGCTCAACAAACATGTGTCTTAAGGATTAGGGGTTTGAATTCTAGATTTGGTGTCAGGTCTTGTTGCGTTAGTCGGTGGGGTTCATATCAAGAGCCAACCCAAGATAGGAGGTGCACAGTGAAGACCAACCCCACAAAATTCAAGTATAGCACCTTGGAGGACAAGTTGCCCAAAAAAAAACCCATCCACCTCTGAGGCCAAACCTGAGCCCAAACCAGGCATCGCCACCATAGCCTGTCAAGGTAAATCAGCCCCTACTTCAACTCGTTCTAGTGAGATTAAATGTTTCAAATGTCGGGGAGAGGACACATATCTAGCCAATGTCCAAACAAGCGAGTTATGGAGATTCAAGAAAATGGCAAAATCGAATCCAAAGATGACTCTATTCTATATGACATGCCACCATTGGAGGATGAACCCATGGGAGATAATGAGTTCGGGGCAGATCATGGTGAGATGCTTGGACTAGTTGCACTTCAAGCCTTAAGCTTGCAAGCTAAAGAAGAAGAAGAAGAAGTATAGCGGGAGAACATCTTTTACACTCGTTGCCATGTGAAAGACAAGGCATGTAGTGTTATTATCGATGGCGGTAGTTGCACTAATGTTGCAAGCACTTCCATGGTGGAAAAGCTAGGGCTTACAACACTTAAGCACCTTCGACCATACAAGCTGCAGCGGTTGAATGATAGTGTTAAAGTGAGGGTTACAAAGTTGGTTGTAGTACTATTTCGAATAGGTAAATATGAAGATGAAGTATCGTGTGATGTGGTGCCCATGCAAACTGGACATCTCCTATTAGGAAGACCATGGCAATTTGACCGAAGTGTACAGCATGACAACTTCACCAACAAGTACTCATTCATGCTCAATCAACGGACATTCCTATGACACCAAAACAAGTCTATGAGGATCAAGTCAGGTTGCACAAATTGAATGAACAAAAAACTGAGAGATCAAAATAACCTAAGAGCGCAAAAGAAAGAGAACGAAAAGAAGAGTGAGACCACACATAGTGAGAGTGAAGGAGGAGAGAGAAAGGCCGAATCAGGGGAGGAAGATAAGAGAGAGAAGAGTTCGACCAAGGAGGTAAAAATAGAAATAAAACAAAGACATTTCTTGCAAAAACAAGTGATGTTAAGCGAGCATTGTTTTGAAAACGGCCAATGATTGTACGCATGTGCAAAGAAGCCCTTTAAACACTAACCCACTTGACTCTTTGTTGCGTAGTGCTGTTGTTTCTCTCTTGTAGGAGTTCAAGGATGTGTTTCCCAAGGAGTTACCACATGGTTTACCACCTATCCAAGGGAGTGAACATCAAATCGATTTTGTGCATGGTGCATCGATTCCAAACCAACCAGCATATAGGAGTAGCCCAGAAGACATGATGGAACTTCAAAGGCAAGTTGAAGAATTGATGAAAATAGGGTACGTGAGAGAAAGCATTAGTCCTTGCGTGGTTCTGGTGATTCTAGTGCCTAAGAAGGATGGGACATGGAGGATGTGTGTTGATTGTAGAGCCATCAACAACATAACAGTAAAATATCGACACCCTATCCCTCGCTTATATGATATGTTAAATGAGCTGCATGGTTCTTGTGTGTTTTCTAAGATTGATCTTAAGAGTGGGTAGCATCAAATACAAATGAAAGAATGAGAAGAATGGAAGATAGAATTTAAAACTAAATATGGATTGTATGAGTGGTTAGTTATGCCGTTTAGATTAAGTGATGCACCTAGCATTTTCATGCGCTTAATAAATCATGTTTTGCATGCTTTCATTAGTAAATTTCTTGTTGTTTATTTTAATGATATTCTAATTTCTACCAAGAGTTTGCATGATCATGTCTCACATTTGCATTCGGTTTTGGATGTGCTTAGAAAGGAGAAGTCATATGCTAACCTCAAAAAGTGTATTTTCTGCACCAATAAGCTTGTTTCCTAGGTTTTGTTATGAGTGCTAAAGGTATCAAGGTTGATGAAGTGAAGATCAAAGCCATCCAAGATTGGCTAACCCCCTCCGGTGTAGGAGATGTTAGAAGTTTTCATGGACTTAATACTTTTTACAGGAGGTTTGTGAAAGATTTTAGCACCATCACTGCACCGCTTACCCAACTTATTAAGAAGAACGTTACGTTCAAATGGGTTGAAGAATAAGAGAAGGTGTTTCAGCTTATTAAACACAAGCTTACTCATGCACCTTTACTTACTTTACCTAACTTTTCTAAAACATTTGAAATTGAATGTGATGCTTCTGGTGTAGGTATTGGCGCTGTTCTTATTTAGGATAGAAGGCCACTAGCGTACTTTAACGAAAGCTAAGTGAGGCTGCACTTAACTACCCAACCTATGACAAAGAGTTATACGCATTGGTTCGAGCTTTGGAGACATAGCAGCACTACTTATGGCCAAAGAAGTTTGTGATTCGTACAGATCATGAATCCTTGAAACATTTAAAAGCCCAACACAAGATGAACAAGAGACACACTCGATGGATTGAGTTCATTGAGGCTTTTCCCTATAACATTCGATATAAACAAGGTAAGGAAAATGATACGAACCACGCCAAGAACTGACGTGACCCTAACCAAAATTGGTTTCCAAGATCAAATTTCTAACCGGTTTTGAGTGGAATCGCGACCCGATGCCCAACAAGAAGCACGAACCTTGGTATGTACGGATGCCACAATCAGCTATGGAGGGACTGAATGATAAGTCTTGGTATGTGAGGACGCCACAATCAGCTATGGATCGACTGATTGATAAGTCTATGAACGCCACGGAAATTTCTGATAAGTTCGAATAGTTCGTTTAGGAACTAAAGAGAATTAAACCTCAAAATTATGTGTTATTACTTGTATCCCATTGAATGAAATTCGTTACAATATATAGGGGTTCCTATGCGAATTTTCAGCTCCTAAATTCCCCATGGAATTTCGACAAATCAATTACCAAATCACCTAATCTAAAGCAAATAAGGTAAGTGTCCTTAATGGCTTAAAAACTTTACAATAATAGAAATAAACAAACGAAAATAAAGGAAACTAGACATTAAAAAGGTCATAAGCTGATTCTTCTTGCCATGTGTCGCCTCAAAACGGGAAAGTAACTGAAATGGAAATTACTCAATCCCTTCTAGAGCTTGAATCACGCATTTGTTGGTTTGATTTTCGCATGCAATTCCCTCAATGGGCCTCCATGCAATGGCTTGAGCCCAAGTTGCTTGAATCATTCCAATAAGCGTTTCTTTAAACTTCTTCGCACGAGCTCTCGTAACCGGACCAATGGGAACTTGAATTGGATCTGAATATGTCTCCCACGTGCTCTTGCTTGTGCTAATGATGTCCTCATCATTCCCCTCCTCTTGAGAAGGATTTGTCCTCAAATCGTTACCTGCATCAAAAGGACTTAGGTCAGAAACATTAAAGGAGGCACTTACACCATACTCACCTGGCAAGTCTAGCTTGTATGCATTATCGTTGATCCTTTCGAGAATTTGAAAAGGACCATCCCCTCTAGGCAATAGCTTGGATTTCCTTTGTTATGGAAACCGTTCCTTGCGTAAGTGCAACCACACCCAATCACCGGGCTCGAAGACGAGCTTGTGACTCCCTTTGTTGGCTTATTCAGCATATTGTTTAGTCCTTCGCTCGATGTTGAGTCTTGCCTTCTCGTGTATCTGCTTAACAAGATCAGCTTTTCTTTTTCCATCTAAATTCACATGCTCAGACAAAGGTAATGGCATTAAGTCCAAAGGAGTTAAAGGATTAAAACCATAAACAATTTCAAACGGTGAAAATTGAGTAGCAGAATGAACAGATCGATTATAAGCAAACTCAACATGTGGTAAACACTCCTCCCATGTTTTGATGTTCTTTTTAATGACAGCCCTCAACAAAGTAGAAAAGGTTCTATTCACAACTTCTGTTTGACCATCGGTTTGAGGGTGACAAGTAGTTGAAAACAATAGTTTAGTCCCTAACTTAGCCCACAAAGTCTTCCAAAAGTAGCTTAAGAACTTGGTGTCCCTATCAGAAACAATTGTCCTAGGCATACCATGAAGTCTCACAATTTCCCTAAAGAACAAATCAGCAACATTGGAAGCATCATCCGTCTTGTGGCATGGAATAAAATGGGCCATCTTTGAAAACCTATCCACGACCACAAATATCGAGTCTCTTCCCCGTTTAGACCTAGGAAAACCTAACACAAAATCCATCGAAACATCAATCCAGGGTTCACTAGGTATTGGTAAAGGGGTGTATAAACCATGGGGCTGCACTCTTGATTTAGCCTGCCTACAAGTTACACATCTACCACAAAGCCTCTCAACATCTCGTTTCATATGTGGCCAATAGAAGTGTTCCTGCAACACAGCTAATGTCTTCATTACTCCAAAATGTCCCACCAATCCTCCCCCATGGGATTCCCTCACTAGCAAATCTCTTAATGAACAATTAGGCACACATAACTTATTCTCCCGAAACAAGTATCCCTCATGCCAAAAGTACTTACCACTAGCAATTCTCTCACAAGCTTGATACTCAGTACTAAAGTCATGGTCATCAGCATATAACTCTTTAATGTGTTCAAAACCCAGTAGTTTAGCATTAAGAGTTGAGATTAAGACATACCTGCGAGAAAGTGCATCGGCAACGACGTTTTCCTTACCTTGCTTGTAGCGAATGACATACGGAAACGTCTCTATGAATTCTACCCAACGAGCATGCCTCTTGTTCAGCTTGTGCTGGCCCTTCAAGTGTTTCAGGGACTCATGATCGGTGTGAATCACGAACTCCTTAGGCCATAGGTAGTGTTGCCATGTCTCTAATGCCCGAACCAATGCATACATCTCTTTATCATAAGTTGGGTAATTAAGAGTTGCCCCATTCAGCTTCTCACTGAAATATGCTATTGGTCTCCCTTCCTGCATTAAAACAGCACCAATTCCAACACCTGAAGCATCACATTCAATCTCAAAAGTTTTAGAAAAATTAGGTAAAGATAACAATGGAGCATTTGTCAACTTCTCCTTGAGTAGCTGAAATGCCTTTTCTTGCTCTTCTCCCCATCTAAACCCAACGTTCTTCTTGATCACACTGAAATCTTTCACAAACCGCCGGTAGAAACTAGCAAGTCCATGAAAACTTCGTACGTTTCCCACACTAGTTGGACTCGGCCACTCCTAGATGGCTCGCACCTTTTCTTCATCAACCTGTATACCTTGAGCACTAACAACAAAACCAAGAAACACAAGCTTATCTGTGCAAAAGGTACATTTCTTGAGGTTACCATACAACTTTTCCTTCCGCAAAACATCTAAAACAAGTTTCAAATGTTCAATATGTTCATCCAAATTACTGCTATAGATAAGGATATCATCAAAATAAACAACGACAAATTTTCCAATAAAAGCTCTTAAAACATGGTTCATTAAACGCATAAATGTGCTAGGCGCATTGGTTAAACCGAAAGGCATTACCAACCACTCATACAAGCCTTGTTTTGTTTTGAAAGCCGTCTTCCACTCGTCTCCCTCTTTCATGCGAATTTGATGATATCCACTCTTCAGATCAATTTTAGAAAACACACAAGCACCATGCAATTCATCTAACATGTCATCCAAGCGAGGCAATGGGATGTCGATACTTTACCGTGATGTTGTTGATGGCTCGACAGTCAACGCACATCCTCCAAGTCCCATCTTTCTTAGGCACAAGTAAAACTGGTACGGCGCACGGGCTCATGCTTTCTCTCACGTGTCCCTTCTCCATCAACTCATTTACCTGCCGTTGGAGTTCCTTTGTCTCCTCGGGATTACTCCTATAGGCTGGTCGGTTTGGGATTGTAGCTCCAGGTATGAAGTCGATTTGATGTTCAATCCCGCGGATTGGAGGTAAACCTTGCGGTGTTTCCTCGGGAAAGATATCCTCATAATCCTGCAAAAGAGAAACAACAGAACTATGCAAGGTGGAATCAAGATCGTTAGTGTTTAATAACGCCTCCTTGTACATGAGTAAAATCATCGGCTGATTAGAAAACAAAGCTCTTCTCACATCACTCTTTCTTGCATAAAAGTTTGTTTTTCTCTCTACTTTTCTCTCATTGGCTGATTGTGAATTCTTTTCAGCCCTCTCAATTTTCTCTCCCTTGCTCTCTTTGCTCTCCTTTTTCTCAGCCATCTCTTCTTTTTTTCTCTCATTGGCCGAACTCTCTCTCTGTACTCCCACTCTTGATTTTTCTTCGCTCTTCATTTTTTTTATCACTTTCTCTCTGTAAGCTCACTTGGTCTTCATAGACCTGTTTTGGTGTTAATGGAACAAGAGTGATCGTCTTTTGATTGTGAACAAATGAGTACTTGTTGGTGAAACCATCATGCTTAACACGCCGATCAAATTGCCATGGTCTGCCTAATAACAAGTGCCCAGCTTGCATCGGAACCACATCGCACAAAACTTCATCTTCATATCTTCCAATGCGAAAAGGAACGAACACCTATTTATGCACCTTTACCTCACTAGTATCATTTAACCATTGCAATTTATATGGTCGAGGATGCTTACTTGTTGGCAGGCCTAACTTCTCTACCATGGTTGTGCTAGCAACATTTGTACAACTCCCACCATCAATAATCACACTACATACCTTGTTTTGAACGTGGCACCTAGTGTGGAAGATGTTTTCCCGTTGCACCTCTTCATCTTCTTCTTTGGCTTGCACACTTAAAGCTCTCATTGTGACCAACAATTCTCCTTGGACAGCGCACTCCTCATCATCGGCATCCTCTAATGAAGGCATAGAATCATTGTCCGAATCCTCCTCGGTTTCAATGTCTCCATTGTCCCGCATCACCTTAACTCGTTTGTTCGGACATTGGCTTGCTATATGACCCCTGCCTTGACATTTAAAACATTTAATATCATGAGTCTGAGTAGTGGAAGAATCGGATTTACCTTGATTCCCATGGCTGGCCACCTCTTGTTTTTGCTCGATCTTTGGCTTGGGGTTGGATTGCTTCTCATCCTTCTTCCATTGGTTGATTTTCCAAGCCGATGTACTCGGGTTTTGGCTAGGACGTGTGCTATTGGCCCTCCTCATAAGTTGATTCTCAATTTTAATAGCCATATGCACCATGTCCTCCAACTCCACATAATGTTGTAACTCAACGGCATTGTGAATTTCTCGGTTCAAACCCGCCAAAAACCTTGCCATTGTAGCCTCCCGATCCTCCTCTATATTAGCCCGAATCATCATAACCTCCATCTCCTTATAGTACTCCTCTACACTCCGGTTGCCCTGCTTAAGGTTTTGTAGCTTGTTGTACAACTCCCGGTAGTAGTAAGTTGGTACAAATCGCTTCCTCATCACAGTCTTCATCTCTTCCCATGACTCAATAGGTCGCTCTCTATTTCATCTCCTGTTTATAACAAGTTGATCCCACCAAGTAATAGCATAATCAGAAAATTCAATTACAGCCAGTTTTACCTTCTTCGCCTCAGAATAGTAGTGGCAGTCAAAGATGAACTCCATTTTCTTCTCCCATTCTAGGTACGCTTCTGGATTGGATTTGCCTTGAAATGATGGTATCTTCATTTTTATGCCTCTCAAACTATCATCTTCCCGGTTCCTAACTCCTCTATCCCGTCCAAATCTTCGGTGACTACCCGCTGAATCTTCTCCTTCGTCAAACTCTTCCCCATCAATCCTATAGTAGTCATCAACCTCTCCTCTAACCGGAACCCTTTCTCGCCTACGCGCATGAGGAACATGTTGTGGCTGTTCCACACGTGCATTCTCTATCCGGTCTATCCTCTCATGAAGCTGTCCTATCTCTCCCCTCAACAATCGCCTCATCTCCCCCATCATCGCTTCCATAAGAAGTTTTGGGTCTGCTGCACCCGAGGTACCCTCAATAGTGTTCTTGCTATTGTTTGACATTTTCCAAGGACCTCACCACACTCCCTTACGTGTTTCACTTGTGAAATGGTTCACTCAATTTCACTCGTGTTTACACTCAATACTTTCGGCTTTTGTCCACTCAAATGCTCTCGCCTCTATGCCTTTTTCCACTCTTTAATTCTCACTCATTTCCTATAAAACTAGTCAAATCAATATCAAAAATTTCCTTGACAATTACAAATAGATTACCAAAGAGACAAGACTATAACAGAAACAAAAGGTTTAGGCTTTCAGAATCACACCCAAAAGGAACAAAATTTGAACAATTTTTTTTGGTCTATGCAAGGAATTCAATTTCGGATTCCTTAAACGTTGAATAACAAAAATCTGAAATAAAAATTTAAGGAAGGTTTCCAGACTTTTCTTTTTTTTTTTTTTTCGAATCCTCTTGTTTTTCTTCTTTTCTTTTCGGATCTTTTTTTTTTTTTTTTTAAACCGACTTTGATAATGGAAATCAAAACTCACGAACAACTGAATCAAACATAAACTAAGAGAACAGATAAACAAAACCTGATTAGAACCTCGCTCTGATACCAAATGATACGAACCACGCCAAGAACTGACGCGACTCTAACCGAAATTGGTTTCCAAGATCAAATTTCTAACCGGTTTTGAGTGGAACCGCGACCCGATGCCCAACAAGAAGCACGAACCTTGGTATGTGCGGACACCACAATCAGCTATGGAGGGACTGAATGATAAGTCTTGGTATGTGAGGACGCCACAATCAGCTATGGATGGACTGATTGATAAGTCTATGAACGCCACGGAAATTTCAGATAAGTTCGAATAGTTCGTTTAGGAACTAAAGAGAATTAAACCTCAAAATTATGTGTTATTACTTGTATCCCATTGAATGAAATTCGTTACAATATATAGGGGTTCCTATGCGAATTTTCAGCTCCTAATTCCCCATGGAATTTCGGCAAATCAATTACCAAATCACCTAATCTAAAGCAAATAAGGTAAGTGTCCTTAATGGCTTAAAAACTTTACAATAATAGAAATAAAGAAACGAAAATAAAGGAAACTAGACATTAAAAAGGTCATAAGCTGATTCTTCTCGCCATGTGTCGCCTCAAAACGGGAAAGTAACTGAAATGGAAATTACTCAATCCATTCTAGAGCTTGAATCACGCATTTGTTGGTTTGATTTTAGCATGCAATTCCCTCAATGGGCCTCCATGCAATGGCTTGAGCCCAAGTTGCTTGAATCAGCCCAATAAGCGTTTCTTTAAACTTCTTCGCACGAGCTCTCGTAACCGGACCAATGGGAACTTGAATTGGATCTGAATATGTCTCCCACGTGCTCTTGCTTGTGCTAATGATGTCCTCATCAGAAAATGTGGCTCCTTAGTTTTGAGGACATTAAGGAACTTTATCATGATGACCATGACTTTGGAGAAATTTATAGTGCTTGTGAAAAATCTGCAGAGGGTAAGTTCTATAAGCATGAGGGCTACTTGTTTAGAGAAATAAGTTGTGTGTGCCTAATTGTTCAATGAGCGACTTGTTAGTTTGGGAATGCCATGGATGAGGGCTAATGGGAGCACTTTTATTGGCCACACTTGAAACGGGATGTTGAGAGAATTGGTGGTTGATGTGTCACTTGTAGGTAGGCTAAATCGAGGGTTCAGCCAAATGGTCTTTACATACACCTACTTATTCCTAGTTCACCTTGGATTGAAATTTCAATGGACGTTGTCTTGGGTTTTCCTAGGAGTAGGCATGGGAGGGATTCAATCTTTGTGGTTGTAGATTGATTTTCTAAGATGGCTCATTTTGTTCCTTGTCATAAGACTGATGATGCTTCTCATGTTGAAGATTTATTCTTTAGGGAGATTGTGTGGTTACATGGTATGTCTACGACAATCATTTTAGATCGGCATGCTAAGTTTTTGAGTTACTTCTAGAAGACATTATGGGGACAATTAGGAACAAAACTTTTGTTTTCTACTTCTTGTCATCCTCAAACCGATGGGCAAACAGAAGTGGTTAATAGGACTTTATCCACTTTGTTGAGGGCTGTCATTAGTAAGAATGTTAAGACTTGGGAGGATTGTTTACCACATGTTGAGTTTACTTATAATAGTACCACTCATTTTGCTACTAAGTTCTCTCTGTTTGAAATTGTTTATGGCTTTAATCCTTTAACTCCTTTGGATTTATCACCTTTTCCTGTTTCCTAGCATATGAACTTACATGGTAAGAAGAAGGTAGCATATGTGAATTAACTCCATGAGAGGGCATGGCTCAACATAGAGAGGAGAACTGAACAAGACATCAAGCATGCTGACAAGGGATGTCGCCAGCTGGTTTTGAGCCCTGTGATTAGGTGTGGTTACACATGAGGAAAAAAAGATTTCCGGCACAAAGACGATCTAAGTTGCTGCCCTGAGGAGATGGTCTATTTCAAGTGCTAGAACAGATCAATGACAATGCCTACAGACTTGACTTGCCAGGTGAGTACAATGTTAGTGCTACTTTTAATGTTTCTAACTTGAGTCCTTTTGCTGTAGATGATAATTTGAGGACAAATCCTTCTTAAGAGGGCGGAATGATGGGGACATCATGGTTGCAAGGAATTTTCACGAACCAATTCAAGTTCCAGTTGGTCCGATGACGGAGGCTCGAGCTAAAAGATTCAAGGAAGAGCTAAATAACTTGGTCCATAGAGTCCTACAACAAGAAGAGAGTGTGCTCACTACTGGGGGTGAAAAAAGGCTGGACTTACTCATCAAAGTTGATCTGGAAGAGAGCCAATCTGCCGTACACGTTCATTAAGCCATTGCATGGCCAACTTACATGTCCATTCTAGGATACACGGGCAAGGGGGTTTCAAGTGGATGTGGGGTGTGTTTTGTCCAGCAAAGAATCAATTCTAGATTACGATTTCAAGTTTCAAGAAGTTCAAGATTCAAAACAAGATTCAAGAGTCTTAGAAGTCTGATCAAGATTTGATTTCTTTGTAATCCTATATTAGTTTTAAGTTTTAGTTTAAAATTTGAATTTAGAGAATCTTTGTTTGGATTTTTATTATAGGCGTGTCTTTTCATTAAGGGTAGAGTAGGAATTTTACAATTTATGCCACCGTAATTTTGGCCATATAAGGCTGACCTTCAGATTATGCAATACAATTTTTTATGTTCATTCATATTGAGAGTTATTCTTCTTGAGTTCTTGAAGAAACTTATCTAAACTTATCAAGGATTCCTTGTGGCATTCAAATTGACTTATCAAACGGATTTTCCATCCTGTTTGTGGCATCTACACCATATTAAGGTTCTTGTTTTGTTAAGCAATGGGTCACAGTTTCCATCCAACTTGAGAGATCTTGGGTTTGAATTTTCCAGATTTGGTATTAGCTTTTGTCGTGTTGTTGGCATGGTTCGTATCACAACATCTCTCCTTGGATAGCAAGTTCTATCGCCGGTGCATCCTTCAACTTAGGAATAGAATCACAATCAGACTCAAACTCACTCTCAGTTTCAATTTCATCATTGTCTTGCATCACCATTTCTCTTTTGTTTGGGCGTTGGCTGGCTATGTGTCCTTTTCCTTGGCACTTAAAACAATGAATATCATGATTTCTGACAATAAAAGTTTCAGTTCTACCTTGTGGCTCGGCTTTGGCAGGTTCTCCCTTATTTTCCAGCCTATGTTTTTGGCCGGATTTGTGCTCCTCCTTTCTATTGAAATTCGGCCTCCATGGGGTGGTGGTAGAGCTAAGATTTTGACGTGCTGCACCCCTCCATTTAAGCTACTGCTCAATCTTTACAGCCATGTGCACCATATCCTCAATATCTATATAATGATGTAAGTCAACTGCGTTGGCCATTTCATGGTTCAACCAGCTAAGGATCTGGCCATGGTAGCCTCTCAACCCTCTTCTACATTAGCTAGAGCCATGGCTATTTCCATCTCCTTGTAGTAGTCCTCAACACTCCTACTACCTTGTGTCAATCCTTGCAGCTTTTGATACAACCCCTGGTAATAATGAGTTGGCACAAATTGCTTTCGCATCACTGTTTTTATCTCTGCCCATGTATCAATAAGACATTCACCGTTTTGCCTTCTACTAATCATGAATTGATCCCACCAAACAATAGCAAAATTAGAAAACTCAGTTGCTGCGAATTTCACCGTCTTTAACTCGAAGTCGCTGTGGCAATCAAACACAACTTCCATCTTCTTCTCCCACTCTAAATAAGCCTCTGGATCACTCTTACCTTGGAAGGATGGAATTTTCATCTTGATGCTGCTCATGTTTTTATCTTCCTAGTTCGTAGGTTCTCAAAGCCCTTGTCCTTGCCTATTTCTCCTTGGGCTGTACTCTTCCTCCTCAAATCCGTCCAAATCCAAAGACAAATCCTCCAAATCTGTCCCCTCAAATCTTTGGTGAGGCCGTCCCCCTTTCTGCCTACTTGGCTTTTCACGGGGCTAATTGTTACGCTTCCTTCTATCTTCTCTCATCTCCTCAAATTGCAAATTAATTTTGCTGAATTTATGTTCCAAGGTTTTGAAGAATAATTTCATCTCCTTCACAGTAAGAACCCTAGAATTGTCCTCCCCACCTTGTTCATGAGCCATGATTTCTACAAAACAAAGTTAAGTGCATGGACCTCACTCACTCCCTCACATGTTTTCACTCAAAAATTGATTGATGATCGCTCATATTTATACTCAACCCTCACTGATTTTCACTCAAACTCTCTCTGATTTTGCACTCAAAATTCCCCCTTTTTCTCATCCTTCTCCACAACCAATTACCACTCAATCGAGTAAGTCTAGCAACAATTCAATCTAACTTACAAGGAATCTGTAAGTGGAATCAAGACTAAACACAAGGCTAATGTAGCAATTAATTTAAGCAGAAACACTAAAAGAGATTAGAAAAGGCTAATAACTCACGGATTTAATGAATGGAATGATAACCAAAAGAATTTCAGCAAAAGAGCAAATTAACACATGGTTTCTAGGATTTTGGAAGCTGAAAATTGAATCTAGGGTTTCAAGCAAACCTAATGAATGGAAATTTGAACACAATCAGCAATTCAACCAAAATAATGATATTAAAATTAAACCTCAACTGATTAATTTAGAAACTCCAAAATTCAAATTCAACAATCAATTTGATAGAAACTTGAAGAATTGAATTCATTTTTTTTGTGAATCTGATTTTTTTGTTAGAAACTTGAAGAATTGAATTCATTTTTTTTGTTTTGTATGATATCTCTTTTTTTTTATATGGGCACAAATTTTCAGAAGTAAGAATGATGAACAAACCCTAGAAAATTAAAGCGATTAGATTCAAAGCAACAAGATCTGACACTAGACCCTAAACTAGAAGAATGGAGAAGAAGAATTCAGCTAAGATGATGATTCTTGAACTGAATGGAAACCTTTTCTAACCTCAATAAAACGCAATTATTTAACCCAATTGTAGCCCTAAATTTGAAGAATAAACGAATAGAAAAACCTAATGCTAGATTGGCTCTAATGCCAATTGATATAAACCTTGTCAACCCATGAACAAGACCCGATAGCAATATATGACACCAAGATCTTCTCTAGAACAAGTTTAGATGGTGGAAACATCAACCCGTTACTTATGAAGAAACAAGAACCTAGGTATAGTCGTAGACGCCACAAACGGTGGTGGAAATCCACTTGATAGGTTAGTAGAATGTAGCAAGACTCAATCTTGATCAGCTCTTAGTTGTTCTTGAAGAACTCAAGAGAATACTCTCAATATTGAATAAAACGACTACCCGACTTTTTTATTGATAATGAATGCCTTTAAATAGGTTGAAAACCAAATAATTCTAAAGGGATTAAAAGCCTAAAACACACCCAATTATAGTTATGAAGGGCATGGTAGTAATTTGACTCAAAACTAATCCTAACCACCTGAAAAAATATTCAGCCACCTTGTTGACCAAGTCAATGGTTGAATTTTACCCTTAAACAACAAGCTAACTAACTTTTCCCAAAATAAATCCTAAGACTATGTCTTTTGTGGTGAATTTTGACTAAGTCAAATTAGCTCATAAACCTCATTACAAAGGATTAAAGAAAATAAGATTTATTTAGGTTCCTAACAAACAATAAAACCCTACTTTGATATTTTTCAAGAACTTGGGATCAGCACTTTAGCGTCAATCACTTTCTTTCAAAATTCTTTAAGATTGATGTTCAAGCTTCAAGAAACTCCAAGATTCTTGTTCTCTGTGTTGAAACACACCATATTCATGGTGGGTCCACTTCTTGTGTGACTTGAATAACTTGGACCATTCTTGATTCGCCATCAGCAATGAATGTGTTTGCTGCTTCTTTGTGAATAGCTTGAATCGGCCCGTTAATTGCTTATTTGAATCTTTTAGCTTGAGCCCTAGTAACCAAACCAATTGGAACTATAACTGGATCTTGTGTCCATTGTGCTATTGTGTCTCCATCATTCCCCTCCTCTTGAGAAGGATTTGTCCTCAAATCAACACCTGCATCAAAAGGACTTAGATAAGAAACATTAAAAGTAGCAGTAACACCATACTCACTGGGCAAATCCAACTTCTAGGCATTGTCATTGGTCTACTCAAGGATTTGAAAGGGTCCATCTCCATGAGGAAGCAATTTGGATTTCCTTTGTGATAGAAACCGTTCTTGCCTCATGTGCAATCAGACCCAATCTCCTAGTTCAAACCCTAATGGCTGCCTGTTCTTGTTAGCTTGAGCTATATATTGTTCTATTTGCCTCTTAATGTTGAGCCTTGCTTTCTCATGAATCTGCTTAACAAGTTCAGCATTTTTTTGTCCATCTAAATTCACACGCTCAAACATAGGCAATGGTGATAAATCCAAGGGGGTTAAAGGATTAAAACCATAAACAATCTCTAACGGATAAAATTTAGTTGCAGAATGAACAGATCAGTTATAAGCAAACACAACATGTGGTAAACATGCCCCCATATCTTAATGTTCTTCTTGATGACCATCAGTCTATTGATGACAAGTAGTAGAGAACAATAACTTAGTTCCTAACTTACCCTACAAAGTCTTTCAGAAATAACTCAAAAACTCAACATCTCTATTAGAAACTATAGTCCTAGGCATACCATGTAATTGAACAATCTCTCTAAAGAACAAATCAACAGAGCATTATCAGTCTTATGACAAGGGATCAAATGTGCCATCTTAGAGAAATGATCTTCAACCACAAAAATAGAATCTGATCCATGCCTAGATGATGAGGACATCATTAGTACAAGCAAGAGCACGTGGGAGACATATTCAGATCCAATTCAAGTTCCCAATGGTCCAGTTACGAGAGCTCGTGCGAAGAAGTTTAAAGAAACGCTTATTGGGCTGATTCAAGCAATTTGGGCTGATTCAAGCAACTTGGGCTCAAGCCATTGCATGGAGGCCCATTGAGGGAATTGCATGCGACAACCAAACCAACAAATGCGTGATTCAAGCTCTAGAAGGGATTGAGTAATTTCCATTTCAGTTACTTTCCCGTTTTGAGGCGACACATGGCGAGAAGAATCAGCTTATGACCTTTTAATGTCTAGTTTCCTTTTTGTGTTTGTTTTATTTCCATTATTGTAAGGCTTTAAGCCATTATGGGAACTTTCCTTATTTGCTTTAGATTTGACATTTGGTAATTGGTTTGCCCGAAATTCCATGGGCAATTAGGAGCTGAAAATTCGTATAGGGGAACCCCTATATATTGTAACGAATTTCAATCAATTGAATATAAGTATTAACACACAATTTGAGGTTTAATTCTCTTTGGTTCCTAAACGAACTTTTCAAACTTATCGGAAATTTTCGTGGCGTTCATAGACTTATCAATCAGTCCATCCATAGCTGATTGTGGCGTCCTCACATACCAAGACTTATCAATCAGTCCATCCATAGCTGATTGTGGCGTCCTCACATACCAAGGTTCGTGCTTCTTGTTGGGCATCGGGTCGCGGTTCCATTCAAAACCGGTTAGGAATTTGATCTTGGAAACCAATTTTGGTTAGAGTCGCGTCAGTTCTTGGCAGGATTCGTATCATATGGTATCAGAGCCAAACCTTTACTAGTCGGTGGGCACATGTACAAAGGTTCCCCGCCGCTCGTGCGGGTTAACGACGGAGTTGGCACGAGGACGTGCAGTCTAAAGGGGTCGGGAATGATGTGTTCCACGTCGGTTAGAGAGGGTGGTCTTGGGTGTTATATATATGGGTTCACAATCCTCCCCTCACAAGCTAGCTTTTGGGGTGGAGTTAGGTGGGTTCATATCATATGGTATCATATGGTATCATTTGGTAATCAAAGCAAGGTTCTAATCAAGTTTTGCTTATCAGTTCTCTTAGTTTATGTTTGTTTCAGTTATTCGTGAGTTTTGATTTCCATTATCAAAGTCGGTTAAAAAAAAAAGATCCGAAAAGAAAAGAAAGAAAAGAAAAAAAAAAGGGAAAAGAAGAAAAACAAGAGGATCTGGAAAAAAAAAATTCAGATTCTTGTTATTCATCATTTAACGAATCTGAAATTGAATTCCTTACATAGAACAAAAATTTTTCGTCAAATTTCGTTCCTTTTGGGTATGATTTCTGAAAGCCTAAATTATTTGTTCCTGTTATAGTCTTGTCTCTTTGGTAATCTATTTGTGAATTGTCAAGGAAATTTTGATATTGATTTGACTAGTTTTGTAGGAACTGAGTGAGAATTAACGAGTGGAAAAAGGCATAGAGGCGAGAGCAATAGAGTGGACAAAAGCCAAAAGTATTGAGTGTAAACACGAGTGAAATTGAGTGAACCATTTCATGAGTGAAACACGCAAGGGAGTGTGGTAAGGTCCTTTGCAAAATGTCAAACAATAGCAAGAACACTATTGAGGGTACCTCGGGTACAGAAGACCCAAAACTTCTTATGGAAGCGATGATGGGGCAGATGAGGTGATTGTTGAGGGGAGAGTTAGGACAGCTTCATGAGAGGATAGATCGGATAGAAAACGCACGTGTGGAACAGCCACAACATGTTCCTCATGCGCGTAGGCGGGAAAGGGTTTCGGTTAGAGGATAGGTTGATGACTACTATAGGATTGATGGGGAAGAGTTTGACGAAGGAGAAGATTCAGCGGGTAGTCACCGAAGATTTGGACGGGATAGAGGAGTTAGGAACCGGGAAAATGATAGTTTGAGAGGCATAAAAATGAAGATACCATCATTTCAAGGCAAATCCAATCCAGAAGCATACCTAGAATGGGAGAAGAAAATGGAGTTCATCTTTGACTGCCACTACTATTCTGAGGCGAAGAAGGTAAAACTGGTTGTAATTGAATTTTCTGATTATGCTATTACTTGGTGGGATCAGCTTATTATAAACAGGAGACGAAATAGAGAGCGACCTATTGAGTCATGGGAAGAGATGAAGACCGTGATGAGGAAGCGGTTTGTACCAACTTACTACTACCGGGAGTTGTACAACAAACTACAAAATCTTAAGCAAGGCAACCGGAGTGTAGAGGAGTACTATAAGGAGATGGAGGTTATGATGATTCGGGCAAATATAGAGGAGGATCGGGAGGCTACAATGGCAAGGTTTTTGGCGGGCTTGAACCGAGATATTCACAATGCCGTTGAGTTACAACATTATGTAGAGTTGGAGGACATGGTGCACATGGCTATTAAAATTGAGAATCAACTTATGAGGAGGGGTAGTAACACACGTCCTAGCCAAAACCCGAGTACATCCACTTGGAAAATGAACCAATGGAAGAGGGATGAGAAAAAACCCAACACCAAGCCAAAGATTGAGCGAAAACAAGAGTTGGCCAGCCATGGGAATCAAGGTAAATCTGATTCTTCCACTACTCGGAATCATGATATTAAATGTTTTAAATATCAAGGCAGGGGTCACATAGCAACCCAGTGTCTGAACAAACGAGCTATGGTGATGCGGGACAATGGAGAGATTGAAACCGAGGAGGATTCAGACAATGATTCTATGTCTTCGTCAGAGGATGCCGACGATGAGGAGTGCGCTGTCCAAGGAGAATTGTTGGTAACAAGGAGAGCTTTAAGTGTGCAAGCCAAAGAAGAAGATGAAGAGGTGCAATGGGAAAACAACTTCCACACTAGGTGCCACGTCCAAAACAAGGTATGTAGTGTGATTATTGATGGTGGGAGTTGTACTAATGTTGCTAGCACAACCATGGTAGAGAAGTTAGGGCTGCCAACAATTAAGCATCCTCGACCATATAAATTGCAATGGTTAAATGATATTGGTGAGGTAAAGTTGCATAAGCAAGTGTTAGTTTCTTTTCGCATTGGAAGATATGAAGATGAAGTTTTGTGCGATGTGGTTCCGATGCAAGCTGGGCAGTTGTTATTAGGTAGACCATGGCAATTTGATCGACGAGTTAAGTATGATGGTTTCACCAATAAGTACTCATTTGTTCACAATCAAAAAACGATCACTCTTGTTCCGTTAACACCAAAACAGGTCTATGAAGACCAAGTGAGCTTACAGAGAGAAAGTGATAAAAAGAAAATGATGAGTGGAGAAAAATCAAGAGTGGGAGTGCAGAGAGAGAGTTCGGCCAGTGAGAGAAAAAAAGAAGAGATGGCTGAGAAAAAGGAGAGAACATTGAGAGAGCCAGTACAAAAGAAGATTTGGCCAATGAGGTAAAAATAGAGAGAAAAACAAACTTTTATGCAAGAGAGAGTGATGCGAGAAGAGCTTTGCTTTCTAATCAGCCGATGATTTTACTCATGTACAAGGAGGCGTTATTAAACACTAACGATCTTGATTCCACCTTGCATAGTTCTGTTGTTTCTCTTTTGCAGGAATATGAGGATATCTTTCCCGAGAAAACACCGCAAGATTTACCTCCAATCCGCGGGATTGAACATCAAATCGACTTCATACCTGGAGCTACAATCCCAAACCGACCAACCTATAGGAGTAATCCCGAGGAGACAAAGGAACTCCAACGGCAGGTAAGTGAGTTGATGGAGAAGGGACACGTGAGAGAAAGCATGAGCCCGTGCGCCGTAGCAGTTTTACTTGTGCCTAAGAAAGATGGGACTTGGAGGATGTGCGTTAATTGTCGAGCCATCAACAACATCATGGTAAAGTATCGACATCCCATTCCTCGCTTGGATGACATGTTAGATGAATTGCATGGTGCTTGTGTGTTTTCTAAAATTGATCTGAAGAGTGGATATCATCAAATTCGCATGAAAGAGGGAGACGAGTGGAAGACGGCTTTCAAAACAAAACAAGGCTTGTATGAGTGGTTGGTAATGCCTTTCAGTTTAACCAATGCGCCTAGCACATTTATGCGTTTAGTGAACCATGTTTTGCGAGCTTTTATTGGGAAATTTGTCATTGTTTATTTTGATGATATCCTTATCTATAGCAGCAATTTGGATTATCATATTGAACATTTGAAACTTGTTTTAGATGTTTTACGGAAGGAAAAGTTGTATGCTAACCTCAAGAAGTGTACCTTTCGCACAGATAAGCTTGTGTTCCTTGGTTTTGTTGTTAGTGCTCACGGTATACAGGTTGATGAAGAAAAGGTGCGAGCCATCCAGGAGTGGCCGAGTCCAACTAGTGTGGGAAACGTATGGAGTTTTCATGGACTTGCTAGTTTCTACCGGCGGTTTGTGAAAGATTTCAGTACTATAGCCGCACCACTGACTAAAGTGATCAAGAAGAACGTTGGGTTTAGATGGGGAGAAGAGCAAGAAAAGGCATTTCAGCTACTCAAGGAGAAGTTGACAAATGCTCCATTGTTATCTTTACCTAATTTTTCCAAAACTTTTGAGATTGAATGTGATGCTTCAGGTGTTGGAATTGGTGCTGTTTTAATGCAGGAAGGGAGACCAGTAGCATATTTCAGTGAGAAACTGAATGGGGCAACTCTTAATTACCCAACTTATGATAAAGAGATGTATGCATTGGTTCGGGCATTAGAGACGTGGCAGCACTACCTATGGCCTAAGGAGTTCGTGATTCACACCGATCATGAGTCCCTGAAACACTTGAAGGGCCAGCACAAGCTGAACAAGAGGCATGCTCGCTGGGTAGAATTCATAGAGACGTTTCCGTATGTCATTCGCTACAAGCAAGGTAAGGAAAACGTCGTTGCCGATGCACTTTCTCGCAGGTATGTCTTAATCTCAACTCTTAATGCTAAACTACTGGGTTTTGAACACATTAAAGAGTTATATGCTGATGACCGTGACTTTAGTACTGAGTATCAAGCTTGTGAGAGATTTGCTAGTGGTAAGTACTTTAGGCATGAGGGATACTTGTTTTGGGAGAATAAATTATGTGTGCCTAATTGTTCATTAAGAGATATGCTAGTGAGAGAATCCCATGGGGGAGGATTGATGGGACATTTTGGAGTAATGAAGACTTTGGCTATGTTGCAGGAACACTTCTACTGGTCACATATGAAACGAGATGTTGAGAGGCTTTGTGGTAGATGTGTAACTTGTAGCAGGCTAAATCAAGAGTGCAGCCCCACGGTTTGTACACTCCTTTACCAATACCTAGTGAACCCTGGATTGATATTTCGATGGATTTTGTGTTAGGATTGCCTAGGTCTAAACGGGGAAGAGACTCGATATTTGTGGTTGTGGATAGGTTTTCCAAGATGGCCCATTTTATTCCATGCCACAAGACAGATGATGCTTCCAATGTTGCTGATTTGTTCTTTAGGGAAATTGTGAGACTTCATGGTATGCCTAGGACAATTGTTTCTGATAGGGACACCAAGTTCTTAAGCTACTTTTGGAAGACTTTGTGGGCTAAGCTAGGGACTAAACTATTGTTTTCGACTACTTGTCACCCACAAACCGATGGTCAAACAGAAGTTGTGAATAGAACTTGGTTGTTTTCTACTTTGTTGCGGGTTGTCATTAAAAAGAACATCAAAACATGGGAGGAGTGTTTACCACATGTTGAGTTTGCTTATAATCGATCTGTTCATTCTGCTACTCAATTTTCACCATTTGAAATTGTTTATAGTTTTAATCCTTTAACTCTTTTGGATTTAATGCCATTACCTTTGTCTGAGCATGTGAATTTAGATGGAAAAAGAAAAGCTGATCTTGTTAAGCAGATACACGAGAAGACAAGACTCAACATCGAGCGAAGGACTAACCAATATGCTGAACAAGCCAACAAAGGGCGTCACAAGCTCGTCTTCGAGCCCGGTGATTGGGTGTGGTTGCACTTAGGCAAGGAACAGTTTTCAAAACAATGGAAATCCAACCTATTGTGATAAGAACCTCGCCAATATACTGACGAAACCCGTTATCAATAAGAAGGAACCAAGACCGTTTCTACTCAGATTTGGATGGAAATCACCGCGACCCGTTGCTTATATCGAAGCAAGAACCTTGGTATATCGAAGACGCCACAATCAAGGATGGAAAGCCTGATTGATAAGTCGGGGGTTGAACGCTCGGATTGATCCGAAGAGTTCGTGCAGTTCGTCAAAGAACCAAAGAAAGAATTATTTCTCTCAGAAAATAAACATTCATTCATTCATCTCCCCCCATTAACCTTTGGAACGCCTATTTATAGGCCAAAATTACAAAGTGTTGCCCAAAAAAAGAAAAGTTGACAAATTCAAACATAATTACTAAGCCTAAAATAAAAACCAGAAGAAAGGAAAGTCTTTAATGGCTGATTTTCAGCCATTTACACGCCCAACAATAAACGGAAAGTGCAATTAATCCTCGTCAACAATTTGCATAAATGATTAGCCGCGTGTGCCAAAATGAGAAGGTTTCCGAAAGTCTTCCATTGACTTGATCTTGCAAAATTTGAGCTGATTTCAATCAGGCTTGACTCATCCGGATTCTTCTAAAACTTGGATCAAATTGATGCACCGTTGTGGTTGGCGTGGGCCTGGGTCAATGGGTTTGCACAAATTTTCTTGATTCCAGATTTCATGAACCATCCCATTTAGTGCTTCCTTGAATTTCTTTGCTCGGGCTCTTGTGACTGGTCCAATAGGAATTTGTATTGGGTCAACCACCTTCCATGCATTTGAGCTCCCTAAGTCTCCATCATTCCCCTCCTCTTGAAAAGGATTTGTCCTCAAATCAGACTCTGCATCAAAAGGACTCAAATCAGAAACATTGAAGGTAGCACTTACATTATACTCACCTTGCAAATCCAACTTGTAAGCATTGTCATTAATTCTTTCAAGGACTTGAAATGGACCATCTCCCCGTGGTAACAACTTTGACTTTCTTTGTTCTGGAAAACGCTCCTTTCTAAAGTGCAACCACACCCAGTCTCCAGGTTCAAAAAGCAGCTTGTGTTGCCCCTTATTGGCTTGCTTTGCATATTGTTCCGTTCTTCGCTCAATGTTGAGTCTTGCTTTCTCATGAATCTGTTTAACAAAGTCAGCCTTCCTTTTGCCATCTAAATTAACACACTCAGAAACAGGTAGTGGTGATAAATCCAGTGGTGATAAAGGATTAAGACCATAAACAATTTCAAAAGGTGAATACTTAGTAGCAGAATGGACAGAGCGATTATATGCAAACTCAACATGCGGTAAACAGTCTTCCCATGATTTAATGTTCTTACTGATGATTGCTCTTAATAAGGTTGACAAAGTCCTATTTACTACCTCAGTTTGACCATCAGTTTGTGGGTGGCAAGTAGTAGAAAACAACAGCTTAGTACCTAACTTACTCCACAAAGTCTTCCAAAAGTAGCTCAAGAACTTAGCATCTCTATCTGAAACAATTGTCCTAGGCATGCCATGTATTCTCACAATCTCCCTAAAGAACAATTCAGCAACATGCGATGCATCATCAGTTTTACGACAGGGAATAAAATGTGCCATCTTAGAAAACCGATCTACAACCACAAACACACTATCCTTCCCACGTTTGGTCCTAGGTAAACCTAACACAAAGTCCATTGAAATATCAGTCCAAGGCTCACTAGGAATTGGCAAAGGTGTGTATAAACCATGGGGTTGTGCTCTTGATTTAGCTTGCCTACACGTGACACATTTACTACATATTCTTTCAACATCCCTTTTCATGTGTGGCCAAAAGAAGTGTTCCTGCAAAACAGCTAAAGTTTTAGCAATTCCAAAATGCCCCATCAATCCGCCACCATGGGATTCCCTTACTAACAAATCTCTCAAAGAACAATTAGGCACACAAAGCTTATTCTCCCGAAACAAAAATCCATCATGCCTATAAAATTTACCCATTGCGTTTTTCTCGCAAGCTCGATAATCCTCACTAAAATCTTGGTCTAAAGGGTATAAATCCTTAATATGCTCAAAACCAAGCAGTTTAGCGTCAAGGATAGAAAGTAATGCGTACCTGCGAGAAAGCGCATCCGCAACAACATTCTCCTTACCATGCTTGTATCGAATGACATAAGGAAATGTCTCGATGAATTCCACCCAGCGGGCATGCCTCTTGTTCAACTTTTGTTGTCCCTTCAGGTGTTTCAATGACTCGTGATCAGTGTGAATCACGAATTCCTTGGGCCATAGGTAGTGTTGCCAAGTCTTTAATGCTCGAACCAACGCGTACAACTCCTTGTCATAAGTAGGGTAATCTACTGTTGACCCACTCAATTTTTCACTGAAATATGCAATTGGTCGTCCTTCTTGCATCAGCACGGCACCTATACCTACACCAGAAGCATCACATTCAATTTCAAATGTTTTAGAAAAATCAGGTAAAGCAAGTAAAGGAGCATGAGTAAGCTTATGCTTAATAAGCTGAAACGCCTTCTCTTGTTCTTCTCCCCATTTAAACCCAACATTCTTCTTGATTACTTCTGTGAGTGGTGCAGCCAAAGTACTGAAATCCCTTACAAACCGCCGGTAAAAGCTAGCAAGTCCATGAAAACTCCGTACTTCTTCAACGCTTGTGGGACTTGGCCATTCTTGGATAGCCCTAACCTTTTCTTCGTCGACCTGTATACCTTGAGCACTAACAACAAAACCAAGAAAAACAAGCTTATCCGTGCAAAAGGTACACTTCTTAAGATTAGCATACAACTTTTCCTTCCGTAAAACATCTAAAACAAGTTTCAAATGTTCAATATGGTCATCCAAATTGGTGCTATAGATCAGGATATCATCAAAATAAACAACAACAAATTTCCCAATGAAAGCTCGCAAAACATGGTTCATTAAACGCATAAATGTGCTAGGGGCATTGGTTAAACCGAAAGGCATTACCAACCACTCATACAAACCTTGTTTTGTTTTGAAAGCTGTCTTCCACTCGTCTCCCTCTTTCATGCGAATTTGATGATATCCACTCTTCAGATCAATTTTAGAAAATACACAAGCACCATGCAATTCATCTAACATGTCATCCAAGCGAGGAATGGGATGTCGATATTTTACTGTGATGTTGTTGATGGCTCGACAATCAACGCACATCCTCCAAGTCCCATCTTTCTTAGGCACAAGTAAAACTGGTACGGCGCACGGGCTCATGCTTTCTCTCACGTGTCCCTTCTCCATCAACTCACTTACTTGCCGTTGGAGTTCCTTTGTCTCCTCGGGATTGCTTCTATAGGCTGGTCGGTTTGGAATTGTAGCTCCAGGTATGAAGTCGATTTGATGTTCAATCCCGCGGATTGGAGGTAAACCTTGCGGTGTTTCCTCGGGAAAGATATCCTCATACTCCTGCAAAAGAGAAACAACAGAACTATGCAAGGTGGAATCAAGATCGTTAGTGTTTAATAACGCCTCCTTGTACATGAGTAAAATCATCGGCTGATTAGAAAACAAAGCTCTTCTCACATCACTCTCTCTTGCATAAAAGTTTGTTTTTCTCTCCAATTTTACCTCATTGGCCAAGTCTTCTTTTGTACTGGCTCTCTCAATGTTCTCTCCTTTTTTCTCCTTTTTCTCGGCCCCTCTATCTTTTTTCCCTCTCTGGCCGAACTCTCTCTCTGCACTCCAACACTCATTATTTTCACTCCCTTTCTCTCTCTTTTTCTCATTCTCTCCTTTTTGTTCACTCTCCTTTTGTAACCAAACTTGATCTTCATGAACCTGTTTTGGTGTCATTGGCACAAGAGTGAATGTTCTCTGGTTGTGCACAAGAGAATATTTGTTGGTGTAGCCATCATGTTTGACCCGACGATCAAATTGCCATGGTCGACCTAGTAACAAGTGTCCGGCTTCCATTGGAACTACATCGCACAAAACTTCATCTTCGTATCTACCAATGCGAAATGAAATTAATGCCTGTTTAGTTACCTTCACTTCACCACTATTATTCAACCATTGCAACTTGTAAGGTCGAGGATGTTTGGTCGTTGGCAGCCCTAATTTGTCAACCATAGTACTGCTAGCAACGTTCGTACAACTCCCTCCATCTATTATCACACTACATACCTTGTTCTGCACGTGGCACCTAGTATGAAAAATGTTCTCACGTTGCTCTTCTTCTTGCTCTTTGGCTTGCACACTAAGGGCTCGTCAAGTGACCAACAATTCACCTTGGACAGCACACTCCTCCTCATCGACATCCTCCAATGGTGGCATGGAGTCCTCGTCCGATTCGTCATCCGTAACAACCTCTCCGTCGTCCCGTAACACCATCACCCTTTTGTTCGGACATTGGCTTGAGATGTGACCCCTGCCTTGGCATTTGAAACATTTAATATCACGGTTTCGAGAAGTGGATGAATCATATTTACCTTGGTTTGAAGGGCTAGCCGTGGCTGGTTTTGGCTCAAACTTTGGCCTAGCAACCGATTTCTCTTCTCTCTTCCCATAATTCGGCTTCCATGAAGAAGGTGCCGAACTAACATTCGCATGTGAGCTACCACTCCTCTTGAGTTGCCGCTCTACTGTGATGGCCATGTGCAACATGTCTTCTCACTCTACATAGTGTTGCATCTCCACCCTATCTTGAATATCCAGATTTAGCCCTTGCAAAAATCTTGCCATGGTTGCTTTTCGATCTTCTTCAACATTGGCTTGTATCATGGCTATTTTCATCTCTTGATAATATTCCTCCACACTCTTGTTTCCTTGTCTAAGTCCTTGCAACTTTTTGTACAAATCCCGATAGTAATGGCTGGGTACAAATCGCTTTCTCATCACTGTTTTCATCTCCTCCCATGTCTCAATCGGGTGTTCTCGGTTCCGTCGCCTATTCATTACCAACTGATCCCACCATACAACCGCATAATCAGAGAACTCAATTGCAGCAAGCTTAACTTTTTTTAACTCTGAATAGTTATGGCAATCAAACACTAGCTCCACTTTCTTCTCCCACTCTAGGTATGCTCCGGGGTCATTTTTCCCTTGGAATGGCGGAATCTTCATTTTAATACCTCCCATATTATTGTCTTCCCGGTTCCTAGCTTCTCTATTCCCATTTCCACGCCTAAATCTGCCCCTATTTATCGATGGTTCCTCCAACTCTTCTAATTCATCTTCCTCCGAAAGATCACATCCACCCCTCCGCCTATTTTGCATGTTTTGTGGCTGCCTATTGCGTGTTCTGGCATCAACCTCATCTAATCTCTCATGAATGGGCTCTAGAGCTCGCGTCAACAACCGTTCCATTTGCCTCATTAAAGCTTGCAACTGAAGATTGGGAACATTTTGTTGTGGAAGATCATCTTCAGCTTCTCTTTCTTGATTCGGATTCATTTTTATTTTTTTTTATACCTGCAAAACAACGTTAGATAATAAAGGACCTTACTTCTCTCCCTCACGTGTTTCACTCTATCACTTGGTCACTCCGTTCACTCGTGTTTCACTCGAATGATTGGCTTTTACCCTCGAATGTTCTCACCACTCTTGCCTTTTTTTTTTTTTTAACTCACTTATTTTCTCTTTCAGTTCTTTCGGAATTACACAAACAACAATAAAATCTATCCGGCAACAAATTCAGCAACACGTTTTGATACCCAGTTCAAAATGAAGCAAATTTTTTTTTTTTTTTTTTACTATGAGGTGAGATCAAATTTGGACACCTGGACACTCAAACAATGGAAAGGAAACAAAAAAAATTTAACGAGGGTTTCCAGACTTTTTTTTTTTTTGGATCCTCTTGATTTTTCTTTTCTTTTTCTTTCTTTTCGTTTTTCTTTTCTTTTCTTTTCTTTTCTTCTTGTGAAATTCGGTGAGAACAAGAATAATAAACCAAGAAACACAAAATAGGAAACTACCACCTAAAACCAAACTAACCAACTTTTTTTTTGAACGGAATAGAACCTAAGTAATAAATTAGAATTCAAAAACAAATAAGGATAGACAAACCGGAGGCTAGAACAGAGGCTACTGATACCAAATGATAAGAACCTCGCCAATATACTGACGAAACCCATTATCAATAAGAAGGAACCAAGACCGTTTCTACTCAGATTTGGATGGAAATCACCGCGACCCGTTGCTTATATCGAAGCAAGAATCTTGGTATATCGAAGACGCCACAATCAAGGATGGAAAGCCTGATTGATAAGTCGGGGGTTGAACGCTCGGATTGATCCGAAGAGTTCGTGCAGTTCGTCAAAGAACCAAAGAAATAATTATTTCTCTCAGAAAATAAACATTCATTCATTCATCTCCCCCCATTAACCTTGGGAACGCCTATTTATAGGCCAAAATTACAAAGTGTTGCCCAAAAAAAGAAAAGTTGACAAATTCAAACATAATTACTAAGCCTAAAATAAAAACCAGAAGAAAGGAAAGTCTTTAATGGCTGATTTTCAGCCATTTACACGCCCAACAATAAACGGAAAGTGCAATTAATCCTCGTCAACAATTTGCATAAATGATTAGCCGCGTGTGCCAAAATGAGAAGGTTTTCGAAAGTCTTCCATTGACTTGATCTTGCAAAATTTGAGCTGATTTCAATCAGGCTTGACTCATCCGGATTCTTCTAGAACTTGGATCAAATTGATGCACCGTTGTGGTTGGCGTGGGCCTGGGTCAATGGGTTTGCACAAATTTTCTTGATTCCAGATTTCATGAATCAGCCCATTTAGTGCTTCCTTGAATTTCTTAGCTCGGGCTCTTGTGACTGGTCCAATAGGAATTTGTATTGGGTCAACCACCTTCCATGCATTTGAGCTCCCTAAGTCTCCATCATATTGCCTAGAGGGGACGGTCTTTTTCAAATTCTCGAAAGGATCAACGATAATGCGTACAAGCTAGACTTGCCAGGTGAGTATGGTGTAAGTGCCTCCTTCAATGTTTCTGATCTAAGTCCTTTTGATGCAGGCGACGATTTGAGGACAAATCCCTCTCAAGAGGAGGGGAATGATGAGGACATCATTAGTACAAGCAAGAGCACGTGGGAGACATATTCAGATCCAATTCAAGTTCCCATTGGTCCAGTTACGAGAGCTGGTGCGAAGAAGTTTAAAGAAACGTTTATTGGGGTGATTCAAGCAACTTGGGCTCAAGCCATTGCATGGAGGCCCATTGAGGGAATTGCATGCGACAACCAGACCAATAAATGCGTGATTCAAGCTCTAGAAGGGATTGAGTAATTTCCATTACAGTTACTTTCCCGTTTTGAGGCGACACATGGCGAGAAGAATCAGCTTATGACCTTTTAATGTCTAGTTTCCTTTTTGTGTTTGTTTTATTTCCATTATTGTAAGGCTTTAAGCCATTATGGGAACTTTCCTTATTTGCTTTAGATTTGACATTTGGTAATTGGTTTGCCCGAAATTCCATGGGCAATTAGGAGCTGAAAATTCGCATAGGGGAACCCCTATATATTGTAACGAATTTCAATCAATTGAATATAAGTATTAACACACAATTTTGAGGTTTAATTCTCTTTGGTTCCTAAATGAACTTTTCGAACTTATCAAAAATTTCTGTGGCGTTCATAGACTTATCAATCAGTCCATCCATAGCTGATTGTGGCGTCCTCACATACCAAGGTTCGTGCTTCTTGTTGGGCATTGGGTCGCGGTTCCATTCAAAACCGGTTAGGAATTTGATCTTGGAAACCAATTTTGGTTAGAGTCGAGTCAGTTCTTGGCGGGATTCGTATCAGTAGACCTAGGAAGCCCAACACAAAGTCCATTTAAATATCAATCCAAGGTGCTATAGGGATAAGTAATGGCGTGTACAATCCATGGCTATGTACCCAAGATTTAGCCTGTCTATATGTCACACATCTACCATGAACTCTCTCAACATCCATTTTCATGTGTGGCCAAATGAAGTGTTCCTGTAAAACTACTAGGGTTTTAGCTACTCCAAAATGTCCCATCAATCCTCCTCCATGTGACTCTCTCACTAATAGATCCCTCAAAGAATAATTTGGAATGCACAACCTATTCTCTCAGAACAAGTAACCATCATGCCTAAAGAACTCTCTCCAGAATCATGGTCTAAAGCATATAACTCCTTCATATGTTCAAAACCAAGTAATTTAGCTTCAAGAGTAGAAATCAATGCGTACTTGCGAGAAAGTGCAATTGCAAGAATGTTGGTCTTACCATACATGTATCGGATAACATAAGGAAATGTTTCAATGAATTCCAGCCATAGTGCATGCCTCTTGTTCAGCTTTTGTTAGCCTTTTAAGTGTGTAAAGAATCATGATCTGTGTGAATTACAAACTCCTTAGACCATAGATAGTGCTGCCTGTTTCTAAAGCTTGAACCAGAGCGTATAACTCCTTGTTGTAAGTTGGATAGTTCAAGGCTACACCCCTTAATTTCTCGTTGAAATAAGTCAATGGATGCCCCTCTTGAGTAAGTACGGCCCCTGATATGAACCCCACCAACTAACGCGACAAAACCTGACACCAAATTTGGAATTCAAACCCTTAATCCCTTAAGACACACGTTTGTTGAGCCTTGACCCATAATCTAGTGAGACACGAACCAAGGACCACGGATAGGAAGATGCCACAGCTAGAATTTCTCGTTGTTTATTTTGATGATATCCTTATCTATAGCAGCAATTTGGATGAACATATTGAACATTTGAAACTTGTTTTAGATGTTTTACGGAAGAAAAAGTTGTATGCTAACCTCAAGAAATGTACCTTTTGCACAGATAAGCTTGTGTTTCTTGGTTTTGTTGTTAGTGCTCAAGGTATACAGGTTGATGAAGAAAAGGTGCGAGCCATCCAGGAGTGGCCGAGTCCAACTAGTGTGGGAATCGTACGGAGTTTTCATGGACTTGCTAGTTTCTACCGGCGGTTTGTGAAAGATTTTAGTACTATAGCCGCACCACTGACTGAAGTGATCAAGAAGAACGTTGGGTTTAGATGGGGAGAAGAGCAAGAAAAGGCATTTCAGCTACTCAAGGAGAAGTTGGCAAATGCTCCATTGTTATCTTTACCTAATTTTTCTAGAACTTTTGAGGTTGAATGTGATGCCTCATGTGTTGGAATTGGTGCTGTTTTAATGCAGGAAGGGAGACCAATAGCATATTTCAGTGAGAAGCTAAATGGGGCAACTCTTAATTACCCTACTTATGATAAAGAGATGTATGCATTGGTTCGGGCATTAGAGACATGGCAACACTACCTATGGCCTAAGGAGTTCGTGATTCACACCGATCATGAGTCCCTGAAACACTTTCTCTTTGTAAGCTTACTTGGTCTTCATAGACCTGTTTTGGTGTTAACGGAACAAGAGTGATCGTTTTTTGATTGTGAACAAATGAGTACTTGTTGGTGAAACCATCATGTTTAACTCGCCGATCAAATTGCCAAGGTCTGCCTAATAACAAGTGCCCAGCTTGCATCGGAATCACATCGCACAAAACTTCATCTTCATATCTTCCAACGCGAAAAGAAACTAACACTTTTTTATGCACCTTTACCTCACCAGTATCATTTAACCCTTGCAATTTATATGGTCAAGGATGCTTAATTGTTGGCAGCCCTAACTTCTCTACCATGGTTGTGCTAGCAACATTAGTACAACTCCCACCATCAATAATCATACTACATGCCTTGTTTTGGACATGGCACCTAGTGTGAAAGATGTTTTCCTGTTGCACCTCTTCATCTTCTTCTTTGGCTTGCACACTTAAAGCTCTCCTTGTTACCAACAATTCTCCTTGGACAGCGCACTCCTCATCGTCGGCATCCTCTAATGAAGGCATAGAATCATTGTTTGAATCCTCCTCGGTTTCAATCTCTCCATTGTCCTGCATCACCATAGCTCGTTTGTTCAAACATCGGCTTGCTATGTGACCCCTGCCTTGAATTTAAAACATTTAATATCACGATTTCGAGTAGTGGAAGAATCGGATTTACCTTGATTCCCATGGCTGGCCACCTCTTGTTTTTGCTCTGTCTTTGGCTTGGTGTTGGGTTGCTTCTCATCCTTCTTCCATTGGTTCATTTTCTAAGCGGATGTACTCGGGTTTTGGCTAGGACGTGTGTTACTGCCCCTCCTCATAAGTTGATTCTCAATTTTAATAGCCATGTGCACCATGTCCTCCAACTCCACATAATGTTGTAACTCAAAGGCGTTGTGAATATCTCGGTTCAAGCTTGCCAAAAACCTTGCCATTGTAGCCTCCCGATCCTCCTCTATATTTGCCCGAATCATCATAACCTCCATCTCCTTATAGTACTCCTCTACACTTCGGTTGCCTTGCTTAAGATTTTGTAGTTTGTTGTACAACTCCTAGTAGTAGTAAGTTGGTACAAATCGCTTCCTCATCACGGTCTTCATCTCTTCCCATGACTCAATAGGTCACTCTCTATTTCGTCTCCTGTTTATAACAAGCTGATCCCACCAAGTAATAGCATAATCAAAAAATTCAATTACAGCTAGTTTTACCTTCTTCGCCTTAGAATAGTTTGGGCAGTCAAAGACGAACTCCATTTTCTTCTCCCATTCTAGGTATGCATCTAGATTGGATTTGCCTTGAAATGATGGTATCTTCATTTTTATGCCTCTCAAAGTATTATTCT
Source organism: Artocarpus heterophyllus (assembly GCA_025403435.1). Taxonomy (NCBI): domain Eukaryota; kingdom Viridiplantae; phylum Streptophyta; class Magnoliopsida; order Rosales; family Moraceae; genus Artocarpus; species Artocarpus heterophyllus. The sequence goes on from CM046350.1 coordinate 31,248,857, forward strand.
GGTTCCTAACTCCTCTATCCCGTCCAAATCTTCGATGACTATCCGCTGAATCTTCTCCTTCGTCAAACTCTTCCCCATCAATCCTGTAGTAGTCATCAACCTCTCCTCTAACCGGAACCCTTTCTCACCTACGCGCATGAGGAACATGTTGTGGTTGTTCCACACGTGCGTTTTCTTTCCGGTCTATCCTCTCATGAAGCTATCCTAACTCTCCCCTCAACAATCGCCTCACCTCGCCACCATCGCTTCCATAAGAAGTTTTGGGTCTGCTGCACCCGAGGTACCCTCAATAGTGTTCTTGTTGTTGTTTGACATTTTTTTTTTTTGCAAGACAAAATAAGAAACAATGCAAAGGACCTTACCACACTCCCTTACGTGTTTCACTCATGAAATGGTTCACTCAATTTCACTCGTGTTTACACTCAATACTTTCAGCTTTTGTCCACTCTAATGCTCTCGCCTCTTTGCCTTTTTCCACTCGTTAATTCTCACTTAGTTCCTATAAAACTAGTCAAATCAATATCAAAATTTCCTTGACAATTCACAAATAGATTACCAAGGTGGCTTAGATTAGAAACAAGACTATAACAGGAACAGATAATTTAGGCTTTCAGAAATCACACCCAAAAGAAACGAAATTTGATGAAAAATTTTTGGTCTGTGTAGGGAATTCAATTTTGGATTCTTCTTTTCCTTTTTTTTTCTTTCTTTCTTTTTTCTTTTCTTTCTTTTCTTTTCGGATCTTTTTTTTTTTAACCGACTTTGATAACGGAAATCAAAACTCACGAATAACTGAAACAAACATAAACTAAGAGAACGGATAAGCAAAGCCTGATTAGAACCTCTCTCTGATACCAAATGATACGAACTCCGCCAAGAACTGACGCGACCCTAACCAAAATTCGTTTCCAAGATCAAATTCCTAACCGGTTTTGAATGGAATCGCAACCCGATGCCTACCAAGAAGCACGAACCTTGGTATGTGAGGACGCGACAATCAGCTATGGATGGACTGATTGATAAGTCTTGATATGTGAGGATGCCACAATCAGCTATGGATGGACTGATTGATAAGTCTATGAACGCCACGGAATTTTTCGAGAAGTTTGAATAGCTCGTTTAGGAACCAAAGAGAATTAAACCTCAAATTGTGTGTTAAAACTTATATTCCATTGAATGAAATTCGTTACAATATATAGGGGTTCCCCTATGCGAATTTTCAGCTCCTAATTGCCCATATTTCTTAGGCACAAGTAGAACTGGTACAGCGTATGGGCTCATGCTTTCTCTCACGTGTCCCTTCTCCATCAACTCACTTACCTGCCGTTGGAGTTCCTTTGTCTCCTCGGGATTACTTCTATAGGCTGGTCGGTTTGGAATTGTAGCTCCAGGTATGAAGTTGATTTGATGTTCAATCTCGCGGATTGGAGGAAAACCTTGCGGTGTTTCCTCGGGAAAGATTTCCTCATACTCCTGCAAAAGAGAAACAACAGAACTATGCAAGGTGGAATCAAGATCGTTAGTGTTTAATAACGCCTCCTTGTACATGAGTAAAATCATCGGCTGATTTGAAAACAAAGCTCTTCTCACATCACTCTCTCTTGCATAAAAGTTTGAAAACAAATCTTCTTTTGTACTGGCTCTCTCAATGTTCTCTCCTTTTTTCTCCTTTTTCTCGGCCCCTCTATCTTTTTTCCCTCTCTGGCCGAACTCTCTCTCTGCACTCCAACACTCATTATTTTCACTCCCTTTCTCTCTCTTTTTCTCATTCTCTCCTTTTTGTTCACTCTCCTTTTGTAACCAAACTTGATCTTCATGAACATTTTTTGGTGTCATTGGTACAAGAGTGAATCGTCTCTGGTTGTGCACAAGAGAATATTTATTGGTGTAGCCATCATAATTGACTTGACGATCAAATTGCCATGGTCGACCTAGTAACAAGTGCCCGGCTTCCATTGGAACTACATCGCACAAAACTTCATCTTCGTATCTACCAATGCGAAATGAAATTAATGCCTATTTAGTTACCTTCACTTCACCACTATTATTCAACCATTGCAACTTGTAAGGTCGAGGATGTTTGGTCATTGGCAGCCCTAATTTGTCAAACATAGTACTACTCGCAACGTTCGTACAACTCCCTCCATCTATTATCACACTACATACCTTGTTCTGCACGTGGCACCTAGTATGAAAAATGTTCTCACGTTGCTCTTCTTCTTCCTCTTTGGCTTGCACACTAAGGGCTCATCGAGTGACCAACAATTCACCTTGGACAGCACACTCCTCCTCATCCACATCCTCCAATGGTGGCATGGAGTCCTCGTCCGATTCGTCATCCGTAAAAACCTCTCCGTCGTCCCGTAACACCATCACCCTTTTGTTCGGACATTGGCTTGAGATGTGACCCCTGCCTTGGCATTTGAAACATTTAATATCACGGTTTCGAGAAGTGGATGAATCATATTTACCCTGGTTTGAAGGGCTAGCCGTGGCTAGTTTTGGCTAAAACTTTGGCCTAGCAACCAATTTCTCTTCTCTCTTCCCATAATTTGGCTTCCATGAAAAAGGTACCGAACTAACATTCACACGTGAGCTACCCCTCCTCTTGAGCTGCTGCTCTACTGTGATGGCCATGTGCAACATGTCTTCTAACTCTACATAGTGTTACATCTCCACCCTATCTTGAATATCCGGATTTAGCCCTTGCAAAAATCTTGCCATGGTTGCTTCTCGATCTTCTTCAACATTGGCTCGTATCATGGCTATTTCCATTTCTTGATAATATTCCTCCAGACTCCTGTTTCCTTGTCTAAGTCCTTGCAACTTTTTGTACAATTCCCGATAGTAATGGTTGGGTACAAATCGCTTTCTCATCACCGTTTTCATCTCCTCCCTTGTCTCAATCGGGTGTTTTCGGTTCCGTCGCCTATTCATTACCAACTGATCCCACCATACAACCGCATAATCAGAGAACTCAATTGCAGCAATCTTAACTTTCTTTAACTCTGAATAGTTATGGCAATCAAACACTAGCTCCACTTTCTTCTCCCACTCTAGGTAAGCTCCGGGGTCATTTTCTCTTGGAATGGCAGAATCTTCATTTTAATACCTCCCATATTATTGTCTTCCCGGTTCCTATCTTCTCTATTCCCATTTCCATGCCTAAATCTGCCCGTATTTATCGGTGGTTCCTCCAACTCTTCTAATTCATCTTCCTCTGAAAGATCACATCCACCCCTTCGCCTATTTTGTATGTTTTGTGGCTGCCTATTGCGTGTTCTGGCATCAACCTCATCTAATCTCTCATGAATGGGCTCTAGCGCTTGCGTCAATAGCCGTTCCATTTGCCTCATTAATGCTTGCAACTGAAGATTGGGAACGTTTTGTTGTGGAAGATCATCTTTGGCTTCTCTTTCTTGATTCGGATTCATTTTTTTTTTTTAAACCTGCAAAACAACGTTAGATTATAAAGGACCTTACTTCTCTCCCTCACGTGTTTCACTCTATCACTTGGTCACTCCGTTCACTCGTGTTTCACTCAAATAATTGGCTTTTACCCTTGAATGTTCTCACCACTCTTGCCTTTTTTTTTTTAACTCGCTTATTCTCTCTTTCAGTTCTTTTGGAATTACACAAACAACAATAAAATCTATCCGGCAACAAATTCAGCAACACGTTTTGATACGCGGTTCAAAATGAAGCAATTTTTTTTTCCACTGTGGGGTGAGGTCAAATTTGGACACCTGGACACTTAAACAATAAAAAGGAAATAAAAAAATTTTAAGGAGGGTTTCCAGACTCTTTTTTTTGGATCCTCTTGATTTTTCTTTTCTTTTCTTTTCTTTTCTTCTTCTATTTTTTTTTTTTTTTTTGTGAAATTCGGCAAAACAAGAATAATAAACCAAGAAACACAAAACAGGAAACTACCACCTAAACTTGAAACCCAAGATACTAGTTACCCGAAACCAAACTAACCAACTTTTTTTTTTTTGAACGGAATAGAACCTAAGTAATAAATTAGAATTCAAAAACAAATAAGTATAGACAAACCTGAGGCAAGAACCGGGGCTATTGATACCAAATGATAAGAACCTCGCCAATATACTGACGAAACCTGTTATCAATAAGAAGGAACAAAGACCGTTTCTACTCAAATTTGGATGGAAGTCATCGCGACCTGTTGCTTATATCGAAGCAAGAACCTTGGTATATCGAAGACGCCACAATCATGGATGGAAGCTTGATTGATAAGTCAGGTTTGAACGCCCGGATTGATCCGATGAGTTTGTGTAGTTCGTCAAAGAACCAAAGAAAGAATTTTCTCTCTCAGAAAAATAAACATTCAATGATTCTCCATTAACCTTGGGAACGCCTATTTATAGGCTAAAATTACAAAATGTTGCCCAAAAAAGAAAAGTTGACAAATTCAAACATAATTACTAAGCCTAAAATAAAAACCAAAAGAAAGGAAAGTCTTAATGGCTGATTTTTAGCTATTTACACGCCCAACAATAAAAGGAAAGTGCAATTAATCCTCGTCAACAATTTGCATAAATGATCAGCAAAATAGGAAAGTTTCTGAAAGTCTTCCATTGACTTGATCTTGCAAAATTTGAGCTGATTTCAATCAGGCTTGACTTATCTGGATTCTTCTAGAACTTGGATCAAATTGACGCACCATTGTGGTTGACGTGGGCCTGGGTTAATGGGCTTGCACAAATTTTCTTGATTCCAGATTTCGTGAATAAGCCCATTTAGTGCTTCCTTGAATTTCTTAGCTCGGGCTCTTGTGACTGGTCAAACAGGAATTTGTATTGGGTCAACCACCTTCCATGCATTTGAGCTCCCAAAGTCTCCATCAGGGGTGATAAGAACCTCGCCAATATACTGACGAAACCCGTTATTAATAAGAAGGCACCAAGATCGTTTCTACTTAGATTTGGATGGAAGTCACCGTGACCCGTTGCTTATATCGAAGCATGAACCTTGGTATATCGTAGACGCCACAATCAAGGATGGAAAGCTTGATTGATAAGTCGGGGTTGAACGCTCGGATTGATCCGAAGAGTTCATGCAGTTCGTCAAAGAACCAAAGATTGAATTATTTCTCTCATAAAATAAACATTCATCCTTTTCATTAACCTTGGAAACGCCTATTTATAGGCCAAAATTAAAAAGTGTTGCCCAAAAAGAAAAGTTGACAAATTCAAACATAATTACTAAGCTTAAAATAAAAACCAAAAGAAAGGAAAGTCTTAATGGCTGATTTTCAGCCATTTACACGCCCAACAATTAAAGGAAAGTGCAAATAATCCGCATGTGTGCCAAAATGGGAAAGTTTCCAAAATTCTTCCATTGACTTGATCTTGCAAAATTTGAGCTGATTTCAAGCTTGACTCATCCAGATTCTTCTAGAACTTGGATCGAATTGACACACCGTTGTGGTTGACGTGGGCCTGGGTCAATGGGCTTGCGCAAATTTTCTTGATTCCAAATTTCGTGAATCAGCCCATTTAGTGCTTCCTTGAATTTCTTAGCTCGGGCTCTTGTGACTGGTCCAACAGGAACTTGTATTGGGTCAACCACCTTCCATGCATTTCAGCTCCCTAAGTCTCCATCAGGTGGGATGATAACTTAGGAAGCATCAAGGTGAAGATTCCGTCCTTCCAAGGGAAAAATGATCCTGAGGTGTATCTAGAGTGCGAGAAAAGGATGGAAATGGTCTTCGATTGCCACAACTACACTGAGTTGAAAAAGGTAAAGCTCGCAGCAATTGAATTCACTGACTATGCTATTGTTTGGTGGGATCAGTTGTTGGAGGATAGAAGAAGAAACGGAGAGTGAATTGTTGAGACATGGGAGGAAATGAAAGCAACCATGCGCAGACGATTCATCCCTAGTTACGACCATAGGGAGTTCTACAACAAGCTCCAACGCCTTACACAAGGTAATAGGAGTGTTGATGAATATCATAAAGAGATGGAGGTCGCCATGATCCATGCAAATGTAGTGGAGGTCTGGGAGGCCACTATGGCTAGGTTCTTGCACGGTTTGATGGAGACTTAGGGAGCTCAAATGCATGGAAGGTGGTTGACCCAATATAAGATCCTGTTGGACCAGTCACATGAGCCCGAGCTAAGAAATTCAAGGAAGCACTAAATGGGCTGATTCACGAAATCTAGAATCAAGAAAATTTGTGCAAGCCCATTGACCCAGGCCACGTCAACCACAATGGTGTGTCAATTTGATCCAAGTTCTAGAAGAATCCGGATGAGTCAAGCTTGAAATCAGCTCAAATTTTGCAAGATCAAGTCAATGGAAGAATTTCGGAAACTTTCCCATTATTGGTACACATGCGGCTGATCATTTGTGCAAATTGTTGACGAGGATTAATTGCACTTTCCTTTAATTGTTGGGCGTGTAAATGGCTGAAAATCAGCCATTAAGACTTTCCTTTCTTTTGGTTTTTATTTTAGGCTTAGTAATTATGTTTGAATTTGTCAACTTTTCTTTTTGGGCAACACTTTGTGATTTTGGCCTATAAATAGGCGTTTCCAAGGTTAATGAAGGATTGATGAATGTTTATTTTTCTGAGAGAGAAAATTCTTTCTTTGGTTCTTTGATGAACTACACGAACTCATCGGATCAATCCGAGCGTTCAACCGTGACTTATCAATCAAGCTTTCCATCCTTGATTGTGGCATCTAAAATATATCAAGGTTCTTGCTTTGATGTAAGCAACGGGTCACGGTGACTTCCATCCAAATCTGAGTAGAAACGGTCTTGGTGCCTTCTTATTGATAATGGGTTTCGTCAGTATATTGGCGAGGTTCTTATCACGGTTTACACCGTGAGATTGCAGATGTGGTAGAAATACAATGTGGAGCTGACAGATATGGTGCACCAAGCCATCAAAGTGGAGCAGCAGTTGAAGCTAAGAAACATGGCTAGGAGGGGATCTAGCATGGCTACCTCAAACACATAAAGACCAGCCCCTAAACGGGATGAATTTCCAGCAAACAGGCTAAAGACCGAGCCCTCTAAAGATGCCTAACAAGTTGGTGCACCTCAACAAGGTAACATTTAATTTTCTACCTCAAAAAGTCGTGACATTAAGTGCTTTAAATGTCAAGGCAGGGGTCACATATCTTGCGAATGTCCAAACAAGAGAGGAATGGTGATTACAGCTCAAGGAGAGATCGTTTCAGAGGATGATGAAGAAGAAGAAGTAGATGACATGCCACCTTTCGAAGATGCCTATGAAGGGGAGTGTGCTACAGTTGGAGAGTCATTAGTGGCAAAATGAGCCCTCAGTGCACAGGCTAAAGAAGAAGAGAATAAGCAGCTAGAGAATTTGTTTCATACATGGTGTTTTGTGAATAGCAAGGTTTATAGTGTGATAATAGATGGTGGAAGTTGCACAAATGTGGCTATCACCGAGTTAGTGGAGAAATTGGTGTTACCTACCTTGAAGCGTCTAAGGCCATACCGGTTTCAATGGCTGAATGATTGTGGTGAGATCAAGGTTACTTAAATGGTGATGGTGGTGTTTTCTATTGGAAAGTATGAAGACAAAGTGCTTTGTGATGTTGTTCCCATGCATACATGTCACCTCATGTTGGGAAGACCGTGACAGTTCGATCGACAAACCACACATGATGGTTTCACCAATAGGTACTCTTTTACCATGAATAAATAGCCAATGTCACTTGTACCATTGACTCCAAAACAAGTTCTTGAAGATCAATTAAAAATGCAGAGAGTGAGTGAACATAAGAGAAAAGAAAAAGAGAGGAGAGAAAAAAAGAGTGTGAAAAATAAGAGAGAAAAAGAGAAAGGAGAGAGTTCAACCTTAATGCGTGCGAGAGGAAAAATACAATTTCATTGAAAAGAAAAGTGGGATCAAGAGAGCTTTAATTTCCCATCAGCCCCTTATAGTACTAATGTACAAGGAGGCCCTTTTAAACACTAATGATCTCGCTGGTTCTTTGCCAAGCAATGTTGTTTCCCTTTTGTAGGAGTTCGAGGATGTATTTCCTGCTGAGTTGCCTTCAGGCTTACCTCCAATTCAAGGAATTGAGCATCAAATTGACTTCATACCTGGTGCTTCAATTCCAAATCGGCCTACCTATAGGAGTAATCCTGAGGAGGCAAGGGAACTTCTAAGACAAGTAGGTGAGTTATTGGAGAAGGGATATGTGCATGAAAGCATGAGTCCTTGTGTGGTTCCAGTGTTGCTAGTGCCTAAGAAGGATGGGACATGGAGAATGTGTGTAGACTACCGAGCCATCAATAACATTACGGTAAAGTATTGTCATCCCATTCCTAGACTAGATGATATGCTGGATGAATTGCATGGTTCTTGCATGTATCTTGTGTTTTTACCAAGATTGATCTTAAGAGTGGATATCACCAAATTAGGATGAAGGAAGGTGATGAGTGGAAAACTGCATTTAAAACAAAATATGGTTTGTATGAATGGTTAGTTATGCCTTTCGGATTAACTAATGTGCCTAGCACTTTCATGAGACTTATGAACCTTGTTTTGCGTGCTTACATTGGTCAATTTGTAGTTGTCTACTTTGATGATATCCTGATTTATAGCAAAAACTTGGATGATCATGTTGAACATTTAAAACTTGTTTTAGATGTTTTAAGGAAAGAAAAGTTGTTTGCTAACTTCAAGAAATGTACCCTTTGCACATATAAGCTTGTATTTCTTGGTTTTGTTGTAAGTGCTCAAGGTATACAGGTTGATGAGGAAAAGGAGAAGGCAATCCAAGTTTGGCCAACTCCTACAACCATAATACAGGTGAGAAGTTTCCATGTCTTGGCTAGTTTCTACCGACATTTTGTTAGGGATTTTAGTAGCCTTGTCGCACCTTTGACTGAAGTCATCAAGAAGAATGTTCCATTTAAGTGGGGAGAGGAACAAGAAAAGGCATTCAAACTGATCAAGGAGAAGTTAACAAATGCACCTCTACTTGTTTTACCTTACTTCACTAAAATATTTGAAATTGAGTGTGATGCTTCAGGTACAGGTATTGGGGGCTTTTTGGTGTATGAAGGATGACCGGTTGCATACTTTAGTGAAAAGTTGAGTGGGGCAGCTCCAATTATCCCACATATGATAAGGAGATGTATGCATTGGTTAGAATTGTAGAGACTTGGCAGCACTATCTTTGGCCGAAGGAGTTTGTGATTCACACGGATCATGAATCCTTGAATCATTTGAAGGGGCAGCACAAATTGAATAAACGCCATGCCAAGTGGGTAGAATTCATTGAGACATTCCCATATGTGATCATATACAAGCAAGGTAAGGAAAACGTAGTTGCCAATGCACTATCTTACTTTCAACCATTGATTGTAAGTTGCTTGGATTTGAGTACATTAAAGAATTGTATGCATCGGATTCTGATTTTGGAGTTGTGTTTAAAGATTGCACAAAGGGGGCATGTGGGAAATACTACTTACATGAGGGTTTCTTGTTTCGAGAAAATAAACTTTGCATTCCTCATTCTTCTTTGCGTGAGTTGTTAGTTAGGGAAGCACATGGCGGTGTTGATGGGGCACTTTGGAATAGCTAAGACTTTAGGTGTCTTGCATGAGTGTTTCTTTTGGCCACATGTCAAGCGTGATGTTGAGAGGATTTGTGGGAGATGCATTACATGTAGACAAGCTAAGTCTAGGCTGCAACCACATGGGTTATATACTCCACTTCCTATTCCTAGAGAACCTTGGGTTGACATCTCTATGGACTTTGTGTTGTGGTTACCCAGGATTAAGAAGGGGGAGATTCTATGTTTGTGGTAGTTGATAGGTTTTCCAAGATGGCACATTTCATTGCATGTCATAAAACCAATGACGCATCACATATAGCCGATTTGTTTTGTCAAGGAGATTGTTAGATTGTATGGCATGCCTAGGAGTATTGTTTCTGATAGAGATGCAAAGTTCTTGAGTTACTTTTTGAAGACCTTGTGGCAAAGTTGCGGACTAAAATATTATTTTCTACTACTTGCCACCCGCAGACTGATGGTCAAATAGAAGTAGTAAACTGGACTTTATCTTCTCTATTACGTGCTGTCATTCAAAAGAATTTGAAAACTTGGGAAGATTGTTTGCCGCATGTTGAATTTGCTTATAATAGAAGTGTTTATTCTGCAACTAAGTTTTCACTGTTTGAAGTTGTTTATGGTTTTAATCCATTGACTCCTTTGGATTTAACTCCTTTACCTTTGAATGAATGAGTTAACTTAGATGGCAAGAAAAAAGCTAATTGTTTTAGGTAAATTTACGAGAAGGTGAGACAAAACATAGAGAGGCATACCGAGCAATATGCAAGACAAGCCAATAAGGACCGCAAGCAGGTGGTGTTTGAAGCAAGAGATTGGGTGTGGCTGCACTTGAGAAAGGAACGTTTCCCCTAACAAAGGCGTTCAAAACTCCTTCCGAGGGGTGATGGACCGTTTCAAGTGTTGGAACGCATTAATGACAATGCCTACAAACTTCATTTACCAGGTGAGTATGGTGTTAGTGCTAGTTTTAATGTTTTTGACTTAACTTCTTTTGATGTAGGTGTCGATTTGAGGACAAATCCTTCTCAAGAAGGGTCAGTTGCAAGCATTAATGAGGCAAATTGAACGGTTGTTGACGCGAGCACTAGAGCCCATTCAGGAGAGATAAGATGAGGTTGATGCTTGAACACGTAATAGGCAGCCACAAAACAAGCAAAATAGGTGGAGGGGTGGATGTGATCTTTTGGAGGAAGATGAATTAGAAGAGTTGGAGGAACCACCGATAAATAGGGGCAGATTTAGGCGTGGAAATGGGAATATAGAAGCTAGGGACTGGGAAGACAATAATATGGGAGGTATTGAAATGAAGATGCTGCCATTCCAAGGGAAAAATGACCCCAAAGCTTACCTAGAGTGGGAGAAGAAAGTGGAGCTAGTGTTTGATTGTCATAACTACTCAGAGTTAAAGAAAGTTAAACTTGTAGAAATTGAGTTCTTTGATTATGCGGTTGTATGGTGGGATCAGCTGGTAATGCATAGGCGACAGAACGGAGAACACCCGATTGAGACATGGGAGGAGATGAAAACGGTGATGAGAAAGTGATTTGTGCCCAGCCATTACTATCGGGAATTGTACAAAAAGTTGCAAGGACTGACACAAGGAAATAGGAGTGTAGAGGAATATTATCAAGAAATGGAAATAGCCATGATACGAGCCAATGTTGAAGAAGATCGAGAAGCAACCATGGCAAGATTTTTGCAAGGGCTAAATCCAGATATTCAAGATAGGGTGGAGATGCAACACTACGTAGAATTAGAAGACATGTTGTACATGGCCATCATAGTAGAGCGGCAGCACAAGAGGAGGGGTTGCTCACGTGCAAATGTTAGCTCGGGGCCTTCTTCATGGAAGCCGAATTATGGGAAGAGAGAAGAGAAATCGGTCACTAGGCCTAAGTTCGAACCAAAACCAGCCATGGCTAGCCCTTCAAACCAAGGTAAACATAATTCATCCACTTCTCGAAACCGTGATATTAAATGTTTCAAATGCCAAGGCAGGGGTCAAATCTCAAGCCAATGTTCGAACAAAAGGGTGATGGTGTTACGGGATGACGGAGAGGTTGTTACTAACGACGAATCAGACGAGGACTCCATGCCACCATTGGAGGACGTGGATGAGGAGGAGTATGCTGCCCAAGGTGAATTGTTGGTCACTCGATGAGCCCTTAGTGTGCAAGCCAAAGAGGAAGAAGAAGAGCAATGTGAGAACATTTTTCATAATAGGTGCCACAAGTGGAACAAGGTTTGTAGTGTGATAGTAGATGGAGGGAGTTGTACAAACGTTGGTAGCACTACTATGGTTGGCAAATTTAGGGCTGCCAATGACCAAACATCCTCGACCTTACAAGTTGCAATGGCTGAATAATAGTAGTGAAATAAAGGTAACTAAATAGGCATTAATTTCATTTCGCATTGGTAGATATGAAGACGAAGTTTTGTACGATGTAGTCCCAATGCAAGCCAGACACTTGTTACTAGGTCGACCATGGCAATTTGATCGTCGAGTCAAACATGATGGCTACACCAACAAATATTCTCTTGTGCACAACCAGAGACCATCCACTCTTGTACCAATGACACCTAAACAGGTTCATGAAGATCAAGTGTGGTTACAAAAGGAGAGTGAACAAAAAGGAGAGAATGAGAAAAAGAGAGAGAAAGGGAGTGAAAAAAATGAGTGTTGGAGTGCAGAGAGAGAGTTCGGCCAGAGAGGGAAAAAAGATAGAGGGGCCGAGAAAAAGGAGAGAAAAGGAGAGAACATTGAGAGAGCCAATACAAAAGAAGATTCGGCCAATGAGGTAAAAATAGAGAGAAAAACAAACTTTTATGCAAGAGAGAGTGATGTGAGAAGAGCTTTGTTTTCTAATCAACTGATGATTTTACTCATGTACAAGGAGACGTTATTAAACACTAATGATCTTGATTCCACCTTGCATAGTTCTATTGTTTCTCTTTTGTAGGAATATGAGGATATCTTTCCCGAGGAAACACCGCAAGGTTTACCTCCAATCCGCGGAATTGAACATCAAATCAACTTCATACCTGGAGCTACAACTCCAAATCGACCAGCCTATAGGAGTAATCCCGAGGAGACAAAGGAACTCCAATGGCAGGTAAGTGAGTTGATGAAGAAGGGGTACGTGAGAGAAAGCATGAGCCCATGCGCTGTACCAGTTCTACTTGTGCCTAAGAAATATGGGACTTGGAGGATGTGTGTTGATTGCCAAGCCATCAACAACATCACGGTAAAGTATCGACATCCCATTCCTCGCTTGGATGACATGTTAGATGAATTGCATGGTGCTTGTGTATTTTCTAAAATTGATCTAAAAAGTGGATATCATCAAATTCGCATGAAAGAGGTAGACGAGTGGAAGACGGCTTTCAAAGCAAAACAAGGTTTGTATGAGTGGTCGGTAATGCCTTTCGGTTTAACCGATGCACCTAGCACAATTATGCGTTTAATGAACCATGTTTTGCGAGCTTTTATTGGGAAATTTGTCGTTGTTTATTTTGATGATATCTTGATCTATAGCAGTAATTTGGATGATCATATTGAACATTTGAAACTTGTTTTAGATGTTTTACGGAAGGAAAAGTTGTATGCTAATCTTAAGAAGTGTAAATAGGACTTTGTCAACCTTCTTAAGAGCAATCATCAGGAAGAATATTAAAACATGGGAAGACTGTTTACCACATGTTGAGTTTGCATATAATTGCTCTGTCCATTCTGCTACTAAGTATTCACCTTTTGAAATTGTTTATGGTTTTAATCCTTTGTCTCCATTGGAATTATCACCACTACCTGTTTCTGAGCGTGTTAATTTAGATGGCAAAAGAAAGGCTGACTTTGTTAAACAGATTCATGAGAAAGCAAGACTCAACATTGAGCGAAGAACAAAACAATATGAAAAGTAAGCCAACAAGGGGTGACACAAGCTGATTTTCAAACCCGGAGACTGGGTGTGGTTGCACTTCAGAAAGGAGTGTTTTCTGGAATAAAGAAAATCAAAGTTGTTACCGCGGGGAGATGGTCCATTTCAAGTCCTTAAACGAATTAATGACAATGCTTACAAGTTGGATTTGCAAGGTGAGTATAATGTAAGTACTACCTTCAATGTTTCTGATTTGAGTCCTTTTGATGCAGAGTCTGATTTGAGGACAAATCCTTATCAAGAGGAAGGGAATACTTAGGGAGCTCAAAAGCATGGAAGGTGGTTGACCCAATACAAGTTCTTGTTGGACCAGTCACAAGAGCCCGAGCTAAGAAATTCAAGGAAGCACTAAATGGGCTGATTCACTGATAAGAACCTCGCCAATATACTGACGAAACCCGTTATCAATAAGAAGACACCAAGACCGTTTCTACTCAAATTTGGATGGAAGTCACCGTAACCCGTTGATTATATCGAAGCCAGAACCTTGGTATATCGTAGATGCCACAATCAAGGATGGAAAGCTTGATTGATAAGTCAGGGTTGAACACTCGGATTGATCCGATGAGTTCGTGTAGTTTGTCAAAGAACCAAGGAAAGAATTTTCTCTCAGAAAAATAAACATTCATCAATGATTCATTGACCTTGGAAACGCCTATTTATAGGCCAAAATTACAAAGTGTTGTCCAAAAAAAAAAAGTTGACAAATTCAAACATAATTACTAAGCCTAAAATAAAAACCAAAAGAAAGGAAAGTCTTAATGGCTGATTTTCAGCCATTTACACGCCCAACAATTAAAGGAAAGTGCAATTAATTAATGCTCTTCAATAACTTACCTAGAGTGGGAGAAGAAAGTGGAGCTAGTGTTTGATTGCCATAACTATTCACAGTTAAAGAAAGTTAAGCTTGCTGCAATTGAGTTCTCTGATTATGCGGTTGTGTGGTGGGATCAGTTGGTAATGAATAGGCGACGAAACCGGGAACACCCGATTGAGACATGGGAGGAGAAGAAAATGGTGATGAGAAAGCGATTTGTACCCAGCCATTACAACTGGGAATTTTACAAAAGGTTGCAAGGACTTAGACAAGGAAACAGGAGTGTGGAGGAATATTATCAAGAAATGGAAATAGCCAAGATACAAGACAATGTTGAAGAAGATCGAGAAGTAACCATGGCAAGATATTTGCGAGGGCTAAATCTGGATATTCAAGATAGGGTGGAGATGCAACACTATGTAGAGTTAGAAGACATGTTGCACATGGCCATCACAGTAGAGCGGCAGCTCAAGAGGGGGGGTAGCTCACGTGCGAATGTTAGTTCGGCACCTTCTTCATGGAAGCCGAATTATGGGAAGAGAGAAGAGAAATCGGTCGCTAGGCCAAAGTTTGAGCCAAAACCAGCCACAGCTAGCCCTTCAAACCAAGGTAAACTTGATTCATCCACTTCTCGAAACCGTGATGTTAAATGTTTCAAATGCCAAGGCAGGGGTCACATCTCAAGCCAATGTCCGAACAAAAGGGTGATGGTGTTACGGGACGACGGAGAGGTTGTTACGAATGACGAATCGGACGAGGACTCCATGCCACCATTGGAGGACGTGGATGAGGAGGAGTATGCTGTCCAAGGTGAATTGTTGGTCACTCGACGAGCCCTTAGTGTGCAGGCCAAAGAGGAAGAAGAAGAGCAATGTGAGAACATTTTTCATACTAGGTGCCACGTGCAGAACAAGGTATGTAGTGTGATAATAGATGGAGGAAGTTGTACGAACGTTGCTAGCACTACTATGGTTGACAAATTAGGGCTGCCAACGACCAAACATCCTCGACCTTACAAGTTGCAATGGTTGAATAATAGTGGTGAAGTGAAGGTAACAAAACAGGCATTAATTTCGTTTCGCATTGGTAGATACGAAGATGAAGTTTTGTGCGATGTAGTTCCATTGGAAGCCGGACACTTGTTACTAGGTCGACCATGGCAATTTGATCGTCGAGTCAAACATGATGGCTACACCAATAAATATTCTCTTGTGCACAACCAGAGAACATTCACTCTTGTGCCAATGACACCAAAACAGGTTCATGAAGATCAAGTATGGTTACAAAAGGAGAGTGAACAAGAAGGAGAGAATGAGAAAAAGAGAGAGAAATGGAGTGAAATAATGAGTGTAGGAGTGCAAAGAGAGAGTTCGGCTAGAAAGGGAAAAAAGATAGAGGGGCCGAGAAAAGGAGAGAACATTGAGAGAGCCAGTACAAAAGAAGATTTGGCCAATGAGGTAAAAATAGAGAGAAAACCAAACTTTTATGCAAGAGAGAGTGATGTGAGAAGAGCTTTGTTTTCTAATCAGCCGATGATTTTACTCATGTACAAGGAGGCGCTATTAAACACTAACGATCTTGATTCTACCTTGAATAGTTCTGTTGTTTCTCTTTTGCAGGAATATGAGGATATCTTTCTCGAGGAAACACCGCAAGGTTTACCTCCAATCCGCGGGATTGAACATCAAATCAACTTCATACCTGGAGCTACAATCCCATACCGACCAGCCTATAGTAGTAATCCCGAGGAGACAAAGGAACTCCAACGGCAGGTAGTGAGTTGATGGAGAAGGGACACGTGAGAGAAAGCATGAGCCCGTGCGCCGTACCAGTTTTACTTGTGCCTAAGAAAGATGGGACTTGGAGGATGTGCGTTGATTGTCGAGCCATCAACAACATCACGATAAAGTATCGACATCTCATTCCTCGCTTGGATGACATGTTAGATGAATTGCATGGTGCTTGTGTGTTTTCTAAAATTGATCTGAAGAGTGGATATCATCAAATTCGCATGAAAGAGGGAGACGAGTGGAAGACTGCTTTCAAAACAAAACAAGGCTTGTATGAGTGGTTGGTAATGCCTTTCGGTTTAACCAATGCGCCTTGCACATTTATGTGTTTAATGAACCATGTTTTGCGAGCTTTTATTGGGAAATTTGTCGTTGTTTATTTTGATGATATCCTTATCTATAGCAGCAATTTGGATGATCATATTGAACATTTGAAACTTGTTTTAGATGTTTTACGGAAGGAAAAATTGTATGCTAATCTTAAGAAGTGTACCTTTTGCACGGATAAGCTTGTTTTTCTTGGTTTTGTTGTTAGTGCTCAAGGTATACAGGTTGACGAAGAAAAGGTTAGGGCTATCCAAGAATGGCCAAGTCCTACAAGCATTGGAGAAGTACGGAGTTTTCATGGACTTGCCAACTTTTACCGGCGGTTTGTAAGGGATTTCAGTACTTGGCTGCACCACTCACAGAAGTAATCAAGAAGAATGTTGGGTTCAAGTGGGGAGAAGAACAAGAGAAGGCGTTTCAGCTTATTAAGCATAAGATTACTCATGCTCCTTTACTTGCTTTACCTGATTTTTCTAAAACATTTGAAATTGAATGTGATGCTTCTGGTGTAGGTATAGGTGCCGTGCTAATACAAGGAGGACGACCAATCACGTATTTCAGTGAAAAATTGAGTGGGTCAACACTAAGTTAGGTACTTATGACAAGGAGTTGTACGCGTTGGTTCGAGCATTAAAGACTTGGCAACACTACCTATGGCCCAAGGAATTCGTGATTCACACTAATCACGAGTCATTGAAACATCTGAAGGGACAAAAAAAGTTGAACAAGTGGCATGCCCGCTGGGTGGAATTCGTCGAGACATTTCCTTATGTCATTCGCTACAAGCAAGGTAAGGAGAATGTTGTTGCGGATGCACTTTCTCGCAGGTACGCATTACTTTCTATCCTTGACGCTAAACTGCTTGGTTTTGAGCATATTAAGGATTTATACCCTTTAGACCAAGATTTTAGTGAGTATCGAGCTTGTGAGAAAAACGCAATGGGTAAATTTTATAGACATGATGGATTTTTGTTTCAGGAGAATAAGCTTTGTGTGCCTAATTGTTCTTTGAGAGATTTGTTAGTGAGGGAATCCCGTGGTGGCGGATTGATGGGGCATTTTGGAATTGTTAAAACTTTAGCTGTTTTGCAGGAATACTTCTTTTGGCCACACATGAAAAGGGATGTTGAAAGGATATGTAGTAGATGTGTCACGTGTAGGCAAGCTAAATCGAGAGCACAACCCCATGGTTTATACACACCTTTGCCAATTCCTAGTGAGCCTTGGACTGATATTTCAATGGACTTTGTGTTAGGTTTACCTAGGACCAAACGTGGGAAGGATAGTGTGTTTGTGGTTGTAGATCGGTTTTCTAAGATGGCACATTTTATTCCCTATCATAAAACTGAAGATGCATCGCATGTTGCTGAATTGTTCTTTAGGGAGAGATTGTGAGAATACATGGCATGCCTAGGACAATTGTTTCAGATAGAGATGCTAAGTTCTTGAGCTACTTTTGGAAGACTTTGTGGAGTAAGTTAGGTACTAAGCTGTTGTTTTCTACGACTTGCCACCCACAAATTGATGGTCAAACTGAGGTAGTAAATAGGACTTTGTCCACCTTATTAAGAGCAATCATCAGTAAGAACATTAAATCATGAGAAGACTGTTTACCGCATGTTGAGTTTGCATATAACCGCTCTGTCCATTCTGCTACTAAGTATTCACCTTTTGAAAGTGTTTATGGTTTTAATCCTTTATCACCATTGGATTTATCACCACTACCTGTTTCTGAGCATGTTAATTTAGATGGCAAAAGGAAGGCTGACTTTGTTAAACAGATTCATGAGAAACCAAGACTCAACATTGAGCGAAGAACGGAACAATATGCAAAGCAAGCCAATAAGGGGCGACACAAGCTGATTTTTGAACCTGGAGACTGGGTGTGGTTGCACTTTAGAAAGGGGCATTTCCCAGAACAAAGAAAGTCAAAGTTGTTACCATGTGGAGATGGTCCATTTCAAGTCCTTGAAAGAATTAATGACAATGCTTACAAGTTGGATTTGCAAGGTGAGTATAATGTAAGTGCTACCTTCAATGTTTCTGATTTGAGTCCTTTTGATGCAGAGTCCGATTTGAGGACAAATCCTTTTCAAGAGGAGGGGAATGATGGAGACTTAGGGAGCTCAAATGCAAGGAAGGTGGTTGACCCAATACACGTTCCTGCTGGACCAGTCACAAGAGCCCGAGTTAAGAAATTCAAGGAAGCACTAAATGGGCTGATTCACGAAATATGGAATCAAGAAAATTTGTGAAAGCCCATTGACCCAGGCCCACGTCAACCACAATGGTGCGCCAATTTGATCCAAGTTCTAGAAGAATCCGGATGAGTCAAGCTTGAAATTAGCTCAAATTTTGCAAGATCAAGTCAATGGAAGAACTTTGGAAACTTTCCCATTTTGGCACACATGCGGATTATTTGCACTTTCCTTTAATTGTTGGGCATGTAAATGGCCGAAAATCAGCCATTAAGACTTTCCTTTCTTTTGGTTTTTATTTTAGGCATAGTAATTATGAATGAATTTGTCAACTTTTCTTTTTGGGCAACACTTTGTAATTTTGGCCTATAAATAGGCGTTTCAAAGATTAATGAAGAGATGAATGTTTATTTTCTGAGAGAAATAATTCTTTCTTTGGTTCTTTGACGAACTGCACGAACTCTTCGGATCAATCCGAGCGTTCAACCCCGACTTATCAATCAAGCTTTCCATCCTTCATTGTGGCGTCTACGATATACCAAGGTTCTTGCTTTGATATAAGTAACGGGTCGCGGTGACTTTCATCCAAATCTGAGTAGAAACGATCTTGGTGCCTTCTTATTGATAACGGGTTTCGTCAGTGTATTGGCGAGGTTCTTATCACTATGTGTCGAAAAGCTCCTACGATCAGTGAAGAGAAGTAACATTCAAGAAGAGCCTCAACCAACTGGTCTTCTTTTCTATTCTCTATCCACGATCGAAGTGAGTGTGGGCTCACACGTACAGCTCTTCCTGATGGACACTTAGGGAGCTCAAATGCATGGAAGGTGGTTGACCAAATACAAGTTCCTGTTGGACCAGTCACAAGAGCCCGAGCTAAGAAATTCAAGGAAGCACTAAATGGGCTGATTCACGAAATCTGGAAACAAGAAAATTTGTGCATGACCATTGACTTAGGCCCACGTCAACCACAACGGTGCGTCAATTTGATCCAAGTTCTAGAAGAATCCAGATGAGTCAAGCTTGAAATCAGCTCAAATTTTGCAAGATAAAGTCAATAGAAGAACTTTGGAAACTTTCCCATTTTGGCACACATGTGGATTATTTGCACTTTCCTTTAATTGTTGGGCGTGTAAATGGCTGAAAATCAGCCATGAAGACTTTCCTTTCTTTTTGTTTTTATTTTAGGCTTAGTAATTATGATTGAATTTGTCAACTTTTCGTTTTGGGCAACACTTTGTAATTTTGGCCTATAAATAGGCGTTTCAAAGATTAATGAAGAGATGAATGTTTATTTTCTGAGAGAAATAATTCTTTCTTTGGTTCTTTGACGAACTGCACGAACTCTTCGGATCAATCCGAGCGTTCAACCCCGACTTATCAATCAAGCTTTCCATCCTTCATTGTGGCGTCTACGATATACCAAGGTTCTTGCTTTGATATAAGTAACGGGTCGCGGTGACTTTCATCCAAATCTGAGTAGAAACGATCTTGGTGCCTTCTTATTGATAACGGGTTTCGTCAGTGTATTGGCGAGGTTCTTATCACTATGTGTCGAAAAGCTCCTACGATCAGTGAAGAGAAGTAACATTCAAGAAGAGCCTCAACCAACTGGTCTTCTTTTCTATTCTCTATCCACCATCGAAGTGAGTGTTGGCTCACACGTACAACTCTTCCTGATGGAGACTTAGGGAGCTCAAATGCATGGAAGGTGGTTGACCCAATACAAGTTCCTGTTGGACCAGTCACAAGAGCCCGAGCTAAGAAATTCAAGGAAGCACTAAATGGGCTGATTCACGAAATCTGGAAACAAGAAAATTTGTGCAAGCCCATTGACCCAGGCCCGCGTCAACCACAACGGTGCTCAATTTGATCCAACTTCTAGAAGAATCCGGATGACTCAAGCTTGAAATCAGCTCAAATTTTGCAAGATCAAGTCAATGGAAGAACTTTGGAAACTTTCCCATTTTGGCACACATGCGGATTATTTGCACTTTCCTTTAATTGTTGGGCGTGTAAATGGCTGAAAATCAGCCATGAAGACTTTCCTTTCTTTTTGTTTTTATTTTAGGCTTAGTAATTATGATTGAATTTGTCAACTTTTCGTTTTGGGCAACACTTTGTAATTTTGGCCTATAAATAGGCGTTTCAAAGGTTAATGAAGAGATGAATGTTTATTTTCTGAGAGAAATAATTCTTTCTTTGGTTCTTTGACGAACTGCACGTACTCTTCAGATCAATCTGAGTGTTCAACCCCAACTTATCAATCAAGCTTTCCATCCTTGATTGTGGCGTCCACGATATACCAAGGTTCTTGCTTCGATATAAGCAACAGGTCGCGGTGACTTCCATCCAAATCTGAGTAGAAACGATCTTGGTGCCATCTTATTGATAACAGGTTTCGTCAGTATATTGGCGAGGTTCTTATCACTATGTGTCGAAAAGCTCCTACAATCAGTAAAGAGAAGTAACATTCAAGAAAAGCCTCAACCAACTGGTCATCTTTTCTATTCTCTATCCACGATCGAAGTGAGTGTGGGCTCACACGTACAGCTCTTCCTGATGGAGACTTAGGGAGCTCAAATGCATGGAAGGTGGTTGACCCAATACAAGTTCCTGTTGGACCAGTCACAAGAGCCCGAGCTAAGAAATTCAAGGAAGCACTAAATGGGCTGATTCACGAAATCTGGAATCAAGAAAATTTGTGCATGACCATTGACTTAGGCCCACGTCAACCACAACGGTGCGTCAATTTGATCCAAGTTCTAGAAGAATCCAGATGAGTCAAGCTTGAAATCAGCTCAAATTTTGCAAGATAAAGTCAATAGAAGAACTTTGGAAACTTTCCCATTTTGGCACACATGTGGATTATTTGCACTTTCCTTTAATTGTTGGGCGTGTAAATGGCTGAAAATCAGCCATGAAGACTTTCCTTTCTTTTGGTTTTTATTTTAGGCTTAGTAATTATGATTGAATTTGTCAACTTTTCGTTTTGGGCAACACTTTGTAATTTTGGCCTATAAATAGGCGTTTCAAAGGTTAATGAAGAGATGAATGTTTATTTTCTGAGAGAAATAATTCTTTCTTCGGTTCTTTGACGAACTGCACGAACTCTTCAGATCAATCCGAGCTTTCAACCCCGACTTATCAATCAAGCTTTCCATCCTTGATTGTGGCGTCTACAATATACCAAGGTTCTTGCTTCGATATAAGCAACGGGTCGCGGTGACTTCCATCCAAATCTGAGCAGAAACGATCTTGGTGCCTTCTTATTGATAACGGGTTTCGTCAGTATATTGGCGAGGTTCTTATCACTATGTGTCGAAAAGCTCCTACAATCAGTAAAGAGAAGTAACATTCAAGAAGAGCCTCAACCAACTGGTCTTCTTTTCTATTCTCTATCCACGATCGAAGTGAGTGTGGGCTCACACGTACAACTCTTCCTGATGGAGACTTAGGGAGCTCAAATGCATGGAAGGTGGTTGACCCAATACAAGTTCCTGTTGGACCAGTCACAAGAGCCCGAGCTAAGAAATTCAAGGAAGCACTAAATGGGCTGATTCACGAAATCTGGAATCAAGAAAATTTGTGCATGACCATAGGCCAAAGTCAACCACAACGGTGCGTCAGTTTGATCCAACTTCTAGAAGAATCTGGATGAGTCAAGCTTGAAATCAGCTCAAATTTTGCAAGATCAAGTCAATGGAAGAACTTTGGAAACTTTCCCATTTTGGCACACATGTGGATTATTTGCACTTTCCTTTAATTGTTGGGCGTGTAAATGGCTGAAAATCAGCCATTAAGACTTTCCTTTCTTTTGGTTTTTATTTTAGGCTTAGTAATTGTGATTGAATTTGTCAACTTTTCTTTTTGGGCAACACTTTGTAATTTTGGCCTATAAATAGGCGTTTCAAAGGTTAATGAAGAGATGAATGTTTATTTTCTGAGAGAAATAATTCTTTCTTTGGTTCTTTGACGAACTGCACGAACTCTTCGGATCAATCCGAGCATTCAACCCCGACTGATCAATCAAGCTTTCCATCCTTGATTGTGGAGTCTACAATATACCAAGGTTCTTGCTTCGATATAAGCAACGGGTCGCGGTGACTTCCATCCAAATCTGAGTAGAAACGATCTTGGTGCCATCTTATTGATAACGGGTTTCGTCAGTATATTGGCGAGGTTCTTATCACTATGAGTCGAAAAGCTCCTACAATCAGTGAAGAGAAGTAACATTCCAGAAGAGCCTTAACCAACTGGTCTTCTTTTCTATTCTCTATCCACGATCGAAGTGAGTGCGGGCTCACACGTACAGCTCTTCCTGATGGAGACTTAGGGAGCTCAAATGCATGGAAGGTGGTTGACCCAATACAAGTTCCTGTTGGACCAGTCACAAGAGCCCGAGCTAAGAAATTCAAGGAAGCACTAAATGGGCTGATTCACGAAATCTGGAATCAAAAAAATTTGTTCAAGCCCATTAACCCCGGCCCACGTCAACCACAACGGTGCGTCAATTTGATCCAAGTTCTAGAAGAATCCGGATGAGTCAAGCTTGAAATCAGCTCAAATTTTGCAAGAACAAGTCAATGGCAAACTTTGGAAACTTTCCCATTTTGGCACACATGCGGATTATTTGCACTTTCCTTTAATTGTTGGGCGTGTAAATGGCTGAAAATCAGCCATGAAGACTTTCCTTTCTTTTGGTTTTTATTTTAGGCTTAGTAATTATGATTGAATTTTTTCAGCATTTCTTTTTGGGCAACACTTTGTAATTTTGGCCTATAAATAGGCGTTTCAAAGGTTAATGAAGAGATGAATGTTAATTTTTTGAGAGAAATAATTCTTTCTTTGGTTCTTTGCCGGACTGCACAAACTCTTCGGATCAATCCGAGCGTTCAACCCCGACTTATCAATCAAGTTTTCCATCCTTGATTGTGGCGTCTACGATATACCAAGGTTCTTGCTTTGACATAAGCAACGGATCGCGGTGACTTCCATCCAAATCTAAGTATAAACGACCTTGGTGCCTTCTTATTGATAACGGGTTTCGTCAGTATATTGGTGAGGTTCTTATCACTATGTGTCAAAAAGCTCCTACAATCAGTGAAGAGAAGTAACATTCAAGAAGAGCCTCAACCAACTGGTCTTCTTTTCTATTCTGTATCCACGACGAAGTGAGTGTGGGCTCACACGTACAGCTCTTCCTGATGGAGACTTAGGGAGCTCAAATGCATGGAAGATGGTTGACCCAATACAAGTTCCTGTTGGACCAGTCACAAGAGCCCGAGCTAAGAAATTCAAGGAAGCACTAAATGGGCGGATTCACGAAATCTGGAATCAAGAAAATTTGTGCAAGCCCATGGGCCCACGTCAACCACAACGGTGCGTCAATTTGATCCAAGTTCTAGAAGAATCCGGATGAGTCAAGCTTGAAATCAGCTCAAATTTTGCAAGATGAAGTCAATAGAAGAACTTTGGAAACTTTCCCATTTTGGCACACATGCGGATTATTTGCACTTTCCTTTAATTGTAGGGCATTTTAATGGCTGAAAATCAGCCATTAAGACTTTCCATTCTTTTGGTTTTTATTTTAGGCTTAGTAATTGTGATTGAATTTGTCAACTTTTCTTTTTGGGCAACACTTTGTAATTTTGGCCTATAAAAAGGCGTTTCAAAGGTTAATGAAGAGATGAATGTTTATTTTCTGAGAGAAATAATTCTTTCTTCGGTTCTTTGACGAACTGCACGAACTCTTCAGATCAATCCGAGCTTTCAACCCCGACTTATCAATCAAGCTTTCCATCCTTGATTGTGGCGTCTACGATATACCAAGGTTCTTGCTTTGACATAAGCAATGGATCGCGGTGACTTCCATCCAAATCTAAGTAGAAACGACCTTGGTTCCTTCTTATTGATAACGGGTTTCGTCAGTATATTGGTGAGGTTCTTATCACTATGTGTCGAAAAGCTCCTACAATTAGTGAAGAGAAGTAACATTCAAGAAGAGCCTCAACCAACTGGTCTTCTTTTCTATTCTCTATCCACGATCAGAGTGAGTGTGGGCTCACACGTACAGCTCTTCCTGATGGAGACTTAGGGAGCTCAAATGCATGAAGGTGGTTGACCCAATACAAGTTCCTGTTGGACCAATCACAAGAGCCGGAGCTAAGAAATTCAAGGAAGCACTAAATGGGCTGATTCACAAAATCTGGAATCAAGAAAATTTGTGCAACCCCATTGACCCAGGCCCCACGTCAACCACAACGGTGCGTCAATTTGATCCAAGTTCTAGAAGAATCCGGATGAGTCAAGCTTGAAATCAGCTCAAATTTTGCAAGATCAAGTCAATAGAAGAACTTTGGAAACTTTCCCATTTTGGCACACATGTGGATTATTTGCACTTTCCTTTAATTGTAGGGCGTGTAAATGGCTGAAAATCAGCCATTACGACTTTGCTTTCTTTTTGGTTTTTATTTTAGGCTTAGTACTTGTGATTGAATTTGTCAACTTTTCTTTTTGGGCAACACTTTGTAATTTTGGCCTATAAATAGGCGTTTCAAAGGTTAATGAAGAGATAAATGTTTATTTTCTGAGAGAAATAATTCTTTCTTTGGTCCTTCGACGAACTGCACAAACTCTTCGGATCAATCCGAACGTTCAACCCCGACTTATCAATCAAGCTTTCCATCCTTGATTGTGGCGTCTACGATATACCAAGGTTCTTGCTTTGACATAAGCAATGGATCGCGGTGACTTCCATCCAAATCTAAGTAGAAACGACCTTGGTTCCTTCTTATTGATAACGGGTTTCGTCAGTATATTGGTGAGGTTCTTATCACTATGTGTCGAAAAGCTCCTACAATTAGTGAAGAGAAGTAACATTCAAGAAGAGCCTCAACCAACTGGTCTTCTTTTCTATTCTCTATCCACGATCAGAGTGAGTGTGGGCTCACACGTACAGCTCTTCCTGATGGAGACTTAGGGAGCTCAAATGCATGAAGGTGGTTGACCCAATACAAGTTCCTGTTGGACCAATCACAAGAGCCGGAGCTAAGAAATTCAAGGAAGCACTAAATGGGCTGATTCACAAAATCTGGAATCAAGAAAATTTGTGCAAGCCCATTGACCCAGGCCCACGTCAACCACAACGGTGCGTCAATTTGATCCAAGTTCTAGAAGAATCCGGATGAGTCAAGCTTGAAATCAGCTCAAATTTTGCAAGATCAAGTCAATAGAAGAACTTTGGAAACTTTCCCATTTTGGCACACATGTGGATTATTTGCACTTTCCTTTAATTGTAGGGCGTGTAAATGGCTGAAAATCAGCCATTACGACTTTGCTTTCTTTTGGTTTTTATTTTAGGCTTAGTACTTGTGATTGAATTTGTCAACTTTTCTTTTTGGGCAACACTTTGTAATTTTGGCCTATAAATAGGCGTTTCAAAGGTTAATGAAGAGATGAATGTTTATTTTCTGAGAGAAATAGTTCTTTCTTTGGTTCTTTGACGAACTGCACGAACTCTTCGGATCAATCCGAGCGTTCAACCCCAACTTATCGATCAAGCTTTCCATCCTTGATTGTGGCATCTACAATATACCAAGGTTCTTGGTTCGATATAAGCAACGGGTCGCTGTGACTTCCATCCAAATCTAAGTGGAAACGATCTTGGTGCCTTCTTATTAATAATGGGTTTCGTCAGTATATTGGCGAGGTTCTTATCACTATGTGTCGAAAAGCTCCTACAATCAATGAAGAGAAGTAACATTCAAGAAGAGCCTCAACCAACTGGTCTTCTTTTCTATTCTCTACCCACGATCGAAGTGAGTGTGGGCTCACACGTACAGCTCTTCCCGATGGAGACTTAGGGAGCTTAAATGCATGGAAGGTGGTTGACCCAATACAAGTTCCTGTTGGACCAGTCACAAGAGCCCGAGCTAAGAAATTCATGGAAGCACTAAATGTGCTGATTCACGAAATCTGGAATCAAGAAAATTTGTGCAAGCCCATTGACCCAGGCCCACGTCAACCACAACGGTGCGTCAATTTGATCCAAGTTCTAGAAGAATCCGGATGAGTCAAGCTTGAAATCAGCTCAAATTTTGCAAGATCACGTCAATGGAAGAACTTTGGAAACTTTCCCATTTTGGCACACATGCGGATTATTTGCACTTTCCCTTAATTGTAGGGCATGTAAATGGCTGAAAATCAGCCATTAAGACTTTCCATTCTTTTGGTTTTTATTTTAGGCTTAGTAATTATGATTGAATTTGTCAACTTTTCTTTTTGGGCAACACTTTGTAATTTTGGCCTATAAATAGGCGTTTCAAAGGTTAATGAAGAGATAAATGTTTATTTTCTGAGAGAAATAATTCTTTCTTTGGTCCTTCGACGAACTGCACAAACTCTTCGGATCAATCCGAACGTTCAACCCCGACTTATCAATCAAGCTTTCCATCCTTGATTGTGGCGTCTACGATATACCAAGGTTCTTGCTTTGACACAAGCAACGTGTTGCGGTGACTTCCATCCAAATCTAAGTAGAAACGACCTTGGTGCCTTCTTATTGATAACGGGTTTCATCAGTATATTGGCGAGGTTCTTATCACTGTGTCGAAAAGCTCCTACAATCAGTGAAGAGAAGTAACATTGAAGAAGAGCCTCAACCAACTGGTCTTCTTTTCTATTCTCTATCCACGATCGAAGTGAGTGTGGGCTCACACGAACAGCTCTTCCTGATGGAGACTTAGGGAGCTCAAATGCATGGAAGGTGGTTGACCCAATACAAGTTCCTGTTGGACCAGTCACAAGAGCCCGAGCCAAGAAATTCAAGGAAGCACTAAATGGGCTGATTTACGAAATCTGGAATCAAGAAAAGTTGTGCAAGCCCATTGACCCAGGCCCACGTCAACCACAACGGTGCGTCAATTTGATCCAAGTTCTAGAAGAATCTGGATGAGTCAAGCTTGAAATCAGCTCAAATTTTGCAAGATCAAGTCAATGGAAGAACTTTGGAAACTTTCCCATTTTGGCACACCTGCGGATTTTTTGCACTTTCCTTTAATTGTTGGGCGTGTAAATGGCTACAAATCAGCCATTAAGACTTTCCTTTCTTTTGGTTTTTAATTTAGTCTTAGTATAATTATGATTGATTTTGTCAACTTTTCTTTTTGGGCAACACTTTGTAAGTTTGGCCTATAAATAGGCGTTTCAAAGGCTAATGAAGAGATGAATGTTGATTTTCTAAGAGAAATATTTCTTTCTTTGGTTCTTTGACGAACTGCATGAACTCTTCGGATCAATCCGAGCGTTCAACCCCGACTTATCAATCAAGCTTTCCATCCTTGATTGTGGCGTCCACTATATACCAAGGTTCTTGCTTCGATTTAAGCAACGGGTCACGGTTACTTCCATCCAAATCTGAGTAGAAACGATATTGGTGCCATCTTATTGATAACGGGTTTCGTCAGTATATTGGCGAGGTTCTTATCACTATGTGTCGAAAAAGCTCCTACAATCAGTGAAGAGAAGTAATATTCAAGAAGAGCCTCAACCAACTGGTCTTCTTTTCTATTCTCTATCCACGATCGAAGTGAGTGTGGGCTCACACGTACAGCTCTTCCTGATGGAGACTTAGGGAGCTCAAATGCATGGAAGGTGGTTGACACAATACAAGTTCCTGTTGGACCAGTCACAAGAGCCCGAGCTAAGAAATTCAATGAAGCACTAAATGGGCTGATTCACGAAATCTGGAATCAAGAAAATTGGTGCAAGCCCATTGACCCAGGCCCACGTCAACCACAATGGTGCGTCAATTTGATCCAAGTTCTAGAAGAATCCGGATGAGTCAAGCTTGAAATCAGCTCAAATTTTGCAAGATCAAGTCAATAGAAGAACTTTGGAAACTTTCCCATTTTGGCACACATGTGGATTATTTGCACTTTCCTTTAATTGTAGGGCGTGTAAATGGCTGAAAATCAGCCATTACGACTTTGCTTTCTTTTGGTTTTTATTTTAGGCTTAGTACTTGTGATTGAATTTGTCAACTTTTCTTTTTGGGCAACACTTTGTAATTTTGGCCTATAAATAGGCGTTTCAAAGGTTAATGAAGAGATGAATGTTTATTTTCTGAGAGAAATAGTTCTTTCTTTGGTTCTTTGACGAACTGCACGAACTCTTCGGATCAATCCGAGCGTTCAACCCCAACTTATCAATCAAGCTTTCCATCCTTGATTGTGGCATCTACAATATACCAAGGTTCTTGGTTCGATATAAGCAACGGGTCGCGGTGACTTCCATCCAAATCTGAGTAGAAACGATCTTGGTGCCTTCTTATTAATAATGGGTTTCGTCAGTATATTGGCGAGGTTCTTATCACTATGTGTCGAAAAGCTCCTACAATCAATGAAGAGAAGTAACATTCAAGAAGAGCCTCAACCAACTGGTCTTCTTTTCTATTCTCTACCCACGATCGAAGTGAGTGTGGGCTCACACGTACAGCTCTTCCCGATGGAGACTTAGGGAGCTTAAATGCATGGAAGGTGGTTGACCCAATACAAGTTCCTGTTGGACCAGTCACAAGAGCCCGAGCTAAGAAATTCAAGGAAGCACTAAATGTGCTGATTCACGAAATCTGGAATCAAGAAAATTTGTGCAAGCCCATTGACCCAGGCCCACGTCAACCACAACGGTGCGTCAATTTGATCCAAGTTCTAGAAGAATCCAAATGAGTCAAGCTTGAAATCTGCTCAAATTTTGCAAGATCAAGTCAATGGAAGAACTTTGGAAACTTTCCCATTTTGGCACACATGCGGATTATTTGCACTTTCCCTTAATTGTAGGGCATGTAAATGGCTGAAAATCAGCCATTAAGACTTTCCATTCTTTTGGTTTTTATTTTAGGCTTAGTAATTATGATTGAATTTGTCAACTTTTCTTTTTGGGCAACACTTTGTAATTTTGGCCTATAAATAGGCGTTTCAAAGGTTAATGAAGAGATAAATGTTTATTTTCTGAGAGAAATAATTCTTTCTTTGGTCCTTCGACGAACTGCACAAACTCTTCGGATCAATCCGAACGTTTAACCCCGACTTATCAATCAAGCTTTCCATCCTTGATTGTGGCGTCTACGATATACCAAGGTTCTTGCTTTGACACAAGCAACGTGTTGCGGTGACTTCCATCCAAATCTAAGTAGAAACGACCTTGGTGCCTTCTTATTGATAACGGGTTTCATCAGTATATTGGCGAGGTTCTTATCACTGTGTCGAAAAGCTCCTACAATCAGTGAAGAGAAGTAACATTGAAGAAGAGCCTCAACCAACTGGTCTTCTTTTCTATTCTCTATCCACGATCGAAGTGAGTGTGGGCTCACACGTACAGCTCTTCCTGATGGAGACTTAGGGAGCTCAAATGCATGGAAGGTGGTTGACACAATACAAGTTCCTGTTGGACCAGTCACAAGAGCCCGAGCTAAGAAATTCAAGGATGCACTAAATGGACTGATTCACGAAATCTGGAATCAAGAAAATTTGTGCAAGCCCGTTGACCCAGGCCCACGTCAACCACAACGGTGCGTCAATTTGATCCTTGTTCTAGAAGAATCCGGATGAGTCAAGCTTGAAATCAGCTCAAATTTTGCAAGATCAAGTCAATAGAAGAACTTTGGAAACTTTCCCATTTTGGCACACATGCGGATTATTTGCACTTTCCTTTAATTGTTGGGCGTGTAAATGGCTGAAAATCAGCCATTAAGGCTTTCCTTTCTGTTGGTTTTTATTTTAGGCTTAGTAATTATGATTGAATTTGTCAACTTTTCTTTTTGGGCAACACTTTGTAATTTTGGCCCATAAATAGGCGTTTCAAAGGTTAATGAAGAGATGAATGTTTATTTTCTGAGAGAAATAATTCTTTCTTTGGTTCTTTGACGAACTGCACGAACTCTTCGGATCAATCTGAGCGTTCAACCCCTACTTATCAATCAAGCTTTCCATCCTTGATTGTGGCGTCTACGATAAACCAAGGTTCTTGCTTCGATATAAGCAACGGTTCGCGGTGACTTCCATCCAAATATGAGTAGAAATGATCTTGGTGCCTACTTATTGATAACAGGTTTTGTCAGTATATTGGCGAGGTTCTTCTTACTATGTGTCGAAAAGCTCCTACAATCAATCAAGAGAAGTAACATTCAAGAAGAGCCTCAACCAACTGGTCTTCTTTTCTATTCTCTATCCAGGATCGAAGTGAGTGTGGGCTCACACGTACAGCTCTTCCTGATGTAGACTTAGGGAGCTCAAATGCATGGAAGGTGGTTGACCCAATACAAGTTCCTGTTGGACCAGTCACAAGAGCCCGAGCTAAGAAATTCAAGGATGCACTAAATGGACTGATTCACGAAATCTGGAATCAAGAAAATTTGTGCAAGCCCGTTGACCCAGGCCCACGTCAACCACAACGGTGCGTCAATTTGATCCTTGTTCTAGAAGAATCCGGATGAGTCAAGCTTGAAATCAGCTCCAATTTTGCAAGATCAAGTCAATGGAAGAACTTTGGAAGCTTTCCCATTTTGGCACACATGCGGATTATTTGCACTTTCCTTTAATTGTTGGGCGTGTAAATGGCTGAAAATCAGCCATTAAGGTTTTCCTTTCTGTTGGTTTTTATTTTAGGCTTAGTAATTATGATTGAATTTGTCAACTTTTCTTTTTGGGCAACACTTTGTAATTTTGGCCCATAAATAGGCGTTTCAAAGGTTAATGAAGAGATGAATGTTTATTTTCTGAGAGAAATAATTCTTTCTTTGGTTCTTTGACGAACTGCACGAACTCTTCGGATCAATCCGAGCGTTCAACCCCAACTTATCAATCAAGCTTTCCATCCTTGATTGTGGAGTCTACAATATACCAAGGTTCTTGGTTCGATATAAGCAACGGGTCGCGGTGACTTCCATCCAAATCTGAGTAGAAACGATCTTGGTGCCTTCTTATTAATAATGGGTTTCGTCAGTAGATTGGCGAGGTTCTTATCACTATGTGTCGAAAAGCTCCTACAATCAATGAAGAGAAGTAACATTCAAGAAGAGCCTCAACCAACTGGTCTTCTTTTCTATTCTCTATCCAGGATCGAAGTGAGTGTGGGCTCACACGTACAGCTCTTCCTGATGTAGACTTAGGGAGCTCAAATGCATGGAAGGTGGTTGACCCAATACAAGTTCCTGTTGGACCAGTCACAAGAGCCCGAGCTAAGAAATTCAATGAAGCACTAAATGGGCTGATTCACGAAATCTGGAATCAAGAAAATTGGTGCAAGCCCATTGACCCAGGCCCACGTCAACCACAATGGTGCGTCAATTTGATCCAAGTTCTAGAAGAATCCGGATGAGTCAAGCTTGAAATCAGCTCAAATTTTGCAAGATCAAGTCAATGGAAGAACTTTGGAAACTTTCCCATTTTGGCACACCTGCGGATTTTTTGCACTTTCCTTTAATTGTTGGGCGTGTAAATGGCTACAAATCAGCCATTAAGACTTTCCTTTCTTTTGGTTTTTAATTTAGTCTTAGTATAATTATGATTGATTTTGTCAACTTTTCTTTTTGGGCAACACTTTGTAAGTTTGGCCTATAAATAGGCGTTTCAAAGGCTAATGAAGAGATGAATGTTGATTTTCTGAGAGAAATATTTCTTTCTTTGGTTCTTTGACGAACTGCCTGAACTCTTCGGATCAATCTGAGCGTTCAACCCCGACTTATCAATCAAGCTTTCCATCCTTGATTGTGGCGTCTACTATATACCAAGGTTCTTGCTTCGATTTAAGCAACGGGTCGCGGTTACTTCCATCCAAATCTGAGTAGAAACGATATTGGTGCCATCTTATTGATAACGGGTTTCGTCAGTATATTGGCGAGGTTCTTATCACTATGTGTCGAAAAAGCTCCTACAATCAGTGAAGAGAAGTAATATTCAAGAAGAGCCTCAACCAACTGGTCTTCTTTTCTATTCTCTATCCACGATCGAAGTGAGTGTGGGCTCACACGTACAGCTCTTCCTGATGGAGACTTAGGGAGCTCAAATGCATGGAAGGTGGTTGACCCAATACAAGTTCCTGTTGGACCAGTCACAAGAGCCCGAGCTAAGAAATTCAATGAAGCACTAAATGGGCTGATTCACGAAATCTGGAATCAAGAAAATTGGTGCAAGCCCATTGACCCAGGCCCACGTCAACCACAATGGTGCGTCAATTTGATCCAAGTTCTAGAAGAATCCGGATGAGTCAAGCTTGAAATCAGCTCAAATTTTGCAAGATCAAGTCAATAGAAGAACTTTGGAAACTTTCCCATTTTGGCACACATGCGGATTATTTGCACTTTCCTTTAATTGTTGGGCGTGTAAATGGCTGAAAATCAGCCATTAAGGCTTTCCTTTCTGTTGGTTTTTATTTTAGGCTTAGTAATTATGATTGAATTTGTCAACTTTTCTTTTTGGGCAACACTTTGTAATTTTGGCCCATAAATAGGCGTTTCAAAGGTTAATGAAGAGATGAATGTTTATTTTCTGAGAGAAATAATTCTTTCTTTGGTTCTTTGACGAACTGCACGAACTCTTCGGATCAATCTGAGCATTCAACCCCTACTTATCAATCAAGCTTTCCATCCTTGATTGTGGCGTCTACGATAAACCAAGGTTCTTGCTTCGATATAAGCAACGGTTCGCGGTGACTTCCATCCAAATCTGAGTAGAAATGATCTTGGTGCCTACTTATTGATAACAGGTTTTGTCAGTATATTGGCGAGGTTCTTCTTACTATGTGTCGAAAAGCTCCTACAATCAATCAAGAGAAGTAACATTCAAGAAGAGCCTCAACCAACTGGTCTTCTTTTCTATTCTCTATCCAGGATCGAAGTGAGTGTGGGCTCACACGTACAGCTCTTCCTGATGTAGACTTAGGGAGCTCAAATGCATGGAAGGTGGTTGACCCAATACAAGTTCCTGTTGGACCAGTCACAAGAGCCCGAGCTAAGAAATTCAAGGATGCACTAAATGGACTGATTCACGAAATCTGGAATCAAGAAAATTTGTGCAAGCCCGTTGACCCAGGCCCACGTCAACCACAACGGTGCGTCAATTTGATCCTTGTTCTAGAAGAATCCGGATGAGTCAAGCTTGAAATCAGCTCCAATTTTGCAAGATCAAGTCAATGGAAGAACTTTGGAAGCTTTCCCATTTTGGCACACATGCGGATTATTTGCACTTTCCTTTAATTGTTGGGCGTGTAAATGGCTGAAAATTAGCCATTAAGACTTTCCTTTCTTTTGGTTTTTATTTTTGGCTTAGTAATTATGATTGAATTTGTCAACTTTTCTTTTTGGGCAACACTTTGTAATTTTGGCCTATAAATAGGCGTTTCAAAGGTTAATGAAGAGATGAATGTTTATTTTCTGAGAGAAATAATTCTTTCTTTGGTTCTTTGACGAACTGCACAAACTCTTCGGATCAATCCGAGCGTTCAACCCCGACTTATCAATCAAGCTTTCCATCCTTGATTGTGGCATCTACGATATACCAAGGTTCTTGCTTCGATATAAGCAACGGGTCATGGTGACTTCCATCCAAATCTGAGTAGAAACGATCTTGGTGCCTTCTTATTGATAATGGGTTTCGTCAGTATATTGGCGAGGTTCTTATCATTTGGTATCAGAGCCTCGGTTCTAGCCTCAGGTTTGTCTATCCTTCTTTGTTTCTGAATTCTAATTTATAACTTAGGTTCTATTTTATTTAAAAAAAAAAATAGTCGAATTTAGTGTCTTAAAAAAAAAAGATCCGAAAAAGAAAAGAAAAAAATGGGGAAAAGAAAAGAAAAGAAAAATCAAGAGAATTCAAAAAAAAAAAAAATTGAGTCTGGAGACCTTCCTTAAAATTTTTTATTTCCTTTCCATTGTTTGCGTGTCCAGGTGTCCGAATTTGACCTCACCTTATAGTGCAAAAAAATTTGCTTCATTCTGAACTGCGTATCAAAATGTGTTGCTAAATTTGTTGCCGAATAGATTTTATTGTTGTTTGTGTAATTCCAGAAGAACTGAAAGAGAGAATAAGTGAGTTAAAAAAAAAAAAAAAAAGGCAAGAGTGGTGAGAACATTCGAGGATAAAAGCCAATTATTCGAGTGAAACACGAGTGAACTGAGTGACCAAGTGATAGAGCGAAACATGTGAGGGAGAGAAGTAAGGTTCTAGAAGAATCCGGATGAGTCAAGCTTGAAATCAGCTTAAATTTTGCAAGATCAAGTCAATGGAAGAATTTTAGAAACTTTCCCATTTTTGGCACACATGTGGCTGATCATTTGTGCAAATTGTTGACGAGGCTTAATTGCACTTGTCTTTAATTGTTGGGTGTGTAAATGGCTGAAAATCAGCCATTAAGACTTTCCTTTCTTTTGGTTTTTATTTTAGGCTTAGTAGTTGTGTTTGAATTTGTCAACTTTTCTTTTTGGGCAACACTTTGTAATTTTGGCCTGTAAATAGGCGTTTCCAAGGTTAATGAATTATTGATGAATGTTTATTTTCTAAGAGAGATAATTCTTTCTTTGGTTCTTTGATGAACTGTATGAACTCTTCGGATCAATCCGGGCGTTCAACCCCGACTTATCAATCAAGCTTTCAATCCTTGATTGTGGCGTCTTCGATATACCAAGGTTCTTGCTTTGATATAAACAACAGGTCGCGGTGACTTCCATCCAAATCTGAGTAGAAACGGTCTTGGTTCCTTTCTATTGATAACGGGTTTCGTCAGTATATTGGCGAGGTTCTTGTTATTTGGTATCAGAGCGAGGTTCTAGCATTTGGTTTGTCTATCCTTAATTGTTTCTGAATTCTGATTTATTACTTAGGTTCTATTCCGTTCAAAAAATATATATATATTTTGAGTTTGTTAAATTCATAGGGTTCTTGCATTCTCGTTTGTGTTTCTTGAACTTTCTTTGGTTTGTTGACAAGGTCATATCCGAAATTCTATTCTAGGTTGTTTTGTGAATTCTTGTTTGGGAAAGAACTTAGTGTTGGCCGAAATTTCACCTAGGGCTGCTAGGGTTATTTTTTTTTTGGTTTCGGGTAACTAGTGTCTTGGGCTTCAAGTTTAGGTTGTAGCTTCCTGTTTTGTGTTTCTTGGTCTATTATAGTCCTTGTTCTTGCCGAATTTCACAACAAGAAAAAAGAAAAAAAAAAAGAAAAGAAAAGAAAAGAAAAGAAAAAAAAACCAAGAGGATCCGGAAAAAAAAAAAGAAAAAAAAGAAAAAAAAGTGTTGCTTCAAATTTGACCTCACCTCGCAGTGCGAAAATGTGCTTCATTCTGAACTGCGTATCAAAATGTGTTGCTGAATTTGTTACCGGATAGATTTGATTATTGTTTGCGTAATTCCAAAAGAACCGAAAGAGAGAATAAACGATTGAGGAAAAAAAAGGGCAAGAGTGGTGAGAACATTCGAGGGTAAAAGCCAATTATTTGAGTGAAACACGAGTGAACTGAGTGACCAAGTGATAGAGTGAAACACATGAGGGAGAGAAGCGAGGTCCTTTATTATCTAACGTTGTTTTGCAGGTTTAAAAAAAAATGAATCCGAATCAGGAAAGAGAAGCCAAAGATGACCTTCCACAACAAAAGGTTCCAAATCTTCAGTTGCAAGCATTAATGAGGCAAATGGAACGGTTGTTGATGCGAGCGCTAGAACCCATTCAGGAGAGATTAGATGAGGTCGATGCCAGAACACGTAATAGGCTGCCACAAAACATACAAAATAGGCGGAGGGGTGGATGTGATCTTTCAGAGGAAGATGAATTAGAAGAGTTGGAGGAACCACCGATAAATAGGGGCAGATTTAGGCATGGAAATGGGAATAGAGAAGCTAGGGACCAGGAAGACAATAATATGGGAGGTATTAAAATAAAGATACCGCCATTCCAAAGGAAAAATGACCCCAGAGCTTACTTAGAGTGGGAGAAGAAAGTGGAGCTAGTGTTTGATTGCCATAACTACTCAGAGTTAAAGAAAGTTAAGCTTGCTGCAATTGAGTTCTCTGATTAAGCGGTTGTATGGTGGGATCAACTGGTAATGAATAGGCGACGGAACCGAGAACACCCGATTGAGACATGGGAGGAGATGAAAACGATAATGAGAAAGCGATTTTTGCCCAGCCATTACTACCGGGAATTGTACAAAAAGTTGCAAGGACTGAGACAAGGAAACAGGAGTGTGGAGGAATATTATCAAGAATTGGAAATAGCCATGATACGAGCCAATGTTGAAGAAGATCGATAAGCAACCATGGCAAGATTTTTGCAAGGGCTAAATCCAGATATTCAAGATAGGGTGGAGATGCAACACTATGTAGAATTAGAAGACATGTTGCACATGGCCATCATAGTAGAGCGACAGCTTAAGAGGAGGGGTAGCTCACGTGCGAATGTTAGTTCGACACCTTCTTCATGGAAGCCGAATTATGGGAAGAGAGAAGAGAAATCGGTCACTAGGCCTATGTTCGAACCAAAACCAGCCATGGCTAGCCCTTCAAACCAAGGTAAACATGATTCATCCACTTCTTGAAATTGTGATATTAAATGTTTCAAATGCCAAGGTAGGGGTCACATCTCAAGCCAATGTCTGAACAAAAGGGCGATGGTGTTATAGGATGACAAAGATGTTGTTAGGGACGACGAATTGGACGAGGACTCCATGCCACCATTGGAGGACATGGATGAGGAGGAGTATGCTGCCCAAGGTGAATTGTTGGTCACTCGACGAGCCCTTAGTGTGCAAGCCAAAGAGGAAGAAGAAGAGCAACATGAGAAAATTTTTCATACTAGGTGCCACGTGCGGAATAATGTATGTAGTGTGATAATAGATGGAGGGAGTTGTACGAACGTTGCTAGCACTTGACGAGCCCTTAGTGTGCAACCCATGGTTTATACACACCTTTGCCAATTCCTAGTGAGCCTTGGACTGATATTTCAATGGACTTTGTGTTAGGTTTACCTAGGACCAAACATGGGAAGGATAGTGTGTTTGTGGTTGTAGATCGATTTTCTAAGATAACACATTTTATTCCTTGTCATAAAACAGATGATGCATCACATGTTGCTGAATTGTTCTTTAGGGAGATTGTGAGAATACATGGCATGCCTAGGATAATTGTTTCAGATAGAGATGCTAAATTCTTGAGCTACTTTTGGAAGACTTTGTGGAGTAAGTTAGGTACTAAGTTGTTGTTTTCCACTACTTGCCACCCACAAACTGATGGTCAAACTGAGGTAGTAAATAGGACTTTGTCAACCTTATTAAGAGCAATCATTAGTAAGAACATTAAATCATGGGAAGACTGTTTACCACACGTTGAGTTTGGATATAATCGCTCTGTCCATTCTGCTACTAAGTATTCACCTTTTGAAATTGTTTATGGTTTTATTCCTTTATCACCACTACCTGTTTCTGAGCGTGTTAATTTAGATGGCAAAAGGAAGGCTGACTTTGTTAAACAGATTCATGAAAAAGCAAGACTCAACATTGAGTGAAGAATGGAACAATATGTAAAGCAAGCCAACAAGAGACGACACAAGCTGATTTTTGAACCCAGAGACTGGGTGTGGTTGCACTTCAGAAAGGAGTGTTTTTTGGAACAAAAAAAGTCAAAGTTGTTACCGTAGGGAGATGGTCCATTTCAAGTCCTTGAACGAATTAATGACAATGCTTGCAAGTTGGATTTGCAAGGTAAGTATAATGTAAGTGTTGCCTTCAATGTTT
Source organism: Artocarpus heterophyllus (assembly GCA_025403435.1). Taxonomy (NCBI): domain Eukaryota; kingdom Viridiplantae; phylum Streptophyta; class Magnoliopsida; order Rosales; family Moraceae; genus Artocarpus; species Artocarpus heterophyllus. The sequence goes on from CM046350.1 coordinate 31,287,287, forward strand.
CTGATTTGAGTCCTTTTGATGCAGAGTCTGATTTGAGGACAAATCCTTGTCAAGAAGAGGGGAATGATGGAAACTTAGGGAGCTCAAATGCATGGAAGATGGTTGACCAATACAAGTTCCTCTTGGACCAGTAACAAGAGCCCTAGCTAAGAAATTCAAGGAAGCACTAAATGGGTTGATTCATGAAATCTGGAATCAAGAAAATTTGTGCAAGCCCATTGACCCAGGCCCATGTCAACCACAAAGGTGCATCAATTTGATCCAAGTTCTAGAAGAATCCGGATGAGTCAAGCTTGAAATCAGCTCAAATTTTGCAAGATCAAGTCAATGGAAGAATTTCAGAAACTTTCCCATTTTTGGCACACATGCGGCTGATCATTTGTGCAAATTGTTGACGAGGATTAATTGCACTTTCCTTTAATTGTTGGGTGTGTAAATGGCTGAAAATCGGCCATTAAAACTTTCCTTTCTTTTGGTTTTTATTTTAGGCTTAGTAGTTGTGTTTGAATTTGTCAACTTTTCTTTTTGGGCAACACTTTGTAATTTTGGGCTATAAATAGGTGTTTCCAAGGTTAATGAATTATTGATGAATGTTTATTTTCTGAGAGAGATAATTATTTCTTTGGTTCTTTGACGAACTGCATGAACTATTCGGATGAATCCGTGCATTCAACCCCGACTTATCAATCAAGCTTTCCATCCTTGATTATGGCATCTTCGATATACCAAGGTTCTTGCTTCGATAAAAGCAACAGGTCGCGGTGACTTCCATCCAAATCTAAGTAGAAACAGTCTTGGTGCCTTTCTATTGATAACAGGTTTCGTCAGTATATTGGTGAGGTTTTTATCACTTCCATTAGGTGATTCTCCTTCCAACTAATCGAGAGAACGCAAATCTAGTGTTCGTGATTTGTGAAGAAAAAGCTCTCAGGGAGTTTTTCAGATTCTCACCAATAGAGTATCACTCTTAACCTCTCAATTAATCTAAGTAATTCTTAAGACTTACTCACTACTTATAGAGGTTGGTCCTAGGGTCAGTCCTTATCATATTAGGTCTCAAAAACTCGAAACAGAATCAAGTTCGGGTCAATATCTGATAAGATCCACGTGGAAATGTGTAATCCTATCCTTCGCTGATCGACAGGCCGAACACGTGGATCGGCAAGTCAAACTACTGATAAAAATCTCAGCGAATCATTTATTTTCCACTCGAGATTCTATAGGATAAAGTCTTAGTTTTAATTCAAATAAGCCAATAGAGAAGCTATCTGATCAAAACAACTTTATCTAGATTATCTCTAGGAAAATAAATCAATTCTCAATAATTTTACAAGTTTATCTTGATCTAATTTATCCAAAATTAAATCAACCGATAAACAAATAAGAATTATCCAATCTCAATAATTCAACAAGTTTATCTTGAATTAATTTCATCACAGAATTAATTCAACCGATAAACAGATATGAATTATTTTATTCTTTCAAATTTCAAGCAATCTAATAAATCTGACATAAGTCACCAATTATAGGAAAAGCACGCCGTATCGTTATAGGATGTTGTGAGCTAGCAAAGGGGACCAAATGGACCTATATGGTTCAAGCTCCTGATAATTATGAAACCCAATATCCCAGATATACATTTCATAATTATCAAGTCCAATGCTACTCCACTAAAAGCTTGGAGCTGCACTCTCGAACTACATAGAATTACGAAGCTCATATAGCTAAGTCTCCATGACATATCATAGTGTATTGTATCCCCATATGATAATCCATAATCGGCTTAAGGACAAGTTCTGTCTTATCTTCCTGATTATTTTTATCTTATGTTCCATTATCTCACCATCAGAAACTTACTATCCAATGACAGTATACCATTCGATTACACTTATGTATCCAAATGGTTGAGCGCTTCAGTTTTCCAATTATAGGATAACGCATATAAGAGGATATCATTACTCCTAAAGAGGAGCTATGGATTAAGTCTATGCTATCAAGAGTCATGCCTCCAACATACCGGCATGCATACCACTATTAAGATATGGGCGTAACCCTTTGGTACATCAAAAGACACAAGTCAAGATAACAGGCCCACTATTCATCTTAGGATTAAGCTACAAGACAAATGATTGTCTAAAGTGAATCGATTTGCTGAGACAGAATTATTAATCCAAATCAATTCACTTTATGTCCCGATCCAACACATCGTCACCTATGACAACATGCCAATGTTTCTATTCACAGAGTTCACCTCCACTGGTCAAGACAAACCATCTCCCAAAAGGGATATAGACAACATAACAATCTTTGCATGAATAAAGCGCCCAACTTTATTCCCTCGATTGCAGAACTTATGTTTTAGACCGTCATCTTAAGAATCGTGTCTTTCGTATAATCTGTCTATCATATGCCCAATTCTTAAGGTTTAGACTGACAATCTCAGACTATTGTTTGCTTAACATACATTCAACAAATATGAACGTAAAGAGGACAAGATTTGGTATATAAATAAATAGATAAATTCTTTATTGAAAAAAATGTCTCCAAAAACTTATAACATTTTTACTCCTTAGGGCATACATGTCTAACAATCTGTCACTTGCACTAAGTGAGTAAATATGACAAATCTCGCATCCCCATAGCTTCCACATGTGTCTCAAAGACTCTCCTAGTAAGTGTCTTCGTAATTGGATCAGCTAAATTGTCCTCTGATGCGATCTTCCACACCGTGACATGCTCACCCTCAACGAAGTCCTTTATCACATGATACTTTCGATCAATATTCTTACTCTTCTTGTGAAATCTTGGTTCCTTAGAATTAGCTATCGCCGCACTGTTATCATAGTATAGTGATACCGCTTTATCCATACCAGGAACTACCTCAAGATCCCAAAGGAACTTGCGGAGCCACACTACTTCTTTCAAACCATCACTAGCTGCCACATACTCGGCCTCCATCGTTGAATCCGAAGTGAAATCTTGCTTAGCACTTCTCCAACTGAATTATGGTTTAGTTAATTTGGCATTGATAAACTATAAAAAAAAGGATTTGAAATATTTAGAATATTTTTTTTAAAAAAATTGTATGCATGGATCCTAGGATTTGTTTATCAAATTGTGTCTACGTTTAAATGGTTTATCTTATAAATAATGATAACAAAGATGAAAGTAACAATTATTATGATGTTCGTAAGGGGGCGTTACAAGCTATGGTATCAAACCAGGTTTCTATTTCCAATACACATCACCACACTTCAGTTCAAGTCCTCCAAGTAAGTATGTTTTAGCTAATTTAATGTCTATGTAAGTTTCACGATAAGTGTAAGATTTAGACATATGGTGATGAATGCCCTAGTACATAATTTAGTAGTGAAACCCTGTCTCATAAATTGAAAGATTGTCCCTAAGCTCCTAATTCTTTTAGGAAATCAAAGGTGAACGGTTGTAGAAGAATTCAAACTCGTGCTCAAACTAATGAAAGATTGATGACGATGATTGCCGAACTACCAAAGCAACTTGAAGAGCAAAGAAGAGTGACTAAGGAACTAAGATATGATGGTCAAGGTGGTGAAAGACCAAGTAATGACATGCCACCTCCTCCTCCTCCTCAGCCTTGAAGAGAAGAAGTCCCAGCTCCTCCTGCCTACCAAGAACCATTATTAGTTAAATAGAAGAGGGTTAAACCAATAGACTTTAATGGTTCGAAGGATCCTTTGGTCGCTCAAGGATGGCTGAAGACAATTGAAGCCACTCTAAAGCTTATGGGTTTCATTGATAATGAGAAAGTCCTCTGTGCTTTGTACTGCCTCACCATGGAGGAAAGAATCTGGTGGGATGGAATCGAACATAGTAGGAATGTAGATGAGATGACATGGGCTAATTTTGTTCATGAATTCAACATGAAGTTCTTCCACATAAACATTACTTGGAAGCATTATGATGAGTTTGAGAACCTACGCTAGGGAGACATGTCAATTACCGATGTGGTGGCTAAATTCGACTAGTTGACACCACTTTACCAAGGGATGGTTAGTGATGATGGTGAAAGGGTCAGAAGATTGATCAAAGTTCTCAGGCTGGAGATTGCAACAATTGTTGATGGGGCCAATCCACCCAAAAACTAGGAACAGTTTTTCTTGAGAGCACAACGAGCTGAATTCCATCTATCAAAGCTAAGAAGAAACCAGCCTCAATCAAGTCAACCATTGAACAACGCAAACTCCCAGAATCGACCACAGGGCAAAAAACAACAACAACAACAACCAAAACTGGAGAAACAACAAGAGGAAGAGTAACTTCCAGAACTAGTAGGGCCAAGGTAATAAGAAGCAAAATAGTGGGCAATACAACAACCATAATAAGCAGATGCAACCATGTGCCAGAAGTAAAAAAATGCATCCAGGTGAATGCCGTCATGGAACAAACCAATGTTTCATTTGTGGACGTGAGGGTCATTTTTCTAGGAACTATCTACCCAGTTCAATGCTCAAGGTCAGCAAAGAGCCCCTTATGCTCAACTTCACCATATGCAAGCTACCTTGGAGTAGTGATGCAAGAACGGGCCGCCCCGGCCAGTTCTCCTTAGGCCCACATGGGCCGCAGGCAGGGCTGACCTAGCCCATGAATTTCATGGGCCAGGCCGGGTTGGCCTATATTAAAAATACCTTGGCCTGGCCTGGCCCGGCCCACGGGCTAATTTTACATGGGCCGTGTCGGGCCGTGCCGTGGGCCTTACATGGGCAGCCCATCTTGGGTTTAAATGGGCTAGCCCATCAAAGCATGTAATTTTTAATTTTTAATTTTTAATTTTGAACTTTTAAACAAGTTAATAATTATAAAAGTTTGAATAGTCAAGGAAAATATAAAAAGGGATATTTTATTTACGATTGTCTCATTAAAAACCTTTCCAAGAAACCCAGTGGGACAAAACTTTGGTAAGGAAAAAAAGAGTACAATCTAGATAATTATACATAAGATGTTTACAAAATTACTAAAAACAAAAAAAAAACATAAAAAATTTTGTTCATAATATTACTCCCAATGGGAGTATCAGAAATGTCCAAATTTTCAAAGTCATCAATCCAATCATCTTGAACTTCTTGGCTTCTTCTATGAGCATCCTCCCAATCTTTGACGCATATTACTGCTTCTAGAATATCGTCACTCATACATGCACACCGTTCATCAAGTACTCTACCACTGCAACTAAATACTTGTTCACTTGCAACTGTAGACACTGGTATGGTTAGTATATCACGAGCCATTTTAGAGAGCACAAGAAAAGTTCTTGACTGTGATCTCTAAAATGACAAAAGATCAAACTTATTAAAATCATGACCACCACCTTGCTCATTGAAAATGAATGCCGTAAAATTTGTTTTTAGATAGTTTTCCAATTTACTCCTTGTTGAAGATGTGGATGATGCACCGAAACCAAATCTGGTGTAGCTAATCATACTTGCCCATAAAGAACCATGTGGTATAGATGTAGTATTTGCTAAAGTGTAGGGGATACTGTTTAGTCTCCTCCATATTTTTCATTATATGTAGTAAATATGTTGTTAACTTTTGCTTGCAAATTGTGAATGGTTATGATGTCATAATGCACCCTTAATTTTTTCCCTATACCCTTAAGCAAATATTTAACACTAGCTAATTTAACTCTTGGATCCAATACAACGGCTATGCAATACAAAGGTGGAGCATGTTCCTAATATTTTTTGAATTTTTGTTCCATGAACTCAACAAATTCCCTAAACATGTCAAAATCTCTATGCATATCGAAGGTTGCAACAATGTCGTACAATTTATGTAATGCATGAGGAGAGGTGGGAGAGCACACACCTGAGAGTTGGAGAATGACTTCATAAAAAACCTTTAAGAAATTGTAGAAGCATGAAGCAATTTGCCAATCAAATTCTTGAAGCGGTGTAGTTGGATTCTTCAAGTTGTAATACGCGGTTATGACCTCTTTGTATGGTAGGCATGCATTCAGCATCAAATATGTTGAATTCTACCGGTGTCCTATGTCAGTTGGAAGTTTTTTGGCTTTCATGCTTGCTCTCTTGCAAAGTTTAGCAAACTCTTCAATTCAAGAGCCAGAACTTGCTATGTAACCTAAGGCCAGTTGAATATTTTCCAAATAACCTTGAAAAAATTTCATGCCATCTTGAACACACAAGTTAATAAGATGACAAGCACATCTTTGCTGAAAAGTGTTTCTCCATGTTCTGGTCTCAATGTTGTTTTGAAAAGGTTAATAGCAGCAGTATCAGATGCATTATCAAATGTGATGCTTAAAACCTTTTATTTAATGCCATAAAAATCAAAAACTTCTATGATGACATCATGAATGGCCTGGCATCATGTGGATAAGGCATTGATCGAAAAGTAATTAACCTTTTTGAAAAAGACCAATCTTTATCCACATAATATGCAGTTACACAGATATAACTAGTTTTTGTACGACCTTCCCACAAATCAGATGTGCATGCAACATATGTAGTGAATGAACTAAATTTTGTTACTAACTTTTCCCTCATTGAATGAAAAACTTTCATGGTGTCAGCTCTTGTAGTAGTTCTTGAAACACACCTATATTGTGGATTATAAGCATTTTGAATGTACTCCTCAAAGGCTCGATCATCAGCAAGACTAATTAGTTGTTGAGCACTAGCCAAATATCTAGCATGCCATTCTCTAGCTCTTTGTTGGTCATATGACCAATTGGTAACGCTACCATCAGGGATAAATTGAAGCATTTGTTGACGACAATCAATACCACCTACACCTTGTTTAGCTTCACATTTTTTGCGATGCCTCTGTAAGTGACCAGTGCCAAAAGAGGATTTACCTGTGTAGTCTTGTTTGCATACTTTGCAAATTACGCGCTCTTATGTTACACTATTCTCGTTTGTACGTGTTACGAGATCAAAGTAACTCCAAACTGGTGAAGTTCGTTGATCTTTCCTTTTGCCCTTACGAGTGACTTCAGAGAAGCCATCAACTTGAGATAGTAAGTCAACTCCAATTTCTTCCAATGGATCATTAAATTGTTCTTCTTCGTTGATCACCAAATGTGAAACGTTGGCTGTCCTTCTATGTGATGATGCCATAGCTTCAATAAAAAATAACAATAAATTAATGTAACATAAAAATTAAATAAAATAATTACACAATAAAATTAACTTATAACAATACAAAATTAATGAATAATAAATGAAATAAATTATACCTTCAAGTTTTTTTTGGCTTTCTAAAGAACTCTAAGTAATCTAAAAAAAAAGACAATACATAAGATCTTAGAAGCTTGTTGAATGAGTACTCTATGAATGTTCTACGTTTATTTATAGGTAAAAAATTTTATTTTTTTATTTTTTATTTTTTAAATCTTTTTTTCTTTCCAGTGTGATTTGATTAGACAATTCGCTGAAGACTTAACGTCTCAGCTTTGCACATTGCAGGCCTTCCTTTTGAGCCTCTATGTTAGGCCTGCCCCTTTATAATTGCATAAGGGAATATAATGCCATGTTCACTCACGGGTGAATGTGGCATGTATAAATTATATAATATTTAATTCTTATATGTATTAAATACTATATATATATATTAAATGTATAGTATTTTGATGTGATAATACATGACCTATAGACTCAATATCTGATTCTCAGCTTTGGTTCTCAAAAGCAAAGCATGCCTTATGTAAAAAACCTAAACTACCCTCATGTAAAATAAACTTGGATATAAAATTTTTACCTAGGGGTCTCCGCCCCCTACAACCCCTGGGAGGGGGGTTTACCACCCCCTTCCAACCCCACGTCGACCTTACTGCAAAGGTCGATATGCATACAACCTCTACGTAGGGGCAATCTGCGTCAAGGTAGTAATTAAGCTCCACACATATTAACAATGCCTACAAGAAAAAAATTAAAAAAATACAAAGAAAAGAAAAAGAGCTTGTCATGCCTATTGCAATGTGAAGTGCATAGGGTAATCTAATGCCATGTTCACTCACGGGTGAATATGGCATGTATATATATTATATAATATTTAATTCTTACATGTATCAAATAATATATATATTAAATGTATAGTATTTTGATGTAGTAATACATGACCTACAGATTCAGCATTTGATTCTCAACTTTACTTCTCAAAACCAAAGCATGCCTATAAGGAAAAAATAAAAAAATAAAAAGAAAAGAAAAAGAACTTGCCAGGCCTATTGTGATGTGATATGCATTGGGGAAATCTAATGCCATATCATATATATATATTATATAATATTTAATTCTTATATATATTAAATAACATATATATTAAATGTATAGTCTTTTGAGGTGATAATACATGACTTACAATAGGCCTTATATGACTTACTGGAGAAGACCATACTTAGCCATATTCACCCATGAATGAACATGGAAAAATATATCTAAATATATACATATATTTATATAAAATTGGGCCACAATGGGCCTTCAGTGGGTTGGCCCATTGTGGGCTTGTATGAGCCTTACATGGGTCGGCCTATTGCGGGCCTAGATGGGCCTGCTAGGCCTGGGCCAGTGGGCTGGCCCATTGTGGGTCGGAATGGGGCGACCCATTATGGGTCATGCCAGGACATGAATAGTGCCAGGCTAGCACTGTAGTAGGACAGGCTCAGGCCGGCCCATGGGCCCCAACCCATTGTTGCATCTCTACCTTGGAGGGACCACTCATAAGCCAGGGAAGACTTGAGGCTCCACCTATCAATGCTCGCATTTATGCAATGACGAAGGAACAAATGGCAAACGAAACCTCCAATGTTGTCACAGGTCAGATCTCAATACTTTCTTTTAATGCACATGCACTTTTTGACACAGGTGCTACCTATTCGTTTATATCTTCTTCACTTGCTAAGAAGTTAGAAGAACATCAGAGCCTATGAGATAGGGGTTCACTACGACACTACCCTCCGAGGAAGTGATTATGTCTATGCATTATTTGCATACAGTTCCTTTATGGATTTATGAAAGAGAAATTTTTGTCGATCTTGTTATAATAGATATGTGTGATTGTGATATGATTCTTGGGATGGACTTCTTGAGTAAGTATAATGCTTCTATCGAGTGCCGAAAACAAAAAGTGATTTTCCATCCAGAAGGTGAAGAAAGATTCATGTATGTGGGTGAGTCAAGAAAGAAGCCAAACATGTTTTTGTCAGCTTTGAAGGCAAGAAAGTTGTTAGCAAGTGGCTCTATAGGTTATTTGGCGAACATTGTAGATAAAAGTCAAGAAAAAAAGACAAAGATTAAAGATGTTTTAGTAGTTCAAGAATTTCTAGAGGAATTTCTAGAAAACCTACCAAGCTTACCTCCAAATAGAGAATTCAAATTTGAGATTGAGCTCGCTCCTAGTACTGATCTGATTTTCAAGGCACCTTATAGAATGGCTCTAGCCGAATTGAAAGAGTTGCACTCCCAACTAAAAGAACTTCTTGATAAGGGTTTCATTTGACCTAGTCACTTACCATGAGGAGCACCAGTTTTGTTTGTGAAGAAGAAGGATCGTTCTATGAGACTCTGCATCGACTATAGAGAGCTAAATAAGGTGACAATCAAGAACAAGTACCTGTTGCCTTAAATTGATGAGTTATTTGATCAACTTAAGGGTGCATCCATGTTCTCAAAGATTGATCTACGGTCGGGATATCACTAGTTGAAGATAAAAGAAGGAGACATCCCTAAGATAGCCGTTCGATGGAGATATGGTCACTATGAATTCGTGGTTATGTCTTTCGGTCTAACGAATGCACTTGCAGCTTTTATGGACATGATGAATCGGGTGTTCAAGGATTATCTTGATAAATTTGTCATAATGTTTATCGGTGATATTCTTGTTTATTCGAAGAGTCAGGAAGAGCATCTGAGCACCTGAGGATTATGCTAGAGACTTTGAAGAGAAATAAGTTTTACACAAAGTTCTCTAAGTGCGAGTTTTCGCTCGACTGTGTATTTTTCTTGGGGGATCCTGCTAAGGTTGAGGCTGTTCTTAACTAGAAGCAACCTAAGAATGTAAGTGAGATAAGAAGCTTCTTGGGATTAGCTGTTTATTATCTAAAGTTTGTGGAGGATTTCTCTAAGATAGCATGGCAAGGGGAAGAAGTTTGAATGAATTGATGAGTGTGAAAAAAGGTTCCAAGAATTAAAGAAAAGGTTGACTACAGCTCTAGTTTTGGCTATTCTGGAAGGGAGTGAAGGATTTGTCATTTATAGTTATGCTTCTAAAATCGGCCTTGGTGTAGTGTTGATGCAGAATGATAAGGTGATTGCTTATGCCTCGAGACAACTGAAGGATTATGAGAAGAATTGATGAGAACATTGTTAGCACAAGCAAGAGCACGTGGGAGACATATTCAGATCCAATTCAAGTTCCCATTGGGCCGGTTACGAGAGCTCGTGCAAAGAAATTTAAAGAAACACTTATTGGGCTGATTCAAGCAACTTGGGCTCAAGCTATTGCATGGAGGCCCATTGAGGGAATTGCATGCGACAACCACACCAATAAATGCGTGATTCAAGCTATAGAAGGGATTGAGTAATTTCCATTTCAGTTACTTTCCCATTTTGAGGCGACACATGGCGAGAAGAATCAGTTTTGACCTTTTAATGTCTAGTTTCCTTTTTTCGTTTCTGGTATTTCTATTATTGTAAGGCTTTTAAGCCATTAAGGGAACTTTCCTTATTTAGTCTAGATTTGACTTTTGTTACATAAGTTTCCCGAAATTTCCATGGGAATTAGGGGCTGAAAATTCGCATAGGAACCCCTATATAATTGTAACGAATTTCAATCAATGAGACAAGTAATAACACATAATTTTGAGGTTTAATTCTCTTTAGTTCCTAAACGAACTATTCGAACTTATCGGAAATTTCCGTGGCGTTCATCGACTTATCAATCAGTCCATCCATAGCTGATTGTGGCGTCCTCACATACCAAGACTTATCAATCGGTCTCTCCATAGCTGATTGTGGCGTCCTCACATACCAAGGTTCGTGCTTCTTGTTGGGCATCGGGTCGCGGTTCCATCCAAAACCGGTTAGAAAGTTGATCTTGGAAACCAACTTCGGTTAGGGTCGCGTCAGTTCTTGACGTGGTTCGTATCAAGAATTACCCTACTCATGACCTCGAGTTAGAGGCCGTAGTTTTTGCATTGAAGATTTGGAGACATTACTTGTGTAGAGTTCAATGTAAGATCTACACTGACTATCAAAGTTTGAAGTACTTTTTCACTTAGAAGGACCTAAACATGAGGCAGTGGAGATGGTTAGAATTGATGAAAGATTATGATTGTGAAATCTTGTACCATCTAGGAAAGGCGAATCAGGTGGCTGATGCTCTAAGTAAGAAGACTGTTGTAACACTGACGTCATTGCAAGTGATGTCCCAGCCTTTAAGGAAAGAAATTCTTGACTTCAGTTTGGAACTTATATCGGGACAACTTTTAGCATTGACTCTTGATCCATCATTATCCGATGAGGTTCGAGCAAACAAGATAAAGATACAAGTCTAGCAAGGATCAAGCGGGAAATCAAGAAAGGAAAATGTGAGAAGTTTCAAGTTGCTGATGATGGAACTCTATATCTTAAGAACCGCTTATGTGTTCCTAATGTTGATTGTTTAAGGGAAAGGATCTTAGTAGAAATCCATAATACTCCTTATTCAATCCATCCAGGTGCGACAAAGATGTACAATGATTTAAGGGACTACTTTTGGTGTTTTGGAATGAAACATGATGTTGCTAAGTATGTAAAAAAATGTTTGACTTATCAGCAAGTTAAGGTAGAACACCAAAGGCATGGCGGCGATTTGCAATCAATTTAGATACTAAGTGGAAGTGGGAGGAGATTGCGATGGATTTCATCACAAGTTTGCCAAGAACTACGAATGGATATGATGCCATTTGGGTTGTTATTGATAGATTGACAAAGACGGCATACTTCATCCCCATACTCTTTGGAGCGATTAGTAGAACTTTTGGAAAAATGTGCAGACCACAATGGGCACTAAGTTGCACTTTAGCATAGCTTTTCACCCTCAGACTGATGGCCAAACGGAGAGAACAAATTCAATTTTAGAGGACATGCTCCATGCATGTACCCTAGATTACAAGACAAGTTGGTGTAAGATGTTACCGTTAGTAGAATTTGCTTATAACAATAGCTATTAGGCAATAATTGGAATGGCATCTTATGAGGCTCTATATGGGTGAAAGTGTAGATTGCCTATATGTTGGCATGAAGCTGGAGAAAAGAAGATGATGGAAAGCGATGATAGCGAAAAGACAAATTTTGTCAACGAGACGTTAGAGATGGTAAAGTTAATACGTAAAAGAATCGAAGCTACTCAAAGTCAACAGAAGAGTTATGCCGCTAAAAGGAAAAGGCCCTTGGAATTCACTATAGGTGATTTTGTGTTCATTAAAGTTGCACTAATGAAGGAAGTTATGAGGTTTGGGAAGAAAGGCAAGCTAAGCCCGAGGTTTGTCTTACCCTATGAAATTGTGAAGTGGATAGGCAAGGTGGCTTATTAGTTGAGTTTGCCATTGGAGATGTCATCTATCCGTGATGTGTTTCATGTCTTGATGCTTAAAAAGTATGTCCTAGACTCTACGCATGTGATCAAACCACAGGTTATTGAGATAAGAGAAGATCTCGGCTATAAAGAGAAGCCGGTCGAGATTTTAGATCGAAAAACCAAAATCTTAAGGAATAAAGAAATTCCCTTAGTCAAAGTTTTGTGGCAAAATCACTAGGTGGAAGAAGCTACGGGGGAACATGAGGATGATATGATGGCCAAGTATTTGCAATTGTTTTGAGTTTCCAGGACGAAAATCTTGTAAGATGGAGAGAGTTATAACGTCTACTGTTTTCTTTTATGGACACTTATGTTAATCTAAAGTTTGAATGTGATATTTTAGTGCTTTTATTATTTATCTTAAGTAAATTAACTTTTTATTTAGTAATGTCGTAGGTGACGGCCTTGTAGGATCGATTTGCTTAGGATGTTCATGTCAAAAGTGATGATAAGCTTAAAAGTATTTATTGTTTTTTTTAGAGTTTCAACTTGCTCTAAATTCATAATCTTTATCATGCTCTAGGGTTATGTATGCCTATAGTTACATTCTTGATGGTAACATGAATTTTATCGCATATTTTCTTATTTTTATAACATTTATGATGTCATGATAATTACATGTGTAGCATTATTTTTATTATGGTATTAAAAAGTTAGATAATATAAAATGTCCTAGAGAATAATGTGAAAATTAATATTTTTGGGGTTATAGAGTAAATATTATTGTTGTATATAGTAATTATGTATTATAATTATTTTATTATCTTATAATATATTTATATTATATTATATATGTATAACATAAAGAAAGGAAAAGAATAGAGAAAAACGGCAAAGTTGCCATGCAAGAAAAGAAAAAAAAAAGAGAAAAAAAGGAAAAAAAAAGGAGGAAATTGAATTAGATTAGGATTAGGGTTTTTTACACTCATCTAATCTATTCTCTCTCATAAACTTATAAATATACCTCTAAGCCACCAACGTCTTCATTTTCTTAATTTCTAGCCAAAGAAAATTCTCTCTCTCTCTAAAATTTTCTTAGATATTCTCTCTCTTTCTTCTCCACATTTTCTTCCCTTCTCTCCCTTTTTTTGCAAACAATTGAATGAAATATTGGGTTTTCACTATATAAATTCAAGATAATTGAGAAGAATTGTTTTGGAGGTAAGAAACTCATTCTAGAGTATTGCTGAAATTTTGTTTCCTTTGTAAACCGACCCCCATAACTTTGTCTACGAATTTTCATTTGCTTTGAAATTTTAGTATGATGCTTATGTATGTGTTATGTGATATTCCTCAAAATTTCACATTATTTGGAATTTTTTACGCTAAGATATTAAATTTTCATTCTTTGCCACTCATGACCAAACTGATGCTGATTGGTATGTTGCACAAAAGTACAGTCCATGCTTAAGGGGCAAACGACCTTTGATTTGAACAAAATTTTACAGAGGTATTCATGCATATGTTAAGTTATGATCCGAAAAATTTTGTGGTTACTTGATGAATATTTTATGGGTTCTTGAATTTTTATTAAGATAGGTTTTTTTGGCTATCTATTCGGTGAATTCAAGACTTCTTGTTTGTGTGACCTATTTGTATGGCTAAACAAATTTATTTGCTAATGAGACTTTTTGTGATACTATATATACATGTTATTAGGTTGTCAAAAAAAATTTAGGGTTAAAGTAATTTTACTTTAATTATTGGAATTTTGTGATCGTGTGTTGTTCACTGCTTTAGGTAATTAGAGTTTGTTTGGTCTCTGAATTCTAATGTAGGTTTTGAATTGTTGAAAATTTATTTCAAGCTAATTTTTGGATATGTTATAGCTTTGGAGTATTGTGTTAGTATTAGAATTATTATTATCATCACAAAGATTCCTTTATTGTATGTATTTTATATCAATTAGTGATTGCAAAGAGTTGATGATTTACTTATTTTGAATAACCCTTCGTCAAACCCTAGATAAGAGATATCATATATTTTCATATTTTTGTTATGTAGATCTTTATGTGTGTATTTTATTATCAAGTATTATTATGTTAATTATGTGTTTACAATTTTAATTGAGGTTTTATTTTCTTATTAATTGGTATTGAGTTTTTTTTATGTGTTACGCCTACTTTTCAAATAAACATCTGATAGCCGTCGTGTTTCAGTAATTTTTAATTCTATATTGCTCTGTGTATATTTTTCTTATATTTTTCTCAAATACTATACATCTTATGCTTTCGTTTGCTTTTGAATCGCTTGAATCGTAGTTTTCATTAAATAGTTATGATTTTTCAAAGTTGACCTTGAAAGCTATACAGTTTTACATAGACCTGAAATTTAGATTGAATTTCAAGGACTTTTTCTTCATGCAAATTATTGTCAAAATATGCATGTAACATATTAAATTCTTTTTTTTTTTTTAGTCTAGTTTCTAATGCCATTGGTTTTGACTGATTTGGAGTTAAGATGGAATTATTATGAATTTTTAAGTGAATAAAGGTCATTTTTCCTACTTTTGGGAATTACACTCTAGGTTCATAAATTGTGATTTTGTGCTTCTTGATATTATTACGTGATAAGGTGATGTTTAATGATAGCATGAGATGTTTATATATTGCTAATAGTATTGCTAGTGACTTATGGTCAATATGAATGTTTGACATGAAGACTACAAAAGGCGAGCACGCTGAGAACTGCAGCAACGTCACCCAAGTTAAGGTTTAGTAAGCAAGCAAGACAGTAAATACATTCTCACCTGCAACATGATAAAAGTTTATAAAAAGGTTTTCAGAACATGTTTTATGATGATTCTTAAGTTTTTTTTACATATGGTTTTTCTTATGAAAACTCTTGTTGCAGCAAGAAAGTTTAACGAATGTTTCAATATGGGTATGTTAAAAGTATATCTATATATATGATTCACTTAATTAAGTGTTCCACACCCTATGTTTATGTTTATGATGTCTTGAAGGTTAGACTTGTCATGTTTGATTTAGGATTAGCTACTCCTCTCCTCTCATGACGGCGCGCCTACGATGATGATGTTTATGGTGCAACACTTGGGCCCCAAAGATAAAATGAATAAAGTTTTTAATATGAATAATGATAATGAAAGATATATTCTATATGAAACTGTGCCAAGTGTACTATTATGTTAATGATGATTATAATTATGATGTTTCATAAGGATGTTCATGATAAGAACCTCGCCAATATACTGACAAAACCCGTTATCAATAAAAAAGGCACCAAGACCGTTTCTACTCAATTTGGATGGAAGTCACCGCGACCTGTTGCTTATATCAAAGCAAGAACCTTAGTATATCGTAGACGCCACAATCAAGAAATGGTCTTGGTGCCTTTTTTATTGATAATAGGTTTCGTCAGTATATTGGCGAGGTTCTTATCAGTTCATGAAATGTTTTATGTTGTGAGATAGGAAAGTGTACTTACTAAGTTTTTGCTTACTTAGCTTATAATCATGTTGCAGATAAAGGTAAGAGGACCATGGAATAGGTGGAGGGGCAAGGACAGGCGTGTGAGCTATGAACGATGGATTGGAAACGGAAGAACACCAAGAAAGAATAATTTTTTTTTAACTATGTTTTTATTTCTTTGAACACTTAAATTTCAGCACTGTTAAGTAAAAAGGCTTGTTTTACATTTAGTTTGATTTTGCAGAAGTTAGATGTACCAAATTGTTTAAACATATTTCAAAGTTTGTTTTGAAATTTTATTTGAATTTTGGTTTTGTTAATTTGGCATTGATAAACTATGAAAAAAAAAAGGATTTGAAATATCTGGAATATTTTTTTATAAAAAAATTGTATGCATGGATCTTGGGATTTGTTTATCAAATTGTGTTTAAGTTTAAATGTTTATCTTATAAATAATGATAACAAGGATGAAGGTAACGATTATTGTAAGGTCTGTAAAGGGGCGTTACAATTTATATGCTCGAAGAGTTCATGTCAAAATTATACGGTTTAATGTTCTACGAGAAAAATGTTATTTCTTTGAATTTCAATCATTTGATTATAATAATATATTTCTATATGTACCAATGAGCTAAATTGATGAAAAACATAAAAAACGGGAATCTATTCTGAGTTTGGGAGCTCAAGATATGATGAAAACAAGGGTTTTAATCGGCTAGATTAGGGGCTAGGCCACAGCCATAGTCGTGGCACCCAAACTAGAGCCAAAGCACAACAAAAATTTTAGGCCAATGACGTGACACTATTTTGTAGCACTCGATGCTACGTCGGGCTGATTTCAAAGGCTGCACACATTTTCACATGGATTTCAAGCTCTACACTTACCTAATTTGTATTTTAACATATTTTGACGTATCATTTTTGTTTATAATCCCCTAATATTAGAAGCCAACCTTAGAACGAATTTTTAAATTAATTTGGATGATTTCTTAGTAAAATATTAGTGTTTTCTTCACCCACACCCTTGTTGGAAACAAAGTGTGCAGCAGAATTTTAAAATTTTTTTTCCATCAGAGTAATTTCCAAAACACAAGTTTGACATGTTATATGTATAAATTAAACAGATCTTACTAACCTCAGTGTGCCGAAGAACCTCCGCAATCCGTGTAGAGAAGTAACGTTCTAGAAGAGCCTCAACCAACTGGTCTTCTTTGCTATTCTCTATCCACAACCGGAGTGAGTGTGGGCTCACAAGTACAGCTCTTCCACCGGTGACTCTCCTTCCAACCAACAGAGAGAACCCAAAGCTAGTGTTTGTGATTTTTGAACAAAAGCTCTCAGGGAGTTTTCAGATACTCACTAGAAGAGTATCACTCTTAATCTCTCAAATTGATCTCTATTGATCTGAGTAAATCATGAGACTCACTCCCTTTTATACCTATTGGTCCTGGGGTCAGTCCATATCAGATTAGGTCTCAAAAACTCGAAACAGAATCAAGTTCGGATCAATATCTGATAAGATCTGCATGAAAATGCGTAATCTTATCTCCGCTGATCGACAGGCCGAACATTCTGATCGGTAGGCCGAACAGGCCAGTTCGACAGTCTGAACACGTCATTCGGCAGGCCGAACTCCCGAGAAAAAATCTCCGTGAATCTTTTATTTTCCACCCGAGAGTCTAAAGGATAAAGTCTCAGTTTTGATTCAAATAACCCAATAGAGAAGTTATCTGATCAAAACAAACTTTATCAAGATAATCTCTAAGAAAATAAATAAATTCACAATAATTCTACAAGTTTATCTTGTTCTAATTTTGTCCAAAATTAAAACAACCGATAAACAGACAAGAATTATCTGATCGCAATAATTCAACAAGTTTATCTTGAACTAATTTCTTACAAAATTAATTCAACCGATAAACAGACATGAATTATTTGATTCTTACAAATTTTAAACCAATCTGATAAATCCGACATAAGTCACCAATTATTGGAAAAGCACGCCGTGTCGTTGCAGGATTTTGTGAGCTAGCAAAGGGGACCAAAATGGACCTATAAAGTTCAAGCTAATGATAATCATGAAACCTAATATCCTAGATATACATTTCGCAATTATCAACTCCAACGCTACTCCACTAAAAGCTTGGAGCTGCACTCTCAAACTTTATAGAATTACGAAGCTCGTGTAGCTAAGTCTCCATGACATATCATAGTGTATCGTATTCCCATATGATCATCCATAATTGGCTTAAGGACAAGTTCTGTCTTACCTTCCCGATTATTTTTATCTTACGTTCCATTGTCTCACTATTAGAAAACTTACCATCCAAAGATAGTATACCATTCTGATGAGGACATCGTTAGCACAAGCAAGAGCACGTGGGAGACTTTTTCAGATCCAATTCAAGTTCCCATTGGTCCGGTTACGAGAGCTCGTGCGAAGAAGTTCAAAGAAACGCTTATTGGGCTGATTCAAGCAACTTGGGCTCAAGCCATTGCATGGAGGCCTATTGAGGGAATTGCCTGCGAAAATCAGACCAATAAATGCGTGATTCAAGCTATAGAAGGGATTGAGTAATTTCCATTTCAGTTACTTTCCCATTTTGAGGCGACACATGGCGAGAAGAATTAGTTTTGACCTTTTAATGTCTAGTTTCCTTTTTTCTGATTCTGGTATTTCTATTATTGTAAGGCTTTTAAGCCATTAAGGGAACTTTCCTTATTTAGTCTAGATTTGACTTTTGTTAATTGAGTTTCCCGAAATTTCCATGGGAATTAGGGGCTGAAAATTCGCATAGGAACCCCTATATAATTGTAACGAATTTCAATCAATGGAGACAAGTAATAACACATAATTTTGAGGTTTAATTCTCTTTAGTTCCTAAACGAACTATTCGAACTTATCGGAAATTTCCGTGGCGTTCATCGACTTATCAATCAGTCCATCCATAGCTGATTGTGGCGTCCTCACTTACCAAGACTTATCAATCAGTCCCTCCATAGCTGATTGTGGCGTCCGCACATACCAAGGTTCGTGCTTCTTGTTGGGCATCGGGTCGCGGTTCCATCCAAAACCGGTTAGAAATTTGATCTTGGAAACCACTTTTGGTTAG
Organism: Artocarpus heterophyllus; assembly: GCA_025403435.1. Classification (NCBI taxonomy): domain Eukaryota; kingdom Viridiplantae; phylum Streptophyta; class Magnoliopsida; order Rosales; family Moraceae; genus Artocarpus; species Artocarpus heterophyllus. The sequence continues at coordinate 31,306,449 of CM046350.1, forward strand.
AGTCGCGTCAGCTCTTTTGGCGTGGTTCGTATCATTTGGTATCAGAGCGAGGTTCTAATCAGGTTTTGCTTATCCGTTCTCTTAGTTTTTTTTTGTTTGTTTCAATTGTTCGTGAGTTTTGATTTCCATTATCAAAGTCGGTTAAAAAAAAAAAAAAAAAAGATCCGAAAAGAAAAGAAAGAAAGAAAGAAAAGAAACGAAAAAAAAAAAAAAAAAAAAGGAAAAGAAGAAAAACAAGAGGATCCGAAAAAAAAAAAAAAAAAAAAAAAAAAAAAAAAAAAAAAAAAAAAAAAAAAAAAAAAAAAAAAAAGAGTCTGGAAACCCTTCTTAAATTTTTATTTCAGATTCTTGTTATTCATTGTTTAAGGAATCCAAAACTGAATTCCTTGCATAGACCAAAAAAAAAAATTTTGCTGAAATTTTGTTCCTTTTGGGTGTGATTTTGAAAGCCTAAATTCTTTGTTCCAGTTATAGTCTTGTCTTTGGTAATCTATTTGTGAATTGTCAAGGAAATTTTTGATATTGATTTGACTAGTTTTATAGGAACTGAGTGAGAATTAAAGAGTGGAAAAAGGCATAGAGGCGAGAGCATTTGAGTGGACAAAAGCCGAAAGTATTGAGTGCAAACACGAGTGAAATTGAGTGAACCATTTCACGAGTGAAACACGTAAGGGAGTGTGGTAAGGTCCTTTGGAAAATGTCAAACAACAGCAAGAACACTAATGAGGGTACCTCGGGTGCAGCAGACCCAAAACTTCTTATGGAAGCAATGTTGGGGGAGATGAGGCGATTGTTGAGGGGAGAAATAGGACAGCTTCATGAGAGGATAGACCAGATAGAAAATGCACGTGTGGAGCAGCCACAACATGTTCCTCATGCGCGTAGGCGAGAAAGGGTTCCGGTTAGAGGAGAGGTTGATGACTACTATAGGAATGATGGGGAAGAATTTGATGAAGGAGAAGATTCAGCGGGTAGTCACCGAAGATTTGGACGGGATAGAGGAGTTAGGAACAGGGAAGATGATAGTCTGAGAGGCATAAAAATGAAGATACCATCATTTCAAGGCAAATCCAATCCAGAAGCGTACCTAGAATGGGAGAAGAAAATGGAGTTCATCTTTGACTGCCACTACTATTCCGAGGCGAAGAAGGTAAAATTGGCTGTAATTGAATTTTCTGATTATGCTATTACTTGGTGGGATCAGCTTGTTATAAACAGGAGACGAAATAGAGAGCGACCTATTGAGTCATGGGAAGAGATGAAGACGGTGATGAGAAAGCGATTTGTGCCAACTTACTACTACCGGGAGTTGTACAACAAGCTACAAAACCTTAAGCAGGGCAACCGGAGTGTAGAGGAGTACTATAAGGAGATGGAGGTTATGATGATTCGGGCTAATATAGAGGAGGATCGGGAGGCTACAATGGCAAGGTTTTTGGCGGGCTTGAACCGAGAAATTCACAATGCCGTTGAGTTACAACATTATGTGGAGTTGGAGGACATGGTGCACATGGCCATTAAAATTGAGAATCAACTTATGAGGAGGGGCAGTAGCACACGTCCAAGCCAAAACCCGAATACATCGGCTTGGAAAACCAACCAATGGAAGAGGGATGAGAAGCAATCCAACCCCAAGCCAAAGATCGAGCAAAAACAAGAGGTGGCCAGCCATGGGAATCAAGGTAAATCCGATTCTTCCACTACTCGGACTCGTGATATTAAATGTTTTAAATGTCAAGGCAGGGGTCATATGGCAAGCCAATGTCCGAACAAACGAGTTATGGTGATGCGGGACAATGGAGACATTGAAACCGAGGAAGATTCGGACAATGATTCTATGCCTTCATTAGAGGATGTCGACGATGAGGAGTGCGCTGTCCAAGGAGAATTGTTGGTCACAAGGAGAGCTTTAAGTGTGCAAGCCAAAGAAGAAGATGAAGAGGTGCAACGGGAAAACATCTTCCACACTAGGTGCCACGTTCAAAACAAGGTATGTAGTGTGATTATTGATGGTGGGAGTTGTACTAATGTTGCAAGCACAACCATGGTAGAGAAGTTAGGGCTGCCAACAATTAAGCATCCTCGGCCATATAAATTGCAATGGTTAAATGATACTGGTGAGGTAAAGGTGCATAAACAGGTGTTAGTTCCTTTTCGCATTGGAAGATATGAAGATGAAGTTTTGTGCGATGTTGTTCCGATGCAAGCTGGGCACTTGTTGTTAGGCAGACCATGGCAATTTGATCGGCGAGTTAAGCATGATGGTTTTACCAACAAGTACTCATTTGTTCACAATCAAAAGACGATCACTCTAGTTCCATTAACACCAAAACAGGTCTATGAAGACCAAGTGAGCTTACAGAGAGAAAGTGATAAAAAAATAAAGAGTGAAGAAAAATCAAGAGTGGGAGTGCAGAGAGAGAGTTCGGCCAGTGAGAGAAAAAAGGAAGAGATGGTCGAGAAAAAGGAGAGCAAAGAGAGCAAGGGAGAGAAAATTGAGAGGGCTGAAAAGAATTCACAATCAGCCAATGAGAGAAAAGTAGAGAGAAAAACAAACTTTTATGCAAGAAAGAGTGATGTGAGAAGAGCTTTGTTTTCTAATCAGCCGATGATTTTACTCATGTACAAGGAGGCGTTATTAAACACTAACGATCTTGATTCCACCTTGCATAGTTCTGTTGTTTCTCTTTTGCAGGATTTTGAGGATATCTTTCCCGAGGAAACACCGCAAGGTTTACCTCCAATCCGCGGGATTGAACATCAAATCGACTTCATACCTGGAGCTACAATCCCAAACCGACCAGCCTATAGGAGTAATCCCGAGGAGACAAAGGAACTCCAACGGCAGGTAAAAGAGTTGATGGAGAAGGGACACGTGAGAGAAAGCATGAGCCCGTGCGCCGTACCAGTTTTACTTGTGCCTAAGAAAGATGGGACTTGGAGGATGTGCGTTGATTGTCGAGCCATCAACAACATCACGGTAAAGTATCGACATCCCATTCCTCGCTTGGATGACATGTTAGATGAATTGCATGGTGCTTGTGTGTTTTCTAAAATTGATTTGAAGAGTGGATATCATCAAATTCGCATGAAAGAGGGAGACGAATGGAAGACGGCTTTCAAAACAAAACAAGGCTTGTATGAGTGGTTGGTAATGCCTTTCGGTTTAACCAATGCGCCCAGCACATTTATGCGTTTAATGAACCATGTTTTGCGAGCTTTTATTGGAAAATTTGTTGTTGTTTATTTTGATGATATCCTTATCTATAGCAGCAATTTGGATGAACATATTGAACATTTGAAACTTGTTTTAGATGTTTTGCGGAAGGAAAAGTTGTATGCTAACCTCAAGAAATGTACCTTTTGCACAGATAAGCTTGTGTTTCTTGGTTTTGTTGTTAGTGCTCAAGGTATACAGGTTGATGAAGAAAAGGTGCGAGCCATCCAGGAATGGCCGAGTCCAACTAGTGTGGGAAACGTACGGAGTTTTCATGGACTTGCTAGTTTCTACCGGCGGTTTGTGAAAGATTTCAGTACTATAGCCGCACCACTGACTGAAGTGATCAAGAAAAACGTTGGGTTTAGATGGGGAGAAGAGCAAGAAAAGGCATTTCAGCTACTCAAGGAGAAGTTGACAAATGCTCCATTGTTATCTTTACCTAATTTTGCCAAAACTTTTGAGATTGAATGTGATGCTTCAGGTGTTGGAATTGGTGCTGTTTTAATGCAGGAAGGAAAACCAATAGCATATTTCAGTGAGAAGCTGAATGGGGCAACACTTAATTACCCAACTTATGATAAAGAGATGTATGCATTGGTTCGGGCATTAGAGACGTGGCAGCACTACCTATGGCCTAAGGAGTTCGTGATTCACACTGATCATGAGTCCCTGAAACACTTGAAGGGCCAGCACAAGCTGAACAAGAGGCATGCTCGTTGGGTAGAATTCATAGAGACATTTCCCTATGTCATTCGCTACAAGCAAGGTAAGGAAAACGTCGTTGCCGACGCACTTTCTCGCAGGTATGTCTTAATCTCAACTCTTAATGCTAAACTACTGGGTTTTGAACACATTAAAGAGTTATATGCTGATGACCATGACTTTCGTACTGAGTATCAAGCTTGTGAGAGATCTGCTAGTGGTAAATACTTTAGGCATGAGGGATACTTGTTTCGGGAGAATAAATTATGTGTGCCTAATTGTTCATTAAGAGATTTGCTAGTGAGGGAATCCCATGGGGGAGGATTGATGGGACATTTTGGAGTAATGAAAACTTTAGCTATGTTGCAGGAACACTTCTATTGGCCACATATGAAACGAGATGTTGAGAGGCTTTGTGGTAGATGTGTAACTTGTAGGCAGGCTAAATCAAGAGTGCAGCCCCATGGTTTATACACCCCTTTACCAATACCTAGTGAACCCTGGATTGATATTTCGATGGATTTTGTGTTAGGTTTGCCTAGGTCTAAACGGGGAAGAGACTCAATATTTGTGGTCGTGGATAGGTTTTCAAAGATGGCTCATTTTATTCCATGCCACAAGACAGATGATGCTTCCAATGTTGCTGATTTGTTCTTTAGGGAAATTGTGAGACTTCATGGTATGCCTAGGACAATTGTTTCTGATAGGGACCCCAAGTTCTTAAGCTACTTTTGGAAGACTTTGTGGGCTAAGTTAGGGACTAAGCTATTGTTTTCAACTACTTGTCACCCTCAAACCGATGGTCAAACAGAAGTTGTGAATAGAACCTTGTCCACGTTGTTAAGGGCTGTCATTAAAAAGAACATCAAAACATGGGAGGAGTGTTTACCACATGTTGAGTTTGCTTATAATCGATCTGTTCATTCTGCTACACAATTTTCACCGTTTGAAATTGTTTATGGTTTTAATCCTTTAACTCCTTTGGATTTAATGCCATTACCTTTGTCTGAGCATGTGAATTTAGATGGAAAAAGAAAAGCTGATCTTGTTAAGCAGATACACGAGAAGGCAAGACTCAACATCGAGCGAAGGACCAAACAATATGCTGAACAAGCCAACAAAGGGCGTCACAAGCTCGTCTTCGAGCCCGGTGATTGGGTGTGGTTGCACTTACGCAAGGAACGGTTTCCGGAACAAAGGAAATCCAAGCTATTGCCTAGAGGGGACGGTCCTTTTCAAGTTCTCGAAAGGATCAATGATAATGCGTACAAGCTAGACTTGCCAGGTGAGTATGGTGTAAGTGCCTCCTTTAATGTTTCTGACCTAAGTCCTTTTGATGCAGGCGATGATTTGAGGACAAATCCTTTTCAAGAGGAGGGGAATGATGAGGACATCGTTAGCACAAGCAAGAGCACGTGGGAGACTTTTTCAGATCCAATTCAAGTTCCCATTGGTCCGGTTACGAGAGCTCGTGCGAAGAAGTTCAAAGAAACGCTTATTGGGCTGATTCAAGCAACTTGGGCTCAAGCCATTGCATGGAGGCCTATTGAGGGAATTGCCTGCGAAAATCAGACCAATAAATGCGTGATTCAAGCTATAGAAGGGATTGAGTAATTTCCATTTCAGTTACTTTCCCATTTTGAGGCGACACATGGCGAGAAGAATTAGTTTTGACCTTTTAATGTCTAGTTTCCTTTTTTCTGATTCTGGTATTTCTATTATTGTAAGGCTTTTAAGCCATTAAGGGAACTTTCCTTATTTAGTCTAGATTTGACTTTTGTTAATTGAGTTTCCCGAAATTTCCATGGGAATTAGGGGCTGAAAATTCGCATAGGAACCCCTATATAATTGTAACGAATTTCAATCAATGGAGACAAGTAATAACACATAATTTTGAGGTTTAATTCTCTTTAGTTCCTAAACGAACTATTCGAACTTATCGGAAATTTCCGTGGCGTTCATCGACTTATCAATCAGTCCATCCATAGCTGATTGTGGCGTCCTCACTTACCAAGACTTATCAATCAGTCCCTCCATAGCTGATTGTGGCGTCCGCACATACCAAGGTTCGTGCTTCTTGTTGGGCATCGGGTCGCGGTTCCATCCAAAACCGGTTAGAAATTTGATCTTGGAAACCACTTTTGGTTAGAGTCGCGTCAGCTCTTTTGGCGTGGTTCGTATCACATTCGGTTACACCTATGTATCCAAATGGTTGAGCGCTCCAGTTTTCCAATTACAGGACAACGCATATAAGAGGATATCATTACTCCTAAAGAGGTGCTATGGATTCCATATCTATGAATAACAAGTCTACGCTATCAGGAGTCATGCCTCCAACGTACCGACATGCATACCACTATAGAGATGTGGGAGTCACCCATTGGTACATCAAAAGACACAAGTCGAGATAACGGGCCCACTATTCATCTCAGAATTAAGATACAATATAAATGACTGTCTAAAGTGAATCGATTTGCCAAGACAGAATTATTAATCCAAATCAATTCACTTTATGTCCCGATCCAACACATCGTCACCTATGACAACGTGCCAATGTTTCTATTCACGGAGTCCAACTCCGATGGCCAAGACAAACCATCTCCCAAAAGGGATATAGACAACATAACAATCTTTACATGAATAAAGCGCCCAACTTTATTCCCTCGATTGCGGATCATATGTTTTAGACCATCACCTTAAGAATCGTGTCTATCACATAATCATCCCATCATATGCCCAATTCTTAAGGTTTAGATTTACAATCTTAGACTACTGTTTGCTTATCATACATTCAACGAATATGAACGTAAAGAGGACAAGATTTGGTATATATAAATAAATAAATTTTTATTGATAAAAATTTCTCCAAAAATGTATTAAATTTTTACTCCTTAGGGCATACATGTCTAACAACCCTCTCTTTCTATCATAAACCTATAAATACATCTTTTAGCCACCAAAGTTTTTCATGTTCTCTTATTTTCCTGCCCAAAAAAATATTTATCTCTCCTTTCCTCTCAAATACACATTCATAAGCCTCAATTACGACTCAAAAATTCTCTAATAAAGTCTCATCATCTCTCTAATCCAAAGCTGATATTCATCACTCATCTTTTTTTTTTTTTTTTCAAGTCATTCTAGAAGGAAATCGTTCTAGAATTTTACATGCAAGCCTTTGTGATTGTTTAAACAAAAATATAAGAATTCAAGATATGATTTTAAGGTTTCGTTGATTATGGTTTTCATGGTTTATATGAATATGTGATTTCTGTGACAACCATATTTGAAAGGTTTCTTTTTAGGTCTCAATAAATATACATGATATGTAGTCATGAAATATGAATTATTTTTTATTGCTTTGGATACGACACGTATTTATATATTAGGAATGCTGGAAATTTTACAAATTTTTGTTAAATATGTTTTACATGTTATGATTATTAAATGAGCACTACTTACAAATTTCTTTATGTTAACATATGTGTATATATATATCTTGCAAGGCCAGTTTTACTTGTCAAACAAAACCTATTGATTTTATAAAAATTTATGGGTCTTTGTTCAACTAAATGTATGCAAATATTTAGCTTCATATCATGTCTATATTTTAAGATAAAATTCATTGAGCATTGAGTGCTCAATGCTTTATAGTGGCGGCTTGGTATGTTCTATAAACTTTGCAAGATAGGAAATCAGATATTTAGTGTGTTTTTCACAATTTTTTATTTTTTAGGTGTTTATTTATTTGTTAGCCATGTCAATTGGTACCAACATTTGACTTAAAAACATATGAGGAAAAAGGTCTTCGTTTAAGTGTTAGGGGACGCAAAAGAAATTCCTAAGCGCCACTAAGTTCCCAAAGAGGATAGTTGTTGTGAATTTTCTAATACGAGTGCACATATCGTTAACATGTAAAAAAGTGACAGTAAAGATAGTTCCCTCGAGGATAATTGTCACTAAGTACCAAATTAATCTAACCCTAATTCTATTTGAACAACTGAAATATGGGAAACAATGGAATAATAAAATGGTAAAAAGAAGGCAAACTAAATTAATGAAAATTGATAAATTGCAAGTTTAAAGATGAAATTTCAATATATTAAGACATCTAGGGTTTCGAACTCACTAGATTAATCCTATCTAATTTAATGAATTGATATTTACTTCCATGCCAATAACGAATTTCTCTTATGTAGTCATTAATCTTTCTCAAGCATTAATAATTTATGTCAGTTAGCAAATTTCCTACATCTCTATAGAAACTCTAAACTTATCAAGATTCATTAAGAACAAGAAATTCACCATATTACACAAGTCTCATAGGTATCTCTATCCTATGATGATTTCATGGCATTCAATCATGGTCTAATTTAATTATTGTTTATCAGCCTCAAATTAAATCACAAATCATGCAAAAGGTGTACAAACTTTTACAAGCATTAAGATCATATTGAACACTCAGCATAGATAATAAATTGACATCGAATTGAATTCAATTAAATAGAATTGAACATTCATAATCTGGCTACATCATAGCCCAAGAATAGAAAAATTAGTTCATAATGAGACTAAAAATAATTCTAAACATGAGATGTCAAAGAAAAGAACTGTGTTTAGATTTGAAGATGGATTTCGTCTCCGAGTTACACCGTGCTTCTGCTCCAAAGCATTGAGTCCTCTCATCTTTCCTATAGTCTTTCTCTATTAAAATTTGTCCTTCAACCCCTCATAATGTTCTATTTATAGGCTAGGGTTTGAAAGGGCAATTTTGGAATGAATTTAGACTCAAAATTGAATCGTGATTGCAATGGCGCCTATGCTCGATTTTGTTGGCACCTAGGTGCTAGGATTTTAGCGCTTAGGCTTCGAAGTGGTGCCTAGGTGCTAGGATTGTAGCGCCTAGGCGCTACAAAGCTGCTCCGCCAGCTTGCTCGAAATGGCACCTAGGCCCCCAACTTATGGCGCCTAAGCGCTATGTTCTTAGGTTTTTGTATGGGATTTCACCTACAAGAGCGCCTAGGCCCCCATAAGTTGGTGTCTAGGCTCCATTTCATCCTCGAGTCTGATTTTGCTCATTTCTCAATCTGTTTTGCCATGCGCTTTGCCATTATGCATCTTTTTTCCTCAAAGCCTACAAAGGAACATAAAACTTTATCAAATTCTTATAAATTGCTCAAAACTAACAAAAATATTAAGTGAGAATCATCTAATTAATTAGCCTAAAACTAACTTTCTAAATACCCCAAACTTAAGATTTTGCCAATCCTCGAGCAAAAGACACAAAAGAAGAACAAAAAACGAGACAAAAATACAGGACTGACACTAACATGTGACATAGTTTGAGCATCAATTTTATTTTTCATCATACTTGGCCTCAAATATTGCATAAAGTCTAAGACTCAAAGGAAACTCTCACCATTGCGATCATGTAAAAAATAAATAAATTTAAATTCCAATCTTACCACACTCATAATTCCTTGAGTATGTGTATGTGATGCCTCTAGCACTTATGCAACTACACTTGGATTAGTTTATGTCAACAAGCTTGTTATGACATCTCCAGATTAGTGAAATTATGAACTCCATAGGCCTATTTTTTAAACCCAATGATGTAGATGTGGGGAGTTCAAATGCAAGGAAGGTGGTTAACCCAATACAAGTTCCTGTTGGACCAGTCACAAAAGCCTGAGCTAAGAAATTCAAGGAAGCACTAAATGGGTTGATTCATGAAATTTGGAATCAAGTAAATTTTTGCAAGCCCATTGACCCAGGCCCATGTCAGCCAAAAAGGTGCATCAATTTGATCTAAGTTCTAGAAGAATCTGGATGAGTCAAGCTTGAAATCAGCTCAAATTTTGCAAGATCAAGTCTATGGAAGGATTTCAGAAACTTTCCCATTATTGGCACACATGTGGCTGATCATTTATGCAAGTTGTTGAAGAGCATTAATTGCACTTTCCTTTAATTGTTGCGTGTGTAAATGGCTGAATATAAACCATTGAGACTTTCCTTTCTTTTGGTTTTTATTTTAGGCTTAAAATTAGGATTAGTAGTTATGTTTGAATTTGCCAACTTTCCTTTGTAATTTTGGCCTATAAATAGGCATTTCCAATGTTAATGAATGGATTGATGAATGTTTATTTTCTGAGAGAGAAAATTCTTTCTTTAGTTCTTTGACGAACTGCACGAACTCTTTGGATCAATCTGGGCATTCAACCCGACTTATCAATCAAGCTTTCCATCCTTGATTGTGGCGTCTACGATATACTAAGGTTCTTGCTTCGATATAAGCAACGGGTCGCGGTGACTTCCATCCAAATCTGAGTAGAAACGGTCTTGATACCTTTTTTATTGATAATGGGTTTTGTCAGTATATTGGCGAGGTTCTTATCATCAGGTATCAGAGCAAGGTTCTAACCTCAGATTAGTCTATCCTTAGTTGTTTCTGAATTCTGATTTATTACTTAGGTTCTATTTTGTTAAAAAATATATATATTTTGAGTTTGTTAAATTCATAGGGTTCTTGCATTCTCATTTGTGTTTCTTGAACTTTCTTTGGTTTGTTGACAAGGTCATAGCTGAAATTCTATTCTAGGTTGTTTTGTGAATTCTTGTTTGGGAAAGAACTTAGTGTTGGCCGAAATTTCACCTAGGGCTGCTAGGGTTATTTTTTTGGTTTTAGGTAACTAGTGTCTTGGGCTTCAAGTTTAGGTTGTAGCTTCCTGTTTTGTGTTTCTTGGTCTATTATAGTCCTTGTTCTTGTTGAATTTCACAACAAAAAAAAAAGAAAAGAAAAGAAAAGAAAAGAAAAGAAAAAGAAAAGAAAAGAAAAGAAAACAAAGAAAAGAAAAGAAAAGAAAAGAAAAATCAAGAGGATCCGAAAAAAAAAAGGGCTGGAGACCTTCCTTAAAATTGTTTGTTTCCTTTCCATTATTTGAGTGTCCAGGAGTCTGAATTTGACCTTACCTCGCAGTGCAAAAATTTTCTTCATTCCAAACTGCGTATCAAAACGTGTTGCTGAATTTGTTACTGGATAGATTTGATTGTTGTTTGCGTAATTCCAAAAGAACAGAAAGTGATATAAACCCCACCAAGAACTAACGCGACCCTAACCAAAATTGGTTTCCAAGATCAAATTCCTAACCGGTTTTGAATGGAACCGCGACCCGATGCCCAACAAGAAGCACGAACCTTGTTATGTGAGGACACCACAATCAACTATGGATGGACTGATTGATAAGTCTTGGTATGTGAGGACGCCACAATCAGCTATGGATGGACTGATTGATAAGTCTTGGTGTGTAAGGACGCTACAATCAGCTATGGATGGACTGATTGATAAGTCTATGAACGCCATGGAATTTTCCGATAAGTTTGAATAGTTCATTTAGGAACCAAAGAGAATTAAACCTCAAATTGTGTGTTAATACTTGTATTCAATTGATTGAAATTCGTTACAATATATAGGGGTTTCCCTATGCGAATTTTCAGCTCCTAATTGCCCATGGAATTTCGGGCAAATCAATTACCAAATGTCAAATCTAAAGCAAATAAGGAAAGTTCCCAAAATGGCTTAAAGCCTTACAATAATAGAAATAAAACAAACACAAAAAAGGAAACTAGACATTAAAAGGTCATAAGTTGATTCTTCTCGCCATGTGTCGCCTCAAAACGGGAAAATAACTGAAATGGAAATTACTCAATCCCTTCTAGAGCTTGAATCACGCATTTGTTGGTCTGGTTGTCGCATGCAATTCCCTCAATGGGCCTCCATGCAATGGCTTGAGCCCAAGTTGCTTGAATCAGCCCAATAAGTGCTTCTTTAAACTTCTTCGCATGAGCTCTCGTAACTGGACCAATGGGAACTTGAATTGGATCTGAATATGTCTCCCACGTGCTCTTGCTTGTGCTAACGATGTCCTCATCAGAAAGAGAGAATAAACGAGTGAAAAAAAAGGCAAGAGTGGTGAGAACATTCGAGAGTAAAAGCCAATTATTTGAGTGAAACATGAGTGAGCTGAGTGACCAAGAGATAGAGTGAAACACATGAGAGAGAGAAGTAAGGTCCTTTATTATCTAACATTGTTTTGCAGGTTTAAAAAAAAATGAATCCGAATCAAGAAAGAGAAGCTGAAGATGATCTTCCACAACAAAATGTTCCAAATCTTCAGTTGCAAGCATTAATGAGGCAAAAGAACAGAAAAAGAGAATAAATGAGTGAAAAAAAAAGGCAAGAGTAGTGAGAACATTCGAGGGTAAAAGCCAATTATTTGAGTGAAACACGAGTGAGCTGAGTGACCAAGTGATAGAGTGAAACACGTGAGGGAGAGAAGTAAGGTCCTTTATTATCTAACATTGTTTTGCAGGTTTTTTAAAAAAATGAATCCAAATTAAGAAAGAGAAGCCGAAGAAGATCTTCCACAACAAAATGTTCCAAATCTTCAGTTGCAAGCATTAATGAGGCAAATGGAACAGTTGTTGATGTGAGCGCTAGAGCCCATTCAGGAGAGATTAGGTGAAGTTGATGCTAGAATACATAATAGGCAGCCACAAAACATGCAAAATAGGCAGAGGGGTGGATGTGTTCTTTCGAAGGAAGATGAATTAGAAGAGTTGGAGGAACCACCGATAAATAGGGGCAGATTTAGGCATGGAAATGGGAATAGAGAAGTTAGGGACTGGGAAGACAATAATATGGGAGGTATTAAAATGAAGATTCTGCCATTCCAAGGGAAAAGACCCCGGAGCATACCTAGAGTGGGAGAAGAAAGTGGAGCTAGTGTTCGATTGCCATAACTACTCAGAGTTAAAGAAAGTTAAGCTTGCTGCAATTGAGTTCTCCGACTATGCAATTGTATGGTGGGATCAGTTGGTAATGAATAGGCGACGGAACCGAGAACACCCGATTGAGACATGGGAAGAGATGAAAACGGTGATGAGAAAGCGATTTGTGCCCAGCCATTACTATTGAGAATTGTACAAAAAGTTACAAGGACTTAGACAAGGAAACATGAGTGTAGAGGAATATTATGAAGAAATGGAAATAGCCATGATACGAGCCAATGTTGAAGAAGACCGAGAAGCAACCATGGCAAGATTTTTGCAAGGGCTAAATCCAGATATTCAAGATAGGGTGTGATAAGAACCTCGACAATATACTGACGACACCCGTTATCAATAAGAAGGAACCAAGACCGTTTCTACTCAGATTTGGATGGAAGTCACCGCGACCCGTTGCTTATATCGAAGCAAGAACCTTGGTATATCGAAGACGCCACAATCAAGGACGGAAGCTTGATTGATAAGTCAGGTTTGAATACCCGGATTGATCCGATGAGTTCGTGTAGTTCGTCAAAGAACCAAAGAAAGAATTTTCTCTCTCAGAAAAATAAACATTCATTGATTCTCCATTAACCTTGGGAACGCCTATTTATAGGCCAAAATTACAAAGTGTTGCCCAAAAAGAAAAGTTGACAAATTCAAACATAATTACTAAGCCTAAAATAAAAACCAAAAGAAAGGAAAGTCTTAATGGCTGATTTCAGCCATTTACACGCCCAACAATAAAAGGAAAGTTCAATTAATACTTGTCAACAATTTGCATAAATGATTAGCCACGTGTCTGCCAAAATGGGAAGGTTTTCGAAAGTCTTCCATTGACTTGATCTTGCAAAATTTGAGCTGATTTCAATCAGGCTTGACTCATCCCGATTCTTCTAGAACTTGGATCAAATTGACGCACCGTTGTGGTTGACGTGGGCCTTGGTCAATGGGCTTGCACAAATTTTCTTGATTCCAGATTTCGTGAATCAGCCCATTTAGTGCTTCCTTGAATTTCTTAGCTCAGGCTCTTGTGACTGGTCCAACAGGAATTTGTATTGGGTCAACCACCTTCCATGCATTTGAGCTCCCTAAGTCTCCATCATTCCCCTCCTCTTGAAAAGGATTTGTCCTCAAATCAGACTCTGCATCAAAAGGATTCAAATCAAAAACATTGAAGGTAGCACTTACATTATACTCACCTTGCAAATCCAACTTGTAAGCGTTGTCATTAATTCTTTCAAGGACTTGAAATGGACCACCTCCCCGTGGTAACAACTTTGAATTTCTTTGTTCTAGGAAACGTTCCTTTCTAAAGTGCAACCACACCTAGTCTCTAGGTTCAAAAATCAGCTTGTGTCGCCCCTTGTTGGCTTGCTTTGCATATTGTTCCGTTCTTTGCTCAATGTTGAGTCTTGCTTTCTCATGAATCTATTTAACAAAGTCAGCCTTCCTTTTGCCATCTAAATTAACACACTCAGAAACAGGTAGTGGTGATAAATCCAGTGGTGATAAAGGATTAAGACCATAAACAATTTCAAAAGGTGAATACTTAGTAGCAGAATGGACAGAGCGATTATATGCAAACTCAACATGTGGTAAACAGTCTTCCCATGATTTAATGTTCTTACTGATGATTGCTCTTAATAAGGTTGACAAAGTCCTATTTACTACGTCAGTTTGACCATCAGTTTGTGGGTGGCAAGTAGTAGAAAACAACAGCTTAGTACGTAACTTACTCCACAAAGTCTTCCAAAAGTAGCTCAAGAACTTAGCATATCTATCTGAAACAATTGTCCTAGGCATGCCATGTATCCTTACAATCTCCCTAAAGAACAATTCAGCAACATGCGATGCATCATCAGTTTTATGACAGGGAATAAAATGTGCCATCTTAGAAAACCGATCTACAACCACAAAAACACTATCCTTCCCACGTTTGGTCCTAGGTAAACCTAACACAAAGTCCATTGAAATATCAGTCCAAGGCTCACTAGGAATTGGCAAAGGTGTGTATAAACCATGGGGTTGTGCTCTCGATTTAGCTTGCCTACACGTGACACATCTACTACATATCCTTTCAACATCCCTTTTCATGTGTGGCCAAAAGAAGTGTTCCTGCAAAACAGCTAAAGTTTTAGCAATTCCAAAATGCCCCATCAATCCGCCACCATGGGATTCCTTCACTAACAAATCTCTCAAAGAACAATTAGGCACACAAAGCTTGTTCTCCCGAAACAAAAATCCATCATGCCTATAAAATTTACCCATTGCGTTTTTCTCACAAGCTCGATACTCCTCACTAAAATCTTGGTCTAAAGGGTATAAATCCTTAATATGCTCAAAACCAAGCAGTTTAGCGTCAAGGATAGAAAGTAATGCGTACCTGCGAGAAAGTGCATCCGCAACAACATTCTCCTTACCTTGCTTGTATCGAATGACATAAGGAAATGTCTCGATGAATTCCACCCAGCGGGCATGCCTCTTGTTCAACTTTTGTTGTCCCTTCAGATGTTTCAATGACTCGTGATCAGTGTGAATCACGAATTCCTTGGGCCATAGGTTGTGTTGCCAAGTCTTTAATGCTCGAACCAACGCGTACAACTCCTTGTCATAAGTAGGGTAATTTAGTGTTGACCCACTCAATTTTTCACTGAAATACGCAATTGGTCGTCCTCCTTGCATCAGCACGGCACCTATACCTACACCAGAAGCATCACATTCAATTTCAAATGTTTTAGAAAAATCAAG
Source organism: Artocarpus heterophyllus (assembly GCA_025403435.1). Lineage (NCBI taxonomy): Eukaryota > Viridiplantae > Streptophyta > Magnoliopsida > Rosales > Moraceae > Artocarpus > Artocarpus heterophyllus. The sequence continues at coordinate 31,321,942 of CM046350.1, forward strand.
TAAAGGAAGTAAAGGAGCATGAGTAGGCTTATGCTTAATAAGCCGAAACGCCTTCTCTTGTTCTTCTCCCCACTTGAACCCAACATTCTTCTTGATTACTTCTATGAGTGGTGCAGCCAAAGTACTGAAATCCCTTACAAACTGCCGGTAAAAGCTAGCAAGTCCATGAAAACTCCGTACTTCTCCAATGCTTGTGGGACTTGGCCATTCTTGGATAGCCCTAACCTTTTCTTCGTCGACCTGTATACCTTGAGCACTAAGAACAAAACCAAGAAAAACAAGCTTATCCGTGCAAAAGGTACACTTCTTAAGATTAGCATACAACTTTTCCTTCCATAAAACATCTAAAACAAGTTTCAAATGTTCTATATGATCATCCAAATTGCTGCTATAGATCAAGATATCATCAAAATAAACAACAACAAATTTCCCAATGAAAGCTCGCAAAACATGGTTCATTAAATGCATAAATGTGCTAGGGGCATTGGTTAAACCGAAAGGCATTACCAACCACTCATACAAACCTTGTTTTGTTTTGAAAGCCGTCTTCCACTCGTCTCCCTCTTTCATGCGAATTTGATGATATCCACTCTTCAGATCAATTTTAGAAAATACACAAGCACCATGCAATTCATCTAACATGTCATCCAAGCGAGGAATGGGATGTCGATACTTTACCGTGATGTTGTTGATGGCTCGACAATCAACGCACATCCTCCAAGTCCCATCTTTTTTAGGCACAAGTAAAACTAGTATGGCACACGGGCTCATGCTTTCTCTCACGTGTCCCTACTCCATCAACTCACTTACCTGCCGTTGGAGTTCCTTTGTCTCCTCGGGATTACTTCTATAGGCTGGTTGGTTTGGGATTGTAGCTCCAGGTATGAAGTCGATTTGATGTTCAATCCTGCGGATTGGAGGTAAACCTTGCGGTGTTTCCTCGAGAAAGATATCCTCATACTCCTGCAAAAGAGAAACAACAGAACTATGCGAGGTGGAATCAAGATCGTTAGTGTTTAATAACGCCTCCTTGTACATGAGTAAAATCATCGGCTGATTAGAAAACAAAGCTCTTCTCACATCACTCTCTCTTGCATAAAAGTTTGTTTTTCTCTCTATTTTTACCTCATTGGCCAAATCTTCTTTTGTACTGGCTCTCTCAATGTTCTCTCCTTTTCTCTCCTTTTTCTCGGCCCCTCTATCTTTTTTCCCTCTCTGGCCAAACTCTCTCTCTACACTCCAACACTCATTATTTTCACTCCCTTTCTCTCTCTTTTTCTCATTTTCTCCTTTTTGTTCACTCTCCTTTTGTAACCAAGCTCGATCTTCATGAACCTGTTTTGGTGTCATTGGCACAAGAGTGAATGTTCTCTGGTTGTGCACAAGAGAATATTTATTGGTGTAGCCATCATGTTTGACTCGACGATCAAATTGCCATGGTCGACCTAGTAACAAGTGCCATGCTTCCATTGGAACTACATCGCACAAAATGTCATCTTCGTATCTACCAATGCGAAATGAAATTAATGCCTGTTTAGTTACCTTCACTTCACCACTATTATTCAACCATTGCAACTTTTAAGGTCGAGGATGTTTGGTCGTTGGCAGCCCTAATTTGTCAACCATTGTACTGCTAGCAACGTTCGTACAACTCCCTCCATCTATTATCACACTACATACCTTGTTCTGCACGTGGCACCTAGTATGAAAAATGTTCTCAAGTTGCTCTTCTTCTTCCTCTTTGGCTTGCACACTAAGGGCTCATCGAGTGACCAACAATTCACCTTGGACAGCACACTCCTCCTCATCCACATCCTCCAATGGTGGCATGGAATCCTCATCTGATTCGTCATCCGTAACAACCTCTCCATCGTCCCGTAACACCATCACCCTTTTGTTCGGACATTGGCTTGAGATGTGACCCCTGCCTTGGCATTTGAAACATTTAATATCACGGTTTCAAGAAGTGGATGAATCATATTTACCTTGGTTTGAAGGGCTAGCCATGGCTGGTTTTAGCTCAAACTTTGGCCTAGCAACCGATTTCTCTTCTCTCTTCCCATAATTCGGCTTCCATGAAGAAGGTGCCAAACTAACATTCGCATGTGAGCTACCCCTCCCCTTGAGTTGCTACTCTACTATGATGGCCATGTGCAACATGTCTTCTAACTCTACATAGTGTTGCATCTCCACCCTATCTTGAATATCCGGATTTAGCCCTTGCAAAAATCTTGCCATGGTTGCTTCTCGATCTTCTTCAACATTGGCTCGTATCATGGCTATTTCCATTTCTTCATAATATTCCTCCACACTCCTGTTTCCTTGTCTAAGTCCTTGCAACTTTTTGTACAATTCCCGATAGTAATGGCTGGGTACAAATCGCTTTCTCATCACCGTTTTCATCTCCTCCCATGTCTCAATCGGGTGTTCTCGGTTCCGTCGCCTATTCATTACCAACTGATCCCACCATACAACCGCATAATCAGAGAACTCAATTGCAGCAAGCTTAACTTTCTTTAACTCTGAATAGTTATGGCAATCAAACGCTAGCTCCACTTTCTTCTCCCACTCTAGGTAAGCTCCGAGGTCTTTTTCCCTTGGAATGGCAGAATCTTCATTTTAATACCTCCCATATTATTGTCTTCCCAGTTCCTAGCTTCTCTATTCCCATTTCCACGCCTAAATCTGCCCCTATTTATCGGTGGTTCCTCCAACTCTTCTAATTCATCTTCCTCCGAAAGATCACATCCACCCCTCTGCCTATTTTGCATGTTTTGTGGCTGCCTATTGCGTGTTCTGGCATCAACCTCATCTAATCTCTCATGAATCGGCTCTAGCGCTCGCGTCAACAGCCGTTCCATTTGCCTCATTAATGCTTGCAACTGAAGATTGGGAATGTTTTGTTGTGGAAGATCATCTTCGGCTTCTCTTTCTTGATTCGGATTCATTTTTTTTAAACCTGCAAAACAACGTTAGATAATAACGGACCTTACTTCTCTCCCTCACGTGTTTCACTCTATCACTTGGTCAGTCCGTTCACTCGTGTTTCACTCGAATAATTGGCTTTTACCCTCGAATGTTCTCACCACTCTTGCCTCTTTTTTTTTTAACTCGCTTATTCTCTCTTTCAGTTCTTTTGGAATTACACAAACAACAATAAAATCTATGTGGCAACAAATTCAGCAACACATTTTGATACTCAGTTCAAAATGAAGCAATTGTTTTTTTTTTTTTCACTGTGAGGTGAGGTCAAATTTGGACACCTAGACACTCAAACAATGGAAAGGAAACAAAAATATTTTAAGGAGGGTTTCTAGACTTTTTTTTTTTTTGGATCCTCTTGATATTTCTTTTCTTTTTGTTTTTCTTTTCTTTTCTTTTTTTTTTTTTTGTGAAATTCAGCAAGAACAAGAATAATAAACCAAGAAACACAAAACAGAAAATTACCACCTAAACTTGAAACCCAAGATACTAGTTACCCGAAACCAAACTAACCAACTTTTTTTTTTGAACGGAATAGAACCTAAGTAATAAATTAGAATTCAAAAACAAATAAGGATAGACAAACCTGAGGCTAGAACCGAGGCTCTGATACCAAATGATAAGAACCTCGCCAATATACTGACGAAACCCGTTATCAATAAGAAGGAACCAAGACCGTTTCTACTCAAATTTGGATGGAAGTCACCGCGACCCGTTGCTTATATCGAAGCAAGAACCTTGGTATATCGAAGACGCCACAATCAAGGATGGAAGCTTGATTGATAAGTCAGGTTTGAACGCCTGGATTGATCCGATGAGTTCGTATAGTTCGTCGAAGAACCAAAGAAAGAATTTTCTCTCTCAGAAAAATAAACATTCATTGATTCTCCATTAAACTTGGGAACGCCTATTTATAGGCCAAAATTACAAAGTGTTGCCCAAAAAGAAAAGTTGACAAATTCAAACATAATTACTAAGCCTAAAATAAAAACCAAAAGAAAGGAAAGTCTTAATGGCTGATTTTCAGCCATTTACACGCCCAACAATAAAAGGAAAGTGCAATTAATCCTCGTCAACAATTTGCATAAATGATTAGCCGCGTGTGTGCCAAAATGGGAAGGTTTCCGAAAATCTTCCATTAACTTGATCTTGCAAAATTTGAGTTGATTTCAATCAGGCTTGACTCATCCGGATTCTTCTAGAACTTGGATCAAATTGATGCACCGTTGTGGTTGACGTGGGCCTAGGTCAATGGGCTTGCACAAATTTTCTTGATTCCAGATTTCGTGAATCAGCCCATTTAGTGCTTCCTCGAATTTCTTAGCTCGGGCTCTTGTGACTGGTCTAACAGGAATTTGTATTGGGTCAACCACCTTCCATGCATTTGAGCTCCCTAAGTCTCCATCACCAAGTCCCACAAGCATTGGAGAAGTAAGGAGTTTTCATGGACTTACCAGCTTTTACCTGCGGTTTGTAAGGGATTTCAGTACTTTGGCTACACCACTCATAGAAGTAATCAAGAAGAATGTTGGGTTCAAGTGGGGAGAAGAACAAGAGAAGGCGTTTCGGCTTATTAAGCATAAGCCTACTCATGCTCCTTTACTTGCTTTACTTGATTTTTCTAAAACATTTGAAATTGAATGTGATGCTTCTGGTGTAGGTATAGGTGCCGTGCTGATGCAAGGAGAACAACCAATTGCGTATTTCAGTGAAAAATTGAGTGGGTCAACACTAGATTACCTGACTTATGACAAGGAGTTGTACGCGATGGTTCGACCATTAAAGACTTGGCAACACTACCTATGGCCCAAGGAATTCATGCTTCACATTGATCACGAGTCATTGAAACATTTGAAGGGACAACAAAAGTTGAACAAGAGCCATGCCCGCTGGGTGGAATTCATCGAGACATTTCTTTATATCATCTGATATAAGCAAGGTAAGGAGAATGTCATTGTCGATGCACTTTCTCGCAGGTACATATTACTTTCTATCCTTGATGCTAAACTGCTTGGTTTTGAGCATATTAGAATTTATACCCTTTAGACCAAGATTTTAGTGAGGAGTATCGAGCTTGTGAGAAAAATGCAATGAGTAAATTTTATAGACATGATGGATTTTTGTTTTGGGAGAATAAGCTTTGTGTGCCTAATTGTTCTTTGAGAGATTTGTTAGTGAGGGAGTCCCATGGCGTCAGATTGATGGGGTATTTTGGAATTGCTAAAACTTTAGCTGTTTTGCAGGAACACTTCTTTTGGCCACACATGAAAAGGGATGTTGAAAGGATATGTGGTAGCTATGTCACGTGTAGGCAAGCTAAGTCGAGAGCACAACCCCATGGTTTATACACACCTTTGCCAATTCCTAGTGAGCCTTGGGTTGATATTTCAATGGACTTTGTGTTAGGTTTACCTAGGACCAAATGTGGGAAGGATAGTGTGTTTGTGGTTGTAGATCGATTTTCTAAGATGACACATTTTATTCCCTGTCATAAAACTGATGATGCGTCGCATGTTGCTGAATTGTTCTTTAGGGAGATTGTGAGAATACATGGCATGCCTAGGACAATTGTTTCAGATAGAGATGCTAAGTTCTTGAGCTACTTTTGGAAGACTTTGTAGAGTAAGTTAGGTACTAAGCTGCTGTTTTCCACTTACTTGCCACCCACAAACTGATGGTCAAACTGAGGTAGTAAATAAGACTTTGTCAACCTTATTAAGAGCAATCATCAGTAAGAACATTAAAACATGGGAAGACTGTTTACCACATGTTAAGTTTGCATATAATCGTTTTGTCCATTCTGCTACTAAGTATTTACCTTTTGAAATTGTTTATGGTTTTAATCGTTTGTCACCATTGGATTTATCACCACTACCTGTTTCTGAGCGTGTTAATTTAGATGGCAAAAGGAAGGCTGACTTTGTTAAACAGATTCATGAGAAAGCAAGACTCAACATTGAGTGAAGAACAGAACAATATGCAAAGCAAACCAACAAGGGGCAACACAAGCTGATTTTCAAACTTGGAGACTGGGTGTGGTTGCACTTCAGAAAGGAGTGTTTTCTAAAACAAAGAAAGTCAAAGTTGTTACCGCGGGGAGATGGTCCATTTCAAGTCCTTGAACGAATTAATGACAATGCTTACAAGTTGGATTTGCCAGGTGAGTATAATGTAAGTGCTACCTTCAATGTTTCTAATTTGAGTCCTTTTGATGTAGAGTCTGATTTGAGGACAAATCCTTGTCAAGAGGAGGGGAGTGATAGATACGTGGGGAGCTCAAATGCAAGGAGGGTGGCTGACCCAATACAAGTTCCTGTTGGACCAGTCACAAAAGCCCGAGCTAAGAAACTCAAGGAAGCACTAAATGGGCTGATTCATAAAATTTGGAATCAAGTAAATTTGCGCAAGCCCATTGACCCAGGCCCACGTCAGCCAGAAAGGTGCATCAATTTGATCCAAGTTCTAGAAGAATCCGGATGAGTCAAGCTTGAAATCAGCTCAAATTTTGCAAGATCAAGTCTATGGAAGAATTTCAGAAACTTTCCCATAATTGGCACACACGTGGCTGATCATTTGTGCAAGTTGTTGAAGAGCATTAATTGTACTTTCCTTTAATTGTTGGGCGTGTAAATGGCTAAATATCAGCCATTGAGACTTTCCTTTCTTTTGGTTTTTATTTTAGGCTTAAGATTAGGATTAGTAGTTATGTTTGAATTTGTCAACTTTCCTTTGTAATTTTGGCCTATAAATAGGCGTTTTCCAATGTTAATGAATGGATTGATGAATGTTTATTTTCTGAGAGAGAAAATTCTTTCTTTGGTTCTTTGACAAACTGCACTAACTCTTCAGGTCAATCCGGGCGTTCAACCCGACTTATCAATCAAGCTTTCCATCCTTGATTGTGGCGTCTACGATATACCAAGGTTCTTGCTTCGATGTAAGCAACGGGTTGCAGTGACTTCCATCCAAATCTGAGTAGAAATAGTCTTGGTGCCTTTTTTATTGATAACGGGTTTCGTCAGTATATTGGCGAGGTTCTTATCACCCACTCTTCACTAATGTAGACTATCGTAACATCAAAAATCATTAAGATTTTATTCGGCTTGACATGTATAGCTAAGGTAAAAAGTGAGATAAAGGATATATCATACATGACTACTGAGCTTGAAACCATACAATAGTTAATCATTAGTAAAGCACTTAAAATATTAAGCTAACTATATATAAAGAATTATAATGGTATCTATTAAAGAATAAAAGTCACTAATAGTATCATATAGCCCCTCTGAAGCTTTTAGTGAAGCATACAACTATTAGTGTTAATTAGAAACATATAAAATAAATAAAGATAAGCTCTTCACATACTGAACTTTATATTATATTATGGTTTACTAACTACCACTTCTACTTCAGCAACTTGATCAGACATTTACACAATATACATGATACATATGCATAAGGAAACAAAACAATCAAAAGAAATAAGTTTTGCTTCCTATAAATGTTTCATAAAACTTTTCAAGTGGTGGAATGAGGAAGAAGGTGACTTTAAGCGGTGGGAGATGTGAGGAAGCGTGGAGTGTACTCGTATATATAGTTATATATTCAAAAAGTAAGCGCATAATGTTAACTGACATGAACTTTACCCTATTCTCTTTTCTTTCATGTAAATCTAATATATAATATCTAGTTAGGCAACGAAGTTTTGTAACTTCTATTAATATAAAATAAGTAGTAAATAATAATAATAACAATCAAGTAAATTAAAATAATTATTTATTTTTTAAAAAGTAATAGGCAATTAATCCAAAATTATAGTGCAATAAGTAAGATTATAACATTCTTAATTTAGCACATCGAGCTTCTTAGTCGAGGGGACTAAAACTTCACACTGTACCAAATAACTCAAAAAGAAATTAATAAAAATTAGGCATCTTAGTAATAACTATAAATGCAATGCAAATATGTTATCATTGGCTAAATTTGTATGTGAGAATTTAAGGGCACCACGTCATTCAATTATAGGAGTCTTTCCTCATCGAAGGCCTTTAAGTCGGAATTCAGTTTCTTTACTGCCCAATAGGCATGGTGCTCCAACTCTACCAGAAAATAGCATGCCTTCCCAAACACCAATCGGTACGGAGACATCTCAATAGGCGTTTTAAAAGCAGTTCGATAGGCCCATAAACCATCATCAAGCTTCACTGCCCAATCGTTCATGTTAGTGTAAACTATTTTCTCCAAAATTTGCTTAATCTCCCAATTGGAGATCTCGCTTGGCCATTGTTTGAGGGTGATAACCAAGCGCTACCTTGTGCTTAACTCCATATTTAGCAAGAAGGGCATTGAACATTTGTTACAGAAATGGGTGCCCTCATCACTAATTATGGCTCACTGTGTGACAAATCATGTAAATATGTTCTTATGTAGAAACTTTAACACTACCTTAGTTTCATTAGTTGGTGCAGCTAAAGTCTCTACCCACTTTGACACATAATCAACTGCCAATAGAATGTATGATTAGCCATGGGATAAAGGGAATGGTCCCATGAAATCAATCATCCAAACATCAAAAATCTTAACTTCCAAGATGCTTGTCAATGGTAATTCATGTCTTCTTGAGACGTTGCCAACACATTGACAAAGGTTACAAGTCTTTACAAAAGCATAACTATCTTGGAAGAGAGTAGGCCAATAGAAGCCAGATTGAAATACATTAGCCGCCGTTCTTCTAGCTCCAAAATGGCCTCCATAAGTTGAAGCATGGTAACGGTAAAGGATAGATTGGGCTTTCTCCTTAGGAATGCATCTCCAAATGATTTGATTCAGACATCTCTTAAACAATAATGGATCATCCCACAAAAAAACTTCACATCAGGTAAGAATTTCTTCTTTTCATGATAAGAGAAGTGCAGAGGTAACACAACACAAGCTAGGTAATTTGCAAAATTTGCATACCAAACAATTGCTCATCCGGGAACTCATCTTGAATGACTTCAACAACCTTTTGTAAGAACATTCTCACTGCCTTTCTTGTCTCAAATTTCAAGATCAAATTCTTGTAATAAGATAAGCCAACGAATCAACCATGGTTTTGTATCTTTCTCTGAAAATAAGTAACGGATTGCCGCATGATTGGTGTATACTATTTCGACCCAATGATGTAGGACTAAAATTTGTCAAAAGCGATTAACACCACCAACATCTCCTTCTTGGTTGTTGTATAATTTTGTTAGGCGTAATCGAGAGTTTAGCTTGCATAACAAATCACTTGAAAGATCTTGTCCTGCCTTTGGTCAAGTACCGCTCCAACTGCATAGTCGCTTGCATCGCACATAAGCTCAAATGGTTTACTCCAATCGAGAACTACCATGATTGGTGCCAAAATCAACCTCTCTTTAATCTCATTGAGAGCCTTTAAGCAAGATTCATCAAACATGAATGGAGCATCTGTCTTAAGAAGGTTGCAAAGAAGCTTCACAAAATTAGAAAAATCCTCAATAAACCTTCGATAAGATCCAGCATGACCAAGATCTTTGCATGATCTACTTCTACTCCCTTTGAAGATATCTAATGACCAAGAACAATACCTTCTTGAATCATGAAATGACATTTTTTCCAATTGAGAACAAGATTGGTTTCCTCACATCTTTTTAAAACTAGAGAAAGATTGTGCAAACAACTATAAAACGAGGAGCCAAATACCAAGAAGTCACCCATGAAGATCTCCATTTTCTCTTCCACCAGGACGAAAAAAATTGCCATCATGCACTATTGAAAAGTGGCAAGAGCATTACATAAGCCAAACGGCATTCTTCGAAAGGCAAAAGTGCTATAAGGCCAAGTGAAGTTTGTTTTGTCATGGTCTTTGGAGGCTATGACAATTTGGTTATAACCCGAATAACCATCAAGAAAGCAATAATGTTGATATCCAGCCAACCAATCAAGCATTTGGTCAATAAAAGGAGCGGGAAAATGGTCCTTCCTTGTGGCCTTGTTGAGCTTGTGATAGTCAATACAAACTTGCCATCTTGTGACTGTTCTCTTAGAGATGAGCTCATCATTTTTATCCTTCACCACTATCATTCCTTCTTTCGTAGGCACAACTTGAACTAGACTAACCCAAGAGTTATTGAAAATGGCATAAATGATCCCAACATTAAGTAGCTTCAAAACTTCACCCCACACCACTTCTTTCATTGCCGTACTTAGTCTTGTTTTATGCTCTATGGATGGCTTATAGGATTCCTGATACAAGCAATGGAGCTGCACAAGTTAGGAGCCATGTTCGTGATCCCTTAAGCCGTTCAAGTGGTCCAATCACGAGGTCTAAGGCCAAGCATTTCAAGGAGGCATTGAACGGGATCATTCAACAAATTTGTAACGTGCCACATAACTGGAGCCCTGGCATAGGCCCAAGTCAATCTCAAGAGAGCCTACTCACGATGATTAAGGTTCTAGAAGAGTCACATTGATGATGTGCACAATTCCAGCAAATTGTGGGGCAGATTTGTAATTTCGAGAAACCTTCCTATTTTGGATCGACACGTGGGTGCCATGTCATTAAGTTTGAGCCTCGTCATCGATTTATTTTCCTAGTGTAATTTTCGTATTTTTAGTTGTCAAATTTGGTTTTGTTAGGCATGAAAACAAACATGGATATTTTTCCCTTTTCTGGATTAGGTTAGGTGCATTTTAAGGGATAAGATTAGCAACTTTCCATTAGTGTTATTCTAGGGCTTAATTTTGCATGGGAAAGCACCAATTAAGGGATTTTCTAAGTGAACCTTCGCTTAGGGATTCTTTTGGGCTGAAAATCGTTCCCATATAATTGTAAACACGTTATTATTTTGAGAAGTAATCAATCAGATCATTATTCATGAATTTGTGAGGCTTTTCTTGCGTTCTTCTTATTTTCTTGAGAAGACTCTTTGAACTTATCAAGATTAATCTTGTGGCGTTCAACAAACTGACTTATCATATAGGGTTTTTAAGTGCTCTTGAAATTCTAGGTGTGGCATCTTCCTATCCATGGTTCTTGGTTCGTGTCTCACTAGATTACGAGTCAAGGCTCAACAAACGTGTGTCTTAAGGGATTAAGGGCTCAAATTCTAAATTTGGTGTTGGGTCTTGTCGCGTTAGTCAACGGGGTTCATATCAGTTGGTATCAGAGATTAGGTTCCAAGGCAGGTTTGACTATCCTTTATCTTATGTTCTTGTTCTTGTTTAGTCAAATTTAGAGTCCTAAAAAAAAATTCAAGTTTAATGTCTGAAATTCTTGGCCAAAATTTTCCCTTCCTTTTCTTGTTTGAATTTTGCCAATTCCTTTTACTTTGAATACTTGTCAGTTAGTCACCGTTTGATTTGAATTCGATTGTTCCCATTTATTTCTCGTTTATACCTACTCGTTTATGTGTTGATTCTAGTTTTACAAAAACAAAAAAAAGGATCCGAAAAGAAAAGAAAAGAAAAAAAGAAAACAACAGAATAAAAAAAAGAAGAGGATCCGAAAAAAAAATAGAAATTTCAGCAATTCATTTTACATGTTCTTGTGATTTAGCATCCTTGTTATTGAGTCTTTGTTTGTCACTCTATGTATTACATGTCAAATCTTGTGGATTGTTTGGGTAGAGTCTAGTTTGTTTGAATTACTGCTTGAATCTTGTGTGTTTCTTGAGTCTGATTAAGAATTTGAGAAGACACAATGAGTGGAAAAAGGCAAGAGCAGTGAGAACATTAAGTTAAGAGCCAATTTGAGTGAAACACGAGTGTGCGTGAATCATTCTTGAGTGAAACACGTGAGGGAGTGCCTGTGAGGTTTCTAAACTTTTTATTGCAGAATTTAAACATGTCTCACAATCCAGAAGATAATTCAACTGAAGAGGTCCAACAACAAACCATTCCAAATCTATAGTTACAAGCTTTGATGGGGGAACTGAAACGGATGATGAAAGCTGAATTGGAACCTTTACATGAGAGAATGGATAGGTTGGAAGAGGGGACACCTAGGGGGCAGCACCAAAATAACCCCATTAGGCAACCTAGATGTGTACACCGTGGTGAGCAATGGAGGGATATAGAGGATGATGATGACTGGGAGGAGTTTGATGATCCACCTAATAACCGGGGCAGGCTTGGGCGTGGTTTAGGGAATAGAGAAGATAGGCTAGGTAGCAGAGGTGGGATGACAACTTAGGAAGCATCAAGGTGAAGATTCCGTCCTTCTAAGGGAAAAATGATCCTGAGGTGTATCTAGAGTGGGAGAAGAGGATGGAGATGGTCTTCGATTGCCACAACTACTCTAAGTTGAAAAAGGTAAAGCTCGCTGCAATTGAATTCACTGACTATGCTATTGTTTGGCGGGATCAATTGTTGAAGGATAGAAGAAGAAATGGAGAGTGAACTGTTGAGACGTGGGAGGAAATGAAAGCAATCATGCGTAGACGATTCAGCCCAAGTTACTACCATAGGGACTTGTACAACAAGCTCCAATGCCTCACACAAGGTAATAGGAGTGTTGATGAATATCATAAAGAGATGGAGGTCGCCATGATCCATGCAAATGTAGTGGAGGACCAGGAGGCCACTATGGCTAGGTTCTTGCATGGTTTAAACAGTGAGATTGCATATGTGGTAGAAATGCAACATTATGTGGAGCTGATAGATATGGTGCACCAAGCGATCAAGGTGGAGCAGCAGTTGAAGCGAAGAAACATGGCTATGGGGGGATCTAGCATGGCTACTTCAAACACATGAGACCAACCCCTAAATGAGATGAATTTCCATCAAACAAACCAAAGACTGAGCCCTCTAAGGATGCCAAACAAGTTGTTGCACCTAAACAAGGTAACACTGAATTTTCTACTTCAAAAAGTCATGACATTAAGTGCTTTAAATGTCAAGGCAGGGGTCACATATCTCGCGAGTGCCCAAACAAGAGAGTAATGGTGATTACAGCTCAAGGAGAGATTGTTTCAGAGGATGAAGAAGAAGAAGAAGTAGCTGACATGCCACCTCTCGAAGATGCCTATGAAGGGGAGTGTGCTGTAGTTGGAGAGTCATTAGTGGCAAGACAAGCTCTGATGAGGACATCGTTAGCACAACCAAGAGCACGTGGGATGAGACATATTCAGATCCAATTCAAGTTCCCATTGGTCCGGTTACAAGAGCTCGTGCGAAGAAGTTCAAAGAAACGCTTATTGGGCTGATTCAAGCAAATTGGGCTCAAGCTACTGCATGGAGGCCCATTGAGGGAATTGCATGTAACATCCAGACCAACAAATGCATGATTCAAGCTCTAGAAGGGATCGAGTAATTTTCATTTCAGTTACTTTCCCGTTTTGAGGCCACATGTGGCGAGATGAATAAGCTATTTACCTTTTAATGTCTAGTTTCCTTTTTGCATTTGTTTTATTTCTATTATTTTAAGGCTTTTAAGCCATTAAGGGAACTTTCCTTATTTGCTTTAGATTAGATGTTTTGGTAATTGATTATCCTGAAATTCCATGGGCAATTAGGAGCTAAAATTCGCATAGGGGAACCACTATATAATGTAACGAATTTCATTCAATGGAGGATAAGTTTTAACACACAATTTGAGGTTTAATTCTCTTCGGTTCCTAAATGAACTATTCAAACTTATCAAAAAATTCTGTGGCGTTCATAGACTTATCAATCAGTTCATCCATAGCTGGTTGTGGCGTACTCACATACCAAGGTTCGTGCTTCTTGTTAGGCATCGGTTAGGAATTTTGATCTTGGAAACCAATTTTGGTTAGGGTCGTGCCAGTTCTTGGCGGGGTTCATATCATTTGGTAATCAGAGCGAGGTTCTAATCAGGTTTTGTTTATCCATTCTCTTAGTTTATGTTTGTTTCAGTTATTCGTGAGTTTTGATTTCCATTATCAAAGTTGGTTTAAAAAAAAAGATCCGAAAAGAAAAGAAAGAAAGGAAAAAAAAAAGGAAAAGAAGAAAAACAAGAGGATCCGAAAAAAAAAATCAGATTCTTGTTATTCATCGTTTAAGGAACCCGAAATTGAATTCCCTGCACATACCAAAAATTTTTACTCAAATTTCGTTCCTTTTGGGTGTGATTTCTAAAAGCCTAAATTATCTGTTCCTGTTATAGTCTTGTTTCTAATTTGAGCCTCCTTGGTAATCTATTTGTGAATTGTCAAGGAAATTTTGATATTGATTTGACTAGTTTTATAGGAGCTGAGTGAGAATTAACGAATGGAAAAAGGCAAAGAGGCGAGAGCATTAGAGTGGACAAAAACCAAAAGTATTGAGTGTAAACACGAGTGAAATTGAGTGAACCATTTCACGAGTGAAACACGTAAGGGAGCATGGTAAGGTCCTTTGCATTGTTTCTTATTTTGTTTTGCAAAAAAAAAAAAAAAATGTCAAACAACAGCAAGAACACTATTGAGGGTACCTCGGGTGCAGCAGATCCAAAACTTCTTATGGACGCTATGATGGGGGAGATGAGGCAATTGTTGAGGGGAGAGTTAGGATTGCTTCATGAGAGGATAGACCAGATAGAAAACGCACGTGTGGAACAACCACAACATGTTCCTCATGCACGTAGGCGGGAAAGGGTTCCGGTTAGAGGAGAGGTTAATGACTACTAAAGGATTGATGGGGAAGAGTTTGACGAAGGAGAAGATTCAGCGGGTAGTCACCAAAGATTTGGACGGGATGAGGAGTTAGGAACCGGGAAAATGATAGTTTGAGAGGCATAAAAATGAAGATACCATCATTTCAAGGCAAATCCAATCCAGAAGTGTACCTAGAATGGGAGAAGAAAATGGAGTTCGTCTTTGACTGCCAAAACTATTCTGAGGCAAAGAAGGTAAAACTGGTTGTAATTGAATTTTCTGATTATGCTATTACTTGGTGGGATCAGCTTGTTATAAACAGGAGACGAAATAGAGAGTGACCTATTGAGTCATGGGAAGAGATGAAGACCGTGATGAGGAAGTGATTTGTACCAACTTACTACTACCAGGAGTCGTACAACAAACTACAAAATCTTAAGCAAGGCAACCGGAGTGTAGAGGAGTACTATAAGGAGATGGAGGTTATGATGATCTGGGAAAATATAGAGGAGGATCGGGAGGCTACAATGGCAAGGTTTTGGCAGGCTTGAACCGAGATATTCACAATGCCATTGAGTTACAACATTATGTGGAGTTGGAGGACATGGTGCATATGGCTATTAAAATTGAGAATCAACTTATGAGGAGGGGCAGTAACACACGTCCTAGCCAAAACCCGAGTACATCCGCTTGGAAAATGAACCAATGGAAGAGGGATGAGAGGCAACCCAACACCAAGCCAAAGATCGAGCAAAAACAAGAGGTGGCCAGCCATGGGAATCAAGGTAAATTCGATTCTTCCACTACTCAGAATCATGATATTAAATGTTTTAAATGTCAAGGTAGGGGTCACATAGCAAGCCAATGTCCGAACAAGCGAGCTATGGTTATGTGGAACAATGGAGAGATTGAAACCGACGAGGATTCAGACAATGATTCTATGCCTTCATTAGAGGATGCCGACGATGAGGAGTACGTTGTCCAAGGAGAATTGTTTTGTTACAAGGAGGGCGTTAAGTGTGCAAGCGAAAGAAGAAGATGAAGAGGTGCAACTGGAAAACATCTTCCACACTAGGTGCCACATCCAAAACAAGGTATGTAGTGTGATTATTGATGGTGGGAGTTGTACTAATGTTGCTAGCACAACCATGGTAGAGAAGTTAGGGCTGCCAACAATTAAGCATCCTCAACCTTATAAATTGCAATGGTTAAATGATAATGATGAGGTAAAGGTGCATAAGCAAGTGTTAGTTTCTTTTCGCATTGGAAGATATGAAGATGAAGTTTTGTGCGATGTGGTTCCGATGCAAGCTGGGCACTTGTTATTAGGCAGACCATGGCAATTTGATCGGCGAGTTAAACATGATGGTTTTACCAACAAATACTCATTTGTTCACAATCAAAAAAATGATCACTCTTGTTCCGTTAACACCAAAACAGGTCTATGAAGATCAAGTGAGCTTACAGAGAGAGTGATAAAAAAATGAAGAGCGGAGAAAATCAAGAGTGGGAGTGCAGAGAGAGAGTTCGGCCAGTGAGAGAAAAAAGGAAGAGATGGCCAAGAAAAAGGAGAGCAAAGAGAGCAAGGGAGAGAAAATTGAGAAGGCTAAAAAGAATTCACAATCAGCCAATGAGAGAAAAGCAGAGAGAAAAACAAACTTCTATGTGAGAGGCAATGAAATTAAAAGGGCCTTGTTTTCAAATTAGCCAATGATTGTACTTTTGTACAAAGAGTCACTTTTAAACACTAACGAACTTGACCTTGCATTGCCTAGTTCTGTTGTTTCTCTGTTGCAGGAAATCAAGGATGTATTTCCGGATGAGGTGCCTGATGGTTTGCCACCAATTCGAGGAATAGAACATCAGATTGATTTTGTACCTGGCGCTTCCATTCCAAACCGACCGGCTTATAGAAGCAACCCTGAGGAGACAAAGGAGCTTCAAAGGCAGGTCAGTGAGTTGATGAAAAAGGGGTACGTGAGAGAAAGTATGAGCCCGTGCGTCGTTCTAGTCTTACTCGTGCATAAGAAGGATGGGACATGGAGGATGTGCGTAGATTGCAGGACCATTAACAATATCACGGTAAAGTATCGCCATCCTATTCCTCGTTTAGATGACATGTTGGATGAACTGCATGGTGCTTCTGTGTTCTCAAAAATTGATTTGAAAAGTGGATACCATCAAATACGCATGAAAGAGGGTGATGAATGGAAAACTGCCTTTAAGACAAAATATGGACTGTATGAGTGGTTAGTAATGCCATTTGGTTTAACTAATGCTCCAAGTACATTTATGGGTTTAATGAATCATGTATTATGTGCATTTATTGGCAGGCTTTTTGTTGTGTATTTTGATGATATACTCATTTATAGCAAAGACATGGACCAACATGTAGTGCATTTAAAATCTATTTTGGATGTGCTTAGAAAGGAAAAGTTGTATGCTAACCTCAAGAAGTGTACCTTTTGCACATATAAGCTTATGTTTCTTGATTTTTTTGTTAGTGCTCAAGGTATACTGGTTGATGAAGAAAAGGTGCGAGCCATCCAGGAGTGGCCGAGTCCAACTAGTGTGGGAAACGTACGAAGTTTTCATAGACTTGCTAGTTTGCACCAGCGGTTTGTGAAAGATTTTAGTACTATGGCCGCACCACTGACTGAAGTGATCAAGATGAACGTTGGGTTTAGATGGGGAGAAGAGCAAGAAAAGGCATTTCAGTTAATCAAGGAGAAGTTGACTAATGCTCCATTGTTATCTTTACCTAAATTTTCCAAAAACTTTGAGATTGAATGTGATGCTCAGGTGTTGGAATTGGTGTTGTTTTAATGCAGGAAGGGAGACCAGTAGCATATTTCAGTGAGAAGCTAAATGGGGCAACTCTTAATTACCCAATTTATGATAAAGAGATCTTGCATTGGTTCAGGCATTAGAGACATGGTAGCACTACCTATGGCCTGAGGAGTTTGTGATTCACACCGATCATGAGTCCCTGAAACACTTGAAGGGCCAACACAAGCTAAACAAGAGGCATGCTCGTTGGGTGGAATTCATAGAGACATTTCTGTATGTCATTCGCTACAAGCAAGGTAAGGAAAACGTCGTTGCTGATGCACTTTCTCTCAGGTATGTCTTAATCTCAACTCTTAATGCTAAACTACTGGGTTTTGAACATATTAAAGAGTTATGTGCTGATGACCATGACTTTAGTACTAAGTATCAAGCTTGTGAGAGATTTGCTAGTGGTAAGTACTTTAGGCATGAGGGATACTTGTTTTGGGAGAATAAATTGTGTGTGCCTAATTGTTCATTAAGAGATTTGCTAGTAAGAGAATCCCATGGGGGAGGATTGATGGGCATTTTGGAGTAATGAAGACTTTGGCGGTGTTGCAGGAACACTTCTATTGGCCACATATGAAACGAGATGTTGAGAGGCTTTGTGGTAGATGTGTAACTTGTAGGCAGGCTAAATCAAGAGTGCAGCCCCACGGTTTGTACACCCCTTTACCAATACCTAGTGAACCCTAGATTGATATTTCGATGGATTTTGTGTTAGGTTTGCCTAGGTCTAAACGGGGAAGAGACTCGATATTTGTGGTCGTGGATAGGTTTTCCAAGATGGCCCATTTTATTCCATGCCACAAGACAGATGATGCTTCCAATGTTGCTGATTTGTTCTTTAGGGAAACTGTGAGACTTCATGGTATAACTAGGACAATTGTTTCTGATAGGGACACCAAGTTCTTAAGCTACTTTTGGAAGACTTTGTGGGCTAAGTTAGGGACTAAGCTATTGTTTTCGACTACTTGTCATCCTCAAACCGATGGTCAAACAGAAGTTGTGAATAGAATCTTGCCTACTTTGTTGCGGGCTGTCATTAAAAAGAACATCAAAACATGGGAGGACTGTTTACCACATGTTGAGTTTGCTTATAATCGATCTGTTCATTCTGCTACTCAATTTTCACCATTTGAAATTGTTTATGGTTTTAATCCTTTAACTCCTTTGGATTTAATGCCATTACCTTTGTCTGAGCATGTGAATTTAGATGGAAAAAAGAAAAGCTGGCCTTGTTAAGCAAATACATTAGAAGGCAAGACTCAACATCGAGCGAAGGACTAAACAATATATTAAACAACCAACAAAGGGCGTCATAAGCTTGTCTTCGAGCCCGGCGATTGGGTGTGGTTGCACTTACTCAAGGAACGGTTTCCAAAACAAAGGAAATCCAAGCTGCTGCCTAGAGGGGACGGTCCTTTTCAAATTCTTGAAAGGATCAATGATAATGCATACAAGCTAGACTTGTTAGACATGTATGCCCTAAGGAGTAAAAATGTGATATGTTTTTGGAGACATTTTTATCAATAAAGAATTTATTTATTTATATATACCAAATCTTGTCCTCTTTACGTTCATATTCGTTGAATGTATGATAAGCAAACAGTAGTCTGAGACTGTCAGTCTAAACCTTAAAAATTGGGCATATGATGGGATGATTATGTGGTAGACACGATTCTTAAGGTGATAGTCTAAAACATATGATCCGCAATCGAGAGAATAAAGTTGGGCGCTTTATTCATGTAAAGATTGTTATGTTGTCTATATCCCTTTTGGGAGATGGTTTGTCTTGGCCATCGGAGTTGGACTCCGTGAATAAAAACATTGGCACGTTGTCATAGGTGACGATGTGTTGGATCGGGACATAAAGTGAATTGATTTGGATTAATAATTTTGTCTTGGCAAATCGATTCACTTTAGACAGTCATTTATATTGTATCTTAATCCTGAGATGAATAGTGGGCCCGTTATCTCGACTTGTGTCTTTTGATGTACCAATGGGTGACTCCTACATCTCTATAGTGGTATGCATGCCGGTACGTTGGAGGCATGACTCTTGATAGCGTAGACTTGTTATTCATAGATATGGAATCCATAGCTCCTCTTTAGGAGTAATGATATCCTCTTATATGCGTTGTCCTGTAATTGGAAAACTGGAGCGCTCAACCATTTGGATACATAGGTGTAACCAAATGGTATACTATCTTTGGATGGTAAGTTTTCTAATGGTGAGACAATGGAACGTAAGATAAAAATAATTGGGAAGGTAAGATAGAACTTGTCCTTAAGCCGATTATGGATGATCATATGGGGATACAATACACTATGATATGTCATGGAGACTTAGCTACACGAGCTTCGTAATTTTATAAAGTTCGAGAGTGCAGCTCCAAGCTTTTAGTGGAGTAGCATTGGAGTTGATAATTGTGAAATGTATTTCTGGGATATTGGGTTTCATGATTATCATGAGCTTGAACTTTATAGGTCCATTTTGGTCCCCTTTGCTAGCTCACAAAATCCTGTAACGACACGACGTGCTTTTCCAATAATTGGTGACTTATGTCGGATTTATCAGATTGGTTTAAAATTTGTAAGAATCAAATAATTCATGTCTGTTTATCAGTTGAATTAATTTTGTAAGAAATTAGTTCAAGATAAACTTGTTGAATTATTGCGATCAGATAATTCTTGTCTGTTTATCGGTTGATTTAATTTTGGATAAATTAGATCAAGATAAACTTGTAGAATTATTGTGAATTGATTTATTTTCTTAGAGATTATCTTGATAAAGTTTGTTTTGATCAGATAACTTCTCTATTGGGTTATTTGAATCAAAACTGAGACTTTATCCTTTAGAATCTCGGGTGGAAAATAAAAGATTCGTAGAGATTTTTTCTCAGGAGTTTGGCCTGCCGGATGACGTGTTTGGCTTGCCGAACTGGCCTGTTTGGCCTGTCGATCAGAATGTTCTGCCTGCGAATCAGCGGAGATAAGATTACGCGTTTTCACGTGGATCTTATCAGATATTGATCCGAACTTGATTCTGTTTCAAGTTTTTGAGACCTAATCTGATATTGACTGACCCCAGGACCAATAGGTATAAAAAAGGGAGTGAGTCTCATGATTTACTTAGATCAATAGAGATCAATTTGAGAACTCTTCTAGTGAGCATCTGAAAACTCCCTGAGAGCTTTTGTTCAAAAATCACGAACACTAGCTTTGGGTTCTCTCTGTTGGTTGGAAGGAGAGTCACCGGTGGAAGAGCTGTACGTGTGAGCCCACACTCACTCCGGTTGTGGATAGAGAATAGTAAAGAAGACCAGTTGGTTGAGGCTCTTCTAGAACGTTACTTCTCTACACGGATTGCGGAGGTTCTTCGGCACACTGAGGTTAGTAAGATCTGTCTAATTTATACATATAACATGTCAAACTTGTGTTTTGGAAATTACTCTGATGGAAAATTTTTAAAATTCCGCTGCGCACTTTGTTTCCAACAAGACTTGCCAGGTGAGTATGGTATAAGTGCCTCCTTTAATGTTTCTGACCTAAGTCCTTTTCATGCAGGCGACGATTTGAGGACAAATCCCTCTCAAGAGGAGGGGAATGATGAGGACATCATTAGCACAAGCAAGAGCACGTGGGATGAGACATATTCAGATCCAATTCAAGTTCCCATTGGTCCGGTTACAAGAGCTCGTGCGAAGAAGTTCAAAGAAACGCTTATTGGGCTGATTCAAGCAACTTGGGCTCAAGCTATTGCATGGAGGCCCATTGAGGGAATTGCATGTGACATCCAGACCAACAAATGCATGATTCAAGCTTTAGAAGGGATCGAGTAATTTCCATTTCAGTTACTTTCCCGTTTTGAGGTGACACGTGGCGAGAAGAATCAGCTATTTACCTTTTAATGTCTAGTTTCCTTTTTCCGTTTGTTTTATTTCTATTATTGTAAGGCTTTTAAGCCATTAAGGGAACTTTCGTTATTTGCTTTAGATTAAACGTTTTGGTAATTGATTTGCCTAAAACTTCGTGGGCAATTAGGAGCTGAAATTTGCATAGGGGAACCACTATATAATGTAATAAATTTCATTCAATGGAGGATAAGTTTTAACACATAATTTGAGGTTTAATTCTCTTCGGTTCCTCAACGAACTATTTGAACTTATCAGAAAATTTCGTGGCATTCATAGACTTATCAATCAGTCCACCCATAGCTGGTGGTGGCGTCCTCACATACCAAGGTTCGTGCTTCTTGTTAGGCATCGGGTCGTGATTCCATTCAAAATCGGTTAGGAATTTTAATCTTGGAAAGCAATTTTGGTTAGGGTCGTGTCAGTTCTTGGCGGGGTTCGTATCAAGCTCTCAGTGCACAGGCTAAAGAAGAAGAGAATAATCAGCGAGAGAATTTGTTTCACACTTGGAGTTTTGTGAATAACAAGGTTTGTAGTGTGATAATAGATGGAGGAAGTTGTACAAATGTGGCCAGCACCGAGTTAGTGGAGAAATTGGAGTTACCTACCTTGAAGCATCCAAGGCCATATTGGCTTCAATGGCTAAATGATTGTAGTGAGATCAAGGTTGATGGTGGCGTTTTTAATTGGAAAATATGAGGACAAGGTGCATTGTAATGTTGTTCCTATGCATGCATGTCACCTTTTGTTGGGAAGACCGTGGCAGTTCGATCGATGAACCACACATGACAGTTTCACCAATAGGTACTCTTTTACCATGAATAAACAGCCAATGTCACTTGTACCATTGACTCCAAAACAAGTTCTTGAAGATCAATTAAAAATGCAGAGAGCAAGTGAAAAAAGAAAAGAGAAAGAAAGGGAGGCTGGACATAAGAGAAAAGAAAAAGAGAGGAGAGAAAAAGAATGTGTGAAAAATAAGAGAGAAAAAGAGAAAGGAGAGAGTTCAACCTTAATGTGTGCGAGAGAGGAAAAATACAATTTCATTGCGAGAAAAGTGAGATCAAGAGAGCTTTAATTTCTCATCAGCCCCTTATAGTACTAATGTACAAGGAGGCCCTTTTAAACACTAATGATCTCGTTGGTTCTGTGCCGAGCAATGTTGTTTTCCTTTTGCAGGAGTTCAAGGATGTATTTCCTGAAGAGTTGCCTCAAGTCTTACCTCAAATTTGAGGAATTGAGCATCAAATTGACTTCATACCTGGTGCTTTAGTTCCAAACCGGCCTGCCTGTAGGAGTAATCCTGAGGAGACAAGGGAACTTCAAAGGCAAGTAGGTGAGTTATTGGAGAAGGGATATGTGCATGAAAGCATGAGTCCTTGTGCAGTTTCGGTGTTGCTAGTGCCTAAGAAGGATGGGACATGGAGAATGTGTGTAGACTGCCGAGCCATCAACAACATTACGGTAAAGTATCGTCATCCCATTCCTAGACTAGATGATATGCTAGATGAATTGCATGGTTCTTGTGTTTTTACCAAGATTGATCTTAAGAGTGGATATCACCAAATTAGGATGAAGGAAGGTGATGAGTGGAAAACTACATTTAAAACAAAATATGGTTTGTATGAATGGTTAGTTATGCCTTTCGGATTAACTAATGCACCTAGCACCTTCATGAGACTTATGAACCATGTTTTGCGAGCTTACATTGGTCAATTTGTAGTTGTCTACTTTGATGATTTTCTGATATATAGCAAAAACTTGGATGATCATGTTGAACATTTAAAACTTGTTTTAGATATTTTAAGGAAAGAAAAGTTGTTTGCTAACTTCAAGAAATGTACCTTTTGCACATGTAAGCTTGCATTTCTTGGTTTTGTTGTGAGTGCACAAGGTATACAGGTTGATGAGGAAAAGGTGAAGGCAATCCAAGATTGGCCAACTCCTACAACTATAGGGCAGGTGAGAAGTTTCCATGGCTTGGCTAGTTTCTACCGGTGTTTTGTTCGGGACTTTAGTAGCCTTGTCGTGCCTTTGACCGAAGTCATCAAGAAGAACGTTCCATTTAAGTGCAGGAGAGGAACAAGAAAAGGCATTCAAACTGATCAAGGAGAAGTAAACAAATGCACCTCTACTTGTTTTACCTAACTTCACTAAAACATTTGAAATAGAGTGTGATGCTTCAGGTACAGGTATTGGAGGCATTTCGATGCAAGAAGGAAGATCGGTTGCATACTTTAGTGAAAAGTTGAGTGAGGCAGCTCTAAATTATCCCACTTATGATAAGGAGATGTATGCATTGGTTAGAACTTTAGAGACTTGGCAGCACTATCTTTGGCCGAAGGAGTTTGTAATTCACACGGATCATGAATCCTTAAAGCATTTGAAGGGGCAGCACAAATTGAATAAATGCCATGCCAAGTGGGTAGAATTCATTGAGACATTCCCATATGTGATCAAATACAAGCAAGGTAAGGAAAACGTAGTTGCCGATGCATTATCTCGTAGGTACGCATTACTTTCAACTCTTGATGCTAAGTTGCTTGAATTTGAGTACATTAAAGAATTGTATGCATTGGATTCTGATTTTGGAGTTGTGTTTAAAGATTGCACAAAGGGGGCATGTGGGAAATACTATTTACATGAGGGTTTCTTGTTTCGAGAAAATAAACTTTGCATTCCTCATTCTTCTTTGCGTGAGTTGTTAGTTAGGGAGCCACATGGCAGTGGTTTGATGGGGCACTTTGGAATAGCTAAGACTTTAGGTGTCTTGCATGTGCATTTCTTTTGGCCACATATGAAGCGTGATGTTGAGAGGATTTGTGGGAGATGCATTACATGTAGACAAGCTAAGTCTAGGTTGCAACCACATGGGTTATATACTCCACTTCCTATTCCTAGAGAACCTTGGGTTGACATCTCTATGGACCTTGTGTTGGGGTTACCTAGGACTAAGAGGGGGAGAGATTCTGTATTTGTGGTAGTTGATAGGTTTTCTAAGATGGCACACTTCATTACATGTCATAAAACCGATGATGCATCACATATAGTTAATTTGTTTTTCAAGGAGATTGTTAGGTTGCATGGCATGCCTAGGAGTATTGTTTCTGATAGAGATGCAGAGTTCTTTAGTTACTTTTGGAAGACCTTGTGGGCAAAGTTGGGGACTAAGCTATTATTTTCTACTACTTGTCACCCGCAGACTGATGGTCTAATTGAAGTAGTGAACAGGACTTTATCTACTCTATTACGTGCTATCATTCAAAAGAATTTGAAAACTTGGGAAGATTGTTTGCCGCATGTTGAATTTGCTTATAATAGAAGTGTTCATTCTACAACTAAGTTTTCACTATTTGAAGTTGCTTATGGTTTTAATCCATTGACTCCTTTGGATTTAACTCCTTTACCTTTGAATGAACAAGTTAACTTAGATGGCAAGAAAAAGGCTGATTTTGTTAGGCAAATGCACGAGAAGGCAAGACAAAACATGGGGAGGCATACCGAGCAATATGCAAGACAAGCCAATAAGGACCGCAAGCAGATGGTGTTTGAACCAGGAGATTGGGTGTGGCTGCATATGAGAAAGGAACATTTGCCCAAACAAAGGCGTTCAAAACTCCTTCTGAGGGGTGATGGACCGTTTCAAGTGTTGGAATGCATTAATGAAAATGCCTACAAACTTGATTTACCAGGTGAGTATGATGTTAGTGCTAGTTTTAATGTTTCTGACTTAACTCCTTTTGATGCAGCTAATGATTTGAGGACAAATCCTTCTCAAGACGGGGAGAATAATGCAAGCAATGGAGCTGCACAAGTTAGGAGCCATGCATGTGATCCCTTAAGCCATTCAAATGGTCCAATCACGAGGTCTAAGGCCAAGCGTTTCAAGGAGGCATTGAATGGGCTCATTCAACAAATTGGTAATGTGCCACATAACTAGAGCCCTGGCATAGGCCCAAGTCAATCTCAAGAGAGCCTACTCACGATGATTAAGGTTCTAGAAGATTCACATTGATGATGTGCACGATTCCAGCAAATTGTGGGCCAGATTTGTAATTTCGAGAAATCTTCCTATTTTGGATCGACACGTGGGTGCCATGTCATCAAGTTTGAGCCTCGTCATCAATTTATTTTCCTAGTGTAATTTTTGTATTTTTAGTTGTCAAATTCGGTTTTACTAGGCATGAAAACAAACATGGATATTTTTCCCTTTTTTGGATTAGGTTAGGTGCATTTTAAGGATAAGATTAGCAACTTTCCATTTGTGTTATTCTAGGGCTTAATTTCGCATGGGAAAGCACCAATTAAGGGATTTTCTAAGTGAACCTTCGTTTAGGGATTCTTTTGGGCTAAAAATCGTTCCCATATAATTGTAAACACTTTATTATTTTGAGAAGTAATCAATCAGATCATTATTCACGAATTTGTGAGGCTTTTCTTGCGTTCTTCTTATTTTCTTGAGAAGACTCTTTGAACTTATCAAGATTAATCTTGTGCCATTCAACAAACTTACTTATCATCTAGGGTTTTTAAGTGCTCTTGAAATTCTAGGTGTGGCATCTTCCTATCCATGGTTCTTGGTTCGTGTCTCACTAGATTACGAGTCAAGGCTCAACAAACGTGTGTCTTAAGGGATTAAGGGTTCGAATTCAAGATTTGGTGTTGGGTCTTGTCGTGTTAGTCGGCGGGGTTCATTTCAATTCCTCTATTATAATTTTGTGCATACATAGAGTTGGGCTTATAACTTTAATGTTTGAAATGGACCATCCCAAAACAAACTTGTGCTTCTTTAATGCCTTGAGTAGCCTCTCTTCATCTTGTTTGCTCAAGGATGCCAAAATGATAACTGGAAGAGTAGAATTTTCTCCCAAGAAGGCATAACGGAAATGATTAGGCAATCGTTTCAAGATTAGCCCTCCTTGCAAAATCTAGATCCTTCTTTGGACACTAAAAATCTTCGAGAGTAGACTTTGACCCAAGAACATTGGTTTGATCACTAGCATTTTCCTTACTAGGTAGAGACTCAAGAGCAAGCACACTATCCATATGATCTTTGTTAACAGCTTGATAAGCACAATCAAATTCCATAGTGGGAAGTGTATCCCTGTAAAAGTAGAGTTTACAAAACTATGTTCCAATGGATCACTAGGGAAAATTTCATGCACCAACTTTTGAACACATTTATCAACCACATCAACTCGATTGCACCTCATCTGGAAATGTCATGGTGCAGAAGATGTTGAACTTCACTTATTCATCATTTACCCTAAGGGTCAAGTTTCTATTATGGACGTCAATGAGTGCTCTCCCATTAGCAAGAAATGGACAACTAGGAATGATTGGCATCTCCCAGTCTTCCTCCATATCTAGAACAACGAAAGCCACTAGAAAGATGAACTTATCAACTTTTACCAAGATATTTTCAATGACTCCTTTAAGATAAGTAAGAAATTGGTTTGCCAATGAGGTCATAGTTGGCTTAATCTCCCCAAGCCCTAATTTCTGGAACACTGTTAAAAGCATGAGACTAATGGTAGTTCCAAGGTCATATAGGGCTCTCACAAAAGTATAACTCCCAAGAGTGCATGAAATGGTGAAGCTTCCAAGATCCTTCAACTTTTGTAGGATTTTTTTTTTTTTGAAGGATTGCACTAAATCCTCCATAAAATTTACAGTCTTATAATCTTCTAATTTCCACTTCTTAGCCATCACTTCTTTCATGACTTCACATAATGAGACATTTGCTCCAAAGCATCCACAAAAGGAATGTTGATGTGAATCTTCTTGAAGATCTCAAGAAACTTGGAAACTTATGTGTCAAGCTTCTTCCTCTGGAAACGTTGAGGGAATGGCAATGGTGGAGAAAAGATGGGAGGATTTTTTCGGAAAGAGATTGAACTAGACTTTGAGGCTGCCTATGGTTGTTTTGCTTCCACTACATCATCCTTGGTCTTAGGTTTGGAAGGCTTGGGTTCTTCTAGAGCTCTTCCACTCCTTAGTGTGATAGCATTACAATGGTCCTTAAGATTCTTCTCGTTATCACTGGGAAATTTCTTGGATGATTGCTCCTTAAAGGCAATTGCAAGTTGTCCAACTTGAACTTCAAGGTTCTTCTTGGATGCTCCCAAGTTATTACAATGAGTCTCAACAACATTTTGAGTGACACCCGATGGTGGTTGCAAGAAATTTCTAAAGTTCCCATAAGAGAGGTTTTCGTGATTTTGAAGGCCTAGATGATAATGAGTAGGTAAATTGTGACCTCTATAGCTCAAATTCCGATTCTTGCCAAAGTTCACTTATTCTTGACCGACATCAACCTCAATGTAAGAAGCATTTGTCGCATTGGATGATTCAGCAATGGTTGGAACTCCTTGTGTTATCAATGCAGCTAATTGGTTAGTAAGAGAGGTTACGTGAGTGGATAAGGTGGTTAAAGGATCCACCTCATGAACCTCAGCTACTCTCCTAGTTATAGACCACTCATTAGGCCAATCGAAGTTGTTTGAAGAGATTTCATCTAAAATCTCAAAAGCAACATTTGGTGTTTTGCCTAGCAAAGTGCCTCCCACGATAGCATCGAGTATGCTCCTTGTTTGACCATTCAACCCTTTGTAGAAGAGTTGGATTTGAAACCAATCTACAAAACCATGTTAGGGACATCGCCGAAAAAGGCTCTTAAACCTTTGGGTCAAAATCCAATTGTCAAAATTTTCGAATCCCACTCCTCAATTGTGTTGTCTTTGATGGTGGGAAGAATGTGATGAGGAATTTAGAAGCCATTTCCCCGTAAGTTGTGATACTTCCTGATTGAAATGATTGGAACCAACTTCAAGCCTTGTCCTTAAGAGAGAAAAGGGAACAAGTGGAGTCGTATTGCATCATTGGTTACTCCATTTATCTTCAGGATATCACAACACTCCAAGAAAACTACTAGATGGACCTTGGCGCATATTCACTCCAACCACTGAATTGGTTTTGTTGAACCATGCCAATGAGTCATAGCTTTAACTTGAAATTGTTGGCATTGACCAGTTGATGTGCAATCCCATTATAATTATCATTCACAATGGGATGGATATAGTCTCAGATTGCCCGTTGTTAGGGCAATTGTTGTTGATCTAGGTTTTGATTAGCTTCTGCCATGGCTTAAGCTTGTAGTCTTCTATTTCTCGTAATATTATGAAGTGTTCTTTCGATCTCTATGTCAAGTGGAAAGACTTCCAAGCTTCGAGCTCTTCGCGTAAACTGTCGCAACGCAAATTTAACCAAACTTAACAAACTTAAAAGAGGACAAACACCTAAATTAAGATCAAATTATTTGACCACAATATTAGCAAATTTCCAAAAAAAAAAAATTCAATCCCCAACAATGGCTCCAAAAACTTGTTACTCTCAAACCGCAAGTGCACGGGTCGTACAAGTAATAAAGTGACTGACGTCAAGTATCATCCCACAAGGATTGAATTTCTTTGAATTTTAGCTAAATAATATGGATATTTGTAACTTTGATTTTATCGAGGCAATTATGAGTTGAATTACTTGCAAGACTTAAATGGAAATTATCACACCAAATTTAATAAAACAAAACATGAGAAAATAACAAAAAGGCAAGTTTACAAAATGAAAATTTATATGAATGAGATTCTAGGGTCTTGACTTTGCTCTTTTCTTCCTTTGTTCTTCTTACTTAGCAATTGATGATTAATTTCAACCACTTCATAAATCAAGGGTTAATGTTAGCCTTATTCACCTTTTCTAAGGTTGAAATGAGATCATATGTATAAATAGTCAAATAGAAATCCCTTTCAAATATGTCTATTTATGCATTCATTAAGCAACCCCTCTATTGATTTTTTAGGTCTATCGAACTCTACAATAACATAGATTATATTTTCCAAACTTACCAATAATTTAACCTCTCTCGAGTATAAATTCATAGATCTAATTTAACTAATTTATTTCCCAACAAATTACAAACATAAAGCATACTTAGCAATCAATCAATTATTCTAAACATAATTCAAATAAAGCTACATCAAGCCCTTAAAATAAGAGTCTAGCCAAGAATAAATAAATCCATAAGCAAAATTATCA
This sequence comes from Artocarpus heterophyllus, assembly GCA_025403435.1. Lineage (NCBI taxonomy): Eukaryota > Viridiplantae > Streptophyta > Magnoliopsida > Rosales > Moraceae > Artocarpus > Artocarpus heterophyllus. Next base: position 31,351,361 of record CM046350.1, read on the forward strand.
AGAAATTCATAAATGTAAACATGTTCAAGATAATATTCATAATTATAAATCCTTATGAAAAATTAATGGAAAGAGGGGAAGACGAAGAACTCTAATTGTGACAATCTTTAGGAGTGGAGTGCGCAAGCATCATAGGTTTGTTAGGTTTGTTGTGTCTCGGAGCACGTAGGACATGCACTTAGCCTATATGGGCACGCAGACTACTCAGTTTCATGGCTTTGTTGGCTACAGTGGGCACGAGACACCACACAGGCCATTCTGTGGGGCTTCTCCAGTATGAGGCCCGGCAGCAAATGTTGCATGGGCGTGCAGCTATGATCTTTTTAATCTAAATTAATTATCTTAAGTGCCTTGAAGTTCTATTTTATTGATCTTTTGCAAGAAAACACAAAAACATCAAAATAACAAAAATAGCTTGAGGATTCTATAGTATTTAAGCTTAAGAAGCAATTGATTTATAAGTAAAAATGCTCACTCATCAATTTCTGTGATTAACTGCAGGGTTATTGTTTAGTGGTGACGAATGATCCTTTAACCAATTTTATTGTCGTTGTTTTTTATTTATTTTCTAGTGTTTTCTTTAATTTGTTAATTTAGTTAATCAAATTCAAAAACCCTCAAATTGTGTTTTGTGTTAGTGTGTCTTAGATTCTTAATGTCAATAACTAATTGATTAGACTTAATCCTCTACAAGAACGATCCTTACTTACCGCTTCACTCAATATTGACTATACTTAAGTAAGGTTTAATTTAGTGTTTCCCCAGAACATATTAGCTACAATTCCATTGTAGGTCATAATTAGTGATTTGCCGCTAAACATGCGCTTTGTTTTGATTCTAGTACCGAAAGGTACTTTTTAGTTAGTTTTAAAACTCACTGTAAATTGTATGTCAAAGATAGTTTTAATTAAAGTTTTTACAAAAGTTCCTTATTCTAACGAGGCTTAGAACTTTTTATGTTTTCTAAGAGTCTGTTTTCTATCTTTAACATCTTTGTTTGCTGTGATTTTATAAACTTTACTAATAAGACCAGTTTTTATAAATTTGTTTAAAAGTCCACTTAAGGGACAAAATTTCTAAAAATTTTCTGCACTAAAGTTTTTCACCTCGCTGAGATCTAAAACTTTTGATTTTATAAAAATCATGATTCGAAATTTTTGAGAGTCGTTTTCTTAAAAAAAAAAAGAAAAAGAAAAACATAAACTACACTATAGGTGCTGCAACAGCTTGTGAAACACCAAACAAAATAGTGCTAGAAACAACTATAAATTGCACTGCAGTTGCTACCGAAGCCTTATGAAAACAATAAACTGAGTAATCCAACCTTTGAAATAGGATTAAAAAAAATACCAGCAGAAATAAAACATGAAAGCAATCTATAATGTGTTGCAACAGCTCATGAAACACCTCCCTAAACAATGTTACAAACAACCAAAGATTACACTACAATTGCTACTGAAGTCTTATGAAAATAACAAATTGAGTGGTCCAGCCTTTGAAATAGAAAAATGACAATAAAAAATGAAACATGAAAGTAATCTATATTGCAACTGTTGCACGAGTGTTGCTATACCTCCTGAAACACTAAATAGGGTAGTTTTAGAAAACAGCCTGAAATAGTTTTAAACTCTTTCATACCTAACTTGTATAAACTAAAACTACACCAACTTAAACGTAGAAGAGCCATAACATATACACTAATAAAAATTTATTATATGCCAGCATCATGAAAGTAAAATGATAAACCATTCTAATCTTAAAAAGAGAAAGGGCTTGCCTAAATTTTTCTTTAAAACTAAGTAAACTCAAAACTATTTTGATAAAAACTTAAATAAAAATATTAATCACTATAAATACAGGTTAAAAGACATAAAAATGACCACTTATGCTATTAATTAACTATTTTTGCACAAATTACATGTCAATTATTATGGAAAAAAAAGGTTGATTGAATTGTGTTATTACTAACACTAGTTTAGTAAATTTGAATAATGACATAATAAGTTGTAAAAACACATCATTTGACCTATTTTTTAGATTTTTCTTCAGATATATTTATGACGCAATAAATCATTTAGTAAATTTGAATAATGAAAGCATAAGTTGTAAAAAAACAAGAAGAGACAATAGAGAGACAAAATTGCTCTTCAACTACTAGAGGACAAATTTACACTTCAACTTGATACGAACCACTTCAAGAACTGACGCAACCCTAACCAAGATTGGTTTCCAAGATCAAATTCCTAACCGGTTTTGGATGGAACCGCGACCCGATGCCTAACAAGAAGCACGAACCTTGGTATGTGAGGACGCCACAATCAGCTATGGATGGACTGATTGATAAGTCTATGAATGCCACAGAAATTTTTTATAAGTTTGAATAGTTCGTTTTGGAACCAAAGAGAATTAAACCTCAAATTGTGTGTTATTACTTGTCTTCCATTGAATGAAATTCGTTACAATATATAGGGGTTCCTATGTGAATTTTCAGCTCCTAATTCCCCATAGAATTTCGGGCAAATCAATTACCAAATCACCTAATCTAAAGCAAATAAGGTAAGTGTCCTTAATGGCTTAAAAGCTTTTCAATAATAGAAATAAACAAACGAAAAAAAAGAAACTAGACATTAAAAGGTCATAAGCTGATTCTTCTCGCCATGTGTCGCCTCAAAACGAGAAAGTAACTGAAATAGAAATTACTCGATCCCTTCTAGAGCTTGAATCACGCATTTGTGGGTCGGGATGTCACATGAAATTCCCTCAATGGGCCTCCATGCAATGGCTTGAGCCTAAGTTGCTTGAATCAGCCCAATAAGCGTTTCTTTGAACTTCTTTGCACGAGCTCTCATAACCGGACCAATGGGAACTTGAATTGGATCCGAATATGTCTCCCACGTGCTCTTGCTTGTGCTAACGATGTCCTCATCATTCCCCTCCTCTTGAGAAGGATTTGTCCTCAAATCGTCGCCTGCATCAAAAGGACTTAGATCAGAAACATTAAAGGAGGCACTTACACCATACTCACCTGGCAAGTCTAGCTTGTACACATTATCGTTGATCCTTTCAAGAATTTGAAAAGGACCATCCCCTCTAGGCAATAGCTTGGATTTCCTTTGGTCCAGAAACCGTTCCTTGCATAATTGCAACCACACCCAATCGCCTGGCTCGAAGACGAGCTTGTGACGCCCTTTGTTGGCTTGTTCAGCATATTGTTTAGTCCTTCGCTCGATGTTGAGTCTTGCCTTCTCGTATATCTGCTTAACAAGATCAGCTTTTCTTTTTCCATCTAAATTCAATGCTCAGACAAAGGTAATGGCATTAAATCCAAAGGAGTTAAAGGATTAAAACCATAAACAATTTCAAATGGTGAAAATTGAGTAGCAGAATGAACAGATCGATTATAAGCAAACTCAACATGTGGTAAACACTCCTCCCATGTTTTGATGTTCTTTTTAATGACAGCCCGCAACAAAGTAGACAAGGTTCTATTCACAACTTCTGTTTGACGATCGGTTTGAGGGTGACAAGTAGTTGAAAACAATAGCTTAGTCCCTAACTTAGCCCACAAAGTCTTCCAAAAGTAGCTTAAGAACTTGGTGTCCCTATCAAAAATAATTGTCCTAGGCATACCATGAAGTCTCACAATTTCCCTATAGAACAAATCAGCAACATTGGAAGCATCATCTGTCTTGTGGCATGGAATAAAATGAGCCATCTTTGAAAACCTATCCACGACCACAAATGTTGAGTCTCTTCCCCGTTTAGACCTAGGCAAACCTAACACAAAATCCATCGAAATATCAATCCAAGGTTCACTAGGTATTGGTAAAGGGGTGTACAAACCATGGGGTTGCACTCTTGATTTAGCCTGCCTACAAGTTACACATCTACCACAAAGCCTCTCAATATCTCGTTTCATATGTGGCCAATAGAAGTGTTCCTGCAACATAGCTAAAGTCTTCATTACTCCAAAATGTCCCATCAATCCTCCCCCATGGGATTCTCTCACTAGCAAATCTCTTAATGAACAATTAGGCACACATAATTTATTCTCCCGAAACAAGTATCCCTCATGCCTAAAGTACTTACCACTAGCAAATCTCTCACAAGCTTGATACTCAGTACTAAAGTCACGGTCATCAGCATATAACTCTTTAATGTGTTCAAAACCCAGTAGTTTAGCATTAAGAGTTGAGATTAAGACATACCTGCAAGAAAGTGCATCGGCAACGACGTTTTCCTTACGTTGCTTGTAGCGAATGACATACGAAAACGTCTCTATGAATTCTACCCAACGAGCATGCCTCTTGTTCAGCTTGTGCTGGCCCTTCAAGTGTTTCAGGGACTCATGATCGGTGTGAATCACGAACTCCTTAGGCCATAGGTAGTGCTGCCACGTCTCTAATGCCTGAACCAATGCATACATCTCTTTATCATAAGTTGGATAATTAAGAGTTGCCCCATTCAGCTTCTCACTGAAATATGCTACTGGTCTCCCTTCCTACATTAAAACAGCACCAATTCCAACACCTGAAGCATCGCATTCAATCTCAAAAGTTTTGGAAAATTAGGTAAGGATAACAATGGAGCATTTGTCAACTTCTCCTTGAGTAGCTGAAATGCCTTTCTTGCTCTTCTCCCCATCTAAACCCAACATTCTTCTTGATGACTTCAGTTAGTGGTGCGGCTATAGTACTGAAATCTTTCACAAACCGCCGGTAGAAACTAGCAAGTCCATGAAAACTCCATACGTTTCCCACACTAGTTGGACTCGGCCACTCCTGGATGGCTCGCACCTTTTCTTCATCAACCTGTATACCTTGAGCGCTAACAACAAAACCAAAAAACACAAGCTTATCTGTGCAAAAGGTACATTTCTTGAGGTTAGCATACAACTTTTCCTTCCGTAAAACATCTAAAACAAGTTTCAAATGTTCAATATGTTCATCCAAATTGCTGCTATAGATAAGGATATTATCAAAATAAACAACGACAAATTTTCCAATAAAAGCTCGCAAAACATGGTTCATTAAACGTATAAATATGCTAGGCGCATTGGTTAAACCGAAGGGCATTACCAACCACTCATACAAGCCTTGTTTTGTTTTGAAAGCCGTCTTCCACTCGTCTCCCTCTTTCATGCGAATTTGATGATATCCACTCTTCAGATCAATTTTAGAAAACACACAAGCACCATGCAATTCATCTAACATGTCATCCAAGCGAGGAATGGGTTGTCGATACTTTACCGTGATGTTGTTGATGGCTCGACAATCAACGCACATCCTCCAAGTCCCATCTTTCTTAGGCACAAGTAAAACTGGTACGGCGCACGGGCTCATGCTTTCTCTCACGTGTCCCTTCTCCATCAACTCATTTACCTGCCGTTGGAGTTCCTTTGTCTCCTCGGGATTACTCCTACAGGCTGGTCAGTTTGGGTTGTAGCTCCAGGTATGAAGTCGATTTGAAGTTCAATCTCGCGGATTAGAGGTAAACCTTGCGGTGTTTCCTCGGGAAAGATATCCTCATAATCCTGCAAAAGAGAAACAACAGAACTATGCAAGGTGGACTCAAGATCGTTAGTGTTTAATAACGCCTCCTTGTACATGAGTAAAATCATCAGCTGATTAGAAAACAAAGCTCTTCTCACATCACTCTTTCTTGCATAAAAGTTTGTTTTTCTCTCTACTTTTCTCTCATTGGCTGATTGTGAATTCTTTTCAGCCCTCTCAATTTTCTCTCCCTTGCTCTCTTTGCTCTCTTTTTTCTCGGCCATCTCTTCTTTTTTTCTCTCACTGGCCAAACTCTCTCTCTGCACTCCCACTCTTGATTTTTCTTCGCTCTTCATTTTTTTATCACTTTCTCTCTGTAAGCTAACTTGGTCTTCATAGACCTGTTTTGGTGTTAATGGAACAAGAGTGATCGTTTTTTGATTGTGAACAAATGAGTATTTGTTGGTGAAACCATCATGCTTAACTCGTCGATCTAATTGCCATGGTTTGCCTAATAACAAGTGCCCAGCTTGCATCGGAACCACATTGCACAAAACTTCATCTTCATATCTTCCAATGCGAAAAGAAACTAACACTTGCTTATGCACCTTTACCTCACCAGTATCATTTAACCATTGCAATTTATACGGTCGAGGATGCTTAATTGTTGGCAGCCCTAACTTCTCTACCATGGTTGTGCTAGCAACATTAGTACAACTCCCACCATCAATAATCAAACTACATACCTTGTTTTGGACATGGCACCTAGTGTGGAAGATGTTTTCCCGTTGCACCTCTTCATCTTCTTCTTTGGCTTGCACACTTAAAGCTCTCCTTGTAACCAACAATTCTCCTTGGACAGCGCACTCCTCATCGTCGGCATCCTCTAATGAAGGCATAGAATCATTGTCCGAATCCTCCTCGGTTTCAATGTCTCCATTGTCCCGCATCACCATAACTCGTTTGCTCGGACATTGGCTTGCTATATGACCCCTGCCTTGACATTTAAAACATTTAATATCACGAGTCCGAGTAGTGGAAGAATCGGATTTACCTTGATTCCCATGGCTGGCCACCTCTTGTTTTTGCTCGATCTTTGGCTTGGGGTTGGATTGCTTCTCATCCCTCTTCCATTGGTTGATTTTCCAAGCCGATGTACTCAGGTTTTGGCTAGGACGTGTGTTACTGCCCCTCCTCATAAGTTGATTCTCAATTTTAATAGCCATGTGCACCATGTCCTCCAACTCCACATAATGTTGTAACTCAACGGCATTGTGAATATCTCAGTTCAAGCCCGCCAAAAACCTTGCCATTGTAGCCTCCCGATCCTCCTCTATATTAGCCCGAATCATCATAACCTCCATCTCCTTATAGTACTCCTCTACACTCTGGTTGCCTTGCTTAAGATTTTGTAGTTTGTTATACAACTCCCGGTAGTAGTAAGTTGGTACAAACCGCTTCCTCATCACGGTCTTCATCTCTTCCCATGACTCAATAGGTCGCTCTCTATTTCGTCTCCTGTTTATAACAAGTTTATCCCACCAAGTAATAGCATAATCAGAAAATTCAATTACAGCCAGTTTTACCTTCTTCGCCTTAGAATAGTAGTGGCAGTCAAAGATGAACTCCATTTTCTTCTCCCATTCTAGGTACGCTTCTGGATTGGATTTGCCTTGAAATGATGGTATCTTCATTTTTATGCCTCTCAAACTATCATCTTCCCGGTTCCTAACTCCTCATCCCGTCCAAATCTTTGGTGACTACCCGCTGAATCTTCTCCTTCGTCAAATTCTTCCCCATCAATCCTGTAGTAGTCATCAACCTCTCCTCTAACTGGAACCCTTTCTCGCCTACGCGCATGAGGAACATGTTGTGGCTGTTCCATACGTACGTTTTCTATCCAGTCTATCCTCTCATGTAGCTGTCCTAACTCTCCTCTCAACAATCGCCTCATCTCCCCCATAATCGCTTCCATAAGAAGTTTTGGGTCTGCTGCACCCGAGGTACCCTCAATAGTGTTCTTGTTGTTGTTTGACATTTTCCAAGGACCTTACCACACTCCCTTACGTGTTTCACTCGTGAAATGGTTCACTCAATTTCACTCGTGTTTACACTCAATACTTTCGGATTTTGTCCACTCAAATGCTCTCGCCTCTATGCCTTTTTCCACTCATTAATTCTCGCTCAGTTCCTATAAAACTAGTCAAATCAATATCAAAAATTTCCTTGACAATTCACAAATAGATTACCAAAGAGACAAGACTATATCAGGAACAAAGAATTTAGGCTTTTAGAATCACACCCAAAAGGAACAAAATTTGACAAAAAAATTTTGGTCTATGCAAGGAATTCAATTTCGGACTCCTTAAATGATGAATAATAAGAATCTAGAAAAAAAAATTTAAGGAAGGTTTCCAGACTTTTTTTTTTTTTTTTCGGATCCTCTTGTTTTTTCTTCTTTTCTTTTCTTTTTTTTTCTTTTCGTTTCTTTTCTTTCTTTCTTTTCTTTTTGGATCTTTTTTTTTTTTAACCGACTTTGATAATGGAAATCAAAACTCGCGAACAACTGAAACAAACATAAACTAAGAGAACGGATAAGCAAAACCTGATTAGAACCTCGCTCTGATACCAAATGATACGAACCACTTCAAGAACTGACGCGACCCTAACCAAGATTGGTTTCCAAGATCAAATTCCTAACCGGTTTTGGATGGAACCTCGACCCGATGCCTAACAAGAAGCACGGACCTTGGTATGTGAGGACGCCACAATCAGCTATGGATGGACTGATTGATAAGTCTTGGTATGTGAGGACGCCACAATCAGCTATGGATGGACTGATTGATAAGTCTATGAACGCCACAGAAATTTTCGATAAGTTTGAATAGTTCGTTTTGGAACCAAAGAGAATTAAACCTCAAATTGTGTGTTATTACTTGTCTTCCATTGAATGAAATTCATTACAATATATAGGGGTTCCTATGCGAATTTTCAGCTCCTAATTCCCCATGGAATTTCGGGCAAATCAATTACCAAATCACCTAATCTAAAGCAAATAAGGTAAGTGTCCTTAATGGCTTAAAAGCTTTTCAATAATAGAAATAAACAAACGAAAAAAAAGAAACTAGACATTAAAAGGTCATAAGCTGATTCTTCTCGTCATGTGTCGCCTCAAAACAGGAAAGTAACTGAAATGGAAATTACTCGATCCCTTCTAGAGCTTGAATCACGCATTTGTGGGTCTGGATGTCACATGCAATTCCCTCAATGGGCCTCCATGCAATGGCTTGAGCCCAAGTTGCTTGAATCAGCCCAATAAGCGTTTCTTTGAACTTCTTTGCACGAGCTCTCATAACCGGACCAATGGGAACTTGAATTGGATCTGAATATGTCTCCCACGTGCTCTTGCTTGTGCTAACGATGTCCTCATCACAACTTCTCTATTGCTTATTACTTGCTTGCCTTTTTTTTGTTTGTTTTGTGCTTTCTCATCTTTTTTTCGTAAAAAATTTATAGTTTCTCACTTCTTCTTCTTCTTCTTTTTTTTTTTTTTTAAAAATGCACTCATTAAATATACAATCAAAAGAAAATGCATTTATTTTAATAATTAACCCTTTTCAACCATCATTGTGTATAAGATAAATTTATTGATATTTATTTAACCATTATTTTATACATGTTAATAAAATTTCACAACTTTCTAACAAGTGTATACAATTATTTCAAAATTTTATTATATTATTCTTGAAATTTTAAACTATTTAAGTTCTTAGATTAAATTAATAATTGTCTCTTTATGTAGAAAAATATACATGCTATACATGTTCAAGTTCTACTCTAAAATATAAATAACGTACCTAATAATTTAAGATGATTTTTTTTTTTTTGAAAAAGAATACACAAATTATGAAAAAAAAAAAATTTGCTAAAGCACGTCCCTCATGCTAGTATGTGAGGAATCACGTAACGTGTAGGACCTCGTAATATCCTCGAGAATTAGAACATCTGATCAGCATATGTTTATTCATTGTCAAAGTAAATAAAAATAAATAAATAGAGGATTACATGTAACTCGTGTAAATCATCACTGATTATTTTCTTATACCTAATCTAAGCTAAGCGCTTGTTTATTTGGTTCAAACCTTGATTTATTATTATTGTTATTATCATCATCATCATCATCATCATCATCAAGATCTTTATTGGCACAATTAATCCATGTTATATCTCCTCAAACATGGCATTCAGGAACACATGCATTGCAGAATCTATGTAAAACTTGGCTTACACCCCAGAAAGATTTGACGCCATATTGACCTCCTGTAATGTTGAACCCATTTGTCATAACAACCTCAAAATTTAATACCAGTTATATACCTTTAGCTGGTAATAATAGATCTGCAATAATGAACTTATCTTCCACTTGCATTCACGAGTAGGGAGTTTCACAAAAGGTCGTTCTCTATGCAAAGGAGTTTGGCACAAAAGGTCATTTGGAAACATAGTCAACTTAAGAGTTTAAATCAAAATTAGTTTAAGACACAAATCTTACGAGAACATTGTAGCAAAGTTGGTTTGGACCACAAAGTTGTGTTGTGGTCCAAACCAAGTTCCCAAATGGCCTAGAAAAGTAATAATCCGCATGCCTTGGAAGTTCTGAGCAGTACCCTAACTTCAAGACGTGCAAAACCTGCCGACACGGGCTCATTGCAATAAGAACAAGGACTTACAAATTAATAAATTCACTAGACCAGCGATATGTAAAGACAAGGGCCTGCTTAATCAAATAACAACTTCACTAACTAGAACAAGGGAAAAACAATAAAATTTTTGTCAACTGCACAGCTATTGACAAACTTAACCGACCAGTCGCCACATTTTTTTTTTTCCAGCAAAGTTCGATGTTACCTAAAATTTGCAAGGATTTTCAAAAAACCAAAAAACAAAAAAAAAAAGACAAAAGCTGCTGGCTAGCCTTACTATCATCATTCACAGCAGCACTCGCAAAACATTGTACCGTGGTCAACGTCAGAATTTCTCCCAAATCTGATAGTGAAAATATTAGACTAGGTTCATTTGCAGCAGTCTTCTTCATTCATGTGAATTCCATCTCTTTAGCTTCCTTTTTTTGCGTCTTCACGAGAAAACTCAGGCTTCTCAAAGGATTCGGCAAATGGTTTTGTTCTGGAACTCAGAGAAATCAGCTGGTCATTCTCCTTGCATGTATCTACATGGATAGCTGTGTGTTCTTCGCCCTCTCTGCAATTCAGAAAATTGATTACTTGATCTTTTTATCAACATTTTAAAAGCATGAAGAGAACCGTTTGCGCAGGTTTCAGCAACACTTTGAGCACTTAGAGACCATTCCAATTTGTTGTTTTTTTCACATGCATCTCCAGCAAATTTATTTCCAGAACGTACTTTTTCTTTGGGTAGTGGCAAAAATATTTCTTGTACAAAGGAATGGCTGGTTTTACGATAAGGGAGGTCCGTTTACTGTCAGATCACCATCAGGATTCTTCTCTTCTCACGAAACCGGGATTGTAGCATTTTGGACACTGATTTCCTTGCTTGCAGACTCTTTTCCAACTTCATCCCCACTCCTAGGGTATTTGTTGCAACTTCGTACTCTTGCATCTCTTCTTTCTCTGTTGAAATCCCTATCTTCATAATCAGATTGAGAGATCAAACTGTTTGATCAAAATCCAATTATGGGTCAATATATTAAATAAATGTGAATTAAAGGCTATCAAATAAGGTTGCCCAATTAAAAGTGATCAATTTAGGTTTTGGGCTTTTAATGCATCATTAAGTGTTGGCCTTCTATGTGTAGAGACCAAAAAATATAATTACTAATTTTATGATGGGCTAAATTGATAATTACGGGTAATTGCTAGGGTTTAGCAATTATAAAAGGGGTTGTGGTCCCCAAGTCAGTACGTACATTATTTTTCTTGTTACCCATCTACAAAGAGATTATAGAGCATTCTGATGAGGATGATTTACGTACCAGACTTGGAAGATCCTCAACCAAAAGACTCAAGAATCACATTCAATCCATGGATTCAAGTTAGCTTCCTCATCTTATTAATATTCTTGATGATTTGACATGAACGATCCTGGGTGATGATGGTTTTCATCACAATTTTATTCTAACAAGTGGTATCTAGAGCCTCTTCATGTTGAATCATTGAGAATCAATAATTTTTTTTAGATGTGATTCTCATAAATAATTCTCAAATTTAACAATCTATAGTGTCTTTAAAATTGTTGAATTTGAGGACAATTATTTGAATTTTGTCTTTGGATTATTCATTTATGTTCTGCTTATGAACAATCAGTTTTCAAAAGAAAATCTCTCTCTCTTAAATGCTTTATACGGCACGATTTCTGAAAAAAAAATTCTTTTAATGTATAATGATCAATTCGGTTAAAGGTTATATATATATATATATATTTTAACTGCTGCCTACATACGGCTTTGTTGCCGAAAAGAATATATTAAAAAAAAAGACCATTAATGTTGTGCATTCTTCCTTCATGAAGCAACCATTTTTTGGGATTATATATATATATATATATATATATATTCAAGATTAACGTTTCTGGGTTTTACATGGCTTCAGCAACAACGTCGGCGGCAACGTTACGTCCGCCGACGAAGGACTCCGTGCGCGGCTGTGAGGCTGCGCCGGAAAGACAGAGGCCATGGCGCAGCAATAAAGCGGCGGCCTCTGAGGAATTAAAAAAAAAAAAGTTGGGGCCGTTCGTCGGTCACCGGGGTTTCGACCACCGGCATCGGCCAATTCCGGTTGTAGCCCCAGGGCGTCAGCCGGAGTAAAGAAGCAGCGGCCGTTCGTCGGTCACCGAGGTTTCGACCACCGGCATCGGCCAATTCCGGTTGTAGCCCCAAGGCGTCGGCCGGAGTAAAGAAGCTGCGGCCGTTTGGCCGCTGCACAGAGGCGACGGCCGTTAGGCCGCCCGTGTTTCGCCCAAAGGGGTCGAGAGACCCCTAGGGCATCCCTGGGCTTTCGGCCCAGATCTGAAGTTTTTTTTTTTTTTTTTTACACGGGCCCCATTGGGCCCGTGACAAGTTACAACCCAGGGGAGCCCCTGGGTTACCATTTAAAAAAAAAATCTATATACACGGGCCAGGTAAGCCCGTGATTGGAAAAAGCATTCTACATGGGCTGGGCCCGTGACCGGTAAGTCCCTAGGGGTTCAACCCCTGGGTGACCCAAAAAAAAAAAAAAGGAAATAAAGGGGGGCTGGGTTAGGATCTGGGTAGGGTTCTCCCGACCCGGTCTAGCCCCGACCCTATCAATGTTGACCTTGACCAAATTTTTTTATTTTTTATTTTTTATTTCTTAATTTTGGTCATTTTTTTGGGTGCAATTTTAATTCAAATATTGGTATTTTATATATATTTTGAGATGAATTAATTGAAGCAACATGTCACCAAAGTGGCCTCTCTTGTGGAAATTAATTTGTTTTGAAATATAAAAGGTTGTATTCATGTAACTTATGTAAATATTGACCGGCCCAAAGGAAGGCAATATTTGACAGAATTGCATGTACACCTGTGGTGATAAACACGTGATGATTATTCGGTTTTACATGTAAGCAATAAATCAGCCCAAAGGAAGATTTATTGTTTGACATGTTGTTATTGTCGGTGTTTGATTACTACACCAAGATATCACTTACAAGTTAATATTTCTGTCCAAAGACTAAATATTAATGGAGTGTCCGATATCTTGAGATGGGGTTACCTTTATTTGGATTTATTATTGTTATTATGGATTCTTATGTGACCTTGTTTTGGTTTTGTTTATTTTGTTCTCTGTTTCAGCTACTAGTTCTGCCTCTAATATTACTGCCAACATCAATTCAATTCCTATGCTGAACGGTAGCAACTTCAAATCATGGCAAGAGAACCTCCTAATAGTTCTCGAAGTCATGGATCTCGACCTTGCATTAAGGGTTCCTTCTCCCGCACCTCTTATAGATAAAAGTTCCTCTAATCAAAAGAAGGACATGGAAAGGTGGGAGAAGTCAAATCGCATGTGTATGATGATCATGAAGAAGGCCATTCCAGAAGCATTCAGGGGCACTATATCGGAAACGATAAAGATAGTCAAAGAGTTCCTAGAGGACATTGAGAAGAGATTTACCAAAAATGAAAAGGCTGAAACAAGTACACTTTTGGCAAACCTCATCTCAATGAGATACAAAAGTAAGGAGAACATTAGGGAGTACATCATGGAGATGTCTCATCTTACTTCAAAATTAAGAGCACTTAAGCTTGACCTTTCTGAGGACTTGCTAGTGCATTTGGTTCTTATATCTCTTCCTGCACATTTCAGTCAGTTTAAGGTGAGCTACAACTGCCAAAAGGAGACTTGGTCTCTTAATGAGCTCATCTCACATTGTGTGCAAGAAGAGGAAAGGTTGAAGCAAGAAAAGATAGAAAGTGCTCACTTGGCTAATACTTCCAAGGACAAAGGGAAGAAAAGGAAGAAGGATAAGGAAGCTGCAGTTACAGCACCTCAAAATAAGCAACAAAAGAGACCGGTTGATCCGGAAGGTACGGGTTGTTTCTTCTATGGAGCTGCACGACATAAGAAGAAGCATTGCACCAATTATCACGCTTGGCGTGCTAGCAAAGGTATGCTTCTTAATTTGGTTTGTTCTGAGGTTAATTTAACTTCGATACCTGAACACACTTGGTGGATGGATTCTGGTGCAACCACTCACATTAGTGTGTCTATGCAGGGATGCCTGAGATGTCGAAAGCCAACTGATGGTGAAAGATACATCTACGTGGGCGATGGCAAGAAAGTTGAAGTTAAAGCAATAGGAAAATTTAGATTATTGTTAAAGACTGGATTTTATTTGGATCTTGATGAAACATTTATTGTACCGTCTTTTAGACGGAATTTGATTTCTATTTCAGCTTTGGACAAATCTGGTTATTCTTGTTCATTTGGAAATGAAAGATTTACTTTGTTTCATGATTCAAAATTAGTTGGTTCCGGTTCTTTATCAGGTTACGATAATCTTTATTTACTTGATACAATTGCTTCATTTAATGAATCCTTGTAATTAAGTACACGACGTATAAAGAGAAAATTAACCAATGAGAATTCAGCTGCGTTATGGCACAAGAGATTGGGTCATATCTCCAGAAGGAGAATAGAGAGACTTGTGTCAGACGAAATTCTCGACCCCTTAGACTTTGTAGATTTTGATATTTGTGTTAACTGTATTAAGGGGAAACAAACCAATAAAAGGAGATTTGAAGCCAATAGGACTTTGGACGTCTTAGAACTTATACATACAGATATTTGTGGGCCATTCCCTACGGCTTTTTGGAATAGTCAACAATATTTTATAACGTTCATAGACGATTTTTCCAGATATGGCTACATATATCTTATTCATGAAAAGTCATAGTCGTTGGATGTGTTCAAAAATTATAAGACTGGAGTTGAAAATCAACTCAGCAAAAGGATTAAAAGCGTCAGATCTGACTGTGGTGGTGAATATTATGGTAGATATGACGGTTCAGGTGAATTACGTCCGGGACCGTTTGCTAAGTTCCTAGAGGAAAGCGGTATCGTCCCACAGTACACTATGCCGGGTTCGCCCACTATGAATGGTGTTGCTGAAAGACGAAACAAAACGCTTAAGGACATGGTGAGGAGTATGATTTCTCATTCTGCCTTACAAGAATCACTCTAGGGAGAAGCACTTAAGACTGCAGCATAAATCCTTAACAGGGTTCCAACTAAAGCAACTGCCAAAACCCCTTACGAACTTTGGACAAGCAAGAAGCCTAGTATAAAGCATTTGCATGTTTGGGGATGTCCAGCTGAGGCAAGGCCTTATAGGCCTAATGAAAAGAAATTGGACTCAAGGACGGTTAGTTGTTATTTTATTGGATACTCTGAAAGATCCAGGGGGTACAAGTTTTATGATCCCACGATCAAATTGATATTTGAGACAGGAAATGCCAGGTTCTTTGAGGATGTCAAGTTTGCGGGGGGAGATATGGTTAGGGACTTTGTCTTTGAAGAATAATATGTTGATATTCCCACAGCTGTTATTGACATTGATCAGGTTCTTACTCCTGACATCGTTCAAGAAGCAGACCCAAATCAAGACAATGTCAGAGAACCTCTCATTCCAAAAATTGTTCCAGAAGAACAAACTCAACCACCTCAAGAACCTATGCCATTAAGGAGATCCACTAGAGAAAGGAGAAGTGCAGTGCCAGATGATTACATTGTATTTCTCCAAGAACATGAGTATGACATTGGTATGGTGGAAGATGATCCAATCAACTTCCGTCAAGCTATGGAAAGTTCTAGATCTCAAGAGTGGATTGATGCCATGAATGAAGAGATAAAGTCTATGAAAGACAATGACGTTTGGGATCTTGTCCCATTGCCTGAAGGTGCGAAACCCATTTATTGCAAATGGATATTTAAGACCAAAAGGGATTCGAAAGGCAATGTGGAGAGGTATAAGGCTCGTCTTATCGCTAAAGGCTTTACACAGAAAGAAGGCATTGATTATAAAGAGACTTTCTCTCCGGTTTCTTCGAAAGACTCTTTTAGGATTATAATGGCATTAGTGGCACATTTTGATCTTGAGCTTTATCATATGGATGTTAAGACTGTGTTCCTCAATGGTGACATTGATGAAACAATCTATATGGTACAACCGGAAAACTTTGTGTCATGAGATGCAAAGAAGATGGTTTGCAAATTAAAGAAATCTATCTATGGGCTTAAGCAAGCTTCTCGTCAATGGTATTATAAATTTCATCAGGTTATCATCTCGTTCGGTTTTGAGATGAATTTGGTCGATGATTGTATATACCACAAGTTTAGTGGGAGTAAGTATATTTTTCTGGTTTTATATGTCGATGACATTTTGCTTGCCAGCAACGATATAGGCTTGTTGCACGAAACCAAGAGATTTCTATCATAGAAATTTGAGATGAAGGATCTTGGTGATGCCTCTTTTGTGTTGGGTATACAGATACACCGGGATCGCTCTCGGGATATTTTAGGATCATCACAAAAGGGCTATATCGAAAAGATTCTTAAGAGATATGGCATGCAGGATTGTAAACCAGATGATACCCCTGTGGCTAAGGGAGACAAGTTTAGTCTCAATAAGTGCCCTAAGAATGATTTTGAGGTTAAGGAAATGCAAAAAATTCCTTATGCGTCAGTAGTAGGGAGTCTAATGTATGCTCAGGTTTGTACGCATCCGGATATTGCGTACGTTACAGGGATGTTGGGCAGGTACTTAAGCAATCCTGGAAAGGATCACTGGGTAGCAGCCAAACGAGTCTTGAGGCATTTTTAGAGAACAAAGGATTACATGCTCACGTATCGGAGGTCAGAACAGCTTGAGATCATTGGGTATACTGACTCTGATTTTGCTGGATGCCAAGATAGTATGAAATCTACATCGGGCTATGTCTACCTTATGGCTGGAGGTGCTGTTTCTTGGAAAAGTGCTAAACAGTCTCTTATAGCATCTTCTACAATGATGGCAGAGTTCATAGCGTGTTATGAGGTGACCAATCATGGAATATGGCTGCGAAATTTTGTTACAAGTCTGCGTATAGTGGACAGTATTCAAAGACCACTCAAGATATTTTGTGACAATAAGTCAGCAGTTTTGTATTCCAACAACAACAGGAGCTCGACGAAGTCAAAGCATATAGAGATCAAGTTCCTAGTTGTGAAAGAAAGAGTTCAGAGTGGACAGCTGTCTATAGAGCACATCGGCACAAACTCCATGATTGCGGATCCGCTTACTAAAGGATTGCCACCCAAAATGTTTCATGAGCACACTGCTCGTATGGGTGTCATATCATTTAAGGATATTTAGTTTTAGTGGGAGTTTGTAATTTTAAATGCTCTTATGATATAGACATTTTTCAGTTACTTCAGTTTATGGATATTTTAAGGTTATTTTCTACAGAAATAAAGTTTTTAGGTTTTCAGTTTATTCACACTTTGATTTTGGTATGGTTTGATCTCACTAAAGTTTTCAGGTGGACCAGTTGGAAATAGACAGGTTAAGATCACATTGCATGAAATTTTCATGCTACACATCCATGCTTGATCTTGTCATTAGTTGTATTGGTATATGTGATCATTGATGGGTCTAGTTACGACATATGTAACGAAGGTCGCTTTGGTCCTATATTGATATGGTTAATGGACAAAATTGATAAGATGCATAAGGTTTTGATAGCAAAATTCATAAGCTCATAAGGTATAATACACATTTATAAAGTTTTATATATAGCCCAAGTGGGAGATTGTTGGATCACAATCCAATTATAGGACAATATATTAAATAAATGTGAATTAAAGGCTATCAAATAAAGTTGCCCAATAAAAAGTGATCAATTTAGGTTTTGGGCTTTAATGCATCATTAAGTGTGGGCCTCCTATGTGTAGAGACCAAAAAATATAATTGCTAATTTTATGATGGGCTAAATTGGTAATTAAGGATAATTGCTAGAGTTTAGCAATTGTATAAAGGGGCTGTGGTCCCCAAGTCAGTACGTACATTATTTTTCTGTTACCCATCTACAGAGAGATTACAGAGCATTCTGAAAAGGAGGATTTACGTACCAGACTTGGAAGATCCTCAACCAAAAGACTCAAGAATCACATTCAATCCATGGATTCAGGTTAGCTTCCGCATCTTATTAATATTCTTGATGATCTGACATGAACGATCCTGGGTGATGATGGTTTTTATCACAATTTTATTCTAACACAAACGTGTCTCTTTCCCACTTTGAAATGATATTTTGTTTACCTCGTTCTGGTTTACTACTGAAGCATCACAACCACCTGTTTTGTCTTTGATGATAGAAATTTCTTGTGCTGATTCTTGCAAAATAAAAGTATGATTCTTCGCGCCTTTTATCATCAGAGTCGTCATTCTTACTGAAGTTTGGCCTGACCAACTTTCTTTTCTTTTGTTGCCTCACTCGCTAAAGTTGCATTACAACAAGTGCTGCTTCCATCGTGATGAAGTTTCCGCATTTCACTTCAACGCTTGAAATTCAAAAATAATTTCGCTTCACTCAATTGATTTGCTTTCTCCTTAGAGCAATCCACTTTCACATCCTCTGCTCCAGCTAGAGAACGATTGACTTTTATATTATCTGCTCCAGCTGGCAAGCAATCCACTTCGTTATCCTTTGCCAAGACTTTCAAGCAATCAATCTCTGCCTTGCAGGAAGCAGTAGCTTTTCTTTTGTTCCCAAGTTCGTCGACATCATCTTGCTTATTCCCTCGTTTGGATTTCTTCAGCTTAACCCATTCAATCCACTAACTTGGATGGATCACTAAGCTCATAGTGAATATCAGGATAATGTTCGGATAGATGTACATTTGGAGCCAAAGCTAAGCAAGAAGACACACTGATCCTATTCCTAGAAGGAACAGAATATAATGTATCAGAGCTTTGGCAAGGCTCGAGATCATAATTATCCTCATAATGCTGCACACTATGAGGATCAACAGAAGAAACACAACCTTGAAATGTGAATGGGTCCTCATGTGAGGAACTCGTAATATCCATAAAAGCTTCACCTTTTCTCCTCCAAGCGGCTTCATGCTCTAGATGGTCGTCTGGTTCAAATTGATAGCCACAATCATCCACCAAAGAAGAATACTTGTTGGAACCGAGTGGATAATATGAGAACTTGTTCTCCCCTGGATCAATGTGGCTCTCATGGAAGGCACATCTGCTATAGAGAACTTTAAAGAGGACATGCCAGTGTAAGATTGATTCTTTAAGGATTCTGTGTCAAAGTTTTCAGAATATGCAGCCTGTGAAAAACCCATGATTGAACCATGATATGAATTCTCATTAGAACTAGAACCTGAAAAAGAAATATGGTCCCTAAATGTTAAATTTTTGTTGAGCAATTCATTAATTCCTTTTGGGTCTGGATATGATGAAAATGGTTGTTTTCTTGAGGAAGAAATGACATTGTCAGAATAACCGAAAGAAGAAAGACATCCTTCAACAGTAGACTGGAAATTGACTTCATTTGATGATGGAGACTGATAGTTAAAACCAAGGGCAACAGAATTGTAAGGAAGAGTGCTCGTAACAAACCGCATCTCTGTGAGATGCTTTAGAAGAAAGGTTAGCCAGTAGCTGTGAGTCCATTTGATGATGAAATGAGGAAGGTGGCTTTATTTTCTCTGAAACTAAAGGATTTGGTACAAAAAGAGGCTTCGTAGAAACGTTTGACTTACTAAGTTTAGACTGAAGCAAAGAAGGATACCCACTTCCAGCGACAAGTTCAAAATCCATGTCCTTGTAATACTCAATTTAAAGCCCATCATTCATATGAAACTCATCACCTGGAACCCTTCTAACCACTCCATGATTGTACTTGGTGTACTCACTTAAAATAGCTGGCTGAAGTTCAGTTTGCAGGCGATATTCGTTCCTTCCCCAGCCACTCATTATAAACTTGCTATTGTCGCTTTCCAGTTTATCAAAATCCAACAGAGCATACTCAGTAGAAGTGGCTGATTTAGACTCAATATCCACATCACTATTTCCCCAAATATAAACACCATTTCCTCCATCGTTTACCTTACAACTGCTATCATCAACTTGTTTGACTTTGTCCAATAGGTTCACAGTTGATTTTGCATTTCGAATCTTGGCCAATCGTCATCCAGGCTCGCCTAATTTTCAAGAACTAAACAACAGTAGAAGCCTCCAAACCTACATAAAGGATAGAAGATGCATAACAACATAGAAGAAAAGCTAAGAAAACGATGGTCTGACTTTGAGATGGGAGGATCAAACCTGAGCTTAGGAGAGTCCGAAATTGAACTTTTTTGCTGCAAAATAATTCTCGTTGATTGCATCACGGAATTCACTCTCAGGAAGTGGCTCACATACCTAAATAGTCTCGAACTTCACCTGGATATAAGGATATAAAAAACAGTAAAAGAAAAACAAAAGATGTATTATTTGAAATCTTAGACAGTACCCTTCAAAAAAAAAAAAAAAATCTTAGACGGTATTGGAGATTATACCATCCAAGGGCTTTGCAACTGTAGTGCACTTTTTTTTTTTTTTTTTTTGGTGGTGGGTGGGTGTGTGGGTGGTGGGGGGGGATAAACAGGGGTTGTGGGAGTGAACAATGTATTAATGATTCCCATAACAAGTTTCAAAGGGCTACGCACTATTCTACCGCCGAAGGAGCCCTCTTCTCTCACCAGTTTTTGTTTTTTCTATTTCAAGAACAATAAAGGATTCAATGAAAACCATACAGGCTTTCCGTACCTGAGCCGGACAATGCATTCCCGATGAACTGAAGGCATTGGGAACAATATTCATTGCACCATCTGAGCACGCCTCAAAGACACCATAGAGTTCGCTTCTCTCGTATTCGAACAGAAACAAGATCATTCCAGCTTTAATATGTTTCACAAAGGGATAATGCGCAGATGAAAGCCCAAATAGTTTTCGTCTCAGACACTCCTCTTTTGTCGTGGTATTCAACGTGAATATTGCGCCGTGTTCAGAAGGGCTAGCAAAGCCCCTGTTCTGCTTCTTAGCCAGCTTCATTGATGCCCTCTTGCTGTCAAAAAAGAATATTCTATATCGCTACAAAAGATTAGCTTATAAGCATTGTGGCCATAGCCTACAACACCAATGTACTTATCTCTCTCAATTTTTTTAATCACGAAATTTGGTCGTACGTCTCAAAACAAATTTGTTTTCACTAGAAGTTCAAAAGAGAGGAATTGGGTGATCATGCGGAAAAAAATAATAAAAATAATAAAAAAACCTTCTTAAATTAATGCAATGAGCACACATATTACTAAGCACTTCTATTCAGATATCACAGAAGGTGCATCGACGGAGTAATTCCCACAACTGCAATCTTCGAGTAATTAGTGTTCCTCAGGCTGAGGATCAAGAAACAAAATATAGTTGAAGAGCTCATAACTAACAATTGAAAAAAAAAAAGAAAAAAACGAAGCTATTAGGAAAACCTTAAAGTCATAAGAGTATTTCTAGGACTCATTTTAGTTAGAATTTCTTTAAGTGTTACTAAGGGTTTCATGAAAACAATACACCCTTTCAGCCCAAAAAAAAAAAAAGGACAATACACAGGCCTAGAGATATTCAATGCTTACTACTTGGTAATAAAGAAAGAATTTTTTGCTTCCTTCGGTTTTACGGACAGAGGATAAAAACCTCGCCAATATACTGACGAAACCCGTTATCAATAAAAAAGGCACCAAGACCGTTTCTACTCAGATTTGGATGGAAATCACTGTGACCCGTTGCTTATATCAAAGCAAGAACCTTGGTATATCGTAAACGCCACAATCAAGGATGGAAAGCTTGATTGATAAGTCGGGGTTGAAAGCCCGAATTGATCCGAAGAGTTTGTGCAGTTCGTCAAAGAACCAAAGAAAGAATTATCTCTCTCAGAAAATAAACATTCATTCGTATCTTCATTATCCTTAGAAATGTCTAATTATAGGCCAAAATTATAAGGGAAAGTTGACAAATTCAAACATAACTACTAATCCTAATTTTAAGCCTAAAATAAAAATCAAAAGAAAGGAAAGTCTTAATGGCTGATATTCAGCTATTTACACGCCCAACAATTAAAGGAAAGTGCAATTAACGCTCTTCAACAACTTGCACAAATGATCAGCTGCATGTGTGCCAAAAATGGGAAAGTTTCTGAAATTCTTTCATTGACTTGATCTTGCAAAATTTGAGCTGATTTCAAGCTTGACTCATCCGGATTCTTCTAGAACTTGGATCAAATTGATGCACCTTTGTGGCTGGCGTGGGCCTGGGTCAATGGGCTTGCACAATTTTTTTTGATTCCAAATTTCGTGAATCAGGCCATTTAGTGCTTCCTTGAATTTCTTAACTCGGGCTTTTGTGACTGGTCCAACAGGAACTTGTATTGGGTCAACCACCTTCCATGCATTTGAGCTCCCTAAGTCTCCATCATTCCCCTCCTCTTGACAAGGATTTGTCCTCAAATCAGACCCTGCATCAAAAGGACTCAAATCAGAAACATTGAAGGTAGCACTTACATTATACTCACCTTGCAAATCCAACTTGTAAGCATTGTCATTAATTCGTTCAAGGACTTGAAATGGACCATCTCCTCACGGTAACAACTTTGACTTTCGTTGTTCTAGAAAACGCTCCTTTCTGAAGTGCAACCACACCCAGTCTCTGGGTTCGAAAATCAGCTTGTGTCGCCCCTTGTTGGCTTGCTTTGCATATTGTTCCGTTCTTCGCTCAATGTTGAGTCTTGCTTTCTCATGAATCTGTTTAACAAAGTCAGCCTTTCTTTTGCCATCTAAATTAACATGCTCAGAAACAGGTAGTGGTGATAAATCCAATGGAGACAAAGGATTAAAACTGTAAACAATTTCATTTCAAAAGGTGAATACTTAGTAGCAAAATGGACAGAGCTATTATATGCAAACTCAACATGTGGTAAACAATCTTCCCATGATTTAATGTTCTTACTGATGATTGCTCTTAATAAGGTTGACAAAGTCCTATTTACTACCTCAGTTTGACCATCAGTTTGTGGGTGGCAAGTAGTAGAAAACAACGACTTAGTACTTAACTTATTCCATAAAGTCTTCCGAAAGTAGCTCAAGAACTTAGCATCTCTATCTGAAACAATTGTCCTAGGCATGCCATGTATTCTCACAATCTCCCTAAAGAACAATTCAGCAACATGTGATGCATCATCAGTTTTATGACAGGGAATAAAATGTGTCATCTTAGAATATCGATCTACAACCACAAACATACTATCCTTCCCACGTTTGGTCCTAGGTAAACCTAACATAAAGTCCATTGAAATATCAGTCCAAGGCTCACTAGGAATTGGCAAAGGTGTGTATAAACCATGGGGTTGTGCTCTCGATTTAGCTTGCCTACACGTGACACATCTACCACATATTCTTTCAACATCCTTTTTCATGTGTGGCCAGAAGAAGTGTTCCTACAAAACAGCTAAAGTTTTAGCAATTCCAAAATGCCCCATCAATCCGCCACCATGGGATTCCCTCACTAACAAATCTCTCAAAGAACAATTAGGAAGACAAAGCTTATTCTCCCGAAACAAAAATCCATCATGTCTATAAAATTTACCCATTACGTTTTTCTTACAAGCTCGATATTCCTCACTAAAATCTTGGTCTAAAGGGTATAAATCCTTAATATGCTCAAAACCAAGTAGTTTAGCGTCAAGGATAGAAAGTAATGCGTACCTGCGAGAAAGTACATCCGCAACGACATTCTCTTTACCTTGCTTATATCGGATGACATAAGGAAATGTCTCGATGAATTCCACCCAGCGGGCATGCCTCTTGTTCAACTTTTGCTATCCCTTCAGATGTTTCAATGACTCGTGATCAGTGTGAATCACGAATTCCTTGGGCCATGGTAGTGTTGCCAAGTCTTTAATGCTCGAACCAACGCGTACAACTCCTTGTCACAAGTCAGGTAATTTAGTGTTGACCCACTCAATTTTTTATTGAAATACGTGATTGGTCATCCTCCTTGCATTAGCACGGCACCTATACCTACACCAGAAGCATCACATTCAATTTCAAACGTTTTAGAAAAATCAGGTAAAGCAAGTAAAGGAGCATGAGTAAGCTTATGCTTAATAAGCCGAGACGCCTTCTCTTGTTTTTCTCCCTACTTGAACCCAACTTTCTTCTTGATTACTTCTGTGAGTGGTGCAACCAAAGTACTGAAATCCCTTACAAACCGCCGGTAAAAGCTGGCAAGTCCATGAAAACTCTTTACTTGTCCAATGCTTGTGGGACTTGGCCATTCTTGGATAGCCCTAACCTTTTCTTCGTTGACTTGTATACATTGAGCACTAACAACAAAACCAAGAAATACAAGCTTATTTGTGCAAAAGGTACACTTCTTAAGATTAGCATACAACTTTTCCTTCCGTAAAACATCTAAAACAAGTTTCAAATGTTCAATATGGTCATCCAAATTGCTGCTATAGATCAGGATATCATCAAAATAAACAACGACAAATTTCCCAATAAAAGCTCGCAAAACATGGTTCATTAAACGTATAAATATGCTAGGCGCATTGGTTAAACTGAAAGGCATTACCAACTACTCATACAAACCTTGTTTTGTTTTGAAAGCCATCTTCCACTCGTCTCCCTCTTTCATGCGAATTTGATGATATCCACTTTTTAGATCAATTTTTGAAAATACACAAGCACCATGCAATTCATCTAACATGTCATCTAAGCAAGGAATGGGATGTCGATACTTTACCGTGATGTTGTTGATGGCTCGCTAATCAACGCACATCCTCCAAGTCCCATCTTTCTTAGGCACAAGTAGAACTGGTACAGCGCACGGGCTCATGCTTTCTCTCATGTACCCTTTCTCCATCAACTCACTTACCTGCCGTTGGAGTTCCTTTGTCTCCTCGGGATTACTCCTATAGGCTGGTCGGTTTGGAATTGTAGCTCCAGGTATGAAGTTGATTTGATGTTCAATCCCGCGGATTGGAGGTAAACCTTGCGGCGTTTTCTCGGGAAAGATATCCTCATATTCCTGCAAAAGAGAAACAACAGAACTATGCAAGGTGGAATCAAGATCATTAGTGTTTAATAACGTCTCCTTGTACATGAGTAAAATCATCGGCTGATTAGAAAACAAAGCTCTTCTCACATCACTCTCTCTTGCATAAAAGTTTGTTTTTCTCTCTATTTTTAACTCATTGGCCGAATCTTCTTTTGTATTGGCTCTCCCAATGTTCTCTCATTTTCTCTCCTTTTTCTCGACCCCTCTATCTTTTTTCCCTCTCTGGCCGAACTCTCTCTCTGCGCTCCAATACTCATTTTTTTCACTCCCTTTCTATCTCTTTTTCTCATTCTCTCCTTTTTGTTCACTCTCCTTTTGTAACCACACTTGATCTTCATGAACCTGTTTAGGTGTCATTGGTACAAGAGTGAATGGTCTCTGTTTGTGCACAAGAGAATATTTGTTGGTGTAGCCATCATGTTTGACTCGATGATCAAATTGCCATGGTCGACCTAGTAACAAGTGTCTGGCTTGCATTGGGACTAAGTCGCACAAAACTTCATCTTCATATCTACCAATGCGAAATGGAATTAATGCCTGTTTAGTTACCTTCACTTCACCACTGTTATTAAACCATTGCAACTTGTAAGGTCGAGGATGTTTGGTCGTTGGTAGCCCTAATTTGTCAACCATAGTAGTGCTAGCAACGTTCGTACAACTCCCTCCATTTATTATCACACTGCATACCTTGTTCCACACATGGCACCTAGTATGAAAAATGTTCTCACGTTACTCTTCTTCTTCCTCTTTGGCTTGCACACTAAGGGCTCGTCGAGTGACCAACAATTCACCTTAGGCAGCATACTCCTCCTCATCCACATCCTCAATGCTGGCATGGAGTCCTCGTCTGATTCGTCGTCCGTAACAACCTCTCCGTCGTCCTGTAACACCATCACCCTTTTGTTCGGACATTGGCTTGAGATGTGACCCTTGCCTTGGCATTTGAAACATTTAATATCACTATTTCGAGAAGTGGATGAATCATGTTTACCTTGGTTTGAAGGGCTAACCGTGGCTGGTTTTGCCTCAAACTTAGGCCTAGCGACCGATTTCTCTTCTCTTTTCCCATAATTCAGCTTCCATGAAGAAGGTCCCAAGCTAACATTCGCACGTGAGCTACCCTTCCTCTTGAGTTGCCGCTCTACTGTGATGGCCATGTGCAACATGTCTTCTAATTCTACGTAGTGTTGCATCTCCACCCTATCTTGAATATCTGGATTTAGCCCTTGCAAAAATCTTGCCATGGTTGCTTCTTGATCTTCTTCAACATTGGCTCGTATCATGGCTATTTCCATTTCTTGATAATATTCCTCCACAGTCCTGTTTCCTTGTCTCAGTCCTTGCAACTTTTTGTACAATTCTCGGTAGTAATGACTGGGCACAAATCGCTTTCTCATCACCGTTTTCATCTCCTCCCATGTCTCAATCGGGTGTTCTCGGTTTCATCGCCTATTCATTTACCAGCTGATCCTACCATACAACCGCATAATCAGAGAACTCAATTGTAGCAAGCTTAACTTTCTTTAACTCTGAGTAGTTATGGCAATCAAACACTAGCTCCACTTTCTTCTCCCACTCTAGGTAAGCTTTGGGGTCATTTTTCCTTTGGAATGGCAGAATCTTCATTTTAATACCTCCCATATTATTGTCTTCCCGGTCCCTAGCTTCTCTATTCCCATTTCCACGCCTAAATTTGCCCCTATTTATTGGTGGTTCCTCCAACTCTTCTAATTCATCTTCCTCTGAAGATCACATCCACCCCTCCGCCTATTTTGCATGTTTTGTGGCTGCCTATTACATGTTCTGGCATCAACCTCATCTAATCTCTCCTGAATGGGCTCTAGCGCTTGCGTCAACAACCGTTCCATTTGCCTCATTAATGCTTGCAACTAAAGATTTGGAACGTTTTGTTGTGGAAGGTCATCTTCGGCTTCTCTTTCTTGATTCGGATTCATTTTTTTTTAAACCTGCAAAACAACGTTAGATAATAAAGGACCTCACTTCTCTCCCTCACGTGTTTCACTCTATCACTTGGTCACTCAGTTCACTCGTGTTTCACTCAAATAATTGGCTTTTACCCTTGAATGTTCTCACCACTCTTGCCTTTTTTTTTTTACTCGTTTATTCTCTCTTTCGGTTCTTTTGAAATTACACAAACAACAATCAAATCTATGCGGCAACAAATTCAGCA
Source organism: Artocarpus heterophyllus (assembly GCA_025403435.1). NCBI lineage: Eukaryota > Viridiplantae > Streptophyta > Magnoliopsida > Rosales > Moraceae > Artocarpus > Artocarpus heterophyllus. Next base: position 31,378,748 of record CM046350.1, read on the forward strand.
ACATGTTTTGCTACGCAGTTCAGAATGAAGCAAATTTTTGCACTACGAGGTGAGGTCAAATTTGGACTCCTAGACACTCAAACAATGGAAAGGAAACAAAAAATTTTAAGAAGGGTTTCCAGACCTTTTTTTTTTTTTTTTTTTCAGATCCTCTTGGTTTTGCTTTTCTTTTCTTTTCTTTTATTTTCTTTTTTTCTTTTGTTGTGAAATTCAGCAAGAACAAAGACTATAGTAGACCAAGAAACACAAAATAGGAAGCTACAACCTAAACTTGAAGCCCAAGACACTAGTTACCTGAAATAAAAAAAAATAACCCTAGCAGCCCTAGGTGAAATTTTGGCCAACACTAAGTTCTTTCCAAAACAAGAATTCACAAAACAACCTAGAATAGAATTTCGGATATGACCTTGTCAACAAACCAAAGAAAGTTCAAGAAACACAAACGAGAATGCAAGAATTCTATGAATTTAACAAACTCGAAATATTTTTTTTTTGAACGGAATAGAACCTAAGTAATAAATCAGAATTCAGAAACAAATAAGGATAGACAAACCTGAGGCTAGAACCTCGCACTAATACTAGATGATAAGAACCTCGCCAATATACTAACGAAACCTGTTATCAATAAAAGGCATCAAGACCGTTTCTACTCAGATTTGGATGGAAGTCACTGCGACCCGCTGCTTATATCGAAGCAAAAACCATGGTATATCGTAGATGCCACAATCAAGGATGGAAAGCTTGATTGATAAGTCGGGATTAAATGCCCAGATTGATCCAAAGAGTTCGTGCAGTTCGTCAAAGAACTAAAGAAAGAATTATCTCTCTTAGAAAATAAACATTCATTCGTATCTTCATTATCCTTAGAAACGCCTATTTATAGGCCAAAATTACAAAGGAAAGTTGACAAATTCAAACATAACTACTAATCCTAATTTTAAGCCTAAAATAAAAACCAAAAGAAAGAAAAGTCTTAATGGCTGATATTCAACTATTTACACGCCCAACCATTAAAGGAAAGTGCAATTAACGCTCTTCAACAACTTGCACAAATGATCAGCCGCATGTGTACCAAAAATGGGAAAGTTTTCAAAATTCTTCCATTGACTTGATCTTGCAAAATTTGAGCTGATTTCAAGCTTGACTCATCCAGATTCTTCTAAAACTTAGATCAAATTGATGCACCTTTGTGGCTAACGTGGGCCTAGGTCAATGGGCTTGCATAAATTTTTTTGATTCTAGATTTCGTGAATCAGCCCATTTAGTGCTTCCTTGAATTTCTTAGCTTGGGCTCTTGTGACTAGTCCAACAGGAACTTGTATTGGGTCAACCACCTTCCATGCATTTCAGCTCCCTAATCTCCATCACTCAAAATACCTAATTTATAGCCAGCCCAGCATATTAGCTATTCCACTTTGTAGATGGTTGTTTGTACAAATAAAAACAATTGTATATCTAAAATATTAGAACTTAATGCCATAGATTATTTCTCCAAATTAAAAAAAAAATCCCAACTACTAAAGTGATAGAGAAGATTCAAATTTGATTTAAACTTTTCTATTTTCATATCTTAATAAATGATTAAAATTTGAAAGTGGTTATCGTACGAATATTGATCCTAAAACTTCTGATTTTAACGATAATTAGTAGCAATTTCTTATCATAATAGATATACCCTTGAAAAAATAAATAAAACTAACGAGCAAAATATAGACTAGCTTTTAGTGGAAGAATCCATTGAAACTCAAAACAGCAAAAGGAAAAAATATACCTCTAAAAAGAGACAAAAAATAAACTTGCCAAAATAGTCAGATGGAGAATACTATTTATGGAATCAAAAGGAAAAATCAGAAAACAAACCAGTAGACTGAGAAAAACGGATAGTGATCATTCTATAAAAAGTTGAATCGAAAAGTCGATTACAACAAAAGCATGAGAGGGATGGAGAAAGAGAATGGGGCATTTACCAGAGGAGGGAGAAAGAGGATAGCCTAGAAGAAGACAAAAACTTCCCTTTCAGGAAAAGAAGAAGCCCCTCGAAGAGATATACACTGATCGGTACGGATGAAAAGTGAAGGAAAGAAAATATTGAAAAGATATTGAAATTGATTTGCTGATGTGGTTGATAAAAAAAATAGAATAAAAAAATAAGTTGAAAAAAATGATATATGGGCTCCATTAAGATTGATCTTTTTAAATATAGATGGATTTTATGAGGGAAAAGTTTGACAACAATGTAAAAAAAGTAAAGTTATCAATTTGTCTTTTTTATCAAAATTTCAACAAAAAATTTGGGCACCAAATTATGAAAATAGTTAAATAATATTTGGACAAAATGATAATTGTATTAATAGTAGTTTTCCTATTCTTTTAGTTTTTCTCGCAATACCAAACAAGAGAAGATAAAATTATTTCTTTCCACCTTCACGTACCAAACAAGTAAAAAGAAAATCAAAATCTTTCCTTTCCCTACAATTTTCTTTCCTCCATAGTTTTCTCTTCCCTCCTAGTTTCTTTCTTTCTTACCAAACGAAAATATTTCTCATATTTTTTTAATAAAAATTAAAAGAACATTACTTTTCACACGCTTATTTTTAATAAAATTTCTTAGGACAAATTATACTAACATTTTTTGTATTTTACCTAAATTTCAGAGACACCCCAAAACTAATCGCAATGACACTTAATTGTTTAAGAAAATAAACGTGATGGTTGATCGTGAGTTGATTGTTAACTATTTAAAATGTTGAAAATGCCCCTCAATCTATCACAAAACATTTTTAGTTCTTTTATATGGCTCGAGATGACAATATTACCCTTCTTTGCGTTAAAAATAAGTTTAAATAAGTTGTACACACATGCAACTATAAATTTTGCTCTAATAGAAAATAAAATATTTTTTCTCCAAAGATAATAATTATATCCAAAATAAAATTAAATAAAATACAAAATTAAATTATGTAGTCCAAAAAATGTCCATAATTAATTCCCCAAAATAATCACAAAAAAAACTAATTAAAAGCACAAGTCAGTCTCAACAAAATTAAAATGAATTAATTACAACAAAACTAAAATTAACTAATTCCAACAAAACAATAATTTGATTATAAAAAATCTTAAAATAAAAATAATAATGTAAAACATAGATAAAATTCCTAGAAATAAATAAAAAATAATAATGTAAAAAAATTGTCATTCTCTCTCCTTCCCTTTCTCTCTTTGGGTGGGGCATAGGATAGGTGAACGACAAGGGACAAGGGGCGATAGGGTCAAGAGCTTGACAGGGCAAGGGGCCTGACAAGGGGCTAGGTGCGATGGGAAGGGGGCTGACGGGCGAGGCTGGGCTTGATAGGAAGGGGGACTGAACTCTCGACAAGCAAGGGTCGGCCTATGTTGGGCTCGATGGGAATGGTGGCAAGCTTGGTTGGGCGGCCTAGTTATTGGGTTGCCAAGGGGTGCTGGCCAGACAGAGGGTGGACAAAAGCACAGGTAGTCGTTGGTATACGGAGGGAGGGCTGGGAAAAGGAGAGGGGTTGGGTGGAGGAGAGGGAGGGCTTGTTTGACTGCTATTAGGGACTTTTTTTCCAAATTAATGTTTGGGATTTTTTTTATGAAAAAATTATCGTTTTTATCAACAAAAATGAAGGAAATTCAAACGTTTAATTTATATCTATTTTTTTTATTTATATCGAATCATGCCTAATACATCAATTATAGTTTTCAATGTTGAAGGAATGCAAAGTTTGACGTAATAAATAAATAAATAACGATATTAAAGAAAAACTATAGTTTAATAAAGAGAAAAAAAGTATAGTTTCACTTCTCATTGTTTAAAGTGAAGGTATTTTTAATTTTCAGTGAGGAAAAAGGGAAGAATTTTTATAGTTTTTTATTCATTACGTACACTCTATCATGACTCAATTTACATAGCCGTTACTTAATTATATAATCTTAAATATAAGCATATCTAATCATAATAATACTAAGTTTTTTGGAATAATATTTTTTTCCTTTCTAAAACAATATCTTAATAATGATTTCTTAAAATATTTCCTTCAAAGAAATACTAATTATTTCTTAAGACTTAATTCTTTAAATCCAACATAATAACTTCTTAAAATGTAATAATAATAAATTCATAAAGCTTTTTCTTTTTGAACATTTCTTAATTTAAAATTAAAATCTTTTAAACATCTTAAAATTAAATATAGTTATAAATCTTTATTTCAAATACTTTTCAAAACCTTCCTAAAATTATTTATTATAACTGTCTTATTTGAAATTTAGTATATTTTTTGCACTATCTGTTACAACATTTTAAATCTTAAAACTTTTTAAACTAAGATTGTATGATTACAACCTCAGTACTAAAACATATTACGTAATACCATTTAATTAGTAATACATACATAATTAATAAAAACCATATTGTAGAAAATATATTTGTGTAAACGGTATCCATTTTCATCTCTACCATTCGTCTGCCACTCGCCACTGCCCATTAAGTGTTGTTGATAGGTTTCTCACATATAACATGAACATACTTAAATAAGCTTTCTCTTATCAAGTAGGACATTGAACTTGCAAAGCATATTTAAAAATATTTAATAAAAACATGCATGAACATTTCATGCTTGCTTAAGGATCTTTTTTATACTTAATTATTTAAGCTTTATCTTATCATACTGAATGGCCCGAGGTATTCATACAAGTTGTGCGATCCTTGGGAGGTTAAGGTTCGTGAGGTTCCCAACAACACCTAGATCATAAACTAAACTTAACATAATGCCTTCCTGTAGATTGAGAGGTTAGCGCGATACCCTTAACTTGTCTTATCTTATTTGTTTTGCTTATATTATTTTGCGTATGTAGTATAACATTTTACTACATAGCATCACAAATCATAAATCATAAATATACTTAATTGAAAGTGAGTAAGTAATATAATTTAATATTGCTTATATCGTATATTGTTCATGACATAATCATAACATGAACAATATTAACTTGTCTTATCTTATTTGTTTTGCTTATATTATTTTGCGTATGTAGTATAACCTTATACTACATAGCATCACAAATCATAAATCATAAATATACTTAATTGAAAGTGAGTAAGTAATATAATTTAATATTGCTTATATCGTTTATTGTTCATGACATAATCATAACATGGCATGATATGACATAATATAACAAATTATAATCATAACATGACTGAAGATAACATATTATAACGTGACATGATAAGATATGACATAACATACTATGCTATGTCATGACTTTGTCAGACTAGGTGCCCTGAGGATTAAATAATATAATAAATTTTTAAAGACATTTAATCAATAAAAAGTTTATTTATCATTCATATATCAAATCATATACTCTTTATGTTTATTTCTGTTGCATATATGATAAACAAACAAAAGTCTGAGGCTACCAATCTAAACCTTTAAGATCGTGCATATGATGGACCGATTATACAAAAGACATGAATATTAAAGGTGATAGTTTAAATGGTAAGGTCTGTTAGACATGTATGCCCTAAGGAGTAAAAATGTAATAAGTTTTTGGAGACATTTTTATCAATAAAGAATTTATTTATTGTTTATATACCAAATCTTGTCCTCTTTACGTTCATATTTGTTGAATGTATGTTAAGCAAACAAAAGTCTAAGACTATTGGTCTAAACCTTTAAGAATTGGGGATATGATGGACAAATTATGCGAAAGACACGATTCTTAAAGTGACGGTCTAAATCATAAGATCCACAATCAAGGGAAAAAGTTGGGCGCTTTATTCATATAAAGATTGTTATGTTATCTATATCCCTATTAGGAGATGGTTTGTCTTGACCATCGGAGGTGGACTTCGTGAATAGAAACATTGACACATTATCGTAGGTGACGATGTGTTGGATCAGGACATAAAGTGAATTGATTTGGATTAATAATTTTGTCTCTGCAAATCGATTCACTTTAGACAATCATTTGTATTGTATCTCAATCCTTAGATGAATAGTAGGCCTGTTGTCTTGACTTGTGTCTTTTGATGTACCAAAACGTAACACCCACATCTTAATAGTGGTATGCATGCCGGTACGTTGGACTCTTGATAGCATAGACCTGTTATTCATAGATATGGAATCCATAGCTCCTCTTTAGGAGTAGTTATATCCTTTTATATGCATTATTCTGTAATTGGAAAACTAGAGCGCTTAACCATTTAGATACATAGGTGTAACATAATGGTATACTGTCTTTGGATGTTAAGTTTTTCGATGGTGAGATAATGGAATGTAAGATAAAAATAATCAGGAATGTAAGACAGAACTTGTCCTTAAGTCGATTATAGATCATCCGATGGGGATACAATACACTATGATATGTCATGGAGACTTAGCTATACGGGCTTCGTAATTCTATGTAGTTCGAGAATGCAGCTCCAAGCTTTTACTAGAGTAGCGTTGGAGTTGATAATTATGAAATGTATATCTAGGATATTAGGTTTTGTAATTATCGGGAGCTTGAACTATATAGGTCCATTTGGTCCCCTTTGCTAGCTCACAAAATCCTGTAACGATACGACATGCTTTTCTAATAATTGTTGACTTATATCAGATTTATTAGATTGGTAGAAATTCGGAAGTATCAAATAATTCACGTTCATTTATCGGTTGAATTAATTTTGTGATAAAATTAATTCAAGATAAACTTGTTAAATTATTGGGATCGGATAATTCTTGTCTATTTATTAGTTGATTTAATTTTGTATAAATTAAATCAAGATAAACTTGTAGAATTATTAGGAATTCATTTATTTTCCTAGAGATTATCTAGATAAAGTTGTTTTAATTAGATAACTTCTCCATTGGGTTATTTGAATTAAAATTGAGACTTTATCCTATAGAATCTCGGGTGAAAAATAAAAGATTTACTGAGATTTTTTTTTTGGCAGTTCGGCATGTCGATCATCAAGTTCGGCCTACCAATGGGCAAGTTCAGCCTGTCGATTAGGCAGATCGGCCAACCGATGTGCAAAAAAAAGATCACATGTTTTTATACGGATTTCGTCAGATATTGATCCAAATTTGATTCTGATTTGAATTTTTTAGACCTTATCTGATAAGGACTAACCCTAGACCCAACCTCTATAAATAGGGAGTGAGTCTCATAAGTTATTCAGATCAATTGAGAGATTAAAAGTGATACTCTACTAGTGAGAATCTGAAACTCCCTGAGAGCTCTTGTTCATAAATCACGAACACTAGCTTTGGGTTCTCTTAATTGGTTGGAAGGAGAGTCATTTGGTGAAAGAGCTGTACGTGTGAGCCCACACTCATTTCGATCGTGGATAGAGAATAGCAAAGAAGACTAGTTGGTTGAGGCTCTTCTGGAACGTTACTTCTCTTCATAGATTACGGGAGTTCTTCGGCATTCAAAGGTTAGTAATATCCGATTAATTTATGCATATAGCATGTCAAACTTGTGTTTTAGAAAATACAATGATGTAAAATTTTTAAAATTTTGCTGTGTACTATTTTCCAACAATTGGTATTAGAGCCATGTTTTTACGTAAATTTACGAGTTTGTGATCATGCTATATGTATAAATTATGTGATCTTGATCTCTCCTATGCTTGAATTTAATTTTATAGAGAGTTGGCACTCTAGGTTTTTATATATTGTCATGGATTATATGGTAAATATTTATTAATTAATTATAGTTGATTAAATTATTATTTAATAATTAATTAATTAATTTATGCCGATTATGGTTCCTTAGAGGTTAGAATGTGTATCTAGGTTTTTCATGTAATTAGATGGCGAAGGTTAGAATGTGTATCTAGGTTTTTCATGTAATTAGATGACGAACTATCATCTTCGTCTAGGAATTATTATGTAATTTTAAATTTATAAGAATTTTGTAATTAATAAATCATTCAAAGAAGATAGATCTAGAAGCAGATCTAGAAGATAGATGATGGTGCTCCCAAGTATTTCTTGAGTCTCTAATTTTATGTTTTTGAATTGTTGAAAATAAAATTGATGAATTGCATTAAAAAATTATATTTTTTGGAAAAGGTGATTTTTGCTAGGTTGGCATGTCGAACTCTCCAGTTCGGCAGGCTGGACAAGAGGTACAGTGGGGTAGAAATAAGGTGGCTCTAGTGGCAGGCCAATCTGTGAAGATCGACAGGCCAATGCATGGCCGGCAGGCCGATCATACAGATCGGCTTACCAGCAAAGAGCTAGAAATTTTTCCAGAAAAGGGATAGTTTTTCAATGCAGTTTTAATTTTATTTTTGGGACAATTCTGAGAAACATTAAATTTGGATATGACCGAAAATATGAAGTATTCGATACATACAGGATTGAGGACTTACGAATGGGCATTACGTGAAGAATGATACTGCTTGGAGATTTAAGGATGAAGGATCGATAATATGTTTCGATTATTCTCTTGTAATCTTTGTTTTCTATTCTCTAGGGTGGAACCATAATATTACAGTTATTATTGTTTTGCTTGAAGCTTTGCTTGATTGCTTTGCTTGTATGCATTATAATATGATTTCCATGTATATTGATAACATGCCATATAGAATAGGGAGTGCCGCTTATATTAAAATTGTTCATGCATGTCTCTTAAACTAAAACCTTGATTTCAAAAGATTGAGTGGGAGAAGGTTTTCGAAGAGAGGACCTAAGGCCTCCATCGTTGGTCCATAGGAAGAACATGGTGGTCCTAACCCCTAGGAAGAGATTTCTATCATGTACCAGATTGGATCTCTAAGAGGATAAGGTATTTTAACATGATTTATGGTTGCACACCCCTAGGTGGTGATTATAAATCATGGATAAAATATTGAAACGATGGTTATACACTCACGTTAATTTTATTATTAACCTCCCCTAGGAGCTCTGTTAATAAAATTAATGGCCAAAGAAATGATTATTAATATATGCTGGATCATACGGGTCCTGGATGGCATATATTAATTAGGAGGGCATCCGTGTTCTTGATTGAATTTGGCATGACTCCCCTAGGAGCTTGTTCAATTCTGAGTTAGGAATTATCGTTGTAAGGTTGTGATATTTTCAAAGTTTTGACACATAAACACATTTGTATGTTTTTACATGATTTTGTTATCTTACTAAATTATTATGATATGTTTGCTTATGTTTGGTATATGATTCTTTATTGTAGATTAAAAATATCTAAAAACGTTTTATCTTCGATACTTGACAAAAACCTATTAACCGGAGAGAATTATAATGATTGGAAATGAAACCTGGATATCATCCTCTCCTTTGAGAAACTAAAATTTATGCTGACAATCCCTTGCCCTCTCGAGCCTACGGGAGATTCCACCAATGAACAATTCCAAGCGTATGATTGCTGGAAAGATGCAAACAATTAGGCCTGCTGCTATGTTATGGCCAACATGAATAACGTGCTACAGGCTTAACATGAAGATTATGAGACTACAAAGCAGATCTTGGATAATCTTGAAGACATGTTTGGAGAACAGGCCATAACAAAGCGGCAAGGGGCGCTTCGAAAACTTCTTAACTATAAACAGAGGCCAAGGACATCTGTAAAAGAGCACATGATGTTGATCATGGGTTACCTCGCTGAGGCTCAAACCAATGGAGCCGACATTGATGCTGAAACTCAGATGACTATGGTCTTTGAGACTCTGTCAAAGGAATTTATTCCGTTTAGAGCTACTTTCAATTTGAGCAATAGGCAGGATATGACCTTAACATAATTAATGAAACAGTTACAAGAGTTCGAACTACTGATCAGGGAGTCTTCTACGGGTGGAGAGGCCAATTTGGTAGCTGCTTTTGGTTCTAATCCCAACTCTGGGAATGGAAAGAGGCAACAGACCAAAAATGGGAAGTCTTCTGTTCCTGCTAACAACAAGAGCAAGAAGAAGAAGAAAAAGAAGAACCCAAAGAAGCTTAAGTGCTTCTTCTGCGGGAAGGTCGGGCACATAAAGAAGCATTGCAAGAACTTCCTTTCCAAAGGAGGTAGGTGTGATCTTCTGTATTTAGAAACTTGTTTGGTTGAAGAATCCAATGACATTTACGTTATAGATTCCGGTGCAACTAATCACGTTTGTGTTTCCCTATAGGGGTTCAAAGAAACGAGAAGTCTGCTACATGAAGACTTCACGCTTTGGATGGGCGATGGATCCTTGGTCTTAGCGGAAGCAGTGGGAGATGCCCATTTTTATTTTGATAATTATAGGAATTTAATTTTGCGAGATTGATTTTATGTTCCTAAATTTAAAAGAAATTTAATTTCTATAGCTTGTTTATTTAAAGACTCCTATTTGGTTTCTTTTAATGATAAAGTGGTGATTTGTAAAAACAAATCTTTTATCTACCCTAGATGGATGCAAAATAATCTATATTTTATCAAACCTAAGATGGACTTATTGCTTAATGCTGAGATGAATGATAATAACTCTAAAAAACTTAAAACTTCTCACTCTAATAAGACTTATCTTTGGCATTTGCGCCTCAGTCATATTAACCTGAATGGGATTCAAAGGTTGGTAAGGGATGGACTTTTAAGTCACTTAAAGGTGGAATCTATACCTCAATGTGAATCTTGTTTAGAGGGTAAAATGACCAAAAGACCATACGGGTCTAAGGGCAATAGAACCGAAGGGGCTCTAGAACTTGTGCATAGTGATGTTTACAGACCAATGAACATCCGAGCATGAGGAGGGTATGAGTACTTTGTCACTTTTATTGACAATTACTCAAGTTATGGGTATGTGTACCTGATGCACCACAAAAGCAAAATTTTTGACAAGTTCAGGGAGTTTTAAGCTAAAGTAGAAAAACAATTGGGTAGACCCATAAAGGCACTTCGATCCGATCGAGGTGGGGAGTACCTTTCTAAAGAGTTCTTGGGACACTTATTAGAGAATGGAATTTTATCCCATTTGACTGCGCCAGGCACTCCGCAGCAGAATGTCATAGCGGAGAGAAGAAATAGGACTTTATTGGACATGGTAAGGTACATGATGAGTTATTTATCATTGCCTTTATCCTTTTGGGGATATGCACTACAAACCGCATGTTATCATTTGAACAATGTGCCTTCAAAATCGGTCCCTAAAACTCCTCACGAGTTATGGACGGGAAGGAAGACATCCTTAAACCATATTAGCATATGGGGATGTCTGGCTCATGTCCTGTTTAAGGATGCAAATAAGTTGGAAGCATGTTTTTAAGTTTGCGTGTTTGTAGGATATCGAAAAGGGACTAAAGGGGGTTATTTCTATAACCCAAAGGTAAACAAAGTCATGGTTTCAACTAATGCAACTTTCCTTGAGGAGAGTTACATGGACGACTTTAAACCTTGAAGCAAAGTGGTGCTTGAGGAGTTAAAGAGTGATCCAATCACTCTGGAGGTTCCAAATGAAACCGTTCCGATCAATGTAGAAAAATCAAATGAACCTGAACAACAACCTAAGGGGCTTCGGCATAGTGGGAGGATTGGGCGTCAACCTGAGAGGTATATGTTCAATGGGGAGGTCTTCTTGGCTGAATCAGATGAACATGATAGGGATCCTTATACTTATGCAGAGGCTATGGAGGATGTTGATTCAAAACTCTGGATAGAGGCCATGAACATAGAGATGAAGTCTATGGAGACTAATCAGGTTTGGGAACTTATGGATCTTCCCGAAGGGGTAAAACCCATAGGGCGTAAGTGGATCTACAAGCGGAAAAGAGGAGTGGATGGAAAGGTCGAAACATTTAAGGTTAGACTGGTAGCTAAGGGCTATACGCAAAAGGAAGGAATCAATTACGAGGAAACCTTTTTGCTTGTAGCCATGCTTAAGTCTATCTAGATTCTCTTGTCCATAGCTACCGCTCTCAACTATGAGATTTGGCAAATGGTTTTCAAGGCGGCTTTTCTAAATGGCTATCTTGATGAGTCTATTTATATGGAACAACTAGACAGGTTCAAGGTCAAGAGTCAAGAGGGTAAGGTTTGTAAGTTGCTAAAGTCAATTTATGGACTTAAGTAGGCTTCCCGTTCTTGGAACATAAGATTTGATTAGGTGATCAAGACTTATGGGCTTTCATAAAATGTGGATGAGCCCTGTGTTTACAAACACATTAAGGATGAGAAGGTGGTTTTTCTACTACTCTATGTAGATGACATTCTACTGATTGGCAATGATATTTGGGCGTTGTCATTGGTCAAATTATGGTTGACCAAGCAGTTTGAGATGAAGGACTTGGGTGAGGCTAATTTTGTTCTCGGTATTCAGATTTTTCAGGATAGGAAGAACAAAATGATAGCTTTGTCCCACGCTGGTTACATAGATAAAATTCTCAAGAGGTTTGCAATACAGGATTCCAAGAAAGTTAGGCAACCACCTAGGTCTGGAATTACTCTTTCTAAGAAAGACTCTCCAAAGTCAGATGAAGAATGAGAATATATTAAGAAGGTGCCTTATGCTTCGGTAGTGGATAGTCTCATGTATGCCATGCTTTGCACACGACTAGATATTTGTTATGCGATCAGGATTGTAAGTCGATTTCAGGCGGATCCAAGACCAAACCACTGGGTTGTGGTTAAGTATATTTTTAAGTACCTGAGAAAGACTCGAGGGTATATGCTTGTGTATTCGGGTGAGGACTTGACTCCTCTAGGATATACCAACTTGGATTTTCAAACCTGTTTGGATTCTAGGAAATTGACTTTAGGTTTTGTGTTTACTCTGGGCAGCGGTGCCATCAATTGGAGAAGTGTGAAGCAAGATTGCACTTTGGATTCAACGATGGAGGCCAAGTATGTGGCAGGTAGTGATGTTTCAAAAGAAGCAGTGTGGCTCCGCAAGTTGCTTGAGGATCTTGAGGTAGTTCTTGGTATCGATAAGGCGGTATCACTATACTGTGATAACAGTGCAGCGGTAGCTAATGCTAAAGAACCAAGATTTCACAAGAAGAGTAAGCATATTAATCGGAAGTATCATATGATAAAGGACTTCATTGAAGGTGGGCATGTCACAGTGTGCAAGATCGTGTCAGAGGACAATTTAGTTGATCCATTTATGAAGACACTTACTGAGAGAGTCTTCGAGAGACATGTGGAAGCTATGGGGATGCGAGATTTATCATATTTACTCACTTAGTCTAAGTGGGAGATTGTTAGACATGTATGCCCTAAGGAGTAAAAATGTAATAAGTTTTTGGAGAGATTTTTATCAATACAGAATTTATTTATTATTTTTATACAAATCTTATCCTCTTTACGTTCATATTTGTTGAATGTATGTTGAGCAAACAAAAGTCTAAGACTATCGGTCTAAACCTTTAAGAGTTAGGCATATGATGGACAGATTATGCAGAAGACACGATTCTTAAGGTGACGGTCTAAATCATAAGATCCGCAATTAAGGGAATAAAGTTGGGCACTTTATTCATGTAAAGATTGTTATGTTGTCTATATCCCTATTGGGAGATGGTTTGTCTTGACCATCGGAGATGGACTCTGTGAATAGTAATATTAGCACATTGTCATAGGTGACGATGTGTTGGATCGGGACATAAAGTGAATTAATTTTGATTAATAATTTCGTCTCTGCAAATCGATTCACTTTAGATAATTATTTGTATTGTATCTTAATCTTGAGATGAATAGTAGGCCCGTTGTCTTGACTTGTGTCTTTTGATGTACCAAAGGGTGACACCCACATCTTAATAGTAGTATGCATGCTGGTACGTTAGAGGCATGAATCTTGATAGCGTAGACCTGTTATTCATAGATATGGAATCCATAGCTCTTCTTTAGGAGTAGTGATATCCTCTTACATGCATTATCCTGCAATTGGAAAATTGGAGCGCTCAACCATTTGGATGCATAGGTGTAAACGAATGGTATACTATCTTTGGATGGTAAGTTTTTCGATGGTGAGATAATAGAATGTAAGATAAAAATAATTGGGAAGGTAAGACAGAACTTGCCCTTAAAAGGATTATGGATCATCCTATGGGGATACGATACACTATAATATGTCATAAAGACTTAGCTATACGGGCTTTATAATTCTATGTGGTTCGAGAGTGCAGCTCCAAGCTTTTAGTGTAGTAGCGTTGGAGTTGATAATTATCAAATGTATATCTAGGACATTGGGTTTCATAATTATCAGAAGCTTGAACTATATAGGTCTATTTGGTTCCCTTTACTAGCCACAAAATCCTGTAACGATACAATGTGCTTTTCCAATAATTAGTGACTTATGTCAGATTTATTAGATTGGTAGAAATTCAGAAGAATCAAATAATTCATGTTCGTTTATCGGTTGAATTAATTTTGTGATAAAGTTAATTTAAGATAAACTTGTTGAATTATTGGGATCGGATAATTCTTGTCTGTTTGTCAGTTGATTTAATTTTCAATAAATTTAATCAAGATAAACTTGTAGAATTATTAGGAATTCATTTATTTTCCTAGAGATTATCTAGATAAAGTTGTTTTAATTAGATAACTTCTCCATTGGGTTATTTGAATTAAAACTAAGACTTTATTTTATAGAATCTCGGGTAGAAAATAAAAGATTCGCTGAGTTTTTTTTTTCAGTAGTTCGGCATACTGATCATCAAGTTCGGACTGCCGATGGGCAAGTTCTGCTTGCTGATTAGGCAGATCGGCCAGCCGATGCGCGAAAAAAAAGATCACGTGTTTTTACACGATTTTCATCAGATATTGATCCGAATTTAATTTTGATTCAAATTTTTGAGATCTTATCTGATAAGGACTGACCCTAGACCCAACCTCTATAAATAGGGAGTAAGTCTCATAAGTTATTCAGAACAATTGAGAGATTAAGAGTGATACTATGCTGGTGAGAATCTGAAACTCCTTGAGAGCTATTGTTCACAAATCACGAACACTAGCTTTGGGTTCTCTCAATTTGTTGGAAGGAGAGTCACCTAGTGGAAGAGCTGTATGTGTGAGCCCACACTCACTCCGATCGTGGATAGAGAATAGCAAAGAAGACCAGTTGGTTGAGGCTCTTCTGAAACGTTACTTCTCTTCATAGATTACAGGAGTTCTTCGGCATTCAAAGGTTAGTAAGATCCGGTTAATTTATGCATATAGCATGTCAAACTTGTGTTTTGGAAAATACTCTGATATAAATTTTTAAAATTTCGCTGCATACTATTTTTGTAACAAGGTCTGCAATCGAAGGAATAAAGTTGGGCCCTTTATTCATGTTAAGATTGTTATATTGTCTACATCCCTAACATGAGTGACTCATCTTGGTCATCAGAGTGGGACTCCACGAGTAGAAATATTGGTATATTGTCATAGGTGATGATATACTAGGTCAAGACAAAAGTTGAATTGACTCAATGAATAATTCTGTATGTTTTCATCAATTCATTTTTTATAATCATATGTTCTAAATCTTAATCTTGAAATGAATTAATGGTCCCATATTCTTGATTTGTGTCTTTTGATATACCAAAGGGTGACATCCTGAATTAGATGACGATAGCATACCAGTACGTTAGAGACATGACTTGTGATTGATGTAGATTTGCTTTTCATACATATAAAATCTATAGCTTTTTTATAAAGTTAGTGATATTCTCTTTTAAGCATTATCCTATAATTAGAAGACTAGTAGAACTCAACCATTTGGATACATAGGTGTAACCGAATAGTATACTATTTATCAATAGTAAGTATTCATATGGTGAGATAATAGAACATAAGATGAAAATAATCAGAAAGGTAAAATAGAATTTATACTTAAGCTGATTATAAATATCCTATGGGGATGTTATGCATTATGATATGTCATGAGCGATTAGCTTATTAGAGCTTCGTAATTTTATATAGTTCAAGAGTGCAACTCTAAGCTTTTAGTGAAATAGCGTTAGAGTTGATAATTATAATATATACATATATATATATACATGAGATATGTTATTTTATAATTATAGAAGCTTGATCTATATATATTCATCAGGCCCCGCTCATAATAATTCTTGTAACGATACGGCATGTTTTTCTTACATATTGATGGCTTATATTAATTATTAGATTGGCTGAAATTCGATAGATTGGATTTAATAATTCATGTTGGTATATTGGTTGAATTAATTTTATGAATTAATTCAAAATAAACATGTTGAATTATTTGGATAATATTTTATTTGATATAGGATTATCTGTATGTGACTGTTTTAATTAGATAACTTCTTTATTATGTTACTTGAATTAAAACTAAGGCTCTATCTAAGATTCCCCTATGAAATAGGATATTCTGAGATTTCTAAATTATCGATCGATCGGCAAGCCAGTTGCTAGGTACGGCAGGCCAATGCCTTTAGTTTGGTAGGCTGATGCACGAGTTTGGTAGACCAACTGTGCGAAAATCTTGATACATGTTTTTGATGTGTTTTTTATCAGAAGTTAATCTACACTCGAATTTTGAAACCTAATCTGATAAGGATTAACCCCAAATTGAACCACCATATGAAAGGAAATATTTTTCATTGTTCCTCAGATCATTTGAGAAGTATAAAGAGAGTTTTCTAGTGAGAGAAACTCTAAAAATCTCAGAGAGCTATTGTTCAACATCCGAAACCTTAGCTCTTAGTTTTCTCAAGTGGTTGGAAGGAGAGGTCACCAGAGGAAAAACTAAGGTTCTTCCAAGACGTTCTTATCTTGTTGAACTTTCTACAGTTTTCAGTCTACAAAAGAGGTACGTAAGATATTTTATTAATTTATGTACTTAGCATGTCAAACTTGTTATTTGAAAAAAAACTTTGATTTAAAACTTTAAAATTTCACTACATATCATTTTCCAACAGACTTAACATAATACAACATTTCATACGTAACATAATATGACATGACAAATCAGTGATCATGTATTTCATAATTTTTATGAAAACATGTAAAACGGTTTATTTAAAAATTGTTCATACTGTACGTGAGATTCATACTTACCATGATTCTGAGCTAAGCGGTCCCAATTATATCTCGTCAATCCTATAATCTAGAAAGCATCCTTGACAATGGTCCTAGACTGACCACAGGTGGCGAGGAATGTTTCTTGGAGATTGTCCATTGCTAGAAATGTCATTATGTGTGACGAATCTACCTACATGGCTGTTGCATAGCTACTTAAACAAACAATTCTTTAGATTACACAATTTTGATAAACATTTTTTTAAAAAAAAACTTTTTTAAAAATTAACTTTGCTAATTAATTTAATTTAAAACTATTTTTTCTTTTTTATTACAATAGAATTGGTAACATATTATAGTGGTTTAACAATGATCCAATACATACATATTACTAGTGTCATACAATTTTGTATATTATCAAAAGAGGCATAATTTTCAAAACTAAGTGCGAAAATTAAAGCGTGCGGTACCCATTTCCCTTGTCTCCACTTCGCCATTTGTCCATTAGGTATTACTGATAGGTTGTTTACCTATAATATGAACATTCTTGAAGGAGCTTTCGCTCACAAGTAAGAACTATAAGTCACAAAACATTTAAAATATCATATAGCAATAATATGGATGTGCCAATTATGTTCAGTTATGATCTTCTTTTATTATTTTATTGGGCCCTAGTAACTGTACTGATTGCGCACGATCAACAGGAAGTTATGGTTTCTAAGGTCCCAACAACACTATGGTATAGTTCATTTATAATTATGTATTTAAATCTTAAGCCTCCCATAGATCAAGAGGTTGGTACAACCTTCATATTTAATTTTTTCTTAAGCATTTCACTGAACTAATTAATGAGTATGCAATATGGCATGGCATCGCTTACTTAAGCATAAAATTTAGACATGCTTTACTACTTAGTAAAAATATGGAATATTTATTTTCAAATTATTCGTACTGCAAGTGAGATTCCTACTAACCTATTTTCTTATCGTAGGTTTCTACATAGTTAGAATTTCCTATCCTCTATTGGGACAAATTCTATATAAAACACCAATTAAGAATGCGTAAGAACAACTTCATTTTATGCTTTTTTTTTGTGGTGGTGATCCACACCCTCCGGTTTCCAGAGCCTATCACAGAAGGCATGAACACTTTATATAAAGGGCCCCTCAACTCCTATAGGGTTTATTCAACTAATCTGGAGTCGACCCATAGAGAGACCCGAAGGCGGCAAGAGTCTCCCAACACTGGTAGCTGCATTCACAAGGATTTTGTGCTATTTTTATTTTTGCATAATAGTTAGAATTTTGATCATTATTTTAGATCGTAATTCCTTTTGTCAAAGAATCATAAAAATTATTATTCCTATTACAAGGATTAATTAATTAAATTCTCATAAAATTTTAGTTTTTCCTTAATTGTCTTTAATTAATGTTAAGATTGATAATTAATTAATTTAAATATTTAATTAATTATCTTATCATTACTAAGCTTACATGACTTCAATTAACTAAATTAAAAATTATATAACTTCATGGTTCTTGAACTAAGTACTAATTAACTATTTTCTTAATTCATTTAGTGGGCTTATAATTGGTTTAAAACCCAATTAAGCCCAAATATAATTCTAAGGCATTCTATATGTTGCATCGTTAAAACTTTGACCCGAGTGGCTTTTGCATTAAAGCAGATGTTAGACCCAAGTCTAACATCATAACACTAAGAATCTAACGTATCGGGTTTTCATGATAGCAGATAGTAGCTTTAATGTTCATTTGAAAACTGTTAAAGTTTATTCCTTTTTATCTTTTGGAAACTATGTCCTTATAACTCAAATTTTTGTATCAAAATCATACTTTAAAGTATCATCCAAAAGTTATAAAATACTAAATCTTAGGCTCATATAGTATGTCTTGAGCATCGTAATTTTTTTGTTTGTCAAAAAATAGGATTTTATTACCAAGTGAATATTTATTTTATAAATTAGTACTAAGAAATACTTTTTAGATAGTTTTAAAAAGTTACTGTAAAATTATATGTTAAAGATAGTTTTTCTTTTAAAGTTTTTCTTCATGGAAGTTACTAGTTTTTAAATACAGAGATTAAAAACTTCCATGCTTATTTAAAATTATGTTCATTATCTTTAGCATATTCATCTTCCGCTTAAATTTTGCAAACTTTACCGGTTAAAAAGTTTTGACAATTTTTACTAATCCAATTTAAAGTCCATCTTAGAAGCACATTTTCGCAAAAGTTTCTTCATGGAAGTTGTTTGAATTTTCGAAATCTAAAAGTTGTGTTCGACAAAAATTACAGTTCTGCAAAACATTACAGCCCACAAATATAGTTTTTCATAGTTTTGGAAAACTATCTAGTACTCTATTTTACAGGTAGATTTTCGAAAAATTTTGTTCACAAAAGTTGTCTGCCTTATCGAAAATTAAAGCTTACGTGTATCGGTGAAAATTGTAATTTGGGCCCAAAATGACCCAGAATGTTAAAAAATGATGGCTGCCTGCTGGAAATAGTTTTGACAGCAACCAAAACAACTTTTTTTAGGCATCCATGAGCAATTTTGAAAAACAACCTAGAAAACTATCTTAAAGTCAAAACTGCAGTTTTTATAGTCATGGAGTTTTGTTGAAAATATCAAAATCAAAAAGTTTTGTGTTCCAAAAAAGTTTAAAATCAGAATCTAAGGTTTCCATTTTTGTAATAAAAAACTGTGGAAATTTTTTTTTTCCACAACAATAAACATGC
This sequence comes from Artocarpus heterophyllus, assembly GCA_025403435.1. Lineage (NCBI taxonomy): Eukaryota > Viridiplantae > Streptophyta > Magnoliopsida > Rosales > Moraceae > Artocarpus > Artocarpus heterophyllus. The sequence goes on from CM046350.1 coordinate 31,398,470, forward strand.
ATGAATCAAAACTAAACATATACAACCTAAACTTATTACAACATAATACATACTAAACTACAACAACTGACATAAATAAAAATTATTACAACCTATTTCCTTACTAAAACATAAACTTAACTTATAAAAGTATAAAATTTAATTAACTAAAAGATTAAAGGAATAAAGTTTAGAACTTTTACCTTTGAAGACATTTCCTTGATGACCACCTCTAAGAAAGCCTTGTTCTCCCTCTGCTTCTTCTTAGTTGGTCACTAAAACATAAACTAAATAAGTAAAAATTCAATCTTTATTTTATCTATGTAAATAAAAAGGAAGGATTTGAAATTACCATTAATGATCACTATAAAAACTTCAACTTTATCTTTCTTCTTCTAACCCTTCTAGCTCCTCCTTTCCTTTCTGAGGGAAAGTTTTCTCGGAGAAAATGGTTTGGGGAAACCGATTCTTAAGAGAAAGAAAAGGAAGAAATTTCTTGGAGAAACCATGTGTTGGAACCGGTTATGGAGAATGAAAAAGAGAGGAAATTTTTTTGAAGAATATATTAAGCTAAAACCAGTTTTAGGAGGGAAAATGGGAAGAAAATTTGGAGAAATGCCCTTGGACACATATGGATTGAAAGAGAAAATTAGGGAAAATTGGAGACCAAAATATGGTCTTGTGATGGTACACATGCTTATAGACCAAGGTTAATATAATTGCTTCACCTAACTTATGCATAATTAATCTCCTAAGTAACTTTGATGAGTAAGATTTTTAGGCTAAGGATGTCACAACCCGCCTTTTAAGGTCTGTGATAAACCTTTTTCTTACTTACATATAGGCAAAAACTTAGAAATTTTTTTTTTCACATACAAATTATAACATCTTTTGAAACACAAATATATACATATATTTACATAATACACTCTCTCTTACAACACTGTTTGCCAAGTACTCACGAGAGAGGTTTTTGTCTTACTTCACTATGTTACAACCTTTATACACACGTTTTAAAATAACTTAAAATATACTACAGTAGAAACATAACTACGGCAGAATCTATACCCATTCTGCACACTAATCATCCCTCCGCCAGCTCATTAATGAAATTATTCTGACCTTCTTGTGAGAATACTTATAGCATGAAACACTTAATGAGCTTGCACCCAGTAAGTCCTAATACAGCCTACATCCACATTCAATACAATGCATGATCCAGTTATGCTTTCTTATGAACATTCTTTATCCTTTTCATATCTTGTCTCTTACTAGGGCCCAAGTGTTCGTACCATTGCACACATAGGTCTACATGACATCGAGACCATACTATATCCTTAAACTCCTCTTGATTCAGGAGTCGGTACGACACTCTTCTTAATTCTGGTGATATAGTTACCATTCTAATTATTTTGGTTATCATACCATGCATGAAGTTATAATCACATGTTATACACAAGACATAAATATTCTTGTACAGTATAGTACATACAGGTACATACTTCATATACTCACAGGTACAAATTAATATACACACAGGTATACAACATAATATACACACAGGTATTTATTCTGTATACTCATAGGTATACACTAATGTACTTATAGGTACTCATATTATGGCATACACACAGGTATTCACCTTGATATACACACAGGTATACATACACATATATCACATTCTATACGTACAATTCCATAATGTAGGTGGGATGGGTACTTACTTGGTTTTGGGTTGTTGTGTACTTAGACCTCAATTCCTTCTTTTCTAGTCTTCTAGGATCTTGTTGGCCAATTACAAAGCTATTAGCCAAATTGCACTACTTCCTCTATGTCTCAAAACAAAATGTTCGTTAGTTAATCAATCGAATTGTATAACTATACGCAACTCCAATAACCACTGGTTTTCTTATTCTACCCTATCGTCTCTAATGAAGAGCGAAAATCTTTCTAATCATTCATTTTTCCCTTTTGGAAGCTCATCAATGAAATTATTTTGACCTTCTTGTGGGAATACCTACAGCATGAAACACTTAATGAGCTTGCGTCTAGTAAGTCCCAATACAGCCCACATGCACATTCAATACAATGCATGATCTAGTTATGCTTTCTTATGAACATTCTTTATCCTTTTCATATCTTATCTCTTACTAGTGCTCAAGTGTTCGTACCATTGCACATATAGGTCTACGTGACACCGAGACCATACTATATCCTTAAACTCCTCTTGAGTCAGGGGTCGGTACAATACTCTTCTTAATTCTAGTGATATAGTTACTAGTCCAATTATTTTGGTTATCATACCATGCATGAAGTTATACTCACATGTTATACACAAGACATAAATATTCTTGTACAATATAGTACACACAGGTACATACTTCATAAACTCACAGGTACACATTAATATAAACACATGTATACAACATAATATGCACATAGGTTTTTATTCTGTATACTCATAGGTATACACTAATGTACTTATAGGTGCTCATATTATAGCATACATATAGGTATTTACCTTGATATACACACAGGTATACATACACATATATCACATTCTATACCTACAATTCCATACTGTAGGTAGGATGGGTACTTACTTGGTTTTGGGTTGCTGTGTATTTAGACCTCAGTTCCTTCTTTCCTAGTATTCTAGGATCCTGTTGGCCAATTACAAAGCTATTAGCCAAATTTCACTACTTTCTCTATGTCTCAAAACAAAACGTTCGTTAGTTAATAAATCGAGTTGTATAACTATGCATAACTCCGATAACCATTGGTTTTCTTATTCTTATCTTATTCTACCTTATCGTCTCTAATGAAGAGCAAAAATCTTTCTAATCATTCCTTTTTCCTTTTTGGAAGGTTTCGGAGTGGTTCGGGTTTCTTGGGCAAAAATGATGATTTTGCCCTCGGTGGGTCTCCTAAATTTCCCAAGCTTGACTTTGCTATTCTAGTGAAAAGAGCTATGTATTGACCTTAGAATATTACCCTAGGGCGTCGCATTTCCTTATTATACACCTTGCCCTAATTTAGTAAAACTTTGCAATTTTGTCCCTTATTTGAAAATTTTGACAATTTTACCCTTAGGATTGAATTTAATCTTTTTAAACCATAATTTGCCATTTTTTGCAAGCATCATTTTTGCTCAAAGTACCATACCCTAAATCCGTTTGAAAAATAACGTTTTTGCCCTTTTAAAATTTTTTACAATTTTAACAAATTTTTGTAAAATTAATATCTCACAATCGATCGCGATTTTCGACGAACTATTTGCAATGCCTAGCAGTTTCATTGAGATTTACAACTTTTGTGTTTTAACTTTTTTAAAATTCTCACTACACAGGGGTGTTTTTGGGCATTTTTCAATTCTGTCGAGAAGAAAATTCTTCTTACAATTTAGTCCTTAGATCATTTTTGTAAAAATCCATTTTTAAACAGCATATCTACCCCTGTGAAGGCAGTTCCAACCCTTGTCTAACCCATTTTCATGTCCAAACACCATTTTTACAAAACTAACATTAAAATTACAAAAATAAGCTATTTTGTATAAAATACCATTTTGCACAATAAACCCTAAATTTTCACAATACCAACATACCATAAATCATATATCCATGGGATTTAATCAAAATTTTGCTTGAATACCCACATACTTTTGAGAGAATAAAAATCAAAATAAAAACCACAAATTTTAAAACTTTAAAAGATCAAAACTTACCCAAATGGAGACTTTATGCTTCTAGCCTTCCAAGGCTCCTTTGAAACCTCTTTCCTATGCATTTTTCATGCAAAAATACCATGAATCAACTTTCCTTCCTTAACCCAAGAAAAACCACAAGAAACCTTGAAAAAAGTTTAGGTTTTTACCTTAAAACTTGACAAAATTCCTTGAGCTTTGTTCTTTGAACTTAATTGGGGTTAATTTTGCAAAGATGTGAAGTTTAAAATTTTTGGGAAAGCTCATCAATAGCTGCCGTGGGGGTGAGGAAGAGAAAATGAAGAAATTTTGGCTTGGTTTAACATTTAATTCATGTTTATCTCTTAGGGTGACTCACCAAGTAATCCATGAGGTTACTAATGTGGCTCAATATGATTGGGCCACCTTTCATGGCTTGGTGGCCCAATGAAATCCTAATGGATCTCCACTTGGTGGGCCTCAAAAATTTATACTGTGTAATTTTTTACCAAACAGTATTTTTCTTATATTGAAGTGGTAAAATCAGTGCAAAGCATATTCGTAGACTGTATAAAATATTTTACTTGCCTTTAGTGTATTTTTGGAGGTCAAACAAAACATTTTCTATATCTGCGTTTTCACTTTGCAGTATTCTTATACCACATCAGGCTCCCTTTTACACTGGTTTAGGGTTTTGGTGGGCTCTATATCTTATATATACCTTAATTACCCATCCGTTTATATCACAATTTTATAATTAATTGTGATATAAAATTTATTTTATGGATATTATTTACAAATTTTTGACTATTTAAACTCATAAAATATGTGTTAACAATATCCAACATTGCATCACGTTCATAGTAGAATTTTCGATTAATACCGCTTATTTATACATTATCACAATTTTTACAGAACATACAAATTTTAACGGTAAATTCATTAATTAAACTCAATTAAATATTAGATTTTATTAATGAATTTCCCTGGTCATTACAAAGGAAGCCTAATGGAGGCGCCAATTTGCTAATGAAAGGTGACAAGATTTTGTCTCATAAGTGCACCTCGGACAAAATCAAATCAAGTCCATCTCAAAGTTAACTCTTTGTCCTTGAAGCTTATCCTTTAAGATTCCCATCAAACAGATGAATTTTATGCTATTGGGGGATGACTAACTTAACTGATGGGAAAATTTAATTTTCGACAGGACCTTTCCTTTTTTTCAAATACAATTAGACACTAATCATAGTGTAAATCGATACCGATATATGTCTTAATCACTGCCCATTTTTGACTATTTTTTGTCTTAAAAATTATTTCTAGATTTAACAAAAAAATCAAAGTTTGACTTTTATGTATCCAAACTCGATAATAACATAGTTTTTTTACACGGTTAATTTCAGAGCTTTTTTTTTTTTTACAGTGTTAATTTTAGAGCTTGTGTAACATTTTCTACCAAAATTACTACATGCGTAACTTTGACTAAATTAAGTGGCAATTAAGGACTTATTAAGCGTTAGAGTTTTGCTCAATACACTACTAAATTTGTACTATACTTGGAAATTCTTGTAATTAAATTTTGCAAGTTATTTACATATTGAAATTTTTTCCACCTTAAGTCACGTTAGAATTTATCAACCAAATTATTAAGTCATAGAGTTAATAAATTTAACTTTAAAATTTATTATACAATTTTGAAATATTTTATATTAATTCTATAAATTCTTGAGTCATAAAAATTGAACATGATATTTTCAAGAAATTCCTTGACTTAAATATGTAAATTACATTATTTAATTTTAAGATTTTCTCAATCATTACATTCCGAACTTTGTTACTTTGGTCTGCCTCACCTCATCTACATGCAGCCGGCAGTGGACGATTTCTAACGGAGTGGAATTTGCTCAAATAGAGGACACCATCGTGTTTGGAACTTTGAAATGAGTTGGGAGCTGGTCTCAAATTATTGATTGGAGATTGAGATCTTGAAACCCAACACTCGTCGTGCAATAGTGCATGACAAGGCATGCAGTTGCTCTGACCATCAACCGATGCTAAAACTTCAGGTTACCCTAATTTTCCACCTCCCAAGTCGATTGGTGTGGACAATTTTACAAAATTTGATCTCAAGCATAATAGATTAGGATTGAGAGTTTCAACAAAACATGATGGCTTGATCGGTGGTGATCTAGCGATAGGATCCTCAAATTGAGCTAGGGGTTTTGTTCCCCATGGCTCTTTGAACAATTTGGCAGAGGTAGTGTATCTCACCGCCGCCTAGAATAGTGAGCCCATGGTCCTTTCGGTGAAGTGTGGTGGTGGTCTTGAATCTCCATCGATTGATAGTAGATCGATGCAATTTATTGGTGTTTTTCAATCTACAACCTCTTCTGAGAAAAATGGAACCATCGATTTGCCACAATTTCACTAGGAACACCGAGATCTATGTGAGGCCAAGAATGACTACTCAAGAGGAGGTAAATTGGGTATTCAAAACTTCTTATAATTGTTGAAGTTTTCTAGATTGATTGCACAGAGTAATAAACACACAAATAGCAATAATAAATGAATATAAATGCGTTTAAAATAAGGAGTCAAGAAAGAGAGATGCAAATGCTATTTATAGTGGTTTGGCAATATGCCAATGTCCATTGTCACTAAGCAAAGACTTGACTCGACCTCTTCCATTAGTACGACCATCTTTTTGGCATGATCATTCCTTGTACAAAATAGTGACTTGATCTACCTAAGGTTTACGACAACCTCTTATAATCTACCGATTTTACATAGAGATTAGCTAACCAAAATGACCACAAAATTTACTAAGGCTTTTGAAACTTAATGCTCTCGGTTTACAAGGATTGAAAAGTTTAAGCACTCACTTACAACTCTTAAAAATGGATAAAATACAATTTAGAATGAACTAGGAGATGATCAAACACATAAGAAGGATTTTTAAACAAGCTTAACTCAAGAATTAAACAAAGGCTTGTAGAACACTTAGAAATCGATACAATGATGATTCTAAGTGTTCTTAGTAATCAATAAGATTAGATTTGAGGCTATTTATAGGCTAGAACTCGAAACTAATTATTTATAGCCGTTTGAGGCGCATTTCTAACGGCTAGAAAGCTAGCCGTTGGACACCGCAGTCGAAAGTCATATATATGGCACGGTCGGCCATGATGCTGCCAAAATCAGCCCATTTCTAGGCTAGGCGGTTGACCTTCTAACACTAGTTGTGGTCAACCGCACGTCGGTAGCTAGCCTAGGTGCCAAAAAATTTTTATAAACTATTTTAGTATAAATCATGTTAAAACCATTTATAAATCTATATGATGTAAACTATTTGAAAAAAAAATTAATATTTCAATTATATCTTAGAAATATTTTTAAGATATCAAGATCAAAATTAAGACTTTTGAAATCAAGTTTAAAAATAAAAATATCAAACTTGAGCCAATTAAACTTGATAAAAATCTTATGCATGCTCTAACATCTTACAAGCTTAAAAAGTAAAAATTGAACTATTCTTCATTCCTGTTGATGTCCTTCTTCATTTTTCAAGCTCTCGGTATAAAAATTTGTCTTCGCATTGATTGCTTCCGAGTCTTAATGAATTTCTTGCAAATATCTTGAGATGCTAAACTTTCTTCAAAATAACACTACATATCAAGATAAATCATCAGTAGTAAAGTAATAAATTGTTTGTTGTCATCAAAACAAAAATAAATATATCATTTGAAACCTTAGAGCCAACAATCTCCTCCTTTTTGATGATGACAAACAATTGATTGTTTTTAGTAAAATAATGAAAGAAATTTAGCTTGAAATAAACAATAGATGTAGGTAAAAAAATTTCTTACCATTTACTTTACCTTAAGCTCCCCCTGCTAAGCATAATTTAATTTTGGGAGAGAAATGATTTCCCCCTTAGTAGTACACTCAAACAATTCTTATTTTCCCCCTCAATATATGCAAAGTTTCAAATCTTGAGGAGAATGAGAACCTAAATCTCAATCTCAATGCAAATTATAAAAAATAATCTTATTCAAATCCAAACATACATATTAAACAAAAATCTCCACCTGCATCCAAATAATCTAATATGCAATATGTAATCTAACCAAGCAATCAACACTTTATCATAAACAGAAAGAGAGGTACAATAAAAATCTATTAAGCATATGTGATCAAAACTATTCAATATAACCAAAGTTCATAATCCAAACATTAGAAATACAAACCAAGAAAGGAGTTAAAAGACATAAAACCAATATAAACAGATCCAAAATACAAATTAAGTTCCATCATAAAATATAAAAGGATCTGAAAACATAAAAAATAGTAAAAGAGATAAAATGTGCTCAAGGAGGAAGTTACCTATGCATACTGAACCGTTGAAGCACCTCAAGAATGCTTCCCATGGTGGTGTTGAGATTAGCCATTTTATTACTCCTGTGTGTCATGGTCTTGTTGAGATGAGCAAATTGCTCATTTGAATGAGTTTGATAGGTTGTAAAACTAGACTCGAAAAAGTCAAATCTTGAAAAGAGCTGCTAATAAAAATCATGAGATAAAGAGCTAGCTTGTGGAAAGTGTGTAGGTTCTTCTTCTTTCATTGTAAAGTGTTCCTTAGCTTGAGCATATTTTTGGCGCTCATCCTCTACTGGACAGGGAGCAGTGTTAGAAATGTATGCCCTAAGGAGTAAAAATGTAATAAGTTTTTAGAGACATTTTTATCAATAAAGAATTTATTTATTATTTATATACTAAATCTTGTCCTATTTACGTTCATATTTGTTGAATGTATGTTAAGTAAACAAAAGTCTAAGACTGTCGGTCTAAACCTTAAGAATTGGGCATATGATGGAAAGATTATGCAGAAGACGCGATTCTTAAGGTGATGGTCTAAATCATAAGATCCGCAATCGAGGGAATAAAGTTGGACGCTTTATTCATGTAAAGATTGTTATATTGTCTATATCCTTATTGGGAGATGGTTTGTCTTAACCGTCGAAGGTGGACTCCGTGAATAGAAACATTGGCACATTGTCATAGGTGACGATGTGTTGGATCGAGACATAAAGTGAATTGATTTGGATTAATAATTCTGTCTTGGCAAATCGATTCACTTTAGACAATCATTTGTACTGTATCTTAATCCTGAGATGAATAGTGAGCCCGTTGTCTTGACTTGTGTCTTTTGATGTACCAAAGGGTGACACCTGCATCTTAATAGTGGTATGCATGCTGGTACATTGAAGGCATGACTCTTGATAGCGTAGACCTATTATTCATAGATATGGAATCCATAGCTCCTCTTCAGGAGTAGTGATATCCTCTTATATGCGTTATCTGTAATTGAAAAACTAGAGTGCTCAACCATTTGGATACATAGGTGTAACCGAATGGTATACTGTCCTTGGATGGTACGTTTTTTGATGGTGAGATAATGGAACGTAAGATAAAAATAATTGGGAAGGTAAGACAGAACTTCTCCTTAAGCCGATTATGGATAATCCTATGGGGATACGATACCCTATGATATGTCATGGAGACTTAGCTATACGGGCTTCGTAATTCTATGTAGTTTGAGAGTGCAGCTCCAAGCTCTTATTGGAGTAGCGTTGGAGTTGATAATTATAAATGTATATCTAGGATATTGGGTTTCGTAATTATCGGGAGCTTGAACTATATAGGTCCATTTGGTCCGCTTTGCTAGCTCACAAAATCCTGTAACGATACGACATGTTTTTTCAATAATTGGTGACTTATATCCTATTTATTAGATTGATTAAAATTTGGAAGAATCAGATAATTCATGTACGTTTATCAGTTGAATTAATTTTATGATAAAATTAATTCAATATAAACTTGTTGAATTATTGGGATCGGATAATTCTTGTCTGTTTATTGGTTGATTTAATTTTGAATAAATTAAATCAAGATAAACTTGTAGAATTATTGGGAATTCATTTATTTTCTTAGAGATTATTCAGATAAAGTTGTTTTAATTAGATAACTTTTCTATTAGGTTATTTGAATTAAAACTAAGACTTTATCCTATAGAATCTCGGGTGAAAAATAAAAGATTTGCTGAGATATTTTTTTGGTAGTTTGGCATGTCGATGGGCAAGTTCGGCTTGTCGATTAGCCAGTTCAGCCTGTCATTGTGCAAAGGATAAGATTACTGGTTTTCATGCGGATTTTAGTAGATATTGATCCGAATTTGATTTTGATTCGAATTTTTGAGACCTAATCTGATAAGGACTGACCCTAGACCCAACCTCTATAAATAGGGAGTAAGTCCCATAAGTTATTTAGATCAATTTGAGAGATTAAGAGTGATACTTTACTAGTGAGAATCTAGAAACTCCTTGAGAGCTCTTGTTCACAAATCACGAACACTTGCTTTGAGTTCTCTCCATTGGTTGGAAGGAGAGTCACCTGGTGGAAGAGTTATACGTGTGAGCCCACACTCACTCCGATCACGGATAGAGAATAGCAAAGAAGACTAGTTTGTTGAGGCTCTTTTGGAACGTTACTTCTCTTCACAGATTGTGCGAGTTCTTGAGCATTCAAAGGTTAGTAAGATCTGGTTAATTTATGCATATAGTATGTCAAACTTGTGTTTTAAAAAATACTCTGATATAAAATTTTAAAATTTCACTATGTGTTATTTTTCCAACAATTAGTATTAGAGCCATAGTTTTTACATAAATTTACAAGTTTGTGATCATACTATATGTATACATTTTGTGATCTTAATCTCTCCTATGGTTGAATTTAATTTTATAGAGAGTTGGCATTCTAGGTTTCTATATATTTTATATGTTATCATGGATTATGTGGTGAATGTTCATTAATTAATTATGGTTGATTAAATGGTTATTTAATTATTTATTAATTAATTAAGTTTATCGGTTATGGTTCTTTAGAGGTTAGAATGTGTATCTAGGTCTTTCATGTAATTAGATGGTAGACTATCATCTTCGTCTAGAAATTATTATTTATTTTTAAATTTGTAAGAATTTTATAATTAAATAATTATTTGGAGAAGACGAATCTAGAAGGCAGATGTAGAAGATAGATGTTGGCACTTCTAGGTATTTCCCGACTCTCTAATTTTATGTTTTTGAATTGTTGAAAATAAAATTGATGAATTGCACTAAAAATTGTATTTTCTGGAAAGGGTGATTTTTGCTTGGTCGGCAGGCCGATGGTCGCAGATTGGCATGCCGAATCTGAGTTTTGGTAGGCCGACAGCAGGACAAAAATCAGGAGGCTTTGGCGACAGGCCGAACTTCTAGTTCGGTAGGCCGATCTGTCATGCATCAACAGGCCGATCTATAGATCGACAGGCCGATGGGTCATGATCGACTGGCCGATCACCCAGATCAGCTTGCCGATAGAGAGCTGAAAACTTTTCCAAAAAAAGGTGTAGTTTTGTAATGTAGTTTTAATTTTATTTTTGAGACAATTCTGAGAAACATTAAATTTGAATATGATAGGAAATATAAGGTATTCGATTCTTACGGATTTGAAAACATGAAGATGGACATTACATGATGAGAGATACAACTTGAGAATTCAAGGATGAAGAATCGATAATATGTTTCAATTATTTTCTTGTAATCTTTGATTTCTATTCTCTAAGGTGGAACCATAATGCTACGGCTATTATTATTTTGCTTGTAGCTTTGCTTGTATGCATTATAATATGATTTGCCATGTATATTGATAACATGTCATATAGAATAGGGAGTGCAGCTTATATTAAAATTGTTCATGCATGTCTCTTAAAATAAAACCTTGATTTCAAAAGATTGAGTGGGAGAAGGTTTTCAGAGAGAGGACCTACGCCTCCATCGTTGGTCCATAAGAAGAACATGGTGATCCCAAACCCTAGGAAGGGATTTCTATCATGTACCAGATTAAATCTCTGAGAGGATAAGGTATTTTAGCATGATTTATGGTTGCACACCCCTAGGTGGTGATTATAAATCATGGATAAAATATTGAAATGATGGCTATACACTCATGTTAATTTTATTATTAACCTCCCCTAGGAGCTCTGTTAATAAAATTAATGGCCAAAGAGATGATTATTAATATATGCTGGATCAAACGAGTCTTGGATGGCATATATTAATCATGAGGAGATCCGTGTTCCTGATTGAATTTGGCATGACTCCCTTAGGAGCTTGTTGAATTCTGAGTTGGGAATTATCATTGTAAGGTTGTGATATTTTCAAGGTTTTGACACGTAAACACATTTGTATGTTTTTTCATGATTGTGTTATCTTACTAAATTATTATGATATGTTTGCTTATGTTTGGTATATGATTCTTTATTGTACATTAAAAATGTCTAAAAATACTTTATCTTTGATACTTGACAAAAACCTATTAACCGGAGAGAATTATAATGATTGGAAATAGAACCTACATATCGTCCTCTCCTTTGAGAAACTGAAATTTATGTTGACAACCTCTTGTCCTCCTGAGCCTACGGGAGACTCCACTAATGAGCAATTCCAAGTGTACGATCGTTGAAAAGATGCAAATGATCAGGCTCACTACTACGTTATGGCTAACATGAATAATGTGATACAGGCCCAACATCAGGATTATGAGACTGCGAAGTAAATCTTGGATAATCTTGAAGATATGTTTGGAGGCCAGGCCATAACAAAGTGGCAAGGGGCACTTCTGAAACTTCATAACTATAAGCAAAGGCTGGGGACATCTGTAAAGGAGCACATGATGTTAGTTATGGGTTACCTTGCTGAGGCTCAAACCAATGGAACCAACATCGATGCTGAAACTTAGATGACTATGGTCTTTGAGACTCTGTCAAAGGAATTTATTTCGTTTAGAGCTACTTTTAATTTAAGCAATAGGCGGGATATGACCTTAACGGAATTAATGAAACAGTTACAGGAGTTTGAACTGCTAATCAGGGAGTCTCCTGCGGGTGGAGAGGCCAACATGGTAGCTGTTTCTAGTTCCAATCCCAATTTTGGGAATGGAAAGAAGCAACGGGCCAAGAACGGGAAGTCTTCTATTCTTGCTAGCACCAAGAGTAAGAAAAAGAAGAAGAAGAACCCAAAGAAGCTTAAGTGCATCTTCTATGGAAAAGTCAGGCACATCAAGAAGCATTGCAAGGACTTCCTTTCCAAAGGAGGTAGGTGTGATCTTTTGTATTTAGAAACTTTCTTGGTTGAGGAATCTAGTGACATTTGTGTCATAGATTCTGGTGTAACTAATCATGTTGTGTTTCTTTGTAGGGGTTCAAAGAAACGAGAAGTCTGGTACATGAAGACTTCACGCTTCGGATGGGCGATGGATCCTTGGTCTAAGTGGAAGCAGTGGGAGATGTCCATCTTTATTTTGATAATTATAGGAATTTAAGTTTGCAAGATTGTTTTTATGTTTTTAAATTTAAAAGGAATTTAATTTATGTAGCTTGTTTATTTAAAGACTCCTATTTGGTTTCTTTTAATGATAAAGTGGTGATTCGTAAAACAAATCTTTTATCTGTTCTAGATGGATGCAAAATAATCTATATTTGATCAAACCTAAGATGGACTTACTATTTAATGCTGAGATGAATGATAATAACTCTAAAAGACTTAAAACTTCTCACTCTAATAAGACTTATCTTTGGCATCTGTGCCTTGGTCATATTAACCTGACTAGGATTTAAAGGTTGGTAAGGAATGGACCTTTAAGTCACTTAAAGGTGGAATCTATACCTCAATGTCAATCTTGTTTGGAGGGTAAAATGACCAAAAGACCATTCGGGTGTAAGGGCAAGAGGGCCGAAGGGCTTCTAGAACTTGTGCATAGTGATGTTTGTGGGCCGATGAACATCCGGGCACGAGGAAGGTTTGAGTACTTTGTCACTTTTATTGACGATTACTCAAGATATGGGTATGTGTACCTGATGCACCACAAAAGCAAAACTTTTGACAAGTTCGGGGAGTTTCGAGCTGAAGTGGAAAAGCAATTGGGTAGACCCATAAAGGCACTTCGATCCAATCGAGGTGGAGAATACCTTTTTGATGAGTTCTTAGGACACTTATTAGAGAATGGGATTTTATCCCATTTGACAGTGCCCAGCACTCCAGAGCAGAATGGCGTAGCGGAGAGAAGGAATATGACTTTATTGGACATGGTTAGGTCCATAATGAGTTATTCGTCAATGCTTTATCCTTTTGGGGATATGCACTACAAACCGCATGTTATCTTTTGAACAATGTGCATTCAAAATTGGTCCCTAAAACTCCTCACGAGTTGTGAACGGGCAAGAAGACATCCTTAAACCATATTTGCATATGGGGATGTCTGGCTCATATCCTGTTTAAGGATACGAATAAGTTAGAAGCATGTTTGAAAGTTTGCGTGTTTGTAGGATATCCAAAAGGGACTAAAGGGGGTTATTTCTATAATCCAAAGGAAAATAAAGTCGTGGTTTCAACTAATGCAACTTTCCTTGAGGAGAGTTACATGGATGACTTTAAACCTCGAAGCAAAGTGGTGCTTGAGGAGTTAAGGAGTGATCCGATTACTCTGGAGGTTCCAAATGAAACCATTCCAATCAGTGTAGACAAACCAAACGAACTTGAACAACAACCTAAAGGGCTTCGGCATAGTGGGAGGATTGGGTGTCAACTTGAGAGGTATATGTTCAATGGGGAAGTCTTTTTGACTGAATGGGATGAACATGATAGGGATCCTTATGCTTACGTAGAGGCTATGGAGGATGTTGATTCAAAACTCTAGACAGAGGCCTTGAAAACAGAGATGAAGTCTATGGAGACTAATCAGGTCTGGGAGCTTGTGGATCTTCCTGAAGGGGCAAAACACACAGGGTGTAAATGGATCTACAAGAAGAAAAGAGGAGTGGATGGAAAGGTTGAAACCTTTAAGGCTAGATTGGTAGCTAAGGGTTATACGCAAAAGGAAGGAATCGATTATGAGGAAACCTTTTCGCCTATAGCCATGCTTAAGTCCATCCAAATTCTCTTGTCCATAGTTGTCGCTCTCGACTACAAGATTTGGCAGATGGATGTCAAGACGGCTTTTCTAAATGGCTATCTTGATGAGTCCATTTATATGGAACAATTAGACGGGTTTAAGGTCAAGGGTCAAGAGGGTAAGGTTTGTAAGTTGCTAAAGTTAATTTATGGACTTAAGCAGGCTTCTCATTCTTGCAGCATAAGATTTGATCAGGTGATTAAGACTTATGGGTTCTCACAAAATGTGGATAAGCCATGTGTTTACAAACACATTAAGGATGGGAATGTGGTTTTTCTACTGCTCTATGTAGATGACATTCTGCTAATTGGCAATGACATTGGGGCATTGTCATCAGTCAAATTATGGTTGACCAAGCAGTTTGACATGAAGGACTTGGGTGAGGCTAATTTTGTTCTCGGTATCCAAATCTTTCGGGATAGGAAGAACAAAATGATAATTTTGTCCCAGGCCGGCTACATAGATAAAATTCTCAGGAGGTTTGCAATGCAGGATTCCAAGAAAGGTGGGCAACCATCTAGGTTTGGAATTACTCTTTCTAAGAAAAACTCTCCAAAGTCTGAGGAAGAAAGAGAATACATGAAAAAGGTGCCTTATGCCTCGGTAGTGGGTAGGCTAATGTATGTCATGCTTTGCACACGACCGGATATTTGTTATGCGGTCGGGATTGTAAGTCAATTTCAAACAGATCCAGGACTGAACCACTGGGTTGTGGTTAAGCATATTTTCAAGTACCTGAGAAGGACTCGTGGGTATATTCTTGTATATTCGTGTAAGGACTTGACTCCTCTAGGATATACTGACTCAGAGTTTCAATCCTATCTAGATTCTAGGACATTGACTTCGGGTTTTGTGTTTACTCTAGGCGATGGTGCCATCAGTTAGAGAAGTGTGAAGCAAGATTGCACTTTAGATTCAAAGATGGAGGCCGAGTATGTGACAGCTAGTTATGCTTCGAAAGAAGCAGTGTGGCTTCGCAAGTTCCTTGGGGATCTTGAGGTAGTTCCTGGTATGGATAAGGCGGTATCACTCTACTATGATAATAGTTCGACAGTAGCTAATGCTAAGGAACCAAGATTTCACAAGAATGTAAGTATATTGATCGAAAGTATCATGTGATAAAGGACTTCGTTGAGGGTGGGCATGTCATAGTGTGCAAAATCATGTCAGAGGACAATTTAGCTATCCATTTACGAAGACACTTACTAGGAGAGTCTTCGAGAGACATGTGGAAGGTATGGGATGCGAGATTTGTCATATTTACTCACTTTGTGCAAGTGGGAGATTGTAAGACATATATGCCCTAAGGAGTGAAAATATAATAAGTTTTTGGAGACATTTTTATCAATAAAGAATTTATCTATTGTTTATATACCAAATCTTGTCCTCTTTAAGTTCATATTTATTGAATGTATGTTAAGCAAACAAAAGTCTGAGACATCATTCTAAACCTTAAGAATTGGGCATATGATGGACAGATTATGCGAAAGACACGATTCTTAAGGTTATGGTCTAAATCATAAGATCTGCAATCGAGGGAATAACATTGGGCGCTTTATTCAAGTAAAGATTGTTATGTTGCCTATATCCCTATCGGAAGATGGTTTGTCTTAACTATCAGAGGTGGACTCCGTGAATAGAAACATTGGCACATTGTCATAGGTGACGATGTGTTGTATCGAGACATAAAGTGAATTGATTTGGATTAATAATTCTATCTCGGCAAATCGATTCACTTTAGACAATCATTTTTATTGTATCTTAATCCTGATATGAATAGTGGGTCCGTTGTCTTGGCTTGTGTCTGTTGATGTTCTAAAGGGTGACACCCACATCTTAATAGTGGTATGCATGCCGGTACATTGAAGGCATGACTCTTGATAGCGTAGACCTGTTATTCATAGATATGGAATCCATAGCTTGTCTTCAGGAGTAGTGATATCATCTTATATGCGTTATCCTGTAATTGGAAAACTGGAGCGCTCAACCATTTAGATACATAGGTGTAACCGAATGGTATATTGTCCTTGGATGGTAAGTTTTACAATGGTGAGATAATGGAACGTAAGATAAAAATAATCAGAAAAGTAAGACAGAACTTATCCTTAAGCCGATTATGGATAATCCTATGAGGATACGATACACTATGATATGTCATGGAGACTTATCTATACAGGCTTCGCAATTCTATGTAGTTCGAGAATGCAGCTCCAAGCTTTTAGTAGATTAGCGTTGGAGTTGATAATTATGAAATGTATATTTGGGATATTGGGTTTCATAATTATCTGGAGCTTAAACTATATAGGTCCATTTGGTCTGCTTTGCTAGCTCACAAAATCCTGTAACAATATGGCATATTTTTTCAATAATTGGTGACTTATGTCAGATTTATTAGATTGGTTAAAATTTGAAAGAATCAGATAATTCATGTTTGTGTATCGATTGAATTAATTTTGTGATAAAATTAATTCAAGATAAACTTGTTGAATTATTGGGATTGGATAATTCTTATCTATTTATCGGTTGATTTAATTTTGAATAAATTAAATCAAGATATACTTGTAGAATTATTAGGAATTCATTTATTTTCTTATAGATTATCAAGATAAAATTGTTTTAATTAGATAACTTTTCTATTGGGTTTTTGAATTAAAACTGAGACTTTATCTTATAGAACCTTGGGTGAAAAATAAAAGATTCGCTGAGATATTTTTTCGGCAGTTCGGCATGCTAATCCCCAAGTTCTGCCTACTGATGGGCAAGTTCGGCCTACCGATTAGGCAGTTCTTCATGCCAATGTGCGAAGGATAAGATTACGTATTTTCACGTAGATTTTATCAGATATTGATCCAAATTTGATTATGATTTAAATTTTTTAGACCTACTCTGATAAGGACTGACCCTAGACCCAACCTCTATAAATAGGGAGTAAGTCACAAAAGTTGTTTAGATCAATTCAGAGATTAAGAGTGATACTCTGTTGGTGAGAATCTGGAAACTCCCTGAGAGCTCTTGTTCACAAATCACAAACATTTGCTTTGGGTTCTCTCAATTGATTGGAAGGAGTTTCACTTGGTGGAAGAGCTGTACGTGTGAACCCACACTCACTCCGATTGTGGATAGAGAATAGCAAAGAAGACCAGTTGGTTGAGGCTCTTCTGAAACGTTACTTCTCTTCATAGATTGTGCGAGTTCTTCAGCATTCAAAGGTTAGTAAGATCTGGTTAATTAATGCATATAGCATGTCAAACTTATGGTTTGGAAAATACTCTAATATAAAATTTTAAAGTTCCGTTGCGTACTATTTTTCCAACAAGCAGGTGCAAGTGTAGTAGCACCTTGATGAACCTAAAGTCCATGTATCTTAATTTAACCCTTTTTTTTTTGAGGTTTACGGCATTGAAGAACATATTTGGAGTGGGTTTGTACTTATCGGTTTCTCAAATCTAGGGAACCTCAAATTACTCAAAAATAGGAGTGATTATCATTCTGAAAGGTAAGCCATTTCCTATCTAGCTACTAGAGGCATCAATTATACGCAACAAAATAAGATGAATTGATCCTATTGTCTGAGAGAATACTATATAATAGTGGGATGTCAAGTCCTATGGGTTCACCCTTATGATCGGCCTTCGGAAGAAAATTTGATGAAATTATATGATGGAGAACTCGAGTTCAAATAGGTAGGTCTCTCTTCCTAGGTTTAAGAGCATAAATACGTTGAAAATCATCAATAAGTGTTTGATACATAGTATGTGCCTCAAACTCATGGCCAAAGCTATCTAAGGATTTAATAGGTATGCCCTCATTTGGTTTATGTAAAGCAAGGCTAAATGAATATGGGTCTAAAAATATGTTTGTCCCTTTCCATTCACAAGCAATGTTTAGGTTTTGAAGGTTTACATTTAATTGAGTATAAAATGTTATAACCATTCTTGGATACACAGATGCATTAGTTTCAACCATATTCAACCAATTTATACATTCAAAAAGACTTCTAAGGTTTTGAGATTGCATATCCTCAACCTTAACAACTATACTGGCAAGAATCTTTTGGGTGACCATGGATTTATAATTTTTGATACTATTAATAGCCAAAATATTAGGATCATGGAATACCCTGGAACGAAACTCATTGTTGTCATCTGTAGCTGATCGCTTGCCCCATCTCCTTGAAGATTCACCTCGTCCCATCATTTGAACCAAAGAACACTCAAAAATATGAATTGAGAAGCTCAAATTCATATTAGAGATGGAAGGGAGTGAAAATTTGAGTTAGGGTTCGAATTTAGCAAAGGAAAGGTGATTTTGGAAGGTTTTAAAGTGGATTGAACACTAAAAATCACAAGAGAAACGATTCAAATCGCAAAGGAAAGTAGTGGGGAGAATTTGGAAAAGAGTTTTGGCTTTTTTAGGGATGAATCAAAGGAATGGGAAAAACTCAAAGTTTTTCCTTTTTAAAGCATCATCGGGTCAGGTTCATATTTGGACCCTCCGACAACCTAGTCGGCCAGGGTATGTGTAACCTGATTGACTGGGGATGTTAGATTTACAGCCTTGAGCTGCTTCTCAATAGTTAAAAGATATTTCTTTTAAAATCAATTTAAACTCAAATAATTAAAAAAAAAAAAACTAAACATAAGATTATCATAACAAAATAGATCAAAAAGAAATCAATGAAATTATATTCAATCAAAAACTACCAAATAAAAGATATATCATACATACACTTATTAACTTCAAAAATTAAATAAACACTAATTCAATTATCGAGACAATTTTAAATGCAAACAATCACAAACAAATATTAAGGAAAATCAAGAAATACAAAAAAGGAAATTGATGAAATATAAAGGATAAACCCATAAACACATATGTAAAAAGAAAAATGAAGTGTGCATAAAGAAAAAAAAATCTCAAACCTTTAAATTTAAGTCTAAGGCACTTAAAATACTAAGCCTTCTTCTAAGATATGAAAATAGTTCAACAGGAAGATGGTTAGTAAAAATGTCTGCAATTCGCTCATCGATGCTAATGAATTCAAGCGTGATATCACCCTTATAAACATGATCACACAAAAATGATGTCGAATCTCTATGTGCTTAGTGCGTGACTGCAAAATAGGATTCTTAGATAAATTGATAGCACTTGTATCATCACACATAATAGGTACATGATCATAATACAATCCTAGGTCAAAAAATGTTTGTTTTATCAATAAAATTTGTGTGCACCAGCTAGCTGTCAAAATATATTCAGCTTCCATAGTTGATAGCAAAATCAAATTTTGTATCTTACTAAACCATAAGACTAGTAGAAAACCTAGAAAATGACATGCTTTACTCGTGCTTTTCTGGTTGATTGTGCATATGGCTTACGAAATAGCTCATTAACTCTATGTGAATGCTTTTGGGATACCACAGACCTAAACACTTAGTTCCACTTAGATATTAAAAAAATATGCTTAGTTGCACTAAGATATGACTGTTTAGGATTTGCTTGAAATCTAGCATACAATCCAACATTAAACATTATATTGAGTCTACTTGCCATTAAATAAAGTACGGATCCAATCATATCTTGATATTTTATAATGTCTATCACCTTACCTTTTTCAGCCTTATCTAACTTGATTGATGAGCTCATAGGAGTTGGCATCTACTTTAGATTTTCTATTTCAAACCTTTTGAGGAGATCCCTTATATATTTTGCTTGGTTAATGAAGATGCCATCATTGGTTTGTTTGATTTGCAATCCAAGGAAGAAATTCAATTCTCTCATCATGCTCATTTCAAATTTACAATGCATGCACTTAGAAAGTTTTTCACATAAAGCAACATGTGATAAGAACCTTGCCAATATACTGACGAAACCCGTTATCAATAAAAAAAGGCACCAAGACCGTTTCTACTCGGATTTGGATGGAAGTCACAGTGACCTATTGCTTATATGGAAGCAAGAACCTTGGTATATCGTAGATGCCACAATCAAGGATGGAAAGGTTGATTGATAAGTCGGGGTTGAACGCTCGGATTGATTTGAAGAGTTTGTGTAGTTCGTCAAAGAACCAAAGAAAGAATTTTCTCTCTCAGAAAATTAAACATTCATCCGTGCCTTCGTTAACCTTGAAACGCCTATTTATAGGCCAAAATTACAAAGGAAAGTTGACAAATTCAAACATAACTACTAATCCTAATTTTAAGCCTAAAATAAAAACCAAAAGAAAGGAAAGTCTTAATGGCTGATATTCAGCCATTTACACACCCAACAATTAAAGGAAAGTGGAATCAAGGAAGCACTAAATTCAAGGAAGCACTAAATGGGCTGATTCATGAAATCTGGAATCAAGAAAATTTGTGCAAGCCCATTGACCCAGGCCCATGTCAACCACAACGGTGCGTCAATTTGATCCAAGTTCTAGAAGAATCTGGATGAGTCAAGCTTGAAATCACAAATTTTGCAAGATCAAGTCAATGGAAGAATTTTGGAAACTTTCCCATTTTGGCACACATGCGAATTATTTGCACTTTCCTTTAATTGTTGGGCATGTAAATGGCTGAAAATCAGCCATTAAGACTTTCCTTTCTTGTGGTTTTTATTTTAGGCTTAGTAATTATGATTGAATTTGTCAACTTTTCTTTTTGGGCAACACTTTGTAATTTTGGCCTATAAATAGGAGTTTCAAAGGTTAATGAAGGGATGAATGTTTATTTTCTGAGAGAAATAATTCTTTCTTTGGTTCTTTGACGAACTACACAAACTTTTCGGATCAATCTGAGCGTTCAACCCCGACTTATCAATCAAGATTTCCATCCTTGATTGTGGCGTCTACGATATACCAAGGTTCTTGCTTTGATATAAGCAACGGGTCGCGGTGACTTCCATCCAAATCTGAGTATAAACGATCTTGGTGTCTTCTTATTGATAACGGGTTTCATCAGTATATTAGCGAGGTTCTTATCATTTGGTATCAGAGCCAAACCTCTGTTGGTCGGTGGGATCATGTACAAAGCTTCCCTGCCACTCGTGTGGGTTAACGACGGAGTTGGCACGAGGACGTGCAGTCTAAAGGGGTCGGGAATGATGTGTCCCACATCAGTTAGAGAGGGTGGTCTTGAGTGTTATATATATGGGTTCACAATCCTCCCCTTACAAGCTAGCTTTTGGGGTGGAGTTAGATGGGTTCATATAATATGGTATCAGAGCCAAACCCCTGCTAGTAGGTGGGCGCTTGTACAAAGGTTCCCTACCGCTCGTGTGGGTTAACGACAGAGTTGGCACAAGGACGTGCAGTCTAAAGGGGTCGAGAATGATGTGTCCCACATTGGTTAGAGAGGGTAGTCTTGGGTGTTATATATATGGGTTCACAATCCTCCCCTCACAAGTTAGCTTTTGGGGTGGAGTTAGATGGGTTCATATAATATGGTATCAGAGCCAAACCTCTGTTAGTCGGTGGGCGCATGTACAAAGGTTCCCTGTCGCTCGTATGGGTTAACGACGGAGTTGGCACGAGGATGTGCAGTCTAAAGGGGTCGGGAATGATGTGTCCCACATCGGTTAGAGAGGGTGGTCTTGGGTGTTATATATATGGATTCACAATCCTCCCCTCATGAGCTAGCTTTTGGGGTGGAGTTAGGTGGGTTCATATTTTGGTTTGAAACACCTATTTATAGGCCAAAATTACAAAGTGTTGCCCAAAAAGAAAAGTTGACAAATTAGGGCTCCCAATGACCAAACATCCTCGACCTTACAAGTTGCAATGGTTGAATAATAGTGGTGAAGTAAAGGTAACTAAACAGGCATTAATTTCATTTCGTATTGGTAGATACGAAGATGAAGTTTTGTGCGATGTAGTTCCAATGGAAGCCGGACACTTGTTACTAGGTCGACCATGGCAATTTTTTCATCGAGTCAAACATGATGGCTACACCAATAAATATTCTCTTGTTCACAACCAGAGAACATTCACTCTTATGCCAATGACACCAAAACAGGTTCATGAAGATCAAGTTTGGTTACAAAAGGAGAGTGAACAAAAAGGAGAGAATGAGAAAAAGAGAGAGAAAGGGAGAGAAAATAATGAGTGTTGGAGTGCAGAGAGAGAGTTCGGCCAGAGAGGGAAAAAAGATAGAGGGGCTGAGAAAAAGGAGAGAAAAGGAGAGAACATTGAGAGAGCCAGTACAAAAGAAGATTTGGCCAATGAGGTAAAAATAGAGAGAAAAACAAACTTTTATGCAAGAGAGAGTGATGTGAAAAGAGCTTTGTTTTCTAATTAGCCGATGATTTTACTCATGTACAAGGAGGCGTTATTAAACACTAACGATCTTGATTCCACCTTGCATAGTTCTGTTGTTTCTCTTTTGTAGGAATATGAGGATATCTTTCCCGAGGAAACACCGCAAGGTTTACCTCCAATCTGCAGGATTGAACATCAAATCGACTTCATACTTGGAGCTACAATCCCAAACCGACCAGCCTAAAGGAGTAATCCCAAGGAGACAAAGGAACTCCAACGACAGGTAAGTGAGTTGATGGAGAAGGGACACATGAGAGAAAGTATGAGCCCGTGCGCCGTACCAGTTTTACTTGTGCCTAAGAAAGATGGGACTTGGAGGATGTGCATTGATTTTTGAGCCATCAACAACATCACGGTAAAGTATCGACATCCCATTCCTCGCTTGGATGACATGTTAGATGAATTGCATGGTGTTTGTGTGTTTTCTAAAATTGATCTGAAGAGTGGATATCATCAAATTCGCATGAAAGAGGGAGATGAATGGAAGACGGCTTTCAAAACAAAACAAGGCTTGTATGAGTGGTTGGTAATGCCTTTCGGTTTAACCAATGCGCCTAGCACATTTATGCATTTAATGAACCATGTTTTGCGAGCTTTTATTGGGAAATTTGTCATTGTTTATTTTGATGATATCCTTATCTATAGCAGCAATTTGGATGATCATATTGAACATTTGAAACTTGTTTTAGATGTTTTACAGAAGGAAAAGTTGTATGCTAATCTTAAGAAGTGTACCTTTTGCACGGATAAGCTTATTTTTCTTGCTTTTGTTGTTAGTGCTCAAGGCATACAGGTTGACGAAGAAAAGGTTAGGGCTATCCAAGAATGGCCAAGCTCCACAAGCATTGGAGAAGTACAGAGTTTTCATGGACTTGCCAACTTTTACTGGCGGTTTGTAAGGGATTTCAGTACTTTGGCTGCACCACTCACAGAAGTAATCAAGAAGAATGTTGGGTTCAAGTGGGGAGAAGTACAAGAGAAGGCGTTTCAACTTATTAAGCATAAGCTTACTCATGCTCCTTTACTTGCTTTATCTGATTTTTCTAAAACATTTGAAATTGAATGTGATGCTTCTGGTGTAGGTATAGGTGCCGTGCTGATGCAAGGAGGACGACCAATCGCGTATTTCAGTGAAAAATTGAGTGGGTCAACACTAAATTACCCAACTTATGACAAGGAGTTGTACGCGTTGGTTTGAGCATTAAAGACTTGGCAACACTACCTATGGCCTAAGGAATTCGTGATTCACACTGATCACGAGTCATTGAAACATCAGAAGGGACAACAAAAGTTGAACAAGAGGCATGCCCGCTGGGTGGAATTCATCAAGACATTTCCTTATGTCATTCGATACAAGCAAGGTAAGGAGAATGTTGTTGCAGATGTACTTTCTCACAAGGTACGTATTACTTTCTATCCTTGATGCCCCTGCTTGGTTTTGAGCATATTAAGGATTTATACCCTTTAGACCAAGATTTTAGTGAGGAGTATCGAGCTTGTGAGAAAAATGCAATGGGTAAATTTTATAGACATGATGAATTTTTGTTTAGGGAGAGAATAAGCTTTGTGTGCCTAATTGTTCTTTAAGAGATTTGTTAGTGAGGGAATCCCATGGTGGCGGATTAATGGGGCATTTTGGAATTGCTAAAACTTAAGCTGTTTTGCAAGAACACTTATTTTGGCCACACGTGAAAAGGGATGTTGAAAGGATATGTAGTAGATGTGTCACGTATAGGCAAGCTAAATCGAGAGCACAACCCCATGGTTTATTCACACCTTTGCCAATTCCTAATGAGCCTTGGACTAATATTTCAATGGACTTTGTGTTAGGTTTACCTAGGACCAAACGTTGGAAGGATAGTGTGTTTGTGGTTGTAGATCGGTTTTCTAAGATGGCACATTTTACTCCCTGTCATAAAATTGATGATGCATCACATGTTGCTGAATTGTTCTTTAGGGAGATTGTGAGAATACATGGCATGCCTAGGACAATTGTTTCAGATAGAGATGCTAAGTTCTTGAGCTACTTTTGGAAGACTTTGTGGAGTAAGTTAGGTACTAAGCTGTTGTTTTCTACTACTTGCCACCCACAAACTGATGGTCAAACTGAGGTAGTAAATAGGACTTTGTTAACCTTATTAAGAGCAATCATCAATAATAACATTAAATCATGGGAAGACTGTTTACCGCATGTTGAGTTTGCATATAACCGCTCTGTCCATTCTGCTACTAAGTATTCACCTTTTGAAATTGTTTATGGTTTTAATCCTTTATCACCATTGGATTTATCACCACTAACTATTTCTGAACATGTTAATTTAGATGGCAAAAGGAAGGCTGA
This sequence comes from Artocarpus heterophyllus, assembly GCA_025403435.1. NCBI lineage: Eukaryota > Viridiplantae > Streptophyta > Magnoliopsida > Rosales > Moraceae > Artocarpus > Artocarpus heterophyllus. The sequence goes on from CM046350.1 coordinate 31,423,814, forward strand.
CTTTGTTAAACAGATTCATGAGAAGGCAAGACTCAAAATTGAGCGAAGAACGGAACAATATGCAAAGCAAGCCAACAAGGGGCGACACAAGCTGATTTTTGAACCTGGAGACTGGGTGTGGTTGCACTTTAGAAAGGAGCGTTTCCCAGAACAAAGAAAGTCAAAGTTGTTACCACGTGGAGATGGTCCATTTCACGTCCTTGAAAGAATTAATGACAATGCTTACAAGTTGGATTTGCAAGGTGAGTATAATGTAAGTGCTACCTTCAATGTTTCTTATTTGAGTCCTTTTGATGCAGAGTCTGATTTGAGGACAAATCCTTTTCAAGAGGAGGGGAATGATGGAGACTTAGGGAGCTCAAATGCATGAAAGGTGGTTGACCCAATGCAAGTTCCTGCTGGACCAGTCACAAGAGCCCGAGCTAAGAAATTCAAGGAAGCACTAAATGGGCTGATTCACGAAATCTGGAATCAAGAAAATTTGTGCAAGCCCATTGACCCAGGCCCCCGTCAACCACAATGGTGCGTCAATTTGATCCAAGTTCTAAAAGAATCCGGATGAGTCAAGCTTAAAATCAGCTCAAATTTTGCAAGATTAAGTCAATGGAAGAATTTTGGAAACTTTCCCATTTTGGCACACATGCGGATTATTTGCACTTTCCTTTAATTGTTGGGTGTGTAAATGGCTGAAAATTAACCATTAAGACTTTCCTTTCTTTTGGTTTTTATTTTAGGCTTAGTAATTATGATTGAATTTGTCCACTTTTCTTTTTGGGCAACACTTTGTAATTTTGGCCTATAAATAGGCGTTTCAAAGGTTAATGAAGGGATGAATGTTTATTTTCTGAGAGAAATAATTCTTTCTTTGGTTCTTTGATGAACTACACGAACTTTTCGGATCAATCCGAGCATTCAACCCCAACTTATCAATGAAGCTTCCTATCCTTGATTGTGGCGTCTACGTTATACCAAGGTTCTTGCTTCGATATAAGCAACGGGTCGCGGTGACTTCCATCCAAATCTGAGTAGAAACGATCTTGGTGCCTTCTTATTGATAACGGGTTTCGTCAGTATATTGGCGAGGTTCTTATCACTTTGGTGATGGATGTGAGATGAACTTACCTTTTGAAAGCTCCTTTTGTTATGAATCTTGTTGTGGTTGAGTCATTTGAGTGATGATGTTTTGAGAAGAACTAGGATCATCATGAACTTCTTTGCCTTTTTCTTTGATTTCCAAGTTCATCATTTGATGTCTCAAACCTATATCATCATCATCCTCGACTTTCTCGATAGAAATGATTGTTTTATCAAATATGACATGCATAGACTCTTCTCCAACTAGAGTTCTTTTATTAAACACTCTATAAGCTTTACTAGTGGTAGAATAACTAAGAAAAATACCAACATTGAATTTTGTAATAAGTTTTTCTAAATTATCTTTGGTGTTTAAAATAAAATATTTACCTCCAAAGACTTTGAAATAGCCGATATTGTGTTTTCTACCCTTCTGAAGCTCAGAAGGAGCTTTATTCAACTTAGGCCTAATAAGAACTCTATTAACAACATAGCATGCAGTATTAACGAATTCGGCCTAAAAATATTTTAGTAAACCATTCTCATTAAGAATATTTGAGCAAATATTTAGGGATATTGGGCAGATAGTTGAGCAACCTAGGAATGGATATTGGAAGGCAGCCAAATGGGTTATGTGTTATTTATAGAGAACAAAAAGACTTTATGCTCACCTATCAAAGATCAGACAGTTTGGAGATTGTTAGAAATTCAAACAAATTCCATGAAACATGGAATAATTTTAGGCTTATTTATTGGCTTGTTTTAGGAGTAGATTGTGGCTCAAATTAGGGTAGAAAGTAGAAAGTGAAAGTTGTTTGTGTATATATTCGTTGTTGTATATTCTAATAATTGAAGAAGAATGGAGCCATTTTAGTCCATATGGTACCAAAACCTAATTAGGCTCTTTGGAATTTTTTCAAACTGTTTTTCCTCTCTTGTTTCAGCCTTAATTGCTGAATATTGTGTTGGAGAATAAGTACGCAGTGGCAATTTTAAAATTTTTATACCAGAGTTATTTTCAAAACACAAGTTTAACATGCTATACGCATAAATTAACCAAATCTTACTAATCTTCTTTATTGAAGAGATTCCATAATCAATGAAAAGAAGGGTGTTTCAAAAGAGCCTCAACCAACTAGCTTTCTTTGTTATTCTCTATCCACGAACAGTGTGTTTATGGGCACACTCGTACAACTCTTCCCTGGTGACTTTCCTTCCAACCAATTGAGAGATACCTAAAACTACAGTTCAAGATTTGTGAACAATAGCTCTCAGGGGAGTTTCAGAGACTCACAGACAGAGTGCTCACTCTTGTTTTGTCAACTTATCTACATAATAATGAGTCTCACTCCCTATTTATAGAGGTTGGGCCCAAGGGTTAGTCCTTATCAAATAAAGCGTCAAAAATTCAAAACAGGATCAAATCAGAATCAATATCTGATAAAATTCACATCTAAAACACATAATCAAATTATCATTTGGTCGGCAGGCCGAATTAGCAGATTGGCCTGCCGAACATACTCCATTGGCAAGCTGAACCTGAAGACCGGCCTATCAAACTTATGATTTTTTTTATCCCTGCGAATATTTATTTCCCACCTAAGATTCTTGGGATAGAGCCTTAGTTTTAATTCAAATAACCCAATAGAAAAGTTATCTGATTAAAACAGTCATATCTAGATAATCTTTAGAAAAATAAATATTCCCAATAATTCAACAAGTTTATCTTGAATTAATTTACACAAAATTAATTCAACCGATAAACAGACAAGAATTATCTGATCCTATCAAATTTTAGCCAATCTGATAATTTGATATAAGTCACCAATTTATTGAAAAAGCACACCGTATCACTGTAGGACTTATTATGAGCTAGCAAAGGGGACCTGATGGACCTATATAGTTCAAGCTCTCCATAATTTTGAAACCCAATATCCCAGATATACATTTCATAATCATCAACTCTAACGCTACTCTACTAAAAGCTTAAATTTGCACTCTCAAACTATATAGAATTACAAAGCCTGAATAGCTAAGTCTACATAACATATCATAATGTGTTGTCTCCCCATAAAATTATCCATAATCAGCTTGAGGATAAATTCTGTCTTACCTTCTCGATTATTTTTCTCTTACGTTCCATTATCTCACCACCAAAAGATTTACCATCTAAATACAACACCTATGTATCCAAATGGTTGAGCGCTCTAGTTTTTCAATTACAGGATAACGCATATGAGCAGATATCAATGACTACTAAAAAGGAGCTATGGATTTCATTTATATGAATAACAAGTCTACACTATCAAGTGTCATGCCTCTAACGTACCAACATACGTATCAACATAAAATGTGGATGTCACCCTTTGGTACATCAAAAGACATAAGTCAAGATAACGAGCCCATTATTCATCTCAAGATTAACATACAACACATATGATTGCCTAGAATGAATTGATTTGTCAAGATAGAATTATTAATCTAAATCAATTACACTTTATGTACCGATCCAACACATCATCACCTATGACAATGCACCAATGTTTCTATTCATAGAGTTCACCTCCGATGGCCAAAACAAACCATCTCCCGTTAGGGATGTAGACAACATAATAATCTTTGCATGAATAAAGCGCCTAACTTTATTCCCTCGATTGTAGATCTTATGATTTAGACTGTCACCTTTAGAATCATGTCTTCCACATAATCTGTCCATCATATGCCTAATTCTATAGGTTTAGACCGACAGTCTTAGACTTTTGTTTGCTTATCATATATTCAATAAATATAAACATAAAAATGATAACAATTTGGTATATGAATAATAAATAAATTCTTTCTAGATTAAAAATGTCTCCAAAAACATATTACATTTTTACTCCTTAGAACATACATGTTTAGCATATTGTGCTCTATTCTTTTCTATTTTTATGGCCTAAAATAGACATTTTTTTTTCCTTTTAGCCATCAATACTGAGCTTGTTTTCTTCTCGGGCTCTTTTGTTCTATTTTTGGGTTACTATAGCACCCATTTATTCAGGCTTCCATTGCCAATGAAAAATATACTTATCCTTTCACGACAAATCTTTATTTTACCACTTATTCTAGCTGCCATCATTGTCACCATCTCTTCTAACAAACCTTCGTCATCATCAACATCTTAAATCTACACACACCTCTTTTTTGACAAAGTCTTTACAAGAATCACCGACTAGTTATGTGAAAAAAGAAAGAAGAAGAAATCGTACATTTATGACTCTTTGTGGGTTATAGCTAGAAGAAGGAAAGAAAAAGTCTTTCTATGGGTGGTTACAGCTAGATTTCATCTTTTTTTAGGAGACCAAACATTACTATTCAAAAATGACATGTCGTTTCACCATTCAAGGGTTGTTCCACTATTCAACATGTCATTTCACTATTCTAGGTGTCGTTTCACTATTCTAGGTGCCGTTTCACTGTTCAACAAGGCATCACTTCATTGTTCATTGTGTCATTTTGTTCAAAAACAATAAAAAAGGCATGTTGATCATTGTGCCTCTACATTGGGTTTCATTCCAAAAGTAAAAAATGACCTCGTCTGTTACTAATTCTTCGTTGGTGCAAGTAATTACTCTTTCTACAACTATGCATGTTGCTCGTCTTTCAAGTTATTCTCGAATTATAGACTATGGAGCAGTAGATCATATAATTAGCCATTCAAATTTTTTTACATCCTATACCCCTTGTTCGAGAAGGCAAGAGGTGAAAGTGGCAAATGGCTTGTTCTTATCAGTGGCAGGAAAAGGGTGTATTCCTATCTCTAAAAATCTTTCTCTCAGCTCTATGTTACATGTTCCTAATCTTTCTTACAATCTCCTTTCAATCCGCAAAATTACCAAAGACCTTAATTGTTTTGCAAATTTTTTTCTGAATCATTGTGAATTTCAAGACTCATGCTCAGGAAAGGTGATTGGTACTGGAAAGGAGTTTGATGGACTTTACTACTTCAAAGGTGTATCTATTCGTCATTCGTAGCAACCTCTCCGTCGTCCCTTAACACCATCACCCTTTTGTTCGGACATTAGCTTGAGATGTGACCCCTGCCTTGGCATTTGAAACATTTAATATCACGGTTTTGAGAAGTGGATTAATCATGTTTACCTTGGTTTAAAGGGCTCGTCGTGGCTGGTTTTGGCTCAAACTTAGGCCTAGCGACCGATTTCTCTTCTCTCTTCCCATAATTCGGCTTCCATGAAGAAGGTCCCGAGCTAACATTCGTACGTGAACTACCCCTCCTCTTAAGCTGCCGCTCTACTGTGATGGCCATGTGCACCATGTCTTCTAATTCTACATAGTGTTGCATCTCCACCCTATCTTGAATATTCAGATTTAGCCTTGGAAAAATCTTGCCATGGTTGCTTCTTGATCTTCTTCAACATTGGCTTGTATCATGGCTATTTCCATTTCTTGATAATATTCCTCCACACTCTTGTTTCCTTGTCTAAGTTCTTGTAACTTTTTGTACAATTCCCGATAGTAATGGTTGGGCACAAATTGCTTTCTCATCACTGTTTTCATCTCCTCCCATGTCTCAATCGGGTGTTCTCGGTTCCATCACCTATTCATTACCAACTGATCCCACCACACAATCGCATAATCGGAGAACTCAATTGTACCAAGCTTAACTTTCTTTAACTCTAAGTAGTTATGGCAATCGAACACTAGCTCCACTTTCTTCTCACACTCTAGGTAAGCTCCGTGGTCATTTTTCCCTTGGAATAGTGGAATCTTCATTTTAATACCTCCCATATTATTTTCTTCCCGATCCCTAGCTTCTTTATTCCCATTTCCATGCCTAAATCTGCCCCTATTTATCGGTGGTTCCTCCAACTCTTCTAATTCATCTTCCTCCAAAAGAACACATCCAGCTGTCTGCCTATTTTGCATGTTTTGTGGCTGCCTATTACGTGTTTTGGCATCAACCTCATCCAATCTCTCCTAAATGGGCTCTAGCGCTTGGGTCAACAACCATTCCATTTGCCTCATTAATGCTTGCAACTAAAGATTTGGAACGTTTTGTTGTGGAAGGTCATCTTCGACTTCTCTTTCTTGATTTAGATTCATTTTTTTTATCCTGCAAAACAACGTTAGATAATAAAGGACCTTACTTCTCTCCCTCACGTGTTTCACTCTATCAATTGGTCACTTAGTTCACTCGTGTTTCACTCGAATAATTGGCTTTTACCCTCCAATGTTCTCACCACTCTTGCCTTTTTTTTTTTTTACTCATGTATTCTCTCTTTCGGTTCTTTTGGAATTACGCAAACAACAATCAAATCTATCTAGTAACAAATTCACTAACACTTTTTGATATGCAGTTCGGAATGAAGCAAATTTTCACACTATGAGGTGAGGTCAAATTCGGACTCCTAGACACTCAAACAATGGAAAGGAAACAAAAAATTTTAAGGAGGGTCAAATTCGGTAAAATTTTTTTATTTTTTTATTTTTTTTGGATCCTCTTGATTTTTCTTTTCTTTTTTTTGTGAAATTTGGCAAGAACAAAGGCTAATAGACCTAGAAACACAAAACAAGAAGCTACAACCTAAACTTGCAGCCCAAGACACTAGTTACCCGAAACCAAAACCAACCCTAGTAGCCCTAGATGAAAATTTCGGCCAACACTAAGTTCTTTCCCAAACAAGAATTTGTAAAACTACAAGGAATAGAATTTTGGATTTGACCTTGTCAACAAACCAAAGAAAGTTCAAGAAACACAAATGAGTATGCAAGAACCCTATGAATTTATCAAACTCAAAATATTTTATTTTATTTTATTGAACGGAATAGAACCTAAGTAATAAACCAGAGTTGAAAAACAAATAAGAATAGACAAACCTGAGGCTAGAACCAAGGCTACTGATACTAGATGATAAGAACCTCGCCAATATACTGACGAAACCCGTTATCAATAATAAAAAAAAAGGCACCAAGACCGTTTCTACTTAACTTTAGATGGAAGTTGTTAGACATGTATGCCCTAAGGAGTAAAAATGTAATATGTTTTTGGAGATATTTTTTATCAATAAAGAATTTATTCATTTATATATAACAAATCTTATCCTCTTTACGTTCATATTTGTTGAATGTATGATAAGCAAACAATAGTCTGAGACTGTCAATCTAAACCTTAAGAATTGGGCATATGATGGACTGATTATGCAGAAGACACGATTCTTAAGGTGATGGTCTAAAACATATGATCCGCAATCGAGGGAATAAAGTTGGGCACTTTATTCATGTAAGGATTTTTATGTTGTCTATATCCCTTTTGGGAGATGGCTTGTCTTAACCATCAGAGTTGGACTCCGTAAATAGAAACATTGGAACTTTGTCATAGGTGACAATGTGTTGGATCGGGACATAAAGTGAATTGATTTGGATTAATAATTTTGTCTTGGCAAATCGATTCACTTTAGACAATCATTTGTATTGTATCTTAATCCTGAGATGAATAGTGGGCTCGTTGTCTCGACTTGTGTCTTTTGATGTGCCAATGGCTGACTCCTACATCTAAATAGTGGTATGCATGTCGGTACGTTGGAGGCATGACTCTTGATAGCGTGGACTTGTTGTTCATAGATATGGAATCCATAGCTCCTCTTTAGGAGTAATGATATCCTCTTATATGCGTTGTCCTGTAATTGGAAAACTGGAGCGCTCAACCATTTGGATACATAGGTGTAACTGAATGGTATACTATCTTTGAATGGTAAGTTTTCTAATAGTGAGACAATGGAACGTAAGATAAAAATAATCAGGAAGGTAAGACAGAACTTGTCCTTAAGCCGATTATGGATTATCATATGGGGATACGATACACTTTGATATGTCATGGAGACTTAGCTACACGAGCTTCGTAATTCTGTAAAGTTCGAGAGTGCAGCTCCAAGCTTTTAGTGGAGTAGCGTTGGAGTTGATAATTGTGAAATGTATATCTGGGATATTGGGTTTCATAATTGTCATGAGCTTAAACTTTATAGGTCCATTTTGGTCCCCTTTGCTAGCTCATAAAATCCTGTAACGACACGGCGTGCTTTTCCAATAATTGGTGACTTATGTCGGATTTATCAGATTGGTTTAAAATTTGTAAGAATCAAATAATTCATGTCTGTTTATTGGTTGAATTAATTTTATAATAAAATTAATTTAAGATAAACTTGTTGAATTATTGGATCAGATAATTCTTGTCTGTTTATCGGTTGATTTAATTTTGGATAAATTAGATCAAGATAAACTTGTAGAATTATTGTGAATTAATTTATTTTCTTAGAGATTATCTTGATAAAGTTTGTTTTGATTAGATATTTCTCTATTAGGTTATTTGAATCAAAATTGAGACTTTATCCTTTAGAATCTCAGGTGGAAAATAAAAGATTCGCTGAGATTTTTTCTTAGGAGTTCGGCCTACCGAATGACGTGTTCGGCCTGCCGAATAGGCCTGTTCGGCCTGCCGATCAGCGAGAGATAAGATTACTTATTTTCACACAGATCTTATCAGATATTGATCCAAACTTGATTTTGTTTCGAGTTTTTGAGACCTAATCTGATAAGGATAGACCCTAGGACCAATGGCTATATAAAGGGAGTGAGTCTCATGATTTACTCAGATCAATTGAGAGATTAAGAGTGATACTCTTCTAGTGAGCATCTGAAAAACTCCCTTGAGAGCTTTTGTTCAGAAATCACGAACACTAGCTTTGGGTTCTCTCTCTTGGTTGGAAGGAGAGTCACCGGTGGAAGAGCTGTACGTGTGATCCCACACTCACTCTGGTTGTCGATAGAGAATAGCATAGAAGACTAGTTAGTTGAGGCTCTTCTAGAATGTTACTTCTCTTCACAGACTTCGGAGGTTCTTCACACAAAGGTTAGAAGATCTGTCTAATTTATACATATAACATGTCAAACTTGTGTTTTAAAAATTACTCTGATGAAAATTTTTAAAATTCCACTGCGTACCACGTTTCCTACAATTGGTATCAGAGCCATAGTTTTTACATAAATTTACGAGTTGTGATCATGTTATATGCATAAATTTTGTGATCTTTGTCTCTCCTATGCTTGAATTGAATTTTATAGAGAGATGACACTCTAGGTTTCTATATAATATATATGTTGTCATGGATTACGTGGTGAATGTTTATTAATTAATTATGGTTGATTAAATTGTTGTTTAATTATTTATTAATTAATTAATATCGGTTATGGTTCCTTAGAGGTTAGAATATGTATCTAGGTTTTTCATGTGATTAGATGGCGGACTATCATCTCCATCCAGGAATTATTATTCACTTTTTTAAAAATTTGTAAAATTTGTAATTAAATAATTATTCAGAGAAGACGGATCTAGAAGACGGATCTAGAAGAATGATGATGGCGCCCCCTAGGTATTTCTTGAGTCTCTAATTTTATGTTTTTGAATTGTTGAAAATAAAATTGATAAATTGCATTAAAGTTGTATTTTCTGGAATAATTTTTCCTACTCGGTCGACATGCCGGACGTCACAGTTCGACAGGCTGATGGTCACAGATCGGCAGGCCAGACGTGTGGTCCAGCAGGCCGACAGTGGGGCTGAAATTGGGGTGCTCTGCCGGCAAGTCAAACTTTCAGTTCGGCAGGCCGAACCTTCATGACCGGCAAGCTGATCACCCAGATCGGCCTGCTGACCGAGAGCTGCCAAGTGTCCCAAAAAGGTGCAATTTTTTTGGTGCAGTTTTAATTTTATTTTTGAGACGATTTTGAGAAACATTAAATTTGGATATGACCGAAATATGAAGTTTTTTAAATTCATAACAGGATTGAAGACTTGAAAATGGGTATTGCATGAAGAAGTATACAGCTTGAGGATTCAAGGATGAAGAATCGATAAATGTCTCAATTATTCTCTTGTAATCTTTATTTTCTACTCTCTAGGGTGGAACCATAATATTACGGTTATTATTATTTTGCTTGTAGCTTTACTTGATTGCTTTGCTTGTCTGCATTATAATATGATTTACCATGTATATTGATAACATGTCATATAGGATAGGGAATGCCGCTCATATTAAAATTGTTCATGCATAATTTTAAGATAAAACCTTGACTTCAAAAGATTGAGTAGGAGAAGGTTTTCGAAGAGAGGACCTAAGGCCTCCATCGTTGGTCCATAGGAAGAACATGGTGGTCCCGACCCATTTCTATCATGTACCAGATTGGATCTCTGAAAGGATAAGGTATTTTAGTATGATTTGTGGTTGCACACCCCTAGGTGGTGATTATAATTCATGGATAAAATATTGAAACAATGGTTATACACTTACGTTAATTTTATTATTAACCTCCCCTAGGAGCTTTGTTAATAAAATTAATGGCCAAAGAAACGATTATTAGTATATGCTGGATCATACGGGTCCTGGATGGCATATATTAATCAGGCGGGAATCCGTGTTCCTAATTGAATTTGGCATGACTCCCCTAGGAGCTTGTTGAATTCTGAGTTGGGTATTATCGTTGTAAGGTTGTGATATTTTCAAGGTTTTGACACATAAACACATTTGTATGATTTTACATGATTGTGTTATCTTACTAAATTATTATATATGTTTGCTTATGTTTGGTATATGATTCTTTATTGTAGATTGAAAATGTCTAAAAATGCTTTATCATCGATACTTGACAAAAACCAATTAACCGATGAGAATTATAATGATTGGAAACAGAACCTTGACATCGTCCTATCCTTTGAGAAACTAAAATATGTACTGACAACCCATTGTCCTCCCAAGCCTACGAGAGACTCAAGTAATGAGCAATTCTAAGCATACGATCGCTGGAAAGATGCTAATGATCAGGCCCGCTGTTATGTTATGGCTAGCATGAACAACGTGCTGCAGGCTCAACATCAGGATTATGAGACTGCGAAGCAGATCTTGGATAATTTTGAGGACATGTTTGGAGGCCAGGCCATAACAAAGCGGCAAAGGGCACTTCAAAAACTCTTAAACTGTAGACAGAGGCCGGGGACATCTATAAAGGAGCACATGATGTTGGTCATGGGTTACCTCGCTGAGGCTCAAACCAATGGAGCCGATATCGATGCTGAAACTCAGATGACTATGGTCTTTGAGACTCTGTCTAAGGAATTTATTCCATTTAGAGCTACTTTTAATTTAAGCAATAGACAGGATATGAACTTGACAGAACTGATGAAACAGTTATAGGAGTTTGAACTGTTGATCAGGGAGTTTTCTGTTGGTGGTGAGGCAAACATGGTAGCTGCTTCTGGTTCCAATCCTAACTCTGGGAATGGAAAGAAGCAACGGGCCAAGAACGGGAAGTCTTCTATTCCTGCTGCTACCAAGAGCAAGAAGAAGAAGAAGAAGAACCCAAAGAAGCTTAAGTGCTTCTTCTGTGGTAAGGTCGGGCATATAAAGAAGCATTGCAGGGACTTCCTTTCCAAGGGAGGTAGGTGTGATCTTCTATATTTAGAAACTTGTTTGGTTGAGGAATCCAATGACATTTGGGTCATAGATTTCGGTGCAACTAATCATGTTTGTGTTTCTCTACAGGGATTCAAACAAACGAGAAGTCTACTACGTGAAGACTTAACGCTTTGGATGGGCGATGGATCCTTGGTCTTAGCAGAAGCAGTGGGAGATGTCCATCTTTACTTTGATAATTATAGGAATTTAATTTTGCGAGATTGTTTTTATGTTCCTAAATTTAAAAGGAATTAATTTCTGTATCTTCTTTATTTAAAGACTCCTACGTGGTATCTTTTAATGAAAAAGTGGTGATTCGTAAAATCAAATATTTTATCTGTTCTGTCTGGATGCAAAATAATCTATATTTTATCAAACCTAAGATGGACTTATTGCTTAATGCTGAGATGAATGATAATAACTCAAAAAGACTTAAAACTTCTCACTCTAATAAGACTTATCTTTAGCATTTGCGCCTTGGCCATATTGACTTGAATAGGATTCAAAGGTTGGTAAGGGATGGAGCTTTAAGTCACTTAAAGGTGGAGTCTATACCTCAACGTGAATCTTTTTTGGAGGGTAAAATGACCAAAAGACCATACGGGTCTAAGGGCAATAGGGCCGAAGGGGTTCTAGAACTTGTGCATAGTGATGTTTGTGGACTGATGAACATCCGAGCACGAGGAGGGTATGAGTATTTCGTCACTTTTATTGACGATTACTCAAGATATGGGTATGTGTACCTGATGCACCACAAAACTGAAACTTATGATAAGTTCAGAGAGTTTCGGGCTGAAGTGGAAAAGTAATTGGGTAAACCCATAAAGGCACTTCGATCTGATCGAGGTGGGGAATACCTTTCTGATGAGTTCCTAGGACACTTGTTAGAGAATGGGATTTTATCCCATTTGACTACGCCGGTCACTCTGCAGTAGAATGGCATAGTAGAGAAAAGGAATAGGACTTTGTTGGACATGATTAGGTCCATGATGAGTTATTCATCATTACCTTTATCCTTTTGGGGATATGCACTACAAACTGCATGTTATCTTTTGAATAATGTGCCTTCAAAATCGGTCCCTAAAACTCCTCACGAGTTGTGGACAAGAAGGAAGACATCCTTAAACCATATTCGCATATGGGGATGTCCGGTTCATGTCCTGTTTAAGGATCTGAATAAGTTGGAAGCACGTTCAGAAGTTTGTGTGTTTGTAGGATATCCGAAAGAGACTAAAGGGGGTTATTTTTATAACCCAAAGGAAAATAAAGTCGTGGTTTCAACTAATGCAACTTTCTTTGAGGAGAGTTACATGGACGACTTTAAACCTTGAAGCAAAGTGGTGCTTAAGGAGTTAAGGGGTGATCGGTTCACTCTGGAGGTTCCGAACAAAACCATTCCGATTGGTGTAGAAAAACCAAACAAACCTGAACAACAATCTTAAGGGCTTCAGCATAGTGGGACGATCGGGCGTCAACCTGAGAGGTATATGTTGAATGCGGAGGTCTTCTTGGCTGAACCAGATGAACATGACAGGGATCCTTATACTTACAGAGAAGCTATGGAGGATGTTGATTCAAAACTCTGGACAGAGGCTATGAACATAGAGGTGAAGTCTATGGAGACTAATCGGGTCTGGGAGCTTGTGGATCTTCCCAAAGGGGTAAAACCCATAAGGTGTAAGTGGATTTACAAGAGGAAAAGAGGAGTGGATGGAAAGGTCGAAACCTTTAAGGCTAGACTGGTAGCTAAGGGTTATACACAAAAGGAAGGAATCGATTATGAGGAAACCTTTTCGCCTGTAGCCATGCTTAAGCCCATCCGGATTCTCTTGTCCATAGCTGCTGCTCTCGACTATGAGATTTGATAGATGGATGTCAAGACGGCTTTTTTGAATGGCTATCTTGATGAGTCCATTTATATGGAACAACCAGACGGGTTCAGGGTCGCGGGTCAAGAGGGTAAGGTTTGTAAGCTGCTGAAGTCAATTTATGGACTTAAGCAGGCTTCCTGTTCTTGGAACATAAGATTTGATCAAGTGATCAAGACTTATGGGTTCTCACAAAATGTGGATGAACCATGTGTTTACAAACACATTAAGGATGGGAAGGTGGTTTTTCTACTACTCTATGTGGATGACATTCTGCTAATTGGCAATGACGATGGGGCATTGTCATCGGTCAAATTATGGTTGACCAAACAGTTTGACATGAAGGACTTGGGTGAGGCTAATTTTGTTCTCAGTATCCAGATCTTTCGGTATAGGAAGAACAAAATGATAGCTTTGTCACAGGCCGGCTACATAGATAAAATTCTCAGGAGGTTTGCAATGCAGGATTCCAAGAAAGGTGGGCAACCATCTAGGTCTGGAATTACTCTTTCTAAGAAAGACTCTCCAAAGTCTTATGAAGAAAGAGAATACATGAAGAAGGTGCCTTATGCTTCGGCAGTGGGTAGTCTCATGTATACCATGCTTTGCACACGACCAGATATTAGCTATGCGGTCGGGCTTGTAAGTCAATTTCAGGCGGATCCGAGACCGAACCATTGGGTTGCAATAAAGCATATTTTTAAGTACCTGAGAAGGACTCGAGGGTATATGCTTGTGTATTCGGCTGAGGACTTAACTCCTCTAGGATACACTGATTCAGATTTTCAATCCTGTCTGGATTTTAGGAAACAGACTTCTGGGTTTGTGTTTACTCTGGGTGGCGGTGCCATTAGTTGGAGAAGTGCGAAGCAAGATTGCACTTCGGATTCAACGATGGAGGCTGAGTATGTGGCGGCTAGTGATGCTTCGAAAGAAGCAGTGTGGCTTCGCAAGTTCCTTGGGGATCTTGAGGTAGTTCCTAGTATGGATAAGGTGGTATCATTGTACTGTGATAACAGTGTGGCGGTAGCTAATGCTAAGAAACCAAGATTTCAAAAGAAGAGTAAGCATATTGATCGTAAGTATCATGTGATAAAGGACTTCGTTGAGGATGGGCATGTCACGGTGTGCAAGATCGCATCAGAGGACAATTTAGTTGATCCATTTACGAAGACACTTACTAGGAGAGTCTTCGAGACGCATGTGGAAGCTATGGGGATGTGAAATTTGCTGCATTTACTCACTTAGTGCAAGTCAGAGATTGTTAGACATGTATGCCCTAAGGAGTAAAAATGTAATATGTTTTTGGAGACATTTTTTATCAATAAAGAATTTATTCATTTATATATACCAAATCTTGTCCTCTTTACGTTCATATTTGTTGAATGTATGATAAGCAAACAGCAGTCTAAGACTGTTAGTCTAAACCTTAAGAATTGGGCATATGATGGACTGATTATGCAGAAGACATGATTCTTAAGGTGACGGTCTAAAACATATGATCCGCAATCGAGGGAATAAAGTTGGGCGCTTTATTCATGTAAAGATTGTTATGTTGTCTATATCCCTTTTGGGAGATAGTTTGTCTTGACCATCGGAGTTGGACTCCGTGAATAGAAACATTGGCGCTTTGTCATAGGTGACAATGTGTTGGATCGGGACATAAAGTGAATTGATTTGGATTAATAATTCTGTCTTGGCAAATTGATTCACTTTAGACAATCACTTGTATTGTATCTTAATCCTGAGATGAATAGTGGGCCCGTTGTCTCGACTTGTGTCTTTTGATGTGCCAATGGCTGACTCCCACATCTCAATAGTGGTATGCATGCCGGTACGTTGGAGGCATGACTCTTGATAGCATAGACTTGTTGTTCATAGATA
The DNA here is from genome assembly GCA_025403435.1 of Artocarpus heterophyllus. Lineage (NCBI taxonomy): Eukaryota > Viridiplantae > Streptophyta > Magnoliopsida > Rosales > Moraceae > Artocarpus > Artocarpus heterophyllus. The sequence goes on from CM046350.1 coordinate 31,439,143, forward strand.
TGAAATCCATAGCTCCTTTTTAGGAGTAATGATATCCTCTTATATGCGTTGTTCTGTAATTGGAAAACTGGAGCGCTCAACCATTTGGATACATTGGTGTAACCGAATGGCATACTATCTTTGGATGGTAAGTTTTCTAATGGTGAGACAATGGAACATAAGATAAAAATAATCGAGAAGGTAAGATAGAACTTGTCCTTAAGATGATTATGGATTATCATATGGGGATACGATACACTTTGATATGTCATGGAGACTTAGCTACACGAGCTTCATAATTCTGTAAAGTTCGAGAGTGCAGCTCCAAGCTTTTAGTGGAGTAGCGTTGGAGTTGATAATTGTGAAATGTATATCTGGGATATTGGGTTTCATAATTGTCATGAGCTTGAACTTTATAGGTCCATTTTGGTCCCCTTTGCTAGCTCACAAAATCCTGTAACAACACGGCGTGCTTTTCCAATAATTGGTGACTTATGTCGGATTTATCGGATTGGTTTAAAATTTGTAAGAATCAAATAATTCATGTCTATTTATTGGTTGAATTAATTTTGTAATAAAATTAATTTAAGATAAACTTGATGAATTATTGATTCAGATAATTCTTGTATGTTTATCGGTTGATTTAATTTTGGATAAATTAGATCAAGAAAAACTTGTAGAATTATTGTGAATTGATTTATTTTCTTAGAGATTATCTTGATAAAGTTTTTTTTGATCAGATATCTTCTCTATTGGGTTATTTGAATTAAAACTGAGACTTTATCCTTTAGAATCTCGGGTGGAAAATAAAAGATTCGTGGAGTTCTTTTCTTGGGAGTTTGGCCTGCTGAATGACATGTTCGGCCTGTCGAATGGGCCTGTTCGGCCTGCGGATCGGCAAGAGATAAGATTACACGTTTTCACGCGGATTTTATCAGATATTGATCCGAACTTGATTCTGTTTTGAGTTTTTGAGACCTAATCTGATAAGGACTGACCCCAAGACCAATGGCTATATAAAGGGAGTGACTCTCATGATTTACTCAGATCAATTGAGAGATTAAGAGTGATACTCTTCTAGTCAGCATATGAAAAACTCCCTGAGAGCTTTGTTCACAAATCACGAACACTAGCTTTGGGTTCTCTCTCTTGGTCGGAAGGAGTCACCGGTGGAAGAGCTGTACATGTGAGCCCACACTCACTCCGGTTGTGGATAGAGAATAGCAAAGAAGACTAGTTGGTTGAGGCTCTTCTGGAACGTTGCTTCTCTTCACAGACTGCGGAGGTTCTTCACACAAAGGTTAGTAAGATCTGTCTAATTTATACATATAACATGTCAAACTTGTGTTTTGGTAATTACTTTGATGAAAATTTTTAAAATTCCGCTGCGTACTACGTTTCCTACAGAAATCACCGTGACCCATTGCTTATATCGAGGCAAGAACTTTGGTATATCATAGACACCACAATCAAGGATGGAAAGCTTGATTGATAAGTCGAGGTTGAACGCCCGGATTGATCCGAAGAGTTCGTGTAATTCATCAATGAACCAAAGAAAGAATTTTCTCTCTCAGAAAATTAAACATTCATCTGTGCCTTCATTAACCATAAAACGCCTATTTATAGGCCCAAATTACAAAGGAAAGTTGACAAATTCAAACATAACTACTAATCCTAATTTTAAGCCTAAAATAAAAACCAAAAGAAAAGGAAAGTCTTAATGGCTGATATTCAGCCATTTACATGCCCAACAATTAAAGAAAGGTGATGCTCTTTAACAACTTGCACAAATGATTAGCCACATGTGTGCTAATAATGGGAAAGTTTCTGAAATCCTTCCATAGACTTGATCTTGCAAAATTTGAGCTAATTTCAAGCTTGACTCATCTGGATTCTTCTAGAACTTGGATCAAATTGATGCACCTTTGTGGCTAACGTAGGCCTGGGTCAATGGGCTTGCACAAATTTACTTGATTCCAGATTTCATGAATCAACCCATTTAGTGCTTCCTTGAATTTCTTAGCTCGGGCTCTTGTGACTGGTCCAACAGGAACTTGTATTGGGTCAACCACGTTCCTTGCATTTGAGCTCCTTAAGTCTCCATCAACATAAATGGAGCCCTGGCATAGGCCCAAGTCAATCTCAAGAGAGCCTAGTCACGATGATTAAGGTTCTAAAAGATTCACATTGATCATGTGCACAATTCTAGTAAATTGTGGGGTGGATTTGTAATTTCGGGAAACCTTCCCATTTTGGATCGACACGTGGGCGCCATGTCATCAAGTTTGAGCCTCTTCAATTTATTTTTGCTAATGTAATTTTTGGAATTTGTTAATGTTAAATTTGGTTTTGTTAGGCATAAAAAAAAATTGGATATTTTCCCTTTTTCTGGATTAGGTTAGGCGCACTTTAAGGGATAAGATTAGCAACTTTCCTTTTGTGTTATTTTAGGGCTTAATTTCGCATGGGAAAGTGCCAATTAAGGGATTTTCTAAGTCAACCTTCCCTTAGGGATTCTTTTGGGCTGAAAATCATTCCCATATAATTGTAAACACTTGATTATTTTGAGAATTAATGAACCAGATCATATTCACGAATTTTGTGAGGCTTTTCTTGGGTTCTTCTTGTTTTCTTGAGAAGACTCCTTGAACTTATCAAGATTAATCTTGTGACATTTAACAAATTGACTTATCATCTAGGGTTTTTAAGTGTTCTTGAAATCCTAGGTGTGGTGTCTTCTTCCTTTCTGTGGTTCTTGGTTTGTGTCTCACTAGATTACAGGTCAAGGCTCAACAAACATGTGTCTTAAGGGATATTCTAGATTTGGTGTCGGGTCTTGTCGCGTTAGTCGGCGGGGTTCATATCATATATAGAGCTACCACTAAGTTTTGAAGATGTATTTGGATAGAAGAAAGTGTACAAGCTGAAAAAGTCTTTGTATGGACGAACTTAATCACCCAAAGTATGGTTTGAGAGGCTATAAGATCTAAGAAAGGAATAGTTCCATCACAGAGAAAGTTTTCCTCAAAGAAACAGGGATGTTGTGTTGCAAGCCAGAAGAAACTCTAATTGATTTGAAATAGAACTTCGAAATAACAGTGAAAAGTGCTACAACTGACCAAGGTTGATATCAGAGATAGGTCGGTAAATTGATACACTTGTCTCATACTTGGTCTAAAATTGCATTTGTAGTCAGCATAGTGACTCAGTATATACATTCCATTTGCCATGTTCATATGGAGGCTATTATAAAGATTCTACTGTACTTGAAAGGCTTACCTAGAAAAGGACTACTGTTCTAAAAAAAATCATCCTCTCTAAGTAGAAGCTTATACTAATGATGACTGGATTGGTTCTGCAAGTGACAGAAGATCAACATTTGGATATTACACTTTCATTTGTGAAAATTTGGCTACTTGGAAAAGTAAGAAGCAAACTTTCATGGCTAGATTAACTGTTAAAGCCGAGTTTAAAGCAACAACATAAGGAATTTATGAGCTGTTATGGTTGAAGATTTTACAAAAGGAATTACAAGTTTCCACATTAGAAACAATGAAGCTCTATTGTAATAATAAAGCTACTATCAACATTGCTCATAATCCTATGCATCGACATAACCAAGCATGTTGCAATTAAAAGCCACTTCATTAAGGAGAAGATTGAAAGCAGTTAAATTTGCATTCCATCTATCAAAAGTGGAAACCAACTAGCTAATGTCTTGACTAAAAGGTTTGCTTGACATATGTTTCTTTCATGTATTAGCAAGCTAGGAATGATGGATATTTTTGAACCAGCTTGAGGGGGAGTATTGAAAATTCAAACAAATTCTATGAAACATACAATAATTTTAGGCTTATTTTTTGTCTTGTTTTTAGGAGTAGATTGTGGCCCAAATTAGGGTAGAAAGTTAAGGTAGTTTGTGTATATCTTCCTTGTTGTTTATTCTGATAATTGAAGAGGAATGGAACCATTTTAGTCCATAAGGATCGTCGAATATTCTAATTCTGATTTTGCTGGATGCCAAGATAGTAAGCGATCCATGTCAGGCTATGTTTATATGTTGGCTAGAGGAGCTATTTCCTAGAAGAGTGCTAAATAGACACTTATGGCTTCTTTAACCATGGCTATAAAGTTCATTGCCTGTTATGAGGCATCTACTCATGGGATATGGTAGCGAAATTTTGTCACTGGGCTGTGAGTGGTAGATGGTATTGAAAGGCCATTAAAGATATATTATGACAATAAATCGATAGTGCTATATTCCAACAACAACAGAAGCTCTACAAAGTCTAAGCATATTGACATCAAGTTTCTAGTTGTTAAAGAGAGTTTGGAGTGGTCAAGTTTCGATAGAACATATAGGAACAAACTCCATGCTTAGGGATTCGCTAAGCAAGGGTTTACCACCCCAAGGTCTTTCACGAGTACACCGCTCGTATGGGTGCTTGGGAGTTAATTTTGGATGTTCTATGTTTTACGTAAACATTTATGTGTTTTGAATTTTTTATTTTCTATGTGGGATTTTTACATTTTGTTTAAAGGTTTCAGATTGATCTCACTAAAGACTAAAGTAGGACTAGTTAGACATAGGCATGTTTGACATCACATTGCATGTAATTTCCACGCTACTCATCCATACTTGATCCATGTTATTGAATATGATGATATGGTGACCATTGAAGGTTTAGTTACGATTATATGTGACAAAAGCTAATTTGAACCACCCATATTAATATACGAGATTGGCAAGATTGAAACTACAAACAAGTCTAAGGATAAACAACATATAGTTGCGCGTCTAAAGAACTTATGATACAATTGTTTTAAGAATTATATGTAGCACAAGTGGGAGATTGTTGAGATATTTTGTTTCCCATATTTTATAGGCAACATACAAAAATAACAATTTATATTATGCCTATTTAATTATAATTGGATATTTGATGCAAGAAATGGAGCTGCATAAGTTAGGAGCCATGTTCGTGATCCCTTAAGCCGTTCAAGTAGTCCAATCATGATATCTAAGGCCAAGCAATTCAAGGAGGCATTGAACGGGCTCATTCAACAAGTTTGCAACGTGCCACATAATTGGAGCCCCGGCATAGGCCCAAGTCAATCTCAAAAGAGCCTAGTCACAATGATTAAGGTTCTAAAAGATTCACATTGATGATGTGCACGATTCCAGTAAATTGTGGGGCAAATTTGTAATTTTGGGAAACTTCCTATTTTGGAGGGACATGTGGGCGCCATATCATCAAGTTCGAGCCTTGTCATCAATTTATTTTTGCTAATGTAATTTTTGAATTTCTTAGTGTCAAATTCGATTTTGTTAGGCACAAAACAAACCTAGATATTTTCCCTTTTCTAGATTAGGTTGGGCGTACTTTAAGGGATAAGATTAGCAACTTTCCTTTTGTGATATTTTAGGGCTTAATTTCGCATGGGAGAGTGCCAATTCAGGGATTTTCTAACTCAACCTTCGCTTAGGGATTCTTTTGGATTGAAAATTGTTCTCATATAATTGTAACCACTTTGTTATTTTGAGAAGTAATCAATCAGATCATTATTCACAAATTTTGTGAGGTTTTTCTTGCATTCTTCTTATTTTCTTGAGAAGACTCTTTGAACTTATCAAGATTAATCTTGTGGTGTTCAACAAACTGACTTATCATCTAGGGTTTTTTAAGAGTTCTTGAAATTCTAGGTGTGGCGTCTTCCTATCCGTGGTTCTTGGTTCGTGCCTCACTAGATTACGGGCCAAGGGTCAACAAACGTGTGTCTTAAGGGATTAGGGGTTCGAATTCTAGATTTGGTGTCGGGTCTTGTCGCGTTAGTCGACGGGGTTCATATTAATATTATTAAGTGATCTAGTTACGAATAGCTCATAGGCTTTTAACTGAGTATGGGTTTAATAAGTAGAAGCCCAATACTAATCCAACAAGGTCTAATAGGACCCTAGTGGAAATGTGCATAAAAGAATTATAGGTTATGGTCTCTAAGATGTGAAATCATTCTATAGCCCTTCTCCTCTATCCCATCTAGATAGAAAGAACCCATTTAAGAATTAAGGAGATTCAACTAAGAAAGACAATAACCAGTTCATCAATCATTATCATTATTCCGCAAAAGAATTGATTGTTGCTACCATAGATATAGTATTTATTCCTTAATTAAATATCTTTGTAATATGGCATGATTTGATCCTAGGATTGTGTTGTAGCTATTCTAGGGTTCTACTAGAATTAAGAATATCAAGATTAAAGTTTTCTAACAATAAAGTTTTATTTGTGTTTGTGTTATAGCTCATGTAAGTTTAAATTTATGTGGTTTTAGTTTATATAAGTTGTGTATGAAAAAAGTTTAGTTTTAGATTATGATTTGGTGTTAGAAAGATAATAATATGCCTCCGATATATCGACCTTTTGATTGTAGATTTTAGATCTCACTCAATGACAATAGAAGATATATAAACATATATGAGTCCACTAATCACTTTAGGATTAAGATAAGATCCATAAAATGATCGACAATAATAGAATTCTATTTTCTCGTTATAAAATTATACGAGAAATTGAATTCTATCTTGGTCCAGGTCTAATGGATTTTAAACACACTAATGTCTTGATTCAGTAACCATCATATTACTATAATCTGGATGAGATCATTTTACCAAAGTTGGCATATACACAATAGCACAATCTTTATCAAGATTAAGTGTTCAATTTTATCTACTTATTGTAAACCTACATTTATACCAAGTGCAAGATAATCATATCCTTTGTATTATGAACACTTCATATGCATGATTATTGACTTTTATAAATACTAGATTTTTAACGGTATTTGCATATATATATGTATATATAATATATATATATATATATATCCAGATATACACATATAGAAGAATAAAATTGTAATTCCCAATTAACTCACAATTAGCTAGTAATAAGCATCTTGCATGTATATGCATTTAGCAAACACGCATTATTGAATTATAAGCATATAAAGATCATATTTTTATGAACATGAGTGCTTATTATTTTTAAGATTGAATCCTACATAAATATGCTTATATTCATTGAATATTACATTGAATTAATGCATGATCTAACATGTTTTAAAAATTTTAGTTGTGGTGAAAAGCTCGGTTCCTCGGTTAAAGATGATTGGTACGCTAAATGGTTATAAATTGATTGGAAAGTGATTTTTAATTTCAAATGCATTCTCAATAATTGTTTTGCCTATTTATATATTTGAAATAGCTAGATTTGATTAGAATTGAAAGTATACAAGATGGTGCAATTTGATAAGTTTGTTAACTAGGTTATAGAAAATTGAGTTATACTTGTTTGGACTAGATTTAATTGGCTAATTATGAGCTGATTGTTCTTCTTACTTAGCACCTTTTCCATATTTCAAATCTAAAAAAAAAAAGTTGGCAAAGCACCCAAATAACTTCCTCCCTTCATTTACATAATTTTGACTGAGTCAAATAAACTAGAATGTTTATTTTTGTTTTCTTCTTTCTCCAGCAAACCTAAATTCATCCATAGCCTTTTCCTGTCTATTTCTCTCCATTTTCAAAGCCCTCAAACCCATAAAAATTCAAACCAAGTCATAGAAACTCAGATTTCATAAAAGAGCCCTTGTTTTCACCCTTTTAAGCTTGAAATTAGTGGATTTTCAGCTTTCTAAAGCCTTTGAAGTTGAACTTCTACAAGGTATTTTATTTTATATAATTTTATGATGAAGTAATGGTCTTTTAAAGCAATTTTAAAGTTAGTTCTCTGTTTTTAATGTTGGAAATTCATGTTCAAAATGTTTGAAACAAAGCTAAGCTAGTTGAGTTAGTTTCTTTACAAAATTGATAATCTTGTAGATTTGTTTGTTTATTTTATTTCTATTACTTCTAAGTGTTTATTAAGTGATTTTGAATGCTTGTAAATAGGTTGAAATTAGTTTGAATGTTGTTTTTGAATTAATGGAAAGAAAATATAAAATCAAGTTTGCACAATGCTTGATTCCTGTACATTGGGTTGTTCTTATAAGATTATATACTTCTTTCAATGAAATTTAAAGTTTGAAAATTTCAGTGATTTATTAAAAACTTGATTTGTCCAAAAAATTACAAAATTGTTATGTGTTTGATATTTTGTAATTTGCAACAAGAATGTATGGATATGCATGTTTGTTGAGAGGATTGAACATTTAATATCTATGTTTAATATATTTCTAATAGTATAGCGTGTTCCTTGGCCTTAAATGTGCATTTTGACATTGTTATACTCAGTCCATTTTGTATTTGATTCAATGCAAAACCCTTATAATATGAACTTATAACCTAGATCAATGAGTTTGACTTATGAGAAATTAAATAGTATATGATTTATAATGCTAGGCCTTTAGCACATTGATCTCACATCTATTAACGCATTCTAAATTAACTCCAAGTATAAAGTTGTCTCAAGTAATATTTACTCGGTAAATCTGAGGTCGAACCCATAAGGAATGATTTATTCAGTTCTAGTATATATATTACATTAACTTTTTCTTTTTATTTAAGCTGAAAATTTTGAGGATTAATATTTATTATTCACAGAATATATTTACAATATTTCCACATTTTTACAACATTTTTCATCTTTAAATTTTAATAATTTGGAACTTTAATAACAAGAATGCAAATAATTTAAAATAACTTAAGTAGAGTAACAACAATAACAATGACAATTTAAAGAAGTAAAACAATAATAATAATAGGGCTGAGGTTTAAAGGTTCCGTTCTGGCAATTATCTTAAATATATTTTAGTTTTTCTTTTTATTTGTTAGTTGGTTTAAGAATACATTATGCCATCTTATATCGACAATAAATCAAGAATTATCAAGCATTTACTGTGTCATTCTATGTCTATAATGTAGCAAAAACACAACGTAATAAATAGGCAGCATTTCAACATAACTTAACTAAAATAACAACCAAGATAGTAAGTTAAGCATTTACCGACTCATTCTCTATCTACGAGTAATCAAAGTCCTCCCAAGCATAATCCGTGCCAGTCTATGTCATCGATAAATCAAAACCGTAATTTTGACAAAGTTCTAGCTCAGAAAATTTTGAAATCCTAAGTTTTTTAAGAAAATATTTTGGCATTTCAACTACTTAGAAAACTAAGAAAAACTAAAAATATTTAAGGTGATTTTGCTAGAATTTTCTCTCTCCTCTTAACTAAAAAAGAATTTAGAAAACTTATTTAATAAAATACAACTGATATTATTGAACATAATTTTTACAGCATAAACTATAAAATATTTTACAAAAAACTAGACTAAAAACTAAAATAAAAATAAAAATATTAATTATTTATACAACAGTGCTCTACACTGTGAAGTGGGATGCCGATTTGGGCATCAAAGGCCCGGTATTTACAGTGCCAAGAAATGAACTGTTGCTAATTTTTTATATGATTTTCACTATTCAAGTGTTGACAAATTTGAATCAAATTGATCCTTTGTCTTCAATTTTTCAACGCGAGATTCATCTTAACAGTGTGCGAGTTTAAGCTTGAGATCAGGTGTGACGCGACAACTGACAGCACTGAAATGGGCCCCATCTGAGCTGCTTTTATGTAATCCAATGGTCATGAGGTAAGCTTTGGATTGGGCCTAGATGGGACCAGATGGGGCCGAAATTCCAAACCGTTCGATTAGTCTTGGTACCCAGATCGGTAGCTCAAAGGATAACTAACATAAGCACGGCTGCATGAGATTTGACGCATCTTGATACCCTCTAACGCGCGTGAAACTTGTCGGCACATGTGATGCACAAGCGAATCAAATTGCAACACGTGGAAAACACTGCTGAGTGCGGCTGACATAACTGATGACGCATTGACATGCGTCCTTCAATTGGACGGCTGAGATCAATTCTGTGGCTCATCGACGGTCAAAATCTTGACACATGTCCCTAAATTTAAATTTGAATTTTGTTTATCTTCTTGATGCATTTGATGTTCGATTTTGTCCTTTTTTGCACCGTTTTGTTTCGTTTTTCCTCTAGATTTTAAATCTCAAATTTACAAACACACTAAAATTAATTATTTCACAAACAAAATAATTATTAAAAATATTTATTTTACATTAAAACACACAAATTAATAACAAACTTATAAAAGTTGCAGTCTTTTTTGGTTTAGCATAGGTATGATTTTTAAGACTTGGAAACATTTTTAGAAATTACTAAAAATATAGTAGGACATATTTACAAACTTAAAAGACACTATCAAACACATTAAGACTCAAAATAAAATAACATAACATAAATTTTACGGTTTTAACTATTTATAGATTAAGCACATATTTAACACACCAAAACGACTCTAAAAATTACCAAAATATTATTAAACATGAAAATACAATAAAAACACATTTTTAAACATATTTTCACACTAAGACACCAAAACATTGTTTATCACTAAATTGCTAAAATTGAGGACTTTTATGAGAAATATTAATGCAAAATGATTGATTTTAACGTTAAGAAAAGTGTATTTTCTAAATCTCATCACACATCTTATCTTCTAAGAGGACTGATCTTTTCACTCAACATAAATTGGACTCAAGGTAAATAAAACTATCATTTACTGCAACACAAGAACTATTTAATGTTATGTTTTAAGGTGCATTGATAGGAATGTTGTTATTTGAGAATGACATAGATTGTTTAAAAGCATTTATGATTCATGACATTTACATTAGAAAATATGATATGATCTAAAAAGAGAATAAGGTTTTTGTTGGGTTTAGTGCCCTAAAAGCTATGACATTGTACATATTGTTAATAAATAAATAAAGTGACATTTATAATTATTTTGGTTGCTCATATGTGTTATGAATACATTTATAAAAATCAAGAAAATTTCATGATTATTTATGTGACTATAAATTTAGCATATAAGTATTATATACTTAGGGATAAAATTTATAGATAATAATCTAAATAGTCCGTAATAATTAATTAAAGTTTGGGATCTTTAATTAAATATTACAAGTACGGTCCAATCTCATTTAGAATGAAATAGTCATTATCCAGACTATTAATGTAGAAACATTGAATTGGAGATACTTTATATAATGAGATTATATAGGACTGGACCAGATAAATTATGAATCTCTAATAATCATCCGTTATAAATAGAGTATTCAAATTTATCACTATGATATCATATATTTGACAGTCTTAATCCTGAGTATTTATTAGACTCCTGCGTATGACATTATGTTTTTTGACTTGCTTGGCAAGATTTGTTTAAACACAGATCATAACTTAGCATCTTAGAAACATAATGTAATAAATGGCTGAGAATAATATTATACAGATTTAAAATCCATTCCTTCCTTATGGAAGTAAGAAAAATAGTTCTCTTGAGTGATAATTCGAGGCTTGAACAGTAGAGCGCTCGTTCATATAGAGCGCTAGTTCATAATAAGATTATGAATTAACTGTTCATTAGAGAATTATTAGAACTCAAGAATAAAGATATAATAAGAGAGGTGAATGAATATTGAACCCAGCTCTTATTATGAATTATTAATGGAGGACTGACTTATATGTAATGATATATCAATGTACTACTCGTTTATTTTCTATGAGTAATTTTACTATAATCTCAAGAGTTCAATTTCAGGTTTTTAGTAGAATAACACTAAAACTAATAAATTTGACACATTAATTAAAGAATTTGATTAATTATCAAAATTATTGGAGCTTGGGTTATAGGTCCATAGGTCTCTAATGCCACCTCTATGACACTATATTGCATTTAATGCATAGAATGAATTATACATATTTAATTTAAAATTATTGAATTCTGAATTAATTATTTCACACTAAATTATTAATGTGACACAAAAAATGTTTTCTGTGACACATAATGTGATGTGATAAATGTTGTCACAATTTAACTGAGCATTAGTTAAATTTTTAATTGATAACATTTAACTAATGAGATTAGTTAAATATGTTTTTAAATTAATTAATTAATAATATTTGAATAATAAGAGTATTTGAATATAATTTTAATTTTGTATGTGACACATGTGTGATGGGACCACCTTTTTTTTGTCTTTTCCTATTTAGACACAAAATAAAATAATTAATTGATTAATTTAAAATTTTAATTTTAAATAAATATGATTTGTTTTTGAATTTAGATATATATATGTATATAAGATTTTATAATATATTAATATATATATAATAGTAAACGAAGTTCTCGTTTAACGCTTAAACTTTTATATTTATAATATATATATATATATTAAATAACGCCTCTTCTTTATGTTTAAAAAAAAAAGAGGAAAGAGTGAACGTAACCATAAACAGTTTACGTTTTACTACAACTATTCTTTTATATATATATATGTGTGTGTGTGTGTGTGTGCGTTAAAGTTAACAGCATCACAAACGTGATTCGGTTAATAATAATTAAAAAAAAAAAGAGAAAGGAAAAAAGTAAGTATCATGTAAAATATATCATTTCCCTATATATCTAATATAGTGGTTATTTCAAATTTGAAATTAATTGAAAAATTACTAATGGCTCAGATATAAAAAGGAAGAGATAACAGTTGTCTCAAGAAATTTTTCATTCACGTAACTTTTACAGAATACTCAGAGAGAAAAACTGAAAGTTCTTCTCTGAAAAAAAAAGGTCTGCTATCTCATGTATTGAGTACATAGTAGATTCAGAAAAGTGTGAGGAAAATTCAATCTTGTAGTTTAACGCTCACTCGTCTTTCCATTGGTGTGGAGGCCTAGATTGAAAGATCGTGGTGTCAAGAGAAAAGCTAGGATACCCTGATAGTCTTCAAAAAGGTTAGTAAAATTCCTAAAGCTTTCTATTATTAAAATTATATAGCTATTCCCGATGAACAAAGTTTTTTTTAGAAAATTTTTGTTTGTAAACGATCTGTTCCTTCTGCTGCGTTTTCGTATTTTATTCCAACAGTTTTAACTAAAATTGAAGTGTGGTGCTTAATTGGTAGTCAGGTAGGCATAAGACGTGGGTGGCACCGATGGACCCAACGAAGGCTGGTGAATACTTTGAAGTTGAAAAACCAAGATAAGAAAAGCCACAAAGATTGAGACTGAATACAGCAAATACTTGAGGTTTAAAGACCAAGATGGAAACCCTGTATTATTATTATCGTATTGACCAAATTATGATGAACGTGTTCCGAAAACCACGGCCTATCATTACCAATTAAGTACCACACTTCAAAGGTGCCCAAAAGAAGAAAGAATTGTTGAAAGGAAACTAATAAAAGAAAATGCATGATTGCATTCTCATTCAATATTCATGTTCATGCATTAATTTATGCTTAACTATAAAAGAAAATGCATGATTGCATTCTCATTCAATATTCATGTTCATGCATTAATTTATGCTTACTAAACTTTTAAGTCATTATAGTTCTTATGATGTTAATAAGAATATACAAGTTTAGGGATTGACTGAGTATCCAAAGCTACCAGACAGAGATTTGTTTATATGTCATGTTTTAGATCAGTTTTGAAACTTATTTTAAAACTCTGTTTTGTCAAACTTAGCAGCTTTGTTATTGTTTTGTAAACAGACATATACTACTCTCTGGATGTGATACTATGCTCCACATAATTTTTGAATATTTTATATGTTGTAAATAAGAAAATGAATGAAATAATCATTTCAAAACTCTTCTTTAATAAAATGAATATTTTAAGTAAACCATAACATATATAGTGTAAATGAAAGGTTAATACTGTTTTTCCTAACAAATAAGCTTTCTAAGAATTTATTAGCTAGCTTGAGGCGTATAACAAAAATAAATATAATTTATTAATTATGCAATATTAAAAATCGGGTAACATATAAATGAAATTTACACAATGCTATAAAAGCACTAATTCTAACAAAATAGTAGACAAACAAGACTTGTGTGTTTAAAAGATTAGAGGTTTGAGTCCTTAGCAAGGCACAATATTATTTTTGCACAATATTATTTTTGCGCTAATCCATTGCTCTGAATAGACTTCATGGCGTGGCTGAAGTGTGCAAGAATTAGTTTTCATTAACCCTGCTCTCCAGTGTACCTCTATAAAGACTTAGCTGGGCTTCAAAAGAAAAAGAAAAAGAAAAAGAATCTTTGTTTACTTCCTAAAAACATTAGCAAGTTAGGAAAAGAGGAAAAAAGACTATTCAATTATATGTCAACCTGCTATTTTCCCAACACTTCTACTGATTGGAGGGTTTTCCCTTTCTATGCGTTCTCCTAAAAGAAATAGACAGTTTGATAAATATGCATTGAAAACCAAACCTCCATATGTTCCTCTTGATGGATTGTTTGTTTGTGTCTCTCTCTTTCTCTCTCTCCTTCAATCACTTCCTAAAAAGATTAGCAAGTTAGGAAAAGAGGAAAAAAAAGACTATTCAATTGTATGCCAACCTGCTCTTTTCCAATACTTCTACTGATTAGAGGGTTTTTTCCTTGTATGTGTTCTCTTAAAGGAAATAGACAATTTGATAAATATGCATTGAAAACCAAACCACCATGTGTTCCTCTTGATGGGTTGTTTATTTTTCTCTCTCCTTGAATCACGCTTTCCATTCTCCAACAAAAAAATAAAAAATCTTGCATATGTCAGAAATATGGTAGGCACCGTTGTAACCATTAAGTCTACTGGCAGGCAACTCAAAGTTTGCTTTTTTGGCTAGCCAATATCTTTGGCTAGATATATACGTCTAAATAGTAATATACGTACATCTACTTGTTATCTAAACATATACCTATATATATATATATACTTACTTTCTTTAAGAAAAAGTTTATACATATATATTATTATTATTGTTATTAACTTTTATCTTTTATGGTTAACTGTTAACTAAACATGAGGTGGCATTATTAAATTAACTCGTAAAAAGTGTTGTTCTACTGAGAATCGCCTACTCTAATAATTTAACCTATAGGAAGTGTCATTGCAATTGCAACCGTCTATCCTAACTGTTATTATATAGGAAGATTCGTTCTAGTCACGACCGCCTGTTTTTTGTTTCTTTTTTTATATTTGTTGTTATTATCATCTTATTTCCCTAATTAGTATTTGTTTTGAAAAAAAAAAAAAAAAAACTTTGAAAGACAAAAGAACCCGAACATTTTTGGCGACTCCACTGGGGCTCAAAGCTGCCAATCATACTAAACTTTATTCTCCCAGTTTCTTCAGGGAAAAAAAAAAAAGAGGTTAGCACAATAGTCAAAAATGGACAACCTATAAAATTCATCTAAAACCGAAAATCCAACCCAACCAAATGACATCCTTGTTCATGTAATGACTACATTGGAAAGTTTGAAACAAACACAAGAACAAATTATGCAAAGACTCTCTGAGGGTGGGAAAAGGGAAAAGAATAGATACCCCAGAGCTAACTCAGCCTGATCAAAACAAAAATACCTAGGCATCGCGAAGCGAAAATCCACCCATATCAAGAATTCGTGAAAATCTTGTCAACCATCTCACGCCTACAGATAATGATATTGGAACTTTAAATGAGTTCATCACCAAGGATCAACTACAAAATATGTTTCAAAAAGAAGCGGAGAAAGCTAGCAAAGTTATAGCAACAACAGACTTTTAGCCACCTTACCCTAGCCATATTCTCTCAAAACCATACCCAAAGTATTATAGTAATCCCAGGTTCAAAAATTTTTAATGGAAAAGAGGAAATGCCAGAGAACATATTGTCAGTCTTTAGATGATCTCGGAGTCTACGCCAGTGATCAGGAACTACAAATGAAAGAGTTTTCAAAATCTCTCAAAGATCGAGCATATGCTTAGTTTGTTAACTCATCAGCAGGAAGTCTCAACTCTTGGGAAGAATTGGTAACGGCTTTTTGCACCAAGTTCTTTGTTGCAGATCACAAAATAAGCCTCATGGGTGTAGCAAATGAAAAGCACTTAGAGCGTGAATCTTTCCTGACCTATGTAAATCAATTCCAGAATAAGACATTACATTGTAGCAAACTGATCGCAGAAAAAGGAGTTCATTCGGTTTTGTATCAATGGAATGCAGTTGGAGTACAAAGTCCATATTGAAAATTATATCATCACTAGTTTTGTTGAATTAATGTACAAGATAGAGAACACAGAAACTACGATGATGGCATTGCAAAAACTTCTACCATCCAAGCATCCTATCACGAACACCTGAATTAAGCCACCTACGTCCAAACAAAGAAAAAAAAGAAAAGTTGTTGCAGCCACATCAACTCGGCAAGAAAGAAAGAATTTGCCAATTCCTCCAAAGATACCATTGTCTTGAGATAAAATTAAAGCTTTAGTATGAGCATAGATTGAAGACGGAGAAATATAAATTCAAGAAAATAAAAGGCCGGTCACTCTAAAAGATATACAAAACCTTAAGTTTTGCGTTATTCACCAGTTTTGCGTTATTCACCAAAAAGTAAATCATGCTACATTAGATTTGTTGGAATTAAAATATGAAACGCAGCGGAAGGAACGGATCGTTGACAAACAAAAATTTTCTGAAAACTTTGTTCATCGGGAATAGATATATAATTTTAATTATAGAAAGCTTTAGGTAATTTTACAAACCTTTTTGAAGACTATCAGGGTATCCTAACTTTCCTCTTTGACACCACGATCTTCCAAACAAGGCCTCCACACCAATGGAAAGACGAGTGGGCGTCAAGCTGCAAGAATGAATTTTCCTCACACTTTTTTGAATCTACTATTTACTCAACACATGAGATAGCAGACCTTTTTTTTTAGAGAAGAACTCTCAGTTTTTCTCTCTAAGTATTTTAAAAAATTATGTGAATAATAAATCTGAGATAACTGTTATCTCTCTTTTTTTATATCTGATCCATTAGTAATTTTTTAATTGATTTTTTTTTTCTTTCTTTCCATTTTTCTTCTTTTCCCGAATCACTACGTGATTTCTTATATATATATATATATATATATTAAAAACTAAAACGTGAAAATAAAAGAAAATTTACTTTTTTCTTCTTTTTTTTTTGATTTGACCGAATCACATTTATTCGGTTTACTTATTATATATATATATATATAATAAGTAAGTTTTTCATGTTTCCTTCTTCCCTTATTATATTTTATTATATTTTTATATTATATTAATATATATATATTAATATATTATAAAATCTAAAAATATATAAAAAGATTTGGTTCAAAACCATATATATATATCTAAATCTAAATTCAAAAATAAATCACATTTATTTAAGAATATATTTTAAAAATAATCAATTAATTAATTAACTAATGCTCAGTTAAATGTGACAATATTTATCACATTACATTATATGTTACAGAGAACATTTTTCTATGTCACATTAATAATTCAAGTGTGAAATAATTAATTCAGAATTCAATAATTCCAAATTAAACATGTATAATTCATTCTATACAAAAATCCAATATAGTGTTACAGAGGTAGTATTGGGGACCTATGAACCTATAACCTAAGCTCCAATAAATTTGACAATTAATTAAACTCTTTGATTAATGTGCCAAATTTATTAGTTTCAGTGTCACTCCACTAAAAACCTGAAACTGAACTCTTGAGATTATAGTGAAATTACTCAAAGAAAATTAGCGAGTAGTCCATTGATATAACCATTACATATAAGTCAGTCCTCCATAAATAGTTCATAATAAGAGCTAGGTTCAATTTTCGTTCACCTCTCTTATTACATCTTTATCATTGAGTTTCAATAATTCTCTAATGAACAATTAATTCATAATTTTATTATGAACGAGCGCACTACTGTTCAAACCTTGAATTATCACTTAAGAGAACTATTTTTCTAACTTTTATAACGAAGGAATGGATTCCATATCCGTATAATATTATTCCCAGCCAATTATTACTTTATGTTTCCAAGCTGCTAAGTTATAATCTGTGCTTAGACAAATCTTACCATGGAAGTCAAAAAACATAATATCATAAACTGGAGTCTAATAAATATTTCAGGATTAAGACTGTCAAATATATGATCATCATAGTGATAAATTTGAATACTCTATTTGTAACGGATGATTATTAGAGATTCATAATTTATCTGGTCTAGTCCTATATAATCTCATTATATAAAGTACCTCCAATCTAATGTCTGTACATTAATAGTCCGGATAATGACTATTTCATTTTAGATGAGATTGGACCGTACCTGTAATTTTTAATTAAAGATCCTAAACTTTAATTAATTATTACAGACTATTTAGATTATTATCTATAAATTTTATCCCTAAGCAAATAACACTTATATGCTAAATTTATAGTCACATAAATAATCATAGAATTTTCTTGATGTTTATAAATGTATTCATAATACATATAATCAACCAAAATAATAATAAATGTCACTTTATTTATTTATTAACAATATGTACAATGTCACAGCTTTTAGGGCACCAAACCCAACAAGATTGACATGTTATTCGAAGAATGTATCACAAAAAAGTTTAGAAAGGTGAAATTATAAGAGAACAACAACTCGCTAAAAATAACTCTCTTTCAAATAATAAACAGGGTCAAATAAAAGTTTGCACTACCAATAACACATCCAAAGAGGATCAAATTGAAGGGGAGTTGGCTAAAGAAAAGGAAATTTCAATGATAATATAAAATCTCATGAAGTCTCAAGTTTTCAAGAACCTATTGATGCTCTTGAATTTGGAGACTAAGCCCACAAGGAAGCGAAACAAGCAATCTTTAAAATATCTCAGCAACATGGCCCGCAATGTTGCTGGTAAACCATGTCATGGGTCATATTATGAAAAAAGATGAAGACACATTGACTCTCAGAGGGATGCTCAAACTACAACTTTTAGTCATAATAGGCCTTTTTACGTTGAAGCTCGAGTCAATTGTATGATGTTCCAATGTGCATTAATCCATAATGGTTCCTTAGTTAACCTTATGCCTTGGCATGTGTTCAAGGCTGCTAAAATAGTAGAAAATAGATTGATTACCCAAACCATGCCTTTAGTAACCTTCGTTGTAAGTTCTCACACAACAAAGGGGTATGTAAATGTTGATCTACAAGTTGGACCAATCAGGAGACCAACTAAGTTTCATGTGATCAACATAGACATGTCTTATCATTTGTTATTGGGAAGACCATGGATCCATCATAATCAAGTGGTGCCATCCACATTATACCAATGTGATGAGGCGATTTTTCTATATATAATTGGAATGCTTTTAACTTGATATTTTGATGGTTTTCAAGAGTTCTTATTACCTTTTATGTGGTTTTCCGGTATTTATTTTAATTTAGGTGAAAATGTGTTTATAAGTATATTGTTAGTGTGTTAATATGTTTTAATTGTGACGACCTACCTTTTCTGACAGTCACTTCACTTACTTGAACGACATTATTTAAATAGTAATCTTACTTACTTAGTAAGAAAAATACTGAAATAAATTTTTGTTTTCTTTTAAATATCCTTTAAAATATTCTTAAAAATTGTTACAACTTCTGTCGCAATCTAAGTTGAGGTCTCGCTCAACAATTGCCTTTAAAACCATTTCAAATCGTTTCTTAAAACTTATTAAGAAACATTTACTGAATCATTGGTTAATACTTAACTTTATAAGAAAATAAAACATTTCGTAAATATATCGTAAAACTTTAAAAACATTTCTTAAAATTGTGATTTTTTTAATAATTTGAAAACACTATATTAAATAGTGGAAAACCTTTTCTTTGTGTAGTCGAAGCAAACTGTGGTGGTGTCTATACCTAAATCCTCGCATCTGTCCTCTACAGCACCCCACTCTTCTAACGAGTCTTACTGGTCACTCATAAAACTACCTACAGTATGAAGAAACTTTTAATAAGCTTTCGCTCAGTAAGTTCAAATATAATCTCGCAAATCATTTAAACATATTTTAAAAACGTTTCTCATGAAAAACTTTCTCTTAAAACATTTTTCATAAACATTTCTAAAAGCATTTTTCATAAAACATTTAACATGCAGCAATCCTCAGAATACTTTTTATAAAACGTCATTTATAAACCTTTTCTTGCAACCATGAAAATGTTTTCATAAACACTTAACATAAAACATTCCTCAGAATGTTTTTCATATGCATTTAATGTAAATATTTTATAATAAGGAATACAAGCAAATTCATAATACATGAATCCAATTATGCATAATTAAGAACTTCAATTATGAGCATTTTATGAACATTTTTTTTTACTTTAACTTGCTACCTTGGTTCCTTAACTTTCCTTATCTTACTTTAACTTTCCATCCTTTGTTCTTTAACTTTCTTTATCTTACTTTAACTTTCCATTCTTTGTTCCTTAACTTTCCTTATCTTACCTTAGTGTTCGTACCAACATTATTAATCATGAGATCGTAAACATGATGCTTCTCTTGCGGAAGACTTGAGACCATCGAACACCAATGTCATGCACCTCACATCTACGAGGTCAAACTTTTGCTTTACTTGTGTACCTCACATCTAGGAGGTCACAGCTTAAACTTTACTTTTAGAACCTCATAACAAGAAGGCTAGTATGACACTTTCTTTTATTGTCTATGCTTTACCTTCTTTTTAACATTAATGAGCATAACAAATGCTAACATATCATACGCAAACACCTTTGCAAATCACATCTTATACTCTAAAACCTATTGCATAACAAATGCAACATAAAACGCAAACATATTTTGCAAATCATAACTTGTACTCTAAAACTTATTGCATAATAAATGCAACATAAAACTTATAACTTATACTGTAAAATATTATGCATTAATAAAATGCAAAACAGACTTTAAACATAATTATCACAATTACATTGTAAACTTTTACTTGATCTTCAAAAACTTTATGCACATTATATGCAATCATGCTTTAAAAATACGTTGCAAATCATGATTTAAACTTTAAAACCTTTTGCATAACAAATGCAAACATTCTCTTAAATCAACTTGCATGCCACTTGCAAACACATTTACAAACATATACATAAGTATTTGTAAATCATTTACTTCATACTGTAGGTAAGATTTGAAACTTACCTAAACTACGATCTAGCATTCCTTACTCTGTTCCTTTTCTTTTCATTAGTCGGCTTCTGTGTCCTGATCATACAACACCCGACTTATTAGTTAACTTTTCATATTATCAATCTATTCGACTGATAATAGAACTTAAGCACTAAACTTCATTCCCTTTACATAACTTGTATACCTTCGGTTTACTTTCTTTACTTAACCTTATAAACCATCGGTTTACCTTTCTTTCTGCTTAGCTCAACAACCCATCGGGTTATCTCCTTCTTTACTTGGCTTTGTAACATACCGGGTTACCTTTGTTCTTAAGCGTCCCTTAGTTAAACTTTCCATCTCATTGGTGGTTTTGTTACTTAACATAGTACGAAACATTTTTTGTCTAAGAACGTTTTGCTAGTTTAGACAACTCTGTTTTAGCTTTTTTCTCAAAAATGATGATTTTATCCTTAACGGGTTTTTCGTCAACTTCATAACTCTATAAAATCCATTGCTTAACTTTAACATTTCATTACCTACATATTACAAAAAAAAATTGCTACTAAGAAACGTTTCCTGACATCGGGCGTTTCGGGTCCGTTTTAGCCATTTTTCATAAAATGACCATTTTGCCCGTAACGTTTTTTTTTATTCCTTGTCTAAACTTTAAATCCTTAAAGACTTGGCAACTATAGTTACCCAATGCCTTCAGCAGTGTAGGAACCCAGCGTTCCCAGGTGAATACCCAGTTTTCACACAATTTTACGATTTTGGCCCAAAATACAAAAATATTTAAATTTTTGCCCCTGGAACTATAAACAATCATTTCGTACCAAAACGTTCAATTTTTTACAGGGAATAAAACTTACAAAAGCACCATGGTCGAATTCAAAACATTTCATAATGTTTTCATTTCTTGGCATTTGTGTCCAAAATTTCGTAAAATTCATAACTCCTAAATTGAACAGAATTTTGGAAAACTGTCCATGCTGTCCTAACAGTTTTGATGCATTCTACAACTTACATGTTTTAACTTTCTTGAAATTCTAACATTTAGGGGGACTTTTTGATTGATTTTTAAATCTTCCAAGAATTCATTTTTCATTGCAATTTAGTCCATTTTGAAATTTCACCAAAACCCCTACTTCTTCTTTCCATCATCATCACCATCAACATATAACATAAAATAATCATGCCATAATGTCCATATTACGTGCCATGGCTTAAACATTTCATCAAACACTTTGTATACATGAAAAACATAAACTTTTCAAGTATAAAGTTTAGAATTTACCTAAACTTTGTCAATCTTTTTTGATCCTCCACTTGTGCAATTAAACTTGTTTAGATTCCTTTGTCATAAACCATGACATAATTCTGTCAAAAACCATCCATAACTTTGAATAAAAATTACTAAAACCCTTAGAAAAAGTTTAAAAATTTACCTCTAAAGTTGCAAAACTTTACACTAAAACATTAGGGCTTGCCTTAAGCTTGATTTGAAGGCTTGAATTTCACCAAAACTTGAGGGAGAAAGTGATCATGGAGGGGACGGTTTTTCTTGGGTGAATATGGAGCATTTTCTTCTTCTTCTTTTTTCTTTCCTTTCCTTTCTTTCTTTCTTCCTTTTCACATTCTTCTCTCTCATCTTTTCTTTTTTCTTGCACGTTGGAGACCAAATGGTCTCTTATACCATGAATATATTCACCTTTTCCTTTTCCTTTTCCTTTTTCTTTTTCTCTTTTTTTTTTTAAAGGTGGTGAGTCACCATTTGACTCATGGTAATCAAGTGGGTTCCCTTGGGTGGCTTTACATGATTGGGTTACATTTCATGGTGTGGTGGCCCAATCAAAATCTATTGAGTGTCCACCAACTTTTTATGCAGTCCAAGTTTATACTGACAGTATTTTTCTTATACTGCTGGTATTCTTTTCCATGCAATTCATGAGGCCTCGTAACCTCCCATACTTATTTCCATCCATCACATTATGAAATTCTAATATTATCTAACTTTATACAGTCTAAATTTATACTAACAGTATTTTTCTTATACTGTCGATATATTCTCTATACTACTATAGTATTCCTTATTCATCATATTTTCAAACAGTATTATTCTTATAGTACTTCAACTTAAACAGTCCAATTTTTATACTGCTTAACTTTAAATAGTCTAATTCTTACACTGCATTACTTTTATAGTGTAATTTTTATACTACATAATTTTATCAGTGTACTTTATAACACTGTATTATTCTAATATTGTATAATTTTTCATATTATTATACAGTATTTTTCTTTAAACTGTATTTTTGTCTTAACATAATTCTTAAATTACTATATTTTTAATGTATTGAAAATGTTCAGATGTTACATTAATATAGTTTTAGTAATTTCTAAAAACATTTTCAAGTCTTAAAAAGTATGTTTGATGTAACAAAATTCTCTTTGTACCTTAAGTAGTATATATATTTTTTATTTTTTGTGTTTTTAATTTTTATTACTTTAATTTAATTATATATACATATATGACATGTATAAAGTAGTACAAGGGGTCAGCATTAGATGGCGCCAACCATTTGTTTATATGTTTATATTTTTGGGTTATAATGTTTACATTTTTGTGAAATAAATTGTATCTATATCTTTTTAATTTTTATTGTTAATGCTGTTATGCTACCCAATTCTTGCATAAATTCAATTATGCTCTCTTTATATAATTTAATTGTACTACATAATTAATATCAATAATACTGAGGTCATGCTCATTTATTAAGTTGAGTTTTTACTACATTATAGACATGGACTAGCATAGTAAATACTTAGTAATTCTTAATTTATTATCGACAAAGGATGGCATAGTGTATTTTTAAACCAATTAATAAGACGAGATGCTATCGGAATTAATGCAATAATTTATTCTATAAAAATATAATAATTTTGATCTGTTATTATCTTTTCTACCTTAGAATTATGTTAATTATAATTGTAGTGGCAGCGGTTACAATTTTCATAATTAGTGCACCTAATCATTAATGAGAGATGATTATTTTACTATTTTTATAGAAAAACTCTTACTGCATTATGGCTTACTTTATTGTTGCTCTTGATTGACAAAAGTGCTTGCAATTAACGAGAAAGGATATAATAAAACAAATGCTTTAAATAATTATTAATTAGAGTTAAAATTCTATGCCAGTTACGAAACATGTAAGAGATTCGCTAAGCTAAACCGCTTTAATTTTATACTTTAAATTTTAAATAAAAAAATCTCAAAAAAAATTATTTCTTTTATTTTAAACTTTGTTTTGAAAGTCCGCTTGTCTTTTTGAACGTTTATTTTTAAAATCTCTTGAGTTACAAATTTTTCACCTCCTTGTGGATACGATAACTTTTCTATACTACAAACATCCATTGTTTAAAAGAAACATATTTTGGGCCATTACCACTCAATCTATCGCCCCTTGCAATGAAAAAGCTATCTCCTTATATAGAAAGTAGGGATGAGTCATGGCCTCCAACCGTCTAGCGCAGTGGAATGATGCACTGGAGGTAACTGTAATAGTGGAACACATGTTGGTCTGTGATAAGCTGAAAGAATCATGCTTTCCCCACGTTTAAGCTTATGGTCGAGCATGCTAATAACTGTCAGTACATACTAACAACTGTCAGTTCGTAATGATCAATTCGATTAGACAAATACTTAGGAACCGACTCTAATGTAATACGAATACATTTATTAAGGACAGGTTGGAATTGATCGAGCCATTCAAAGCCTCAATTTGACTTGTATGTCTCACGTTGCTCAGCTGAGTCTTTTCGCTCTACTCGACTTGTTTTTATTTGTAATTGTGGGCTGTCATTCTTGGTCTTGTGGACAATTTGGGCCTAACAAAACTATACCCCAACAGTTGTACACAGGAATCTTCTATTGGATTCCTATAAATAATATATTACTATATTTGGCTGTAATAGGAATCTTGTATTGTTGGAAAAATAATATGCAATGAAAATTTTAAAAATCTTTATATCAGAATATTTTTCAAAACACAAGTTTGACACACTACATACATAAATTATCTAGATCTTACTAACCTTGATTGCCGAAAAGCTCCGCAATCCGTGAAGAGTATAACGTTCCAGAAGAGCTTCAACCAACTAGTCTTCTTTGTATTCTCTATCCACGACCGGAGTATGTGTGGGCACACAATGTATAGCTCTTTGACGAGTGACTCTCTTTCCAACCAATTGAGAAAACCCAAAGCTAGTGTTCGTGATCTGTGAACAAGAGCTTTCAGTGAGTTTCACAGTCTCACTAACAGAGTACTCACTCTTAATTTCTCAACTGATCTAAATAATAATAGAGACTCACTCCCTTTATATATAGGTCGAACTTGTGGTCAATCATTATCAGATAAGGTCCCAAAATTTGAGTTTGAATCGGTTTCAAAATCTAATCCACGTAATCAGATTCTGATTCTGATTGCCACAGTCGACCGTGCTGTCACAGATTCCAGTTTGAATTTAATTTGAACTCCAGGGTTGATCCGATAGATACTATCTCAACCTATCAGATAATTCCTATCTTATTAGTTCTGGGTATCTTTCGATAGAATCTCAATCTTAATTCAAATAACCCAATAGAGAAGTTATCTGATTAAAATAATCATATCCCGATAAACCCATACAAATAAGATATTATCCATAATAATTCAACATATTTATCTCAAATTAATTCACTAAATTAATTCAACCGATAAACTAGCATGTTTTTCTTAAATTAATTACAGAATTAACTCAACCGATAAATTAACATGAATTATTAAATCCAATTAACTCAAATTTTAGCCAATCTAATAATTTGATATAAGTCACTAATTTATTGGAAAAGCACGTCGTATCGTTACAAGATTTTTGTGACCTAGCAAAGGAGACTTGATGGACCTATATAGGTCAAGCTTCCGATAATTATGAAACCCAATATCCCATGTATACATTTCAAAATTATCAACTCTAACGCTACTCCAGTAAAAGCTTAGAGCTGCGCTCTCAGACTATATAGAATTATAAAGCCCATATAGCTAAGTCTCCATGACATATCATAATGTATCGTATTCCCATAGGATTATCCATAATCGGCTTAAAGACAAGTTCTGTCTTACCTTCTTGATTATTTTTCTCTTAAGTTCCATTATCTCACCATCCAAAGACGGTATACCATTCGGTTACACCTATGTATCCAAATGGTTGAGCGCTCTAGTTTTTCAATTACAGGATAACGCATATAAGAGGATATCAACTACTCCTGAAGAGGAGCTATGGATTCCATATGTATGAATAATAAGTCTACGCTATCAAGTGTTGGAAACAAAGTGCGCAGCGGAATTTTTAAAAATTTTCATCAGAGTATTTTCCAAAATACAAGTATGACATGTTATATGTATAAATTAAACAGATCTTACTAACCTCAGTGTGCCGAAGAACCTCCGCGACCTGTGTAGAGAAGTAACGTTCCAGAAGAGCCTCAACCAACTGGTCTTCTTTGCTATTCTCTATCCACAACCGGAGTGAGTGTGGGCTCACACGTACAGCTCTTCCACCGGTGACTCTCCTTCCAACCAATAGAGAGAACCCAAAGCTAGTGTTCGTGATTTGTGAACAAAAGCTCTCAGGGAGTTTTCAGATGCTCACTAGAAGAGTATCACTCTTAATCTCTCAAATTGATCTGAGTAAATCATTAGACTCACTCCCTTTTTATACCTATTGGTCCTTGGGGTCAGTCCATATCAGATTAGGTCTCAAAAATCGAAACAGAATCAAGTTCGGATCAATATCTGATAAGATACGCGTGAAAAACGCGTAATCTTAGCTGTCGCGGTCGGCATGCCGAACTGTGAGATAGGCAGGCCGAACTGGCCAGTTCGGCAGGCCGAACTTTCTGATCGGCAGGCCGAACTGCCGAGAAAAAATCTCCGCGAATCTTTTATTTTCCACCCGAGATTCTAAAGGATAAAGTCTCAGTTTTGATTCAAATAGCCCAATAGAAAAGATATCTGATCAAAACAAACTCTATCAAGATAATCTCTAAGAAAATAAATCAATTCAAATAATTCTACAAGTTTATCTTGTTCTAATTGTCCAAAATTAAAACAACCGATAAACAGACAAGAATTATCCGAACGCCATAATTCAACAAGTTCATCTTGAACTAATTTCTTACAAAATTAATTCAACCGATAAACAGACATGAATTATTTGATTCTTATAAATTTTAAACCAATCTGATAAATCCGACATAAGTCACCAATTATTGGAAAAGCACGCCGTGTCGTTACAGGATTTTGTGAGCTAGCAAAGGGGACCAAAATGGACCTATAAAGTTCAAGCTCATGATAATTATGAAACCCAATATCCCAGATATACATTTCACAATTATCAACTCCAACGCTACTCCACTAAAAGCTTGGAGCTGCACTCTCGAACTTTACAGAATTACGAAGCTCGTGTAGCTAAGTCTCCATGACATATCATAGTGTATCGCATCCCCATATGATCATCCATAATCGGCTTAAGGACAAGTTCTGTCTTACCTTCCCGATTATTTTTATCTTACGTTCCATTGTCTCACCATTAGAAAACTTACCATCCAAAGATAGTATACCATTCGGTTACACCTATGTATCCAAATGGTTGAGCGCTCCAGTTTTCCAATTACAGGACAACGCATATAAGAGGATATCATTACTCCTAAAGAGGAGCTATGGATTCCATATCTATGAATAACAAGTCTACGTTATCAAGAGTCATGCCTCCAACGTACCGGCATGCATGCCACTATAGAGATGTGGGAGTCACCCATTGGTACATCAAAAGACACAAGTCGAGACAACGGGCCCATTATTCATCTCAGGATTAAGATACAATACAAACGACTGTCTAAAGTGAATCGATTTGCCAAGACAGAATTATTAATCCAAATCAATTCACTTTATGTCCCGATCCAACACATCGTCACCTATGACAACGCGCCAATGTTTCTATTCACGGAGTCCAACTCCGATGGCCAAGACAAACCATCTCCCAAAAGGGATATAGACAACATAACAATCTTTACATGAATAAAGCGCCCAACTTTATTCCCTCGATTGCGGATCATATATTTTAGACCATCACCTTAAGAGTCGTGTCTACCGCATAATCATCCCATCATATGCCCAACTCTTAAGGTTTAGACTGACAGTCTCAGACTACTGTTTGCTTATCATACATTCAACGAATATGAACGTAAAGAGGACAATATTTGGTATATATAAATGAATAAATTCTTTATTGATAAAAATGTCTCCAAAAACGTATTACATTTTTACTCCTTAGAGCATACATGTCTAACAATCTCCCACTTGCACTAAGTGAGTAAATACTGCAAATTTCGCATCCCCATAGCTTCCACATGCCTTTCGAAGACTCTCCCAGAAAGTGTCTTCGTAAATGGATCAGCTAAATTGTCCTCTGACGCGATCTTGCACACCGTGACATGCCCGCTCTCAACGAAGTCCTTTATCACATGATACTTCCGATCAATATGCTTACTCTTCTTGTGAAATCTTGGTTCCTTAGCATTAGCTACCGCCGCACTGTTATCACAGTACAGTGATACCGCTTTATCCATACCAGGAACTACCTCAAGATCCCCAAGGAACTTGCGGAGCCACACTGCTTCTTTCGAAGCATCACTAGCCGCCACATACTCGGCCTCCATCGTTGAATCCGAAGTGCAATCTTGCTTCGCACTTCTCCAACTGATGGCACCGCCACCTAGAGTAAACACAAACCCTGAAGTCGATTTCCTAGAATCCAGGCAGGATTGAAAATCCGAATCAGTGTATCCTAGAGGAGTTAAATCCTCACCCGAATACACAAGCATATACCCTCGAGTCCTTCTCAGGTACTTGAAAATATGCTTTACCGCAACCCAATGGTTTGGTCCTGGATCCGCCTGAAATCGACTCACAATCCCGACCGCATAGCTAATATCCGGTCGAGTGCAAAGCATGGCATACATGAGACTACCCACTGCCGAAGCATAAGGCACCTTCTTCATGTATTCTCTTTCTTCATAAGACTTTGGAGAGTCTTTCTTAGAAAGAGTAATTCCAGACCTAGATGGTTGCCCACCTTTCTTGGAATCCTGCATTGCAAACCTCCTGAGAATTTTATCTATGTAGCCGGCCTGTGACAAAGCTATCATTTTGTTCTTCCTATCCCGCAAGATCTGGATACCGAGAACAAAATTAGCCTCACCCAAGTCCTTCATGTCAAACTGCTTGGTCAACCATAATTTGACCGATGACAATGCCCCAACGTCATTGCCAATTAGCAGAATGTCATCTACATAGAGTAGTAGAAAAACCACCTTCCCATTCTTAATGTGTTTGTAAACACATGGTTCATCCACATTTTGTGAGAACCCATAAGTCTTGATCACTTGATCAAATCTTATGTTCCAAGAACGAGAAGCCTGCTTAAGTCCATAAATAGACTTTAGCAACTTACAAACCTTACCCTCTTGACCCGCGACCTTGAACCCGTCTGGTTGTTCCATATAAATGGACTCATCAAGATAGCCATTTAGAAAAGCCGTCTTGACATCCATCTGCCAAATCTCGTAGTCGAGAGCGGCAGCTATGGACAAGAGAATCCGGATGGACTTAAGCATGGCTACAGGCGAAAAGGTTTCCTCATAATCGATTCCTTCCTTTTGCGTATAACCCTTAGCTACCAGTCTAGCCTTAAAGGTTTCGACCTTTCCATCCACTCCTCTTTTCCTCTTGTAGATCCACTTACACCCTATGGGTTTTACCCCTTCGGGAAGATCCACAAGCTCCCAGACCCGATTAGTCTCCATAGACTTCATCTCAATGTTCATGGCCTCTGTCCAGAGTCTTGAATCAACATCCTCCATAGCTTCTGCGTAAGTATAAGGATCCCTGTCATGTTCATCCGGTTCAGCCAAAAAGACCTCCCCATTGAACATATACCTCTCAGGTTGACGCCCGATCCTCCCACTACGCCGAAGCCCCTGAGGTTGTTGTTCAGGTTTGTTTGGTTTTTCTACACTGATCGGAATGGTTTCGTTCGGAACCTCCGGAGTAAACGGATCACCCCTCAACTCCTCAAGCACCACTTTGCTTTGAGGTTTAAAGTCGTTCATGTAACTCTCCTCAAGGAAAGTTGCATTAGTTGAAACCACGACTTTATTTTCCTTTGGGTTATAAAAATAACCCCCTTTAGTCCCTTTTGGATATCCTACAAACACGCAAACTTCTGAACGTGCTTCCAACTTATTCGGATCCTTAAACAGGACATGAGCTGGACATCCCCATATGCGAATATGGTTTAAGGATGTCTTCCGTCTTGTCCACAACTCGTGAGGAGTTTTAGGGACCGATTTTGAAGGCACATTGTTCAAAAGATAACATGCGGTTTGTAGTGCATATCCCCAAAAGGATAAAGGCAATGATGAATAACTCATCATGGACCGAATCATGTCCAACAAAGTCCTATTCCTTCTCTCCGCTACGCCATTCTGCTGCGGAGTGCCCGGCGCAGTCAAATGGGATAAAATCCCATTCTCTAACAAGTGTCCCAAGAACTCATCAGAAAGGTATTCCCCACCTCGATCAGATCGAAGTGCCTTTATGGGTCTACCCAATTGCTTTTCCACTTCAGCCCGAAACTCCCTGAACTTATCATAAGTTTCGCTTTTGTGGTGCATTAGGTACACATACCCATATCTTGAGTAATCGTCAATAAAAGTGACGAAGTACTCATACCCTCCTCGTGCCCGGATGTTCATCGGTCCGCAAACATCACTATGCACAAGTTCTAGAACCCCTTCGGCCCTATTGCCCTTAGACCCGTATGGTCTTTTGGTCATTTTACCCTCCAAACAAGACTCACATTGAGGTATAGATTCCACCTTTAAGTGACTTAAAGGTCCATCCCTTACCAACCTTTGAATCCTATTCAGGTTAATATGGCCAAGGCGCAAATGCCAAAGATAAGTCTTATTAGAGTGAGAAGTTTTAAGCCTTTTTGAGTCATTATCATTTATCTCAGCATTAAGCAATAAGTCCATCTTAGGTTTGATAAAATATAGATTATTTTGCATCCATCCAGAACAGATAAAAGATTTGTTTTTACGAATCACCACTTTTTCATTAAAAGATACCACGTAGGAGTCTTTAAATAAAGAAGATACAGAAATTAAATTCCTTTTAAATTTAGGAACATAAAAACAATCTCGCAAAATTAAATTCCTATAATTATCAAAATAAAGATGGACATCTCCCACTGCTTCCGCTGAGACCAAGGATCCATCGCCCATCCGAAGCGTTAAGTCTTCACGAAGTAGACTTCTCGTTTCTTTGAATCCCTGCAGAGAAACACAAACATGATTAGTTGCACCGGAATCTATGACCCAAATGTCACTGGATTCCTCAACCAAACAAGTTTCTAAATATAGAAGATCACACCTACCTCCCTTGGAAAGGAAGTCCTTGCAATGCTTCTTTATATGCCCGACCTTACCACAGAAGAAGCACTTAAGCTTCTTTGGGTTCTTCTTCTTCTTCTTCTTGCTCTTGGTAGCAATAGGAATAGAAGACTTCCCACTCTTGGCCCGTTGTTTCTTTCCATTCCCAGAGTTAGGATTGGAACCAGAAGCAGCTACCAAATTGGCCTCTCCACCAGCAGGAGACTCCCTGATCAGCAGTTCAAACTCCTGTAACTGTTTCATCAGTTCTGTCAAGGTCATATCCCGTCTATTGCTCAAATTAAAAGTAGCTCTAAACGGAATAAATTCCTTAGACAGAGTCTCAAAGACCATAGTCATCTGAGTTTCAGCATCGATGTCGGCTCCATTGGTTTGAGCCTCAGCGAGGTAACCCATGACCAACATCATGTGCTCCTTTACAGATGTCCCCGGTCTCTGTCTACAGTTTAAGAGTTTCCGAAGCGCCCCTTGCCGCTTTGTTATGGCCTGGCCTCCAAACATATCCTCAAGATTATCCAAGATCTGCTTCGCAGTCTCATAATCCTGATGTTGAGCCTGCAGCACGTTATTCATGCTAGCCATAACATAGCAGCGGGCCTGATCATTAGCATCTTTCCAGCGTTCGTACGCTTGGAATTGCTCATTACTTGAGTCTCCCGTAGGCTCGGGAGGACAAGGAGTTGTCAGTACATACTTCAGTTTCTCAAAGGATAGGACGATGTCCAGGTTCCGTTTCCAATCATTATAATTCTCACCGGTTAATTGGTTTTTGTCAAGTATCGATGATAAAGCGTTTTTAGACATTTTCAATCTACAATAAAGAATCATATACCAAACATAAGCAAACATATTTAATAATTTAGTAAGATAACACAATCATGTAAAATCATACAAATGTGTTTATGTGTCAAAACCTTGAAAATATCACAACCTTACAACGATAATTCCCAACTCAGAATTCAACAAGCTCCTAGGGGAGTCATGCCAAATTCAATCAGGAACACGGATCCCCTCCTGATTAATATATGCCATCCAGGACCCGTATGATCCAGCATATACTAATAATCGTTTCTTTGGCCATTAATTTTATTAACAGAGCTCCTAGGGGAGGTTAATAATAAAATTAACGTGAGTGTATAACCACCGTTTCAATATTTTATCCATGATTTATAATCACCACCTAGGGGTGTGCAACCATAAATCATACTAAAATACCTTATCCTTTTAGAGATCCAATCTGGTACATAATAGAAATCCCTTCCTAGGGGTTGGGACCATCATGTTCTTCCTATGGACCAACGATGGAGGCCTTAGGTTCTCTCTTCGAAAACCTTCTCCCACTCAATCTTTTGAAGTCAAGGTTTTATTTTAAAATTATGCATGAACAATTTTAATATGAGCGGCACTCCCTATTCTATATGACATGTTATCAATATACATGGTAAATCATATTATAATGCAGACAAGCAAAGCAATCAAGCAAAGCTACAAGCATAATAATAATAACCGTAATATTATGGTTCCACCCTAGAGAATAGAAAAAACTAAGATTACAAGAGAATAATCGAGACATTTATCGATTCTTCATCCTTGAATCCTCAAGTTGTATCCTGCTTCATGTAATATCCATCTTCAAGTCCTCAATCCCGTATGAATCGAACACTTCATATTTCCGGTCATGTCCAAATTTAATGTTTCTCAGAATCGTCCCAAAAATAAAATTAAAACTGCACCAAAAATTGCACCTTTTCTGGACACCTGGATGCTCTCTGTCGGCAGGCCGATCTGGGTGATCGGTCTGCCGATCATGGTGGTTCGGCCTGCCGAACATGAAGGTTCGGCCTGCCGGCAGAGCACCAAAATTTCTGCTCCACTGTCGGCCTGCCGGACCGTACGTCCGGCCTGCCGATCTGTGACCTTCGGCCTGCCGAACTGTGAGGTCCGGCATGCCGACCGAGCAGAAAACACTCAATCCAGAAAATACAATTTTAATGCAATTTATCAATTTTATTTTCAACAATTCAAAAACATAAAATTAGAGACTCAGGAAATACCTGGAGGCGCCATCATCTATCTTCAAGATCCGACTTCTCGTTCCGTCTTCTCCGAATAATTATTTAATTACAAAATTCTTACAAATTAAATAATAATTCCTAGACGGAGATGATAGTCCGCCATCTAATTACATGAAAAACTTAGATACACATTCTAACCTCTAAGGAACCATAACCGGTATTAATTAATTAATAAATAATTAAACAACAATTTAATCAACCATAATTAATTAATAAACATTCACCACATAATCCATGACAACATATATATTATATAGAAACCTAGAGTGCCATCTCTCTATAAAATTCAATTCAAGCATTGGAGAGATTAAGATCACAAAATTTATGCATATAACATGATCACAAACTTGCAAATTTATGTAAAAACCTCGGCTCTGATACCAATTGTTGGAAACAAAGTGCGCAGCGGAATTTTTAAAAATTTTCATCAGAGTATTTTCCAAAATACAAGTATGACATGTTATATGTATAAATTAAACAGATCTTACTAACCTCAGTGTGCCGAAGAACCTCCGCGACCTGTGTAGAGAAGTAACGTTCCAGAAGAGCCTCAACCAACTGGTCTTCTTTGCTATTCTCTATCCACAACCGGAGTGAGTGTGGGCTCACACGTACAGCTCTTCCACCGGTGACTCTCCTTCCAACCAATAGAGAGAACCCAAAGCTAGTGTTCGTGATTTGTGAACAAAAGCTCTCAGGGAGTTTTCAGATGCTCACTAGAAGAGTATCACTCTTAATCTCTCAAATTGATCTGAGTAAATCATTAGACTCACTCCCTTTTTATACCTATTGGTCCTTGGGGTCAGTCCATATCAGATTAGGTCTCAAAAATCGAAACAGAATCAAGTTCGGATCAATATCTGATAAGATACGCGTGAAAAACGCGTAATCTTAGCTGTCGCGGTCGGCATGCCGAACTGTGAGATAGGCAGGCCGAACTGGCCAGTTCGGCAGGCCGAACTTTCTGATCGGCAGGCCGAACTGCCGAGAAAAAATCTCCGCGAATCTTTTATTTTCCACCCGAGATTCTAAAGGATAAAGTCTCAGTTTTGATTCAAATAGCCCAATAGAAAAGATATCTGATCAAAACAAACTCTATCAAGATAATCTCTAAGAAAATAAATCAATTCAAATAATTCTACAAGTTTATCTTGTTCTAATTGTCCAAAATTAAAACAACCGATAAACAGACAAGAATTATCCGAACGCCATAATTCAACAAGTTCATCTTGAACTAATTTCTTACAAAATTAATTCAACCGATAAACAGACATGAATTATTTGATTCTTATAAATTTTAAACCAATCTGATAAATCCGACATAAGTCACCAATTATTGGAAAAGCACGCCGTGTCGTTACAGGATTTTGTGAGCTAGCAAAGGGGACCAAAATGGACCTATAAAGTTCAAGCTCATGATAATTATGAAACCCAATATCCCAGATATACATTTCACAATTATCAACTCCAACGCTACTCCACTAAAAGCTTGGAGCTGCACTCTCGAACTTTACAGAATTACGAAGCTCGTGTAGCTAAGTCTCCATGACATATCATAGTGTATCGCATCCCCATATGATCATCCATAATCGGCTTAAGGACAAGTTCTGTCTTACCTTCCCGATTATTTTTATCTTACGTTCCATTGTCTCACCATTAGAAAACTTACCATCCAAAGATAGTATACCATTCGGTTACACCTATGTATCCAAATGGTTGAGCGCTCCAGTTTTCCAATTACAGGACAACGCATATAAGAGGATATCATTACTCCTAAAGAGGAGCTATGGATTCCATATCTATGAATAACAAGTCTACGTTATCAAGAGTCATGCCTCCAACGTACCGGCATGCATGCCACTATAGAGATGTGGGAGTCACCCATTGGTACATCAAAAGACACAAGTCGAGACAACGGGCCCATTATTCATCTCAGGATTAAGATACAATACAAACGACTGTCTAAAGTGAATCGATTTGCCAAGACAGAATTATTAATCCAAATCAATTCACTTTATGTCCCGATCCAACACATCGTCACCTATGACAACGCGCCAATGTTTCTATTCACGGAGTCCAACTCCGATGGCCAAGACAAACCATCTCCCAAAAGGGATATAGACAACATAACAATCTTTACATGAATAAAGCGCCCAACTTTATTCCCTCGATTGCGGATCATATATTTTAGACCATCACCTTAAGAGTCGTGTCTACCGCATAATCATCCCATCATATGCCCAACTCTTAAGGTTTAGACTGACAGTCTCAGACTACTGTTTGCTTATCATACATTCAACGAATATGAACGTAAAGAGGACAATATTTGGTATATATAAATGAATAAATTCTTTATTGATAAAAATGTCTCCAAAAACGTATTACATTTTTACTCCTTAGAGCATACATGTCTAACATCAAGAGTCATGCCTTCAACGTACCCGTATGCGTACCACGATAAAATGTAGATGTCACCCTTTGGTACATCAAAAGACACAAGTTAAGACAATGGGCCCATTATTTATCTCAGGATTAAGATACGACACATATGACTGTCTAAAGTGAATTAGTTTGCCAAGACAAAATTATTAATCCAAATCAATTTACTTTATGTCCCGATCCAATACATTGTCACCTATGACAAGGTGCCAATGTTTTTATTCGTGGAGTCCATCTCGATGGTCAAGACAAACCATCTCCCGTTAGAGTTATAGACAACATAACAATCTTTGCATGAATAAAGTGTCCAACTTTATTCTCTCGATTGCGGATCTTATGATTTAGACCATCACCTTAAGAATCGTGTCTTTCGTATAATTTGTCCATCATATACCAAATTCTTAAAGGCTTAGACCAACAATCTTAGAATTTTGTTTGCTTATTATACATTCAACAAATACAAATGTAAAGAGAACAAAATTTGGTATATAAATAATAAATAAATTATTTATTGATAAAAATGTTTCCAAAAACACATTACATTTTTACTCCTTAGGACATGCATGTCTAACAATCTCCCACTTGCACTAAGTGAGTAAATATGACAAATCTCGCATCCCTATAGCTTCCACATGTCTCTCGAAGACTCTCCCAAAAAGTATCTTTGTGAATGGATTAGCTAAATTGTCCTCTAACGCGATTTTGCACACAACAACATGCCTGCCCTCTATAAAGTCCTTTATCACATGATACTTTCGATCAATATGCTTACTCTTCTTGTGAAATCTTGGTTTCATAACATTAGCTACCGTCGTACTGTTATCACAATATAGCGCTGTCGCCTTATCCATACCAGGAACAACCTTAAGATCCCTAAGGAACTTACAGAGCCACACTGCTTCTTTCGGAGCATCACTAGCTGTCACATACTTGGCCTCCATTATTGAATCTGAAGTGCAATCTTGTTTCACACTTTGTCAACTAATGGCACCGCTGCCTAGAGTAAACACAAAACAAGTAGTTGACCTTCTCGAATCCAGACAAGATTGGAAATCCGAATTAGTGTATCCTAGAGGAGTCAAATCCTCACCCGATTACATAAGTATATACCCTCAAGTCCTTTTCAGGTACTTGAAAATATGCTTGACCGTAACCCAATGCTTCAGTCCCGAATCTGCCAGAAATCAACTTACAATCCCGACCGCATAACAAATATCTGGTCGTGTGCAAAGCATGATATACATGAGACTATATATTGCTAAAGCATAAGGCACCTTCTTCAAGTATTCTTTTTCTTTCTCAGACTTTGGAGAGTCTTTCTTAGAAAGAGTAATTCCAGACCTAGATGGCTGCCCACCTTTCTTGAAATCTTACATTGTAAACCCCTTGAGAATCTTATCTACATAGCTGACCTGGGACAAAGCTATCATTATGTTCTTCCTATTCTGAAAATTCAGGATACCCAAAACAAAATTAGCCTCACCCAAGTCTTTAATGTCAAACTGCTTGGTCAACCATAATTTGACCTATGACAACGCCCCAACGTCATTGCCAATTAGCAGAATGTCATCTACATAGAATAGTAGAAAAACCATCTTCCCATCCTTAATTTGTTTGTACACACATGGTTCATCCACATTTTGTACGAACCTATTAGTCTTGATCACTTGATCAAATCTTATGTTCCAAGAATGGGATGCCTGCTTAAGTCCATATATTGACTTTAGCAGCTTACAAACATTGCCCTTTTGACCCTTGATCTTGAACCCATCTGGTTGTTCCATATAAATGGACTCATCAAGATAGCCATTTAGAAAAGCCATCTTGACACCCATTTGCCATATCTCATAGTCGAGTATGGCAGCTATGGACAAGAGAATCTGGATGGACTTAAGCATGGCTACAAGCGAAAAGGTTTCCTTGTAATCGATTCCTTCCTTTTGCATGTATCCTTTAGCTACCAGTCTAGACTTATAGGTCTCGACTTTTCCATCCACTCCTCTCTTTCTCTTGTAGATCCACTTACACCCTATAGGTTTTACTCCTTCGAGAAGGTCCACAAGCTCCTAGACCTATATGGTCTCCATAGACTTTATCTTTGTGTTCATGGCATCTGTCCAAAGTTTCAAATCAACATCCTCTATAGCCTCTACGTAAGTGTAAAGATCCCAGTCATGTTCATCTGGTTCAGCCAAATAGGCCTCACCATTGAACATATACCTCTTAAGTTAACGCCTAATCCTCCCACTACGCCGAAGCCCCTTAGGTTGTTGTTTAGGTTTGTTTGGTTTTTCTACAATGATTGGGGTGGTTTCTACTGGAACCCCTAGAGTAATCAAATCACTCCTCAACTCCTCAAGCACCACTTTGCTTTGAGGCATAAAATTGTCCATGTAACTCTCCTCAAGGAAAGTTGCATCAATTGAAACCACGACTTTATTTTCCTTAGGGATATAAAAATAACCCCTTTTAGTCCCTTCTGGATATCCTCTAAACACGTAAACTTCTGAGCATGTTTCCAACTTATTTGCATCCCTAAACAGGACATGAGCTGGACATCCCCATATACGAATATGGTTTAAGGATGTCCTCTTCCCCGTTTACAACTCGTGAGGAGTTTTAGGAACCAATTTTGAAGGCACATTGTTCAAAAGATAACATGCAGTTTGAAGTGCATATTCCCAAAATGATAAAGGCGATGATGAATAACTCATCATGAACCTGACCATGTCCAACAAAGTCCTATTTCTTCTGTTCACTAGGCCATTCTGCTGTGGAGTGCCCAAAGCAGTCGAATGAGATAAAATCGCATTCTCTAATAAGTGTCCCAAGAACTCATCAGAAAGGTATTCACCACCTCGAGCAGATCGAAGTACCTTTATGGGTCTACCCAAGTGCTTTTCCACTTCAGCCCGAAACTCCCCGAGCTTGTCATAAGTTTCACTTTTGTGGTGCATCAGGTACACATATTCATACCTTAAGTAATCATCAATAAAAGTAACGAAGCACTCATACCCTCCACGTGTTTGGATGTTCATCGGTCCACAAACATCACTATGCACAAGTTCTAAAACCCCTTCGGCCCTATTGCCTTTAAACCCGAATGGTCTTTTGTTCATTTTACCCTCCAAACAAGATTCATATTGTGGTATAGATTTCACCTTTAAGTGACTTAAAGGTCCATCCCTTACCTATCTTTGAATCCTATTTAGGTTAATATGACCACGTCACAAATGCCAAAGATAAGTCTTATTAAGGTGAGAAGTTTTAAGTCTTTTAGAGTTATTATCATTAATCTCAGCACTAAGTAGTAAGTCCATCTTA
This sequence comes from Artocarpus heterophyllus, assembly GCA_025403435.1. Lineage (NCBI taxonomy): Eukaryota > Viridiplantae > Streptophyta > Magnoliopsida > Rosales > Moraceae > Artocarpus > Artocarpus heterophyllus. Next base: position 31,478,613 of record CM046350.1, read on the forward strand.
GGTTTGATAAAATATAGATTATTTTGCATCTTTCTAGAGCAGATAAAAGATTTGTTTTTATGAATCACCACTTTATTATTAAAAAAAAACAAATAGGAGTCTTTGAATAAACAAGCTATAGAAATTAAATTCTTTTTAAGTTTAGGAACGTAAAAACAATAAATCCTATAATTATCAAAGTGAAGATGTGTTAGACATGTATGCCCTAAGGAGTAAAAATGTAATAAGTTTTTGGAGACATTTTTATCAATAAAGAATTTATTTATTGTTTATATACCAAATCTTGTCCTCTTTACGTTCATATTTCTTGAATGTATGTTAAGCAAACAAAAGCCTGAGACTGTTAGTCTAAACCTTTAAGAATTGGGCATATGATGGACAGATTATGTGGAAGACACGATTCTTAAGATGACGGTCTAAATCATAAGATCTGCAATCGAGAAAATAAAGTTAGGCACTTTATTCATGTAAAGATTGTTATGTTGTTTATATCCCTATTGGGAGATGGTTTGTCTTGACCATCGGAGGTGGACTCCGTAAATAGAAACATTGGCACATTATCATAGGTGACGATGTGTTGGATTGGGACATAAAGCGAATTGATTTGGATTAATAACTCTATCTCTGTAAATCGATTCACTTTAGACAATCATTTGTATTGTATCTTAATCTTGAGATGAATAGTGGGCCTGTTGTCTTGACTTGTGTCTTTTGATGTACCAAAGGGTGACACCCACATCTTAATATTGGTATGCATACTGGTACATTGGAGGCATGACTCTTGATAGCGTAGACCTACTATTCATGGATATGGAATCCATAGCTCCTCTTTAGGAGTAGCAATATCCTCTTATATGCGTTATCCTGTCATTGGAAAACTAGAGCACTCAACCATTTGAATACATAGGTGCAACTGAATGGTATACTGTCTTTGGATGGTAACTTTTTCAATGGTGAGATAATAGAATGTAAGATATAAATAATCGGGAAGGTAAGACAGAACTTGTCCTTAAGCCGATTATGGATCATCTTATGGGGGTACGATACACTATAATATGTCATGGAGACTTAGCTATATGGGCTTCGAAATTCTATGTAGTTCGAGAGTGGAGCTCCAAGCTTTTAGTGGAGTAGCATTGGAGTTGATAATTATGAAATGTATGTCTGGGATATTGGGTTTCGTAATTATCAGGAGCTTGAACTATATAGGTCCGTTTGGTCCCCTTTGTTAGCTCACAAAATCCTGTAACGATACGGTATGCTTTTCTAATAATTTATAACTTATGTCAGATTTATTAGATTGGTAGAAATTTGGAAGAATCAAATAATTCATGTTCGTTTATCGATTGAATTAATTTTGTGACAAAATTAAATCAAGATAAACTTGTTGAATTATTGGGATCGGATAATTCTTGTCTGTTTATTGGTTTAGTTAATTTTGAATAAATTAAATCAAGATAAACTTTTAAAATTATTAGGAATTCATTTATTTTCTGAGAGATTATCTTGATAAAGTTGTTTTAATTAGACAACTTTTCTATTGGGTTATTTGAATTAAAACTGAGACTTTATCCTATAGAATCTCGAGTGGAAAATAAAAGATTCACTGAGTTTTTTTTTTCGACAGTTCAGCATGTCGATCATCAAGTTCGGCCTGCCGATTAGGCAGATTGGCCTACCGATGCCCAAAAAAAAAAAAAGATTTGATGAGGACATCATTAGCACAGGCAAGAGCACATGGGATGAGACATATTCAGATCCAATTCAAGTTCCCATTGGTCTGGTTACGAGAGCTCATGCGAAGAAGCTCAAAGAAGTGCTTATTGGGTTGATTCAAACAACTTGGGCTCAAGCTATTGCGTGGAGGCCCATTGAGGGAATTGCATGTGACATCCAAACCAACAAATGCATGATTCAAGTTCTAGAAGTGACTGAGTAATCGTGTTTGCAGAATCAACAAGTGATTAGCACCATATGGCTGCAAATAATCAAGCTCCTTTCCATTTCAGTTACTTTCCCGTTTTGAGGCGATAAGTAGCGAGAAGAATCAGCTATTTACCTCTTTATTGTCTAGTTTCCTTTTCTGTTAAAAGCATGCGTTTATTTTAGTTCTATTATTGTAAGGCTTTTAAGCCATTAAGGGAACTTACCTTATTTGCTTTAGACTAGACGTTTTTTTTTTTGTAATTGATTTGCCCAAAATTCCATGGGCAATTAGGAGCTGAAAATTCACAAAGGGGAAACCACTATATATTGTAACAAATTTCATTCAATGGGGATCAGTTTTTAACACACAATTTGAGGTTTAATTCTCTTCGGTTCTTAGACGAACTATTTGAACTTATCGAAAAATTCTGTGGTGTTCATAGACTCATCAATCAGTCCGTCCATAGCTGATTGTGGCGTCCTAGTATACCAAGGTTTGTGCTTCTTGTTAGGCATCAGGTCGCGGTTCTATTCAAAACCTATTAGGAATTTTGAACTTGGAGACCAATTTTGGTTAGGGTCGCGTCAGTTCTTGACGGGGTTCGTACCATTTGGTATCAGAGCGAGGTTTTAATCAGGTTTTGCTTATCCGTTCCCTTAGTTTATGTTTGTTTTAGTTATTCATGATTTTTGATTTCCATTATCAAAGTCGAGTAAAAAAAAAAGTTGAATTTAGAGTCTTAAACAAAAAAAAAAAGACCCAAAAAGAAAAGAAAGAAAGGAAAAAAAAAAACAGAAAAGAAGAAAAACAAGAGGATTGAAAAAAAAAAGTCTGGGAACCTTCCTTAAATTTATTTTTTTAAATTCTTGTTATTCACGGTTTAAGGAACCCAAAATTGAATTCCCTGCAAAGACAAAAAATTTTTGCTCAAATTTTGTTCCTTTTGGGTGTGATTTCTGAAAGCCTAAATTATCTATGCCTATTATATTCTTGTTTCTAATCTGAGCCTCCTTGGTAATCTATTTGTGAATTGTCAAGGAAATTTTGATATTGATTTGACTAGTTTTATAGGAACTGATTGAGAATTAACAAGTGGAAAAAGGCATAGAGGCGAGAGCATTAGAGTGGACAAAAGCCGAAAGTATTGAGTACAAACACGAGTGAAATTGAGTGAACCATTTCACAAGTGAAACACGTAAGGGAGTGTGGTAAGGTCCTTTGCATTGTTTCTTACTTTATTTTGAAAAAAAAATGTCAAACAACAGCAAGAACACTATTGAGGGTACCTCTGGTGCAGCAGATCCAAAACTCCTTATGGAAGTGATGATAGGGGAGATGAGGCGTTTGTTGAGGGGAGAGTTAGGACAGCTTCATAAGAGGGTAGACCGAATAGAAAACGCACGTGTGGAATAGCCACAACATGTTCCTCATACGCGTAGGCAGGAAAGGTTCCGGTTAGAGGAGAGGTTGATGACTACTACGGGATTGATGGGGAAGAGTTTAATGAAGGAGAAGATTCAGCGGGTAGTCATCGAAGATTTGGATGGGATAAAGGAGTTAGGAACCGGGAAAATGATAGTTTGAGAGGCATAAAAATGAAGATACCATCATTTTAAGGCAAATCCAATCCAGAAGCGTACCTAGAATGGGAGAAGAAAATGGAGTTCGTCTTTGACAGCCACAACTATTCCGAGGCGAAGAAGGTAAAACTAGCTGTAATTGAATTTTTTGATTATGCTATTACCTGGTGGGATCAGCTTGTTATAAATAGGAGACGAAATAGAGAGCGACCTATTAAGTCATGGGAAAAGATGAAGACCGTGATGAGGAAGCGATTTGTACCAACTTACTACTACCGGGAGTGGTACAACAAACTACAAAATCTTAAGCAGGGCAACCGGAGTGTGGAGGAGTACTATAAAGAGATGGAGGTTATGATGATTCGGTCAAATATAGAGGAGGATTGGGTACAATGGCAAGGTTTTTGGCGGGCTTGAACCAAGATATTCACAATGCCGTTGAGTTACAACATTATGTGGAGTTGGAGGACATGATGCACATGGCTATCAAAATTGAGAATCAACTTATAAGGAGGGGCAGTAACACACGTCCCAGCCAAAACCTGAGTACATCGGCTTGGAAAATGAACCAATGGAAGAAGGATGAGAAGCAACCCAACACCAAGCCAAAGACCCAGCAAAAACAAGAGGTGGCCAGCCTTGGGAATCAAGGTAAATCCGATTCTTCCACAACTTAGAATCGTGATATTAAATGTTTTAAATGTCAAGGTAGGGGTCACATAGCAAGCCAATGTTCGAACAAACGAGCTATGGTGATGCGGGACAATGGAGGATTGAAACCGATGAGGATTCGGACAAAGATTCTGTGCCTTCATTAGAGGATGCCAATGATGAGGAGTGCGTTATCCAAGCAAAATTGTTGGTTACAAGGAGAGCTTTAAGCGTGCAAGCCAAAGAAGAGGAAGAAGAAGTGCAACGGGAAAACATCTTCCACACTAGGTGCCACGTTCAAAACAAGGTATGTGGTGTGATTATTGATGGTGGGAGTTGTACTAACGTTGCTAGCACAACCATGGTAGAGAAGTTAGGGCTGCCAACAAGTAAGCATCCTCGACCTTAAAAATTGCAATGGTTAAATGATAGTGGTGAGGTAAAGGTGAATAAGCAAGTGTTAGTTTCTTTTCACATTGGAAGATATGAAGATGAAGTTTTGTGCGATGTGGTTCCGATGCAAGCTAGGCACTTGTTATTAGGTAGACCATGGCAATTTGATCGGCGAGTTAAACATGATGGGTTCACCAACAAGTACTCATTTGTTCATAATCAAAAAACAATCACTCTTGTTCCATTAACACCAAAACAGGTCTATGAAGACCAAGTGAGCTTATAGAGAGAAAGTGATAAAAAAAATGATGAGTGGAGAAAAATCAAGAGTGGGAGTGCAGAGAGAGAGTTTGGCTAGTGAGAGAAAAAAGGAAGAGATGGCCAAGAAAAAGGAGAGCAAAGAGACCAAGGGAGAGAAAATTGAGAGGCTTGAAAAAACTTCACAATCAACCAATGAGAGAAAAGTAAAAAGAAAAACAAACTTCTATGCGAGAGGCGGTGAGATTAAAAGGGCGTTGTTTTCAAATCAGCCAATGATTGTACTTTTGTACAAAGAGGTGTCCTTAAACACTAACAAACTTGACCCTGCATTGCCTAGTTCTGTTGTTTCTCTGTTACAAGAATTCGAGGATGTATTTCCGGATGAGGTGCCTGATGGTTTGCCGCCAATGCAGGGAATAGAACATCAGATTGATTTTGTACCTGGTGCTTCCATTCCAAACCGACCGGCTTATAGAAGCAACCCCGAGGAGACAAAAGAGCCTCAAAGGTAGGTCAGTGAGTTGATGAAAAAGGGGTACGCGAGAGAAAGTACGAGCGCATGCGTTGTTCCAGTCTTACTCGTGCCTAAGAAGGATGGGACATGGAGGATGTGTGTAGATTGCAGAGCCATTAACAATATAACGGTAAAGTATCACCATCCTATTCCTCGTCTAGATGATATGTTGGATGAATTGCATGGTGCTTCTGTGTTCTCAAAAATTGATTTGAAAAGTGGATACCATCAAATACGCATGAAAGAGGGTGATGAATGGAAAACTGCCTTTAAGACAAAATATGGACTGTATGAATGGTTAGTAATGACATTTGGTTTAACTAATGCTCCAAGTACATTTATACGTTTAATGAATCATGTATTACATGCATTTATTGGCAGGTTTGTTGTTGTGTATTTTGATGATATACACATTTATAGCAAAGACGTGGACCAACATGTAGTGCATTTAAAATCTATTTTGGATGTGCTTAGAAAGGAGAAGTTGTATGCTAACCTCAAGAAGTGTACCTTTTGCATAGATAAGCTTGTGTTTCTTGGTTTTGTTGTTAGTGCTCAAGGTATACAGGTTGATGAAGAAAAGGTACGAGCCATCCAAGAGTGGTCGAGTCCAACTAGTGTGGGAAACGTACGGAGTTTTCATGGACTTGCTAGTTTCTATCGGCGGTTTGTGAAAGATTTTAGTACTATAGCCGCACCACTGACTGAAGTGATCAAGAAGAGTGTTGGGTTTAGATGGGGAGAAGAGCAAGAAAAGGCATTTTACTTAATCAAGGAGAAGTTGACTAATGCTCCATTGTTATCTTTGCCTAATTTTTCCAAAACTTTTGAGATTGAATGTGATGCTTCAGGTGTTGGAATTGGCGTTGTTTTAATACAGGAAGGGAGACCAGTAGCATATTTTAGTGAGAAGCTGAATGGGGCAACTCTTAATTACCCAACTTATGATAAAGAGATGTATGCATTGGTTCGGGCATTAGAGATGTGGTAGCACTACCTATGGCCTAAGGAGTTCATGATTCACACCGATCATGAGTCCCTGAAACACTTGAAGGGCCAACACAAGCTGAAAAAGAGGCATGCTTGTTGGGTGGAATTCATAGAGACGTTTTCGTATGTCATTCGCTACAAGCAAGGTAAGGAAAACGTCATTGTCGATGCACTTTCTCGCAGGTATGTCTTAATCTCAACTCTTAATGCTAAAGTACTAGTTTTGAACATATTAAAGAGTTATGTGCTAATGACCGTGACTTTAGTACTGAGTATCAAGCTTGTGAGAGATTTGCTAGTGGTAAGTACTTTAGGCATAAGGGATACTTGTTTCGGGAGAATAAATTGTGTGTGCCTAATTGTTCATTAAGAGATTTGCTAGTGAGAGAATCCCATGGGGGAGGATTGATAGGACATTTTGGAGTAATGAAGACTTAGGCGATGTTGTAGGAACACTTCTATTGGCCACTTATGCAACAAGATGTTGAGAGGCTTTATGGTAGATGTGTAACTTGTAGGCAAGCTAAATCAAGAGTGCAGCCCCACGGTTTGTACACTCCTTTACCAATACCTAGTGAACCCTGGACTGATATTTTGATGGATTTTGTGTTAGGTTTGCCTAGGTCTAAACGGGGAAGAGACTCGATATTTGTGGTCATGGATAGGTTTTCCAAGATGGCCCATTTTATTCCATGCCACAAGACGGATGATGCTTCCAATGTTGTTGATTTGTTCTTTAGGGAAATTACGAGACTTCATGGTCTGCCTAGGACAATTTCTTCTGATAGGGACACCAAGTTCTTAAGCTACTTTTGGAAGACTTTGTGGGCTAAGTTAGGGACTAAGCTATTGTTTTTGACTACTTGTCACCCTCAAACCGATGGTCAAATAGAAGTTGTGAATAGAACCTTGTCTACTTTATTACGGGCTGTCATTAAAAAGAACATCAAAACATGGGAGGAGTGTTTACCACATGTTGAGTTTGCTTATAATCGATCTGTTCATTCTACTACTCAATTTTCACCATTTGAAATTGTTTATGGTTTTAATCCTTTAACTCCTTTGGATTTAATTGTTGGAAAAAACAATGTGAGGTGCGCAGTGGGAATTTTAAAAATTTTAATATCAGAGTATTTTTTCAAAACATAAGTTTGACATGCTATATGTATAGATTAAATAGATCTTACTAACCTTTGTGTATCGAAGAACCTCCACAACCTATGAAGAGAAGTAACGTTCCAAAAGAGCCTCAACCAACTGGTCTTCTTTGCTATTCTCTATCCACAACCGGAGTGAGTGTGGGCTCACACGTACAGCTCTTCCACCGGTGACTCTCCTTCCAACCAATCGAGAGAACCCAAAGTTAGTGTTCGTGATTTGTGAACAAAAGCTCTCAGGGAGTTTTCAGATGCTCAACAGAAGAGTATCACTCTTAATCTCTCAATTGATCTGAGTAACTCATGAGACTTACTCCCTTTATATAGCGATTGGTCCTAGGGTCAATCCTTATACGATTAGGTCTCAAAAACTCAAAATAGAATCAAGTTTGGATCAATATCTGATAAGATCCGTGTGAAAACGCGTAATCTTATCGCTCGCTGATCGACAAGCCGAACATCCTGATCGGTAGGCCGAACACGTAGATTGGCAGGTCAAACTGCCGCGTAAATATCGCCGCGAATCTTTTATTTTCCACCTGATATTCTCTAGGATAAAGTCTCAGTTTTAATTCAAATAACCCAATAGAGAAGTTATCTGATCAAAACAAACTTTATGAAGATAATCTCTAAGAAAATAAATCAATTCACAATAATTCTATAAGTTTATCTTGATTTAATTTATCCAATTAAATCAACCGATAAACAGACAAGAATTATCCGATCTCAATAACTCAACAAGTTTATCTTAAATTAATTTTATTACAAAATTAATTCAACCAGTAAACAGACATGAATTATTTGATTCTTTCAAATTTTAAACCAATCTGATAAATCCGACATAAGTCACCAATTATTGAAAAAGCATATCGTTTCGTTACAGGATTTTGTGATCTAGCAAAGGGGACCAAAATGGACCTATAAAGTTCAAGCTCACGATAATTATGAAACCCAATATCCTAGATATTCATTTCACAATTATCAACTCCAACGCTACTCCACTAAAAGCTTGGAGCTGCACTCTCAAACTTTATAGAATTACGAAGCTCGTATAGCTAAGTCTCCATGACATATCAAAGTGTATTGTATCCCCATATGATAATCCATAATCGGCTTAAGGACAAGTTTTGTCTTACATTTCCGATTATTTTATCTTACGTTCCATTATCTCACCATTAGAAAACTTACCAACCAAAGATAGTATACCATTCGGTTACACCTATGTATCCAAATGGTTGAGCGCTCCAGTTTTCCAATTACAAGATAACACATATAAGAGGATATCATTACTCCTAAAGAGAAGCTATGGATTCCATATCTATGAATAACAAGTCTACGCCATCAAGAATCATGCCTCCAACGTACCGGCATCCATACCACTATTGAGATGTGGGAGTCACCCTTTGGTACATCAAAAGACACAAGTCAAGACAACTGGCTCACTATCCATCTCAAGATTAAGATACAATACAAATGATTGTCTAAAGTGAATCGATTTGCCAAGACAGAATTATTAATCCAAATCAATTCACTCTGTGTCCCGATCCAACACATCATCACCTATTACAACGTGCCAATGTTTCTATTCACGGAGTCCAACTCCGATGGTCAAGAGAAACCATCTCTTAATAGGGATATAGACAACATAACAATCTTTGCATGAATAAAGCGCCTAACTTTATTCCCTCGATTGCAGATCATACATTTTAAACCATCACCTTAAGAATCGTGTCTTCCGCATAATCAATCCATCATATGCCCAATTCTTAAGGGTTTAGGCTGACAGTCTCAGACTACTGTTTGCTTAACATACATTCAGCAAATATGAACGTAAGAGGACAAGAGTTGGTATATATAAATGAATAAATTCTTTATTGATAAAAATATGTCCAAAAAAGTATTACATTTTTACTCCTTAGGGCATACATGTCTAACAATCTCCCACTTGCACTAAGTGAGTAAATATAGCAAATCTCGCATCCCCATAGCTTCCACATGCCTATCGAAGACTCTCCTAGAAAGTGTCTTCATAAATGGATCAGCTAAATTATCCTCTGACGTGATCTTGCACATCGTGACATGCCCGCCCGCCCTTAACGAAGTCCTTTATCACATGATACTTCTGATCAATATGCTTACTCTTCTTGTAAAATCTTGGTTCCTTAGCATTAGCTACCGCCGCACTGTTATCACAGTACAGTGATACCGCCTTATCCATACCAGGAACAACCTCAAGATCCCCAAGGAACTTGCGCAGCCACACTGCTTCTTTCGATGCATCACTAGCTGCCACATACTCTGCCTCCATCGTTGAATCTGAAATGCAATCTTGCTTCGTACTTCTCCAACTGATGGCACCGCCGCCCAGAGTAAACACAAACCCCGAAGTCGATTTTCTAGAATCCAGACAGGATTGAAAATCTGAGTCAGTGTATCCTAGAGGAGTCAAGTCCTCACCCGAATACACAAGCATATACCCTCGAGTCCTTCTCAGGTACCTAAAAATATGATTTACTGCAACCTACTGGTTCAGTCCTGGATCCGCCTGAAATCGACTTACAATCCCAACCGCATAAATTATATCTGATCGTGTGCAAAGCATGGCATACATGAGACTACCCACTACCGAAGCAGAAGGCACCTTCTTCATGTATTCTCTTTCTTCATAAGACTTTGGGGAGTCTTTCTTAGAAAGAGTAATTCCAGACCTAGATGGTTGCCCACCTTTCTTAGAATCCTGCATTGCAAACCTCCTGAGAATTTTATCTATGTAGCTGGCCTGAGACAAAGCTATCATTTTGTTCTTCCTATCCCGAAAGACCTGGATACCGAGAACAAAATTAGCCTCACCCAAGTCCTTCATGTCAAACTGCTTGGTCAACCATAATTTGACCGATGACAATGCCCTAACGTCATTGCCAATTAGCAGAATGTCATATATATAGAGTAGTAGAAAAACCACCTTCCCATCCTTAATGTGTTTGTAAACACATGGTTCATCCACATTTTGTGAGAACCCATAAGTCTTGATCACCTGATCAAATCTTATCTTCCAAGAACGAGAAGCCTGCTTAAGTCCATAAATTGACTTTAGCAGCTTACAAACCTTACCCTCTTGACCTGTGAACTTGAACCCGTCTGGCTGTTCCATATAAATGGACTCATCAAGATAGCCATTTAGAAAAGCCGTCTTGACATCCATCTGCCAAATCTCATAGTCGAGAGTGGCAGCCATGGATAAGAGAATCCGGATGGACTTAAGCATGGCTACAGGCGAAAAGGTTTCCTCATAATCGATTCCTTCCTTTTGCGCATAACCCTTAGCTACCAATCTAGCCTTAAAGGTTTCGACCTTTCCATCCACTCCTCTTTTCCTCTCGTAAATCCACTTACACCCTATGGGTTTTACCCCTTTAAGAAGATCCATAAGCTCCTAGACCTGATTAGTCTCCATAGACTTCATCTCTATGTTCATGGCCTCTATCCAAAGTTTTGAATCAACATCCTCCATAGCTTCTGCGTAAGTATAAGGATCCCTGTTTTGTTCATCTGGTTCAGCCAAGAAGACCTCTCCATTAAACATATACCTTTCAGGTTGACGCCCAATCCTCCCACTACGCCGAAGCCCCTGAGATTGTTGTTCAAGTTTGTTTGGTTTTTCTACACTGATCGAAATGGTTTCATTCGGAACCTCTGGAGTGATCTGATCACTCCTTAACTCCTCAAGCACCACTTTGCTTCGAGGTTTAAAGTCGTCTATGTAACTTTCCTCAAGGAAAGTTGCATTAACAGAAACCACAACTTTATTTTCCATTGGGTTATAAAAATAACCCCCTTTAGTCCTTTTTGGATATCCTACAAACACGCAAACTTCCAAACGTGCTTCCAACTTATTCGGATCCTTAAACAGGACATGAGCTGGACATCCCCATATGTGAATATGGTTTAAGGATGTCTTCCTTCTTGTCCACAACTCATGAGGAGTTTTAGGGACCGATTTTGAAGGCACATTGTTCAAAAGATAACATGCAGTTTGTAGTGCATATCCCAAAAGGATAAAGGTAATGATGAATAACTCATCATGGACCTGACCATGTCCAACAAAGTCCTATTTCTTCTCTCTGCTACGCGATCTGCTGCGGAGTGCCCGGCGCAGTCTAATGGGATAAAATCTCATTCTCTAACAAGTGTTCTAAGAACTCATCAGAAAGGTATTCCCCACCTCGATCTGATCGAAGTGCCTTTATGGGTCTACAAAATTACTTTTCCACTTCAGCCTGAAACTCCCTGAACTTGTCAAAAGTTTCACTTTTGTGGTGCATCAGGCACACATACCCATATATTGAGTAATCGTCAATAAAAGTGATGAAGTACTCATACCCTCCTCGTGCCCGGATGTTCATCGGTCCGTAAACATCACTATGCACAAGTTCTAGAACTCCTTCGGCCCTATTGCCTTTAGACCCGTATGTGATACGAACCCCGCCAAGAACTGACATGACCCTAATCAAAATTGGTTTCCAAGATCAAATTCCTAACCGGTTTTGAATGGAACCGCAACCCGATGCCTAACAAGAAGCACGAACCGTGGTATGTGAGGACGCCACAATCAGCTATGGATGGACTGATTGATAATTCTATGAACGCCACAAAATTTTTTGATAAGTTCGAACAGTTCGTTTAGGAACCGAAGAGAATTAAACCTCAAATTGTGTGTTAAAACTTATTCCACATTGAATGAAATTCGTTACAATATATAGGGGTTCCCCTATGCGAATTTTGAGCTCCTAATTGGCCATGGAATTTTGGGCAAATCAATTACCAAAACGTCTAATCTAAAGCAAGAAGGAAAGTTCCCTTAATGGCTTAAGAGCCTTACAATAATAGAAATAAAACAAACGCAAAAGGGAAACTAGACATTAAAAGGTAAATAGTTGATTCTTCTCGCCACTTGTAGCCTCAAAACGGGAAAGTAACTGAAATGGAAATTACTCGGTCCCTTCTAGAGCTTGAATCATGCATTTGTTGGTCTGGATGTCACATGCAATTCCCTCAATGGGCCTCCATGCAATAGCTTGAGCCCAAGTTGCTTGAATCAGCACAATAAGCATTTCTTTGAACTTCTTCGCACGAGCTCTCGTAACCGGACCAATGGGAACTTGAATTGGATCTGAATATGTCTCATCCCACGTGCTCTTGCTTGTGCTAACTATGTCCTCACTAGTATGATCTTTTGGTTATTTTACCCTCTAAACAAGATTCACATTGAGGTATAGATTCCAGCTTTAAGTGACTTAAAGGTCCATCCCTTACCAACCTTTGAATCCTATTCAGGTTAATGTGACCAAGGCGCAAATGCCAAAGACAAGTCTTATTAGAGTGGGAAGTTTTAAGTCTTTTAGAGTTATTATCATTCATCTTAGCATTAAGCAATAAGTCCATCTTAGGTTTGATAAAATATAGATTATTTTGCATCCATCCAGAACAGATAAAAGATTTATTTTTACGAATCACCACTTTTTCATTAAAAGATACCACGTAGGAGTCTTTAAATAAACAAGATACAGAAATTAAATTCCTTTTAAATTTAGGAAAATAAAAACAATCTTGTAAAAATAAATTCCTATAGTTATCAAAGTAAAGATGGACATCTCCCACTGCTTCCACTGAGACCAAGGATCCATCGCCCATCCGAAGCGTGAAGTCTTCATGTAGCAGACTTCTCGTTTCTTTGAACCCCTACAAAGAAACACAAACATGATTAGTTGCACCGAAATCTATGACCCAAATGTCACTGGATTCCTCAACCAAACAAGTTTCTAAATACAGAAGATTACACCTACCTTCTTTAGAAAGGAAGTCCTTACAATGATTCTTAATATGCCCGACCTTTCCATGGAAGAAGCACTTAAGCTTCTTTGGGTTCTTCTTCTTCTTCTTCTTGCTCTTGGTGTTAGCACGAACAGAAGACTTCCCATTCTTGGCCCGTTGCTTCTTTCCATTCCCAGAGTTAGAATTGGAACCAGAAGTAACTACCATGTTAGCCTCACCACCTGCAGAAGACTCCCTGATCAGCAGTTCAAACTCTTGTAACTGTTTCATGAGTTCTGTCAAGGTCATATCCCGTCTATTGTTTAAATTAAATGTAGCTCTAAACGGAATAAATTCCTTAGATAGAGTCTCAAAGACCATAGTCATCTGAGTTTCAGCATCGATGTCGGCTCCATTGGTTTGAGCCTCAGCGAGGTAACCCATGACCAACATCATGTGCTCCTTTATAGATGTCCCCGGCCTCTGTCTACAGTTTAAGAGTTTTTGAAGTGCCCTTTGCCGCTTTGTTATGGCCTGGCCTCCAAACATGTCCTCAAAATTATCCAAGATCTGCTTCGCAGTCTCATAATCTTGATGTCGAGCCTACAACACATTATTCATGCTGGCCATAACATAGCACCGGGCTTGATCATTGGCATCTTTCCAGTGGTCATACGCTTGGAATTGCTCATTAGATGAGTCTCCCATAGGCTCGAGAAGACAAGGGGTTGTCATAACATATTTCAGTTTCTCAAATGATAGGACGATATCAGGTTCCGTTTCCAATCATTGTAATTCTCACCAGTTAACAGGTTTTTGTCAAGTATCGATGATAAAGCATTTTTAGACATTTTTAATCTACAATAAGAATCATATACCAAACATAAGCAAACATATCATAATTATTTAGTAAGATAACACAATCATGTAAAATCATACAAATGGTTTATGTGTCAAAATCTTGAAAGTATCACAACCTTACAATGATAATTCCCAACTTAGAATTCAACAAGCTCCTAGGGGAGTCATGCCAAATTCAATAGGAATACGGATCCTCTCCTGATTAATAATCATTTCTTTGGCCATTAATTTTATTAACAGAGCTCCTAGGGGAGGTTAATAATAAAATTAACGTGAGTGTATAACCATCGTTTCAATATTTTGTCCATGGTTTATAATCACCACCTAGGGGTGTGCAACCCTAAATCATGCTAAAATACCTTATCCTCTTAGAGATCCAATCTGGTACATGATAGAAATCCCTTCTTAGGGGTCGAGACCACCATGTTTTTCCTCTAGACCAACGATGGAGGCCTTAGGTTTTTTTCTTCAAAAACCTTCTCCCACTCAATCTTTTGAAATCAAGGTTTTATTTTAAAATTATACATGAACAATTTTAATATGAGCAGCACTTCCTATTCTATATGACATGTTATCAATATACATGGCAAATCATATTATAATGCAGACAAGCAAAGCAATCAAGCAAAGCTACAAGCAAAATAATAATTACCGTAATATTATGGTTCCACCCTAGAGAATATAAAACTAAGATTACAAGAGAATAATCAAGACATATATCGATTCTTCATCCTTGAATCCTCAAGTTGTATCCTTCTTCACGTAATTCCCATCTTCAAGTTTTCAATCCCATATGAATCAAATACTTCATATTTTCAGTCATATCAAAATTTAATGTTCCTCAAAATCATTTCAAAAATAAAATTAAAACTACACCGCAAAAATTGCACCTTTTCTAGAATTTTCCAACTCTCGGTCGGTAGGCCGATCTAGGTGAAAACCGATCTTTTCATTAACTGTTAAAAATTCTATGTCACTGGATTCCTCAACCAAACAAGATTCCAAATGTCATCGGAATCTTTTCATTAACTGTAATGACTGAGAAAATTTTATTAATAAAACCTAATATTTAATTAGGTTTAATTAATGAATTTACTCTTAAAAATGTAAATTCTTGTAAAAAATTGTAATTTTTGTAAAAATTATGATAAGGTATTGGATATGGCAAATGTGACGCAATATTATGAGTTTAATTACTCAAAAATTTGTAAATAATATCCATAAAATGAATTTTATATCATGATTAATTGTAAAATTGTGATATAAACAAATAGGTAATTAGAATGTAAATAGGACATAGAAGTTGTCCAAACCCAAATCAGGGGTAAAAATGAGACTGAAGCAGTATGGGTATACTGCTAAATGAAAATGCAGATATGGAAAACGTTATGATTGGCCTCCAAAAGTGAACGAAAAGTAAGTCAAATATTTTTATATAGTCTAAGGATAGAAAGTACACTGATTTAACCATGACAGTATATGAAAAATACTGTGTGGTGAAAAAAATCAGACAGTAGAAATTTTTAACTCCACAAAGTGGACACTTACTTGAATTCTATTGGGCCAACAAGCCATGCAATGTGGCCCAATAACCTGATGACACCTACAGTAACCTTATGGATGGCTATGAGTCATCAAGTAGATAAGGAAGCATTTATTACAAGGTTATCACAAATTTTTCATTCCTTTCCTTTCCTTCCTTGTTCGGCAGCCATAATTAAAGCTTTCAAAAAAATTTCTCAGCCCCACACTTTACAAAAATAGCCACAAAACAAGTTTTAGAAGCAAGCTCAAGGATTTTTCAGAATATTTAAGGTAAAATCCCAAACTTTTTAGCAAGTTTTTAAGGGATTTTTCATGGGTAAAGGGGAAAAGTTAATCCATGGTATTTTTGCATGGAAAAGAAGCCTAGGAGGGAGTTTAAAGGAACTTTGAAGGCTAGAAATAAAAAAAAGTGCCATTTGGGTAAGTTTTAAGTTTTAAAGTTTTGAAATTTTATAAATTTTATTTTAATTTTTATTAGTTTGAACCTATGTGGGTTCTTGAGCATGCACTTGATGAAATTTCATGCATATATGAAGTTTAGCATGTGTAAGTTGTGAAATTTTGATTTATGGTGCAAAATGATAATTTTTACAAAAAGTATTATTTTTGTAAATTTAATGTTAGTTTTAGTAAAAGTAATGTTTGAGTATGAGAATGATTTGATTAAGGCATGGAATGGTTTCTGCAGGGGTAGATTTGCAATTTTGAAACAGATTTTTGTAAAAATGCCGTAGGGACTAAATTGAAAGAAAAAGATTCCTCTCGGCATAATTAAAAAATGGCCAAAAACACCCCTGTACAGTGAGATTTTGGGAAAAGTTAAAACACAAAAGTTGTAGATCTCGACAAAAATATTAGGCATTGCGGATGGTTAGTCAAAAAACTCAGTCATTTGTGAGATTTTGATTTTTCAAAGAATTTACGAAAATTGTGAAAAGTTTTAAAAGGGCAAAAATGTCATTTCCCAAAGGATTTTGAATATGGTACTTTGAGCAAAAATGATCCTTGAGAAAAATATGAAATTTTGATGCAAAGAGAAAAATTTTAGCCCGCGGGGCAAAATTGTCAAAATTTTCAATTTAGGAGCTAAAATTTAAAGTTTTTTAGAAAAAGGGCATAAGTGTGAAATAAAGAGATACAAGCCACTAGGGCATTACTTTAAAGTTAATGTGTGGCTATTTTTATTAAAATAACGAAATCGAGCTCGAATAGGTCAGTAGGCTTACGGAGGACAAAATCGTCATTTTTGCCCAAATAACCCAAACCACTCTGAAATATTTCCAATGGGATAAGGAAATGATTAAAAAGATTTCCACTCTTCGTAAGTGACGACAAGGTTGAGTTAGATAGAAATAAGGAAACCAGTGGTTTCAGAATTGTATACGGTCATGCAATTCGACTAATTAAGTAATGAACGTTTTGTAACAAAACGTAATGAAAGTCTCTAATGGCTTTGTAAATGGCCAACAGGATCCTAGGAGTCTAGGAGAAGGGAAATTGAGGTTAAGTTGCCCGACATTCGCATCAAGTAAGTACCCATCCCACCTACAGTATGAATTGTAGGCGTAGAATGCAAAATGTGTATATGTATACCTATGTGTATATCAAGGTGTATACTTGTATGTATGCAATGGCATGAGTATTTGTAAATATAAAGTTGTATACTTGTGAGTATACGGAATAGATACCTGAGTGTATATTATGACAAGTACTTGAGTGTATATGATGATGTGTACTTGCGTGTATATTATGTTAAGTACCTGTGAGTACATTATGCCATATACCTGTGCGTATATTAATGTGCATCAGTGTGTATATAAAGTATGTATCTGTGTGTACTATGTCGTATAAGAGCATTTATGTTATGTATAACATGTGATCAACACTTCATGCATGGTATGATAACCATAATAAGTGAATTGGTAAACAAATCACCAAAAGTTAAGAAAAGTGTCGTATCGACTCCTGACTCAAGGGGAGTTTAAGGGTTACAGTATGGTCACAGTGTTACGTAGACCTAAGTGCGCAATGGTACAAACACTTGGGCCCTAGGTAAAGATAAGAAATGATAAAGATAAGGAAGGATTATAAGAAAGCATAATGAGGTCATGCATTTTATTGAATGTGCATGTGGAATTATATGGGACTTACTGGGCGTAAGCTCACTAAGTATTTCATAGTATAGGTATTCTAACAAAAAGGTCAGAGTAATTGTATGCATGAGCTGGTAGAGGGATGAACAGTGTGAAGACTAGGTATAGTTTATGTCGCAGTATGTTTCCGCTATATTGTATTTTTAAAATGTTTTGAAAGTAATGTTTGATAAACTATATTGCAAAGAAAAGATGGTTATGTAAATACTAATATATGTTTGTATTTCAAAGGTTACTAGACCAGCATATGTAAAGTATTTATAGAAAAGAAAAAAATTTCCTAAATTTTTGCCTATAAGTAAGTAAGAAAAAGATTTAGCACAACCCGAAAAAGGCAAGTTGTGAGAGTAACCCACGATTAAAATCATATGCTCCTTTACAGACGTCCCCAATCTCTGCTTGTAGTTCAAGAGTTTCTGAAGTGCCCCTTGCCACTTTGTTAAGGCCTAGCCTCCAACATGTCTTCTAGATTATCCAAGATCTGCCTAACAGTCTCATAATCCTCATGTTGAGCTTGCAGCATGTTATTTATGCTGGCCATAACATAGTAGTGGGCCTGATCATTGGCATCTTTCTAGTGATCATATGCTTGGATTTGCTTATTAGTGGAATCTCCCATAGGCTTGGAAGGACACGGAGTTGTCAGCATAAATTTGAGTTTCTCAAAGGAAAGGATGATATTTAGGTTCCGTTTCCAATTATTATAATTCTCTCCGGTTAATTGGTTTTTGTCAAGTATCAATGATAAAGCGTTTTTAGACATTTTTAATCTACAATAAAGAATCATATACCAAGCATAAGCAAACATACAATAATAATTTAGTAAGATAACACAATCATATAAAATATATAAATGTGTTTATGTATCAAAACCTTGAAAATATCACAATCTTACAACGATAATTCCTAACTTAGAATTCAACAAGCTCCTAAGAGAGTCTTGCCAAATTCAATCAGGAACACGGATCCCTTCTTGGTTAATATATGCCATCTAGGGCCCGTATGATCTAGCATATATTAATAATTATTTTTTTGGCCATTAATTTTATTAACAAAGCTCCTAGGAGAGGTTAATAATAAAATTAACATGAGTGTATAATCATCATTTCAATATTTTATCCATGATTTACAACACCACCTAGGGGTGTGCAACCATAAATCATGCTAAAATACCTTATCCTCTCGGACATCCAACCCAGTACATGATGAAGTCCCTTCCTAGTGGTCGAAACAACCATGTGCTACCTATGGATCAACGATGGAGGCTGTAGGTCCTCTCTTCAAAAACCTTCTCCCACTCAATCTTTTGAAATCAAGGTTTTATTTTAAGAAACATGCATGAACAATTTTTATATGAGCGGCACTTCCTATTCTATATGATATATTATCAATATACAAGGCAAATTATGTTAGCAAACAAGCAAAGCAATCATGCAAAGCCACAAGTAAAATAATAATAAATAACCGTAATATTATTGTTCCACCCTAAAGAAAAGAAAATAAAGATTACAAGAGAATAATCGAAACATATTATCGATTCTTTATCCTTAAATCTTCAAATTGTATCCTTCTTCAAATAATGTCCATCTTCAAGTCTTCAATCTCGCATATATTGAATACTTCATATTTTCAGTCATATCCAAATTTTATGTTTCTTAAAATTATCTCAAAAATAAAATTAAAACTACACTAAAATTCAAAAATAACTCTCTATAGGCCAGCCGAACTTTGGATTCAGTCTGTTGGAAACGCGGTTGACCACGGTATGTACATCGCGGTCGACCGCCTGTCAATAGTTGGCTTGTGGAACCCAAAAGTTTGGCCTACCGTCAGTGCCAGCAAATCTACCCCCAACCAGTGCGGTCAACCGCACAGCCACCCGGGCTGATTTTTCATTAAACAATTTTAAGGCAGTTTTTTTCAATTTTATATTTAACAACTCAAAAACATAAAATTAGAGACTCAAAAAATACATGTGGAGCCCTATCATCTATGTTCTAGATCCGTCTTCTAGCTCTGTCTTGTTCGAATAATTATTTAATTACAAAATTCTTACAAATTTAAATTAAATAATAATTCCTAGATAGAGATGATAGTCCGCCATCTAATTACATGAAAAATCTAGATACACATTCTAACCTCTAAGGAACCATAACTTGTATTAATTAATTAATTAATAATAATTTAATCAACCATAATTAATTAATAAACATTCACCATATAATCTATGACAACATATAAATATATATAGAAACCTAAAGTACCAACTCTTTAAAAACAATATTCAAGTACAAAAGAGATAAAGATCACATAATTTACAAATATAGCATGATCACAAACTTATAAATTTACATAACAACCATAGCTCTGATACCAATTGTTAGAAAAATAGTACGTAGTGAAAATTTTAAAAATTTTAATATCAAAGTATTTTCTAAAGTACAAATTTGACACACTACATGCATAAATTAACCAGATCTTACTAGTCTTATTTGTCGAAAAGCTTTGCAATCCGTGAAGAGTATAACATTCCAAAAAAGCTTCAACTAATTAGTCTTCTTTGCTATTCTCTAACCACGACTAGAGTACGTGTGGGCGCACAACGTATAGCTCTCCCGCCGGTGACTCTCCGTCCAACCAATTGAGAAAACCTAAAGCTAGTGTTTGTGATTTGTGAACAAGAGCTCTCCAAGAGTTTTAGAGTCTCACTGGCAGAGTACTCACTCTTAATTTCTCAACTGATCTAAATAATAATAGAGACTTACTCCCTTTATATATAAGTCAGCCCTTTATATATAAGTCAGACCTGGGGTCAATCATTATTAGATAAGGCCTCAAAATTCAAGTTTGAATCAATTTCAATCAGTTTCAGAATTTGATCCACGTAATCAAATTCTAATTCTGATTTCCAAAGTCAACCGCGATACAAAGGCGCGGTCGACCGTACCGTCGTAAATTCCAATTCGAATTTAATTCAAACTTCAAGGTTGATCTAATAGATACTATCTCAACCTAGTTATCTGATTAAAATAATCATATCACGATAAACCCATACAAATAAGATATTATCCACAATAATTCAACGTATTTATCTTAAATTAATTCAACTAGCAAACCAACATGTTTATCTTAAATTAATTACAGAATTAACTCAATCGATAAATTAGCATGAATTATTAAATCCAATTAACTCAAATTTTAGCCAATCTAATAATTTGACATAAGTCACTAATTTATTAGAAAAGCACGTTGTATCGTTACAGGATTTTTGTGAGCTAGCAAAGAGGACCTGATGGACCTATATAGTATAAGCTTCTGATAATTATGAAACCCAATATCCTAAATATACATTTCATAATTATCAACTCTAACGCTACTCCACTAAAAGCTTAGAGCCGCATTATTGACCTATATAGAATTACAAAGCCTGTATAGCTAAGTCTTCATGACATATCATACTGTATCGTATCCCCATAAGATTGTTCATAATCGGCTTAAGGACAAGTTCTGTCTTACCTTCTTGATTATTTTTCTCTTACGTTTCATTATCTCACCGTCAGAAAACTTACCATCTAAAGATGGTATAACATTTGGTCACACCTATGTATCCAAATGGTTAAGCACTCCAATTTTCAATTACAGGATAATGCATATAAGAGGATATCAACCACTCCTAAAGAGGAGCTATGGATTCCATATCTATGAATAACAAGTCTACGCTATCAAGAGTCATGCCTCTAACATACCTACATGCGTACCATTATAAAATGTGGATGTCACCCTTTGGTAGATCAAAAGACATAAGTCAAGACAACAAGCCCATTATTCACCTCAGGATTAAGATACGACACATATGATTGCTTAAAGTGAATTGATTTATCAAGACAGAATTATTAATCCAAATCAATTCACTTTATGTCCCGATCCAACACATCGTCACGTATGACAATGTGCCAATGTTTCTATTCATGGAGTCCACCTCCGATGGTCAAGACAAACCATCTCTCGTTAGAGATATAGACAACATAATAATCTTTGCATGAATAAAGCGTCTAACTTTATTCCCTTGATTTAGACCGTCACCATAAGAATTGTGTCTTCCATATAACATGTCCATCATATGTCCAATTCTTAAAGGTTTAGACTGATAGTCTCAGACTTTTGTTTGCTTATAGGTTGTTTGATAGAAAGGAGTTTAAGAGAGTGCTTGTCTTGAGTCCAATTTAGGAAAACACCCTTAGTGAAAATTTTTCTATAACCCGTAAGTAACGGGATGGTAAAGAAAAACAAGAAACTTACTAAACTTATGGGACTTATGAAAAACCCATTAAAGGTAAAATCATCATTTTTATAAATCGCTAAAATGGACCTTGAGCCCTTCGAATTAGTGAAATGCCCTTAGACGGAAAATGTTCCGTGTCATATTAAGCAACAAAACCATCGAGTAACATGTAAAATTTGATTATGGAACGTTCATGTTAAGCAATATAGAAATAAATCGATAGTACAAGGTCGGATAGTTTCTAATAGTCAGATGTCGTTTGGACATGACAAGAGCAACTAATAGAAGGAAAAGGGATAAAATGGAAACACTAGAGCCATATCTCTGTAAGTTTCAAAGCTCACCTATAGTATGACGAAAAAAAATTTTAAATGCTTTATAAATGTTTAAAGTATGTTGTATCTGTTATGCATAATGTTTTGAAAGTTCAAGCTATGATTTGTAATGCATATGCATTTGCTATGTTTACTGCATCAGACATTAAGTTATGTCATATTTATGATCACTAAGATTAGAAGATTGGCAATTGAAACCCTCAAGAAAATATAAGAAAGTGATGCACCAGTCTTCCGACCTAAGGGGAGGTTCATGTGAAGTTATATTACGCCCTCAATGTCGATAGTCAAGTGCAATTGTTATATACACTTGGGCTAATAGTTCAAGAAAGTTAAGAATGATATGAAACGTTCGTAAAAGAGCATAAATGGAATCATGCATTATGATATTGCTTGCATTCCTTTAAATAATGTTTTTATGAGTAATGTTTATGAGAAACAGTCTACAAGAAATGTTTTTATAAAAGAACGTTTCGAGAAAAACGTTTTACAAGAAATATATCAAGAGAAATGTTTTATGAGAAATGTTTATGAAAAACATTTATAAGGAATATTTAAGAGAAACATTTCAAGAAAGATGTTTTACGATAGAGGTTTTTAAGAAGTTTGAACTTACTGAGCGAAAGCTCATTACAAGTTCCTTCATGCTACAATTAGTTCTATAGAAGACCAGTATGACTGGTTGATGAGCTGTGTTATAGTGAGACAGATGCGATGGTTTGGCAATAGATACCACTATAATAAGTTTCCTCTATGTTAAGAAAAAGTTTTTACTATTTTGAAAACTTGTTTTTCTCTTTAAAAGTTTTAAGAAAGTAAATGTTTAAATGTCTTATAAGAATTGTTTTATGAAAAACATTTTATAAGATATATTTTTACGAAATGTTTTAGATAATTATAAAGTTAAGTTTTAAGCTATGTTTCAATTTATGTTGCTACAAAAGTCGCAACAGTTTCAAGCATGTTTAAAGAAAAAATTTACTTAGTATTTTTCTTACTGGTAAGCAAGGATTAAAAAAGCGACATTATTGTTGATAATTCCGCTGAAATTTCTATATTTTCGAAGTATCGATATAAAAACAGGGTTGTCATATTCTTTTTATAGAATATCTAGCAATTTTAAAGGAAATTTCTATGGATGTTGATATTTTGATGGAAATATCTATTTTTGTGAAAACTATAGTATAAAATATCAAAATATCTAGAAATTTTACGGAAATTTCTGTGGAAATATCGGCAAAAAATTGAGAAAATATCCAAACTTTATATGTAACTTTTTAAATTAATTTGAAATATGAAATTCATTATTTCAGTTCACTTTTTTAATATAGACTTTCACAAATTTACTTTTCAAGGGTATAAATCCAATTTTTAATTTATTTCGTACACTTAGACATGTGATTTAAAATATCAACTCTAATCTTAGAGTTACTAGCAATCATGAACCTCCTAGAAGCTTTTTTGGTATTGATATTTTCTTATCTTGTATGAAACCATAGATATAAATTACTTGTACTAGTTGATTTTTAACTA
This sequence comes from Artocarpus heterophyllus, assembly GCA_025403435.1. Lineage (NCBI taxonomy): Eukaryota > Viridiplantae > Streptophyta > Magnoliopsida > Rosales > Moraceae > Artocarpus > Artocarpus heterophyllus. Next base: position 31,502,606 of record CM046350.1, read on the forward strand.
ATTTACTCATTTTTGAGGTCGTATGCTTACCATTTATCATATTATGATCGTTTTTTTACCATTCATATACATCACATACTTAGTAATTTGATTGAAAAATTCATCAAAACTATGTATTATAAATAATTTTAGAGTTTTTTAAAGTTTTATTTAAAAAATAAAGTGGTTTAAGATAACTTTTCATATTTTACATCAATTTCTACCGATATTGATATTTCCATAAAATTTCAGTGCCGATATTTCCACCAACATTGATATTTTCATCTTTGCTGATAAGTAAGAATAAGTTTAAAAGATAAAATTTGAGCAAGTTAAGTGACAGCCCGAAAAGTCGGTCCTTACACTTTCCAAGATAGCTTCTCTTTACTTTGTTAGATTTAGTTCTTTAACAGCAAAATCTCACTTTAACTACTTGAGAACTATGTTGAAATCCCCGCAAATTTTTAATTTACGATCTTTATTTGATTAGCCATATCTAATCCAATAGTGAGAGCTTCATTCATATTTTGCTTCATTGTTAGAGCATGGAAAGTCTAACTTAATAGCTTTTCTTAAGATAAGTCCTTTATTTGATAGAATGATTCCAGCACTTCCTTCATTATGCGCGGATGCTCCGTCGAAATATAATATCCAAGAGTCCTCATTTTCTTCAACTGACAAGACTCCAGTATACAAGTCCGTTTTGGTATATTTGAGCAATTCAGTCAAAGCTTGACTCTTGTTTGCTTTTGGTTTTTCAACCATAATATCAAGTTTGCTTAACATATGCATCCACCTAGCATACCGTCTAGACAAGATAGGTTGTTGTAACAAAAATTTGATTAGATCTGAGTTAGTAATTACCTTCACCTTATGCGTAAGCATATAATGTTTAAGTTTTTGCACTGTGTACATCAACACAACACACTCATCGATAAAAGCGTAATTTCGCTCAGATCCTCTCAATAAATGGCTTAGAAGATATATTAGTTTTTCTTAGCCATCATAATCTTGCACTAGCATGATCCCAACAGCTTCATCACTTGCTGCTAGATAAATCAAAAGGTCTCTTGTGGAGATGGTGCAACCATATTCTGTGGGTTGCAGTAGCTTTTTAATTTCTTCAAAAGCTGACTTATGTTCCAATTCCCACCAGTGTTCTTTATTTTGCTTTGTTAATTGATGAAGAGGTCTTATAATACTAGCCAATTCTGGAATAAATCTTCTAAGATGGGAAATTTTTCCAATGTATTCTCTCTAAGTTACTTGCGATCTTGAAGTGGCTTAATATTTAGTATTGCCTTTGCCTTATCTTCATCAATCTGAATTCCACAATTGTGCACCTTAAAGCCTAAGAATTTCCCTTCTGATACTCCAAATGCACACTTGAGTGGATTCATTTTTAAGGTATATTGTTGACATCTTTCGAATACCTTTTTTAGCTGTACTAAGTGAGATTCCTTTATTTTTACTTTACTACAAGGTCATCAACATAATCTTCAAAATAATCATGGATCGTATCATGGAAAATGACAATTAATAGCACGTTGATAAGTGGCGCCAGCATTCTTCAGACTAAATGGCATTACAATATAGTAAAAATTACCAAACAGTGTTTTGACTTTTCTGCATCATTTGTATCCATATTGATTTGATTATAGCCACTAAATCCATCGATGAATGAGTACATTTCATGATTGGTTGTAGCGTCGATAAGCATGTCCAAATTTAGGAGTGGAAAATCATCTTTGGGGCATACTTTATTTAAATATGGATAATCTACACAACATCAAAACTGACCATTCTTTTTCCTGATCGACACTATGTTGGATAACTAGGTAGCACGAACATATGGCCTTATGAATCCTGCATATAATAGTTTTTCTATTTCCTTTTTAATTTGAAGCTGAATATGATTGCTGAAATTTTTTTTAAGGCTGCTTTACAGGCTTGGAGAAACACTTAACAACTAACTTGTGAGTAATAAGTCTATCACTCAAGCCTGGCATATCTTTGTATATCCAAGCAAAGATATCCTCATACTCTTTCAATAAAGCAAGAAAAGCTGTCTCAAATTCTAGATTTATAGTAGCAGAAATAGATGTGACCTTTTTTCCCCAGTTTCTGCTAAATTGACCATCTGAAATTGCCCCTGAGAATTTTTGGGTTCATAATTTAACTTATCTGGAGCTAGTGAAATAGCTTCAATTCTTTTTGGATTTTCCAAGTTAAGGATTTCTTCCGGACTCGTGAGGCCATTACTAACCTCACTGTACCTTCATAATTTATAATTTTTCCTACCATTAGGCAAGATCATTTGTTACATCAAAGGACACTCTTGGATAGTTTGACCAATGTCCATAAGGGATGAATGAGTAACTTTATCTAAGCCTAATTCGTCGACACTTCGTCAAAAAATGTTCACTATCTAAAAGACTTTTGCTCAAGCAGAAGGTACTTTTGTGGCAGGAATCAAAGTTTCTCTTCTCCCTTTTGTTTCCTTTAGACATTTGATGATGCTTTTTCATGCTCGTGCAATTGGATGCGGTCATTCAAATAGTAAAGTGCATAAAGTACAAATGTCGATCCCACGAGGATTTTGTTATTTTTATTAACTTACCGAAATTAATCCTAACTCTAAAATTAATTGAATTATTGTTATTTTTTAGGGTATTGTTGGGGTATTGATTCAAAACTAAAACTAATGTGAAATAAAAATAAAAATAACAAAAATAAAATTAAAAGAGAAATTAAATTAAAATGTGAAAAATAAACGATGAAAACACAAGTTAAAGGTTTGTCCTCCACTATTAGACGATGCAATCAATAGTAGAATTATTCCCAATTGTCTATCTAAACTACCAACCGTAGATAATAACAAGCTTTGCTATGTAACAAATTTTACGTACATCTTCTGTATACCAAAGACAGTAGAAAAACTGAGTAGAGAAGAACATTCCAGATAAGCCTTAATTAACTGGTCTTCTTTGCTATTCTCTATCCACGATCGGAGTACGGGTGGTCACACGTCATACAATCTTTCCTCCAGTGAATCTCCTTCTGACCACTTGAGAAAACCAAGAGCCAAGGTTCTAGATGTTGAATAATAGCTCACTGGGAGTTTCAGAGTTTCTCTCACTAGTGTACTCACTCTATGCTTCTAATATGATCTAAGGAACAACAAAAATAGTACCGCTTTATAGTGGTCGGTTCTGAAGTTAGTCCTTATCAAATTAGGCTTCAAATTTTGAGTTTAGATTAGTTTCTGATTGAAAACGCGTGAACGTGTTTTCTATTTTATTCAAGAGTGGTCGATAGCACCTTTGTATTGCGGTCGTCCGTGGCGTCATAGTCCATGAGTTTGAATCAAATTCTAACTCTTTAGGCCGATCTAATTAATCTAATCTCAACCAATTGGATAAATCCTATCATATTTGACTGAGTGTCCTTTATAAAGTCTCAATTTTAATTCAAATAACACAATAGAAAAGTTATTTAATTAAAATAATCATATACAGAAAAAACCATACGTATAAAATATATTCAAGTAATTCAAGATGTTTTTGGGGGTCTAGTTTGGCCCTTTTTACAAAAAATGACCAATTTGCCCTTGATAGGTCTTATAAAATTTCAAAATCCGTTTTAAGAAAACATACATTTCCTTTATACTCATAATGTTACAGCAAATAACACATTAGTTTTATTTTTTTGAAAAATCTATTTTAACAAAACTTTAGGGTTTTGACCCGTAATTTGAAAATCTTAACGATTTTGCCCTTATTATATTTTTCTTAGAAAAATTTCAAATTCCTTTCGGGAGTTCAAACATAATTTACTTTCAGCTCATAACTATATAGGTAGCCCTTTTTACATAGCAAAAATTTTCATTTCACACTGTTTTACAATTTTGGCCGAAACACAAAATCTTGACATTTTTGCCCCGGGACCAAAGATCACCACTTTATACTAAAATGTCTAATTTTTTGCAAGGATTCTAACTTACAAAAGCTCTTTGAGCAAACTTAAATAATTTCAAATCATATTTCTCATTTTACGGTTTTGAAATTTTGTGATTGAATCTCGTAAAATTTGTAACTTAAAATCAATGTAGAGTTTTTGTAATCAGTCCATGAATTTTAATATTTTCAACGAGATCTAAAACTTTTGTGTTTTAACTTTCTTCAAATTATAACGTTTTAATGAGGTTTTTGGCCAATTTTCAATTCTATGAACTTGGAAATCAATTTTTCAATGTGTTCCAATTGAAATTTTACAAAACTTTATTCACGAAAATTAACTTGAGAAAAAGAAGATGGAACAAAGTCTCAATTTCTAGCTAATTCGAGAAGATCAATTGGTTAAGGACAACTTGAAGAAGAAACTTCCTGCCATAAAATTGATTCAAAAATAATAAGAAAGCTTGCTATGAACAAAGACGAAGGACAAAGCAAGAAATCGATGTAGAAAGGCAAAATAGAAACAAAGATGGCACCAGGACAATCAATTTCTTACACATAACGCATGCCTATTCAATGTCCACACCAACAAAGCATCATAGTGGCAAACATAAAAAAGAAAAGAAAAAGGGATATAGTAGCCACAATTCACAAAGGAAAATAAAGGACGCATGCTGATGAATAAAATCATCATTTGTCTTGATGCAAAGACATCGAAAGTGAGTAGTCTAAATGTGAACGTTTCATGAACTAACGAGAAAAAACCAAGGTTAACAGTCATCAGATGTTAGAGTAAGCAGAGACATTATTGCGAAAAAGTTAACAACGGTAGAAATGGAAATTCTTGTTATAGATGGCATGGTAGCAACAATTCCTGCCCAAAAATATATGATAGAAATTAGGGATCAAAGTTCTGGGAAAGCCACACCAAAGAACCCGATGCAACAAAAGATATGCTCAACACCTTGAAAAAAACAAAAAAAGGAAGTGAAAAACTGATGATAAGGGCATAAGGCAATGGAAATACTGAAGCAATAGATGTAGCTGAACTAACAAACACTGAAGAATTTTCAAACAATCTGGAACTTGAGGTGGGAATGGAAAGGGCGTTTGGTTTGCAGTAATTTTGAGGTGAGAATAGAAATCTTACAGATTCTTATGTTTAATATACAGTAATCTAAGTTTTAGATTCTTAAAAAACTCATTCCCATGGGATTCAGATTACCTCATTTTAGGGTAATCTGAATCCCACCCAACAAGGTGATATATTCATATTCTTAGAAATCTCAAAACTATAAAAATCTCACATTTTTTCTCATGATGATGATGATAATAATTATATTATTATAAAATAATAATAATAATAATAATAATAATAAGATAAATTAATATTTCTATACAATATAAATATAAAAATTATATCAAATAAAATAATAATTTGATAATAAAGATAATAATAACATTCACAATAATAATAATAATATATAATATATTACATATACAATATCTAAATATAATATATATTATTATTAATTAATATTAGAATACAATATATAAATACTATAATAATAAAATAAAATAATTTCATACTATTATTATAAATTAATATTAATGTATGATATAGATATAAATATTATATCAATATAAAATTATAATTTAATAATAAGAATAATAATAACATTAATAATAAAAACATAATAATATAACATCAATATGGATAGTATAATATTAATATGCATAGTAATTTCAATATTAAATTATATAAATGCTATTGTAATAATTATAAATATAAAATATAACTAAATATACTTAATAATTTTTATAAAAAATATTTTTATTTAATGTTAATATTAATATAAATACTAATATATTATTAAGAATCATATTTTTATTATTATTTATATTCATATCAATATATTATATATTATATACAACATTTTAATATTAATATATTATTAAATAATAATTCTATGATTATTACAAATTAATATTTTTATATAATATAAAGAAAGTATTATATTAATATAAAATAATAATTATTTAATAATAACATTAATATTCATAGTAATATTAATGTTAAATTATATATAATATTATTTTATTATTTATATTTATATTATTATTATTTAATATTAGTACAATATATTATATTGATACATTTAATGTTAATACTATAAATTATTTTGTCAATTACACAAGATTTCTATGTACAACCAAACACAGTAATGTATTATTCCTAGAAATCTAATAGAAGATTTCTATGTGTAACCAAACGTGATAATCTTGGTTTCTAGGAATCATATTTTCTATAATCATTTTCCTAAGAATATGATTCCTATTGATTACTGCATACCAAACGGCCCCTTAGTGTACATTACGGCAATATAAAATTGAAAAGCACCGATGGAACAAAAACAACTTGGCTTTTTTGGTGATGTTTGGAAATTGTGTTTTAGCGCGCCAACTTGTGGCATTATTAAATTTGCTTTCTTCCCTTACATAAAAATAATAATGGGCTGCATATTTGTAACTCCATAACATAGCTCTACATGATGTGGCATAACTCTAGATATTATTTTAAATTAAAAATTACTTCAGGGGTGGGACCCATTTCTTAATGATACACATCTACGTAATAAAGTTGAAGTCCCTAGCAACTTTTCTTCCCTTTAGTTCCCCATGGCGCCATAGCAGTTCTTCCACAAAACCATAAGCTTTACCTTACTGAATGGGTCTAGAATCTACGATCAAAGCCTTTCCTTTCACCCTATATTTTTCTCCAAAATCCCCCTAAAAAAAATGGAGAGAAAGGGCGTTCCAAGTCTTGGTGTTGGAAATTGGGATCGGTGGCCAGCCACCCCTTGATGACCAGTAATTGTAGTTACTGGCAAGGTATGAGTTTTGCCCCCCAAAAGACGATCACGAGGATTGATGACATTGCGATTAATAGAGAAGCTATCCTTACTATGAACGACGGTCCTGTGAACTGACAAAGCATGGGTCATAACTCGGATTGTGATCGATCACAAAAATTAGCGAGAAAATGCTATTTTTATTTTATTTATTATTATTTATTTCAGTTTTTAAAAGATAATAAATAAAATAAAATAAATAAAGTAGCCCACTATATCCCTATTTTCAAGGGATCTCAACCAAAAGGGTGATAGTGTGGCTATTCTCACGTTAGATATTGAGCCACGTTTGAAAGTCATTAATTAATTGGTAACGTACACTTGATAGTAGATGTAGGTGTGTGTTTATAAATACGTAAAAAAAACTATGGGTCCTTTATGCTTAGTAATTTTATTCAAAAAATACACTAACCTTTCAAAATTACTTAAGGTGTAGAAGAGCCCCTTTTCTCACAAAATTTTCTTTAGAATTTGTGCAAAAATACCCTTCATTCATCTTTGTGTTTGTCAATGGCTAGAGGTTGGATTTCGTTCCTATTTTTGTTTCCATATTTAGATGATTTTTATACAATTTGGTTTATGCATCTATTGAAAATCATATTTTAGTTGTTTATATGTCTAACATTTAGTCTCAGAGCAATAATTCACCTCTGCCTTGATATATTTGTTTAGGTTCTTAATGTTTGTTTGAGTTTTTTAAAATACCCAAAACTTTATTATACAAGAAATCATTTTTGACAATTTTTTAGAGCAAACTAACGTTAGAAATAATTAGGAAATTGATTTTTTTAACATTCTGGGTTTTAAAATGTCAATTTTGGTATCCGAAAGGCCAAGAAATGGCCAAGTAAGCAAAATGGTTCAACAGGGTCTGTTTCGGGTCAAACAAACCCGGTTTAAGGTTAAAGAAGGTCGAAAATGACACGTTTTGACCATTGCGGTGGTTTCGCTGTAAGAATAATATGTCATTTTATGCAGTGAAAAATGACACGTCATTTTTATTGAGAGTTGGCCGTAGTTGTTTGATTCAAAACGACATGTCATTTTCATTCTATTATACAAAACGACATGTTGTTTTTGGGACTGTTTTTTACCAAAAAAATAATAAAATAAAAAATAAAAATATGTTTTGGCATTTTTTGCAGAATTTATAATTCAGATATTTTGGAAAATTAATTTTGATAATTCTAAAATGAATTTTATGAAACCCAAGATTTTATTATTTATGTTTGAATAAAATTTTGGAAATTTATTCTAGATATGATTATGAATTTATACATAATTTATTTAGTTGTTTTATTTTGATGCATATAATTTTATGTAAATATTGTGCATAAATGATTTAATCATTCATCTTTGGATATAGTTGAGATTTGCTTGAATTTTATGCATAATTAATTTTGTATGTATTTTTTAGTTGTTATATTTTGATACATGCAATTTTATTAATATTTTATGCAATTTTGATTGATTGGAAAGTAGTCATAGCATCTTTGATTATATTGAAATTATACATTAAGTGTTTTGAATCATATATAGTTAAATAGACATTAATTGTAACTAATTATTTTTAGTGTAATGAAATTTATCCCACAGGAAATTTTATTATATTAGACAAGATTGGTTAAGATGAAATATAAAATTATTTTCTTAATTTTCCCATAGAGATTAAGAAATGGAATATTATTTAATAGTTTTATTATAAGGCTGTGTGTGAATCTATTTAAATTAGAAACTCGGTCCACAGGCAGTTTTTATGTACCATTTGATTCATAATTTTTGTAGGTTAATTCACATTGATAAAATATGATATATAATTATTAGCTTCAAATTTTGTAACATGAGTATGTGTGTTTGATTTATTGCAGTAATTCAGCTTATTATTTTATGTGATATGAAATGCGATATTCTCGAGCTTAAGGACGATAACTATGAAGTCTGAAAAGGGAGGATTCTTCTTTATTTGGGGTGGATGGACATTGAATATATCATTAGGAAAGACGAACTGACCTCTATCACTAAAACCAGAATTACAAATGATGTTGATCAATATGAAAAGTGGGAGCGATCTAAGCACCTCTCAGTTATATTCATAAAGACCAAAATCTCTACTGGGATTAAGGGTTCAATCGATCAATATAACAATGTCTGAGTACTGCTGAAGGCCATTGATGAATAGTCTTTGAATAAGGCATTGGTAGGCACTCTGATAATGCAGTTCTCATTCATGAAGCCTACAGGTTTAGAGGCGTGCGTGAGAATATCATGCGCATGAGAGATATTGTGGCTCAATTAAAGATGCTTGAGGGTAAGATATTTGATTCCTTCTTAGTTTATTACATTCTGAATACTCTACCCTAGGAGTCTGGTCCCTTTAAGATCTCCTACAACACACATAATGACAAGTGGTCAATTAATGAACGATTGACCATGTGTGTTTAGAAGGAGGGAAGACTCGTTATGAAAGAGGGAGAGAAAATAAATCTAGCAACCTAAGGAAATAAAAAGAAATATCAGACCAAGCAGAAAGGAAAGGCAAGATTCTTCTGTAGCCAGATATTAAGAAGGAGTTCAAGTGCTTCTTTTGCAAGAAGAAGCGGCACATGAAGGAAAACTACCCTAAATTCTAGGAGTGGCTTGATAAGAAAGGTACTTAACTCTCACTTGTCTATTATGAATCCAATATGATTAATGTTAATGATGACACATGGAGAATTGACTTCGATTCTACAATTCATGTTACCAAATTTTTACCAGGATTGAAGGACCTACAAAAGCCAGTGAGAAGTGAGGAAAGCATGTATTCTAGAAATAAAATGCGCTTACATGTAGAGGCTGTAAGAACGTACAAGCTAGTTTTAGATAGTGGTTTTATTTTGTGTTTGGAAAAGACCTTCTATATTCCTAGTTTTTCTAGAAATTTAATTTCAATTTCTAAACTTGTATCAGATAGATATTCCTTTAATTTTTCAAATTCTTCCTTTAGTTTATTTTATAAATCTGATCTTATTGGAAATAGTACTTTATCTGATGGTCTTTTTTGTCTTAATTTACGAAATGATACTGCTATGCACATTGATGAAAATGTTAGTATAAAGCGATATGTTATGAATAATGAGCCCTTTATGTTATGGTATAAGAGATTGGGACAAATCTCTATTGAGAGAATAAAGAGGTTAGTAAATGATGGAGTACTTGGTACTTTAGATTTTACTGATTTTGATACTTGTGTGGACTGCAATAAGAGTAAGCAGACGAATAAGTCAAAGATGGGTGCTAAGAGGAGTTTTGATATATTAGAAATCATACATATGAATATTTGTAATCCAGACATGGATGTATACTATCAAAGGGACTTCGTCTCCTTCATAGATGACTATTCACGATTCATTTTAAAAGCAAAGCACTAGATGCTTTTAAGGTCTTTAAAGCATAAGTAGAAAAATAAAGCAGAAAGCAAATTAAGATTGTGAGATCAAATAAAGGCAGGGTGTACTATGGTAGATACACTAGGCATGGACAAACACCTAGTCCATTTGCTAAGTTTCTTGAAAAGCATGGGATTATTGCTTAATACACTATGCTTAGTTCTCCGGACTAGAATGGTGTTGTAACACTCCTAAGTGGGGGTTAGCAGTTTTTAATAAAATAAATAAAGATCAAAAAATAAAAATAAAACTTCAAAAAAAGTTTGCCTAGGACTTAAATGAAACTCTCAAATCAAAATAAACATATACACAACAAATAAATCACAGTTTAATGTAGTACTTTTTTAATAATATAAAACTATCATCATCATCATCATTCTAACCCTCAATACATCTTAATGCAGTCACAGATAGTAACATACGATGCTCACATTATAATGAAGAACATTTTTAACAAACGAAGCAATTTTAACTGAATATAGTTACATAGCTTCCTCAACTATTTTTCTCATCGCTGCCTTATACCTTGTGAGTCCTGAAAATATAAAAATGTAGAGGAATAAGCGACAACATACTCAGTAGGGAAATCCATTACTTACCTTTAGGTTTTATCATTAACCACATTAATACCTGCAAAGTTAGTTAATCAACAACATCATTCATCTTATGAGATTCATGTATATAATCACCATTACTTACCTTTAGGTACTCAACTCTCACTTGTCTGTTATCAAGATTTATCAATGTTTAACGGTATCCACAATGCAATGAAGTATCTCTTCACTCAACTCAACGAAAACTAAATGGGTGCGCTTAACCATTCTATCAATCATTCTAAGAGTGTCGGATGAGGGGGCATCAAGCCCTGATTTCTCACCAAATCGATTCTTATATAGTGCATTCTAAGACTTTCGACCCAAAGGTCATCACCTCCCCCTATTTACCTTTTTGGGTATTTATGCCTAAGGACGTAACTGTCGCCCTCTTCATGTCTTACCATTCTTCTCATGACTACTACTATTATGTATAGAGTGTATTTCCTAACCATGCTTCTTAATTTGTATCAACACATGTCAAATCAATTTATTCATCATTGTACAATACAGGACGAGTTCATATTATTGTCTCATAAGTGATATTCATATTATTTAACTATTTAACATATATATATATATATATATATCTTGCATTGTAAAGAACCAATTTTAAATTCAACAAAGCCTTACAAAAAAGGAGTAATAGAATCCCTACCTCTTGGTGAATATACTACTGATAACTTCTAGCTCACAAAACCAAGTTCATCACGTAAGCTCTAAGTACGTCATTATCCTAAAACGTATAAAATAACTATACTTTAACTTAAATCCTACTCAATAATCATACCATTTTACCATCTATTTTTATTAGTATGTCATAATCATTAATATGAAATCCTTAGAATATTTTGTAACACAAAACGATGAAAAACAAATGAATTTGGACCGCTCGATCGGCTTGCCAATTAGTTACTTCCAGCCTGCCAATCAAACTACACATTTTAGACCTCTCTGCTAGCCTACCAATATGTAAGGTTTGGCTTGTTAGTCTACAGTGTTCGACTTGCTGGTCTAGCAGGGTTCGGCCTATTAGTTAAAAAGGTTTGACTAGCCCAGCCTACCGATTGGCAAGTCTGGCCTACCAACAAAGGAATTTCTAGAAATCTGGTTATCTATTTTCGAAGGTTTCAAACTTTAAAACTCAATCCGACCTTTCTTTATCAATTTCCAAGACATAGAAAATGCATAAAAACTATGAAATATCACACTCAAACATATACAGATCATTTTTCTTAAAATTTTCATATTCAACATACAAATGTAAACCAAAAATCAAATCTTTTTAACACTAACTCCAAAACTCATTTTAAACAAAGCTGTACGTATATCAAGCTTCAAAAACATTGCATAGTTACCCATAAACATCAAAAAACACATCTCTTACAAATCGCATGCTAAAACACAATCTAAATCAAAGTTTTAGCTTAGAAAACCTTACCTTAAAGCTTGAAGAAAATTAGTGAATTTGTTTGCAAAAATCCTTGATCTTTGTTTTATGATTTTGAAAGATCTAACAAAATAGCTTCGGATTTCTCTCTTAATTACCTTGAAGTTGGATTTGAGCTCTTGATTTTGAAGTAAACAAGGAAGAGAGAAAGAGGAGAAAACAAGAGAGAAAGAGAGAGAGAGTTGACATGAGAAGATAAGAAGAAGAAGAAGAAGAAGAAGAAGAAGAAGAAAGTAGGAGGAGAGGACAAAGGATGAGTCTCCTTTGGAGACTTTGGGGCAAATAATGCCAAATGGCATTTTTGAAATAATTTAGGAGTTCCAAGGGCATTTTGGTCAATATACAAAATAGGTATAGAAAATTTTAAAAAATTTAAAAATAGGTAGAAATAAATAATATGAAATAGATTTTAGATGAAACAAAAAACATTTTAATTAGCACACTAATAATTAACTTAGTCACAATCTATACTAGTTAAATATAACAGGTTTTACAACTCTACCCTCCTTAAAGAAATTTCATCCCCAAAATTTTAAATCTATGGTACAGGTAATAACTATAAATCCATTATGATTCCACCTTTGACTCTATACCCTCAATGTTATTAGTCCCCAAATATGGGTTACGATATCTTCATTCATTTACTTGAAATATCAGTCTTACTCTAAATACCAAATCCCTCAACAAGAGTATTCCTTACAGGTTTCGAATTAACAACACCATATTATAGTTTAAGAATCTGATTCAGAAAAGTTCATATATTGATCATACCATTTCTAGTCCTTCATTGTCTCTTGACCATGGTTTACAATTATATCAAGGAGATTGCCAAAGGAATATTTGTCTACTTTGTCTTGAGGTCCCTTTTTCCTTTCTAAGTAAGAAAAAACCTTGGATGGTAAATTTTATATCCCAACTAAAAATAAGTTAAAACATAATCATAAAATAAATAACTCAAGTGTTTCTATTAAAATCGTACATTAGAATCATATAGAGAAATTAGAAGGAATCCCGTAGTTGTAAGTAAACTCAACGGATCCTCCTATAAATGGCTATTCTCTCTCATGATACAAACCTTCAACCAAAATAATATATATATATATATATATATATATATTTTCTATGGAGTATTCCCACAATCAACCTTAGTATTTTCACAAAACATTAACAAAATACCATATGTTACAAACATAACACGGATACATTTCAAGAGTACAAAGGACTTCATATAATCAGCTATCCCAATCATGCGTGCTTAAAGAATGTAAAAGCATTGATAAACAAAAGATCAGACCTTAAATAGGATGCGTTTTAAGAGTATATATTACTCTATATCACTAGCCATCCCGAATTGGAATCAATGAATCTAAAAGTTTTAACAACAGCATGCCATAAGAAATACAGAATGTGAAGGAGAGCGGTTATTCAGGACACATGAATTACTAACTTACATGCCGTAGGTAAAACCAAAAGATTGCAAGTGGAGATTCAAATATGATGGTCGCTTTTGGCTTTCTTTCTCCCAATCAAGCTTAGACGTTATAGTGTCGGATTCCAAATGTATGATTAACATCTTATCTAGTAATTCCTCGACTGTTGAAACAGTAGCAAAGATTTGTCTTCCTGACTCTACAATAAAGTTTTCTTCAATAGCGTAATCTAAAAATTTTAAAAGACCATCATAAAAACCATTTACATTCAAAGTCCCAAGGGTTTGGAGTGAATGCCCAATAAATTCCTTCTAACAACCACAAATATTTCCTCAAGGGTGCCTAGACCACCAGATAATGCTATAAAAGCATTAGAATTATCGATCATATTTTTTAGATGCTCAAGGATGTCCAAAACTCTATTTTCCTTACCTATAATTTTTCCACATATGTTACCTTCAGCTAAGAAACGAGGGATAATTCTCATGACTTCAACACCACTAGACTTAACTGTTGTTGCAACATTTTCCATCATTTCTAAACTACCACTCTCTTAGATGAGATTAATCTTTCTATATGCTAATACTTGTCCTAAGTGTCATGTGGCTTCTAGGTAGACTTTATTCTTTCCCAGGTTGGAACTACAAAAGACACAAACATACTTTATTTCCCTAGTTAACTGAGAGGTAGACATATTTAGTTTGTATGACTGATTGCTTTATGTCTTCTCCATCTAAACTCTAAGTTCTAAATGAGATTTTAAAGATGATGGATGTGCAAAAGGACTAAAGAGGTAGACAAGTAGGTAGCGAACTAGTAATTCAAAGATCTAAACAAAATATTATGTAGGCACAAAAGTAAGAAAAAGTTACAGTCAATTTATGAAGAGTCAAATCGACTTTTGACAAAAATGAGACTTAAACTACATAACTTTTGATAATTGAAAATAGTTTGATAGAAGATACTCGGATACGACTATAGACCTTTTGACAAAGGCATACCAAATCTAGAAAATCAATATAAATGACAAACTACTGTAGAACTTTTGAAATTTGAGACACAAGTCTTGGAGCTTTTGGATAAGTTTTGAAAATTCAAACATGTTATAGTACAACATGTGATGTGTTTGGTAGGATAATACATTTTACTATATATATATGTTTTGAAAAGACAACCATAAATTAAATGAGACACTAATACTTACTGTGTCAATTTAATAACCACAATTATTTTGAACACAAAAGCAAATATTTTGAGTACAAAACTTTTATTGAAGAGAAAGACATAAACTATTGAGCACTAACTAAAATGATTTCAAACAAACAAACACTTAACAACCTCTATAGAGTGATGACTTATTCCCCATCTAGTTTTCTTACGAATCGGAAAACAAGATCTTGAAATGTCATATTCTTGAGACGTTGTCTTTCTACGTAGAATTTAGGCCAGAGTTTAGATATTGCACCTTGAACATACCCACTAGGATGATCTTCAAGAGAAGCACGAAGATCATCTAAGTTCTCTTTAGAAAGTCCATCCTTACAGAAATTTATTTTATTCTCTTCATTTGCTGACACAAATCCAAAAGAAGTACATTTACCGCTATAATTTTGTCATCCACATTTGCTACAAGTGACCGCAAAAGCACAAGCTCTACTTTCATCACACTACGACTAGTACCCATTCTTAGTAAACTGACGTCTTTACTGAAGTCACTCAGACGAATCTTCCCTTCTATTAGCATCCTCACATCACTAGGGATATCAAAACATATAAGAACCCACAACTGAGTGATTCTAGTCTTGTATTCCTTTCTAAGAACTTTTTGGGAGAGTGACGGAAAATACTTTCTCAACTGTTGGTACTTTGGGTCCATGATGAGATGAAAGAAGAGTAAATAAAAAAGAAAAATCAAGATAGTAAGTTGTAGAATCCTAGAAATCCTTCTTCTTTTAGAGAGAGAAAGAAGAAGATATAGAGAAAAGGAAGTACATTTCTGAGTTAGAGAGAGAATGACAAATTTAGAGAAAGGGTGGGCTCGGAGAATAAGTTCCTATACATAGTGAACGTATATAAAGACAAGATTGGAGCACTGTATATGACACATATAGAGACCACATGTGAAAGATGGCATTTTATTTTTCCCTTTTAATGGACCAAACTGGTTTAGAATTTAGACTAGGCCAAACTATTCTAGGCTAGAATGGATCGAGTTGTTTCAAGCTTTAACATATTTAGAATGAGTTAAAAAACAAGCATGAAATTGAAGCTCAAATTGTTTAGATCTTAAGCCCATTTTGAAGCCCACTTAAAATAGAATTAACTAAGAATAACAATAAGCTCAATTTGGTAACAATCAGGGGGTCCTTTCGAATGATATTCAAATCATTCTATAACAACAAAATCATCTTGTAACTTAAATAATTTGCTTTAATCAAAACCTTGTTAAATAATGCATACATTCCTATCTTATCTTTAATACTCAATATCTGTCAATGGATAGGGTTTTGAACATGACTAATCTCAAAATTATTATACTTTTTGTTTTCTAATATAAATCACATCAATGAGCAAAGACCATTGATGTTACTACTTAAGAACATCTACAATCCTCACAATCCCACTTATATAATCTTTAATTCCTCATATAACTAAACTTCAAGTAATCAAAAAATTTAACGTCTAAATATTTAGAATCAAATATTTTTATCTTTAAGTCCAAAATCATCATATATGCTTTAAATATCATGATTTACTAAAGGAAACTTCTATTGGTCATTGTTACATTACATCTATTCATAAAGACCATTGATGTCACTTAAATACAACATATGCAATATAAATATTCCAACCTTGAAATTCATAAATTCTTTGACTTTACAAGATCTTAACAGACTCAAAGATTAATATTTATCTCATTCAAGGTTCAATGCCATGGATTCCTAACTTATCTTATGTTCCTCAAGTAAACAGAACCTCCAAGAAAATTTATCTAAACTTAAGTACTCCATCAAATCCATACATAATCACTACATGTGTTTGAATCAATTATCAAGAATTTGGCACAACCATGCCAAACCTAGAAATCAACAACTCAAGCCTTCTATTTCTTATCATTTCTTACAAGATAAAAGGCTTATAGATCCTTGCAACTATACGAATCTCTCTTAAGTAATCTAAGCATAAATTCATTCCACATAATTATCATACCCATATAACCATTAATATTTCCATTATAGTGTTTTCTATGTCAAGACGTCCTCCTAGACTGTATAAATCAACTTGAAGGTTCAATTTGATGATAATGTTAAAATTCCACTTTAAAACCATTTCAAAAACTGATTTTTAAGGTGGTGATGTACCCCTTAGGTTAACCGAACTTAGGTTCTGATACTAAAAATTCTATAACGCCCCTAAGTGGGGATTAGCAATTTTTGATAAATTAAATAAAGATTAGAAAATAAAATAAAATTTCAAAAGAAATTTGCCTAGGACTTAAATAAAGACTCTCAAATCAAAATAAACATATAAATAACAAACAAATCATAGTTTAATGTAGCACCTTTTTTAATAATATAAAATTGTTATCATCATTATTCCAACCCTCAATACATCTTAATACAGTCACAGATAGTAACATACGATGCTTACATTATAATGAAAAACGTTCTTAACAAACAAAGCAATTCCAACTAAATATAGTTATATAGCTTCCTCAACTATTTTTTTTTGTTGTCACCTCACACTTTGTGAGTCTTGAAAAGATGAAAACATAAGGAGAATGAGTGATAACATGCTTAGTAGGGAAAACTATTACTCACCTTTAGGTTTTATCATTAACCACATTAATACCTGCATGGTTACTTATCAACAACATTATTCATCTTATGAGATTTATTATGATCGTATCTAGTGGATACCTTACATTAATCATTACCAAGTTCCATACATTTACATATATACATATATCAAGATTTATCAATGTTCATCGATATCCACAATGCAATGGAGTATCTCTTCACTTAACTCAATGAAACCCAAATGGGGGCGCTTGACCACTCTATCAATCATTCCAAGAGTGTCAGGTGAGGGGACATCAAGCCCTGATTCCTCACCAAATAAA
Organism: Artocarpus heterophyllus; assembly: GCA_025403435.1. Classification (NCBI taxonomy): domain Eukaryota; kingdom Viridiplantae; phylum Streptophyta; class Magnoliopsida; order Rosales; family Moraceae; genus Artocarpus; species Artocarpus heterophyllus. The sequence goes on from CM046350.1 coordinate 31,520,477, forward strand.
CTCCTATACAATGCATTCAGGGACTTTTGATACAAGGGAGCATCATTACTTCCCTTTATTTACCTTTTTTGGTATTCATGCCCAAGAACGTAATTGTCATCCTCTTCACGTCTTACCATTTCTCTCATAACCACTACTGTTATGTATAGAGTGTATTTCCTAATCATGTGTCTCAATTTATATCAAAACATGTTAGATCAATTTATTCCTCGCTGTATTATATAGGACAAGTTCATATTATTGTCTCATAAGTGATATTCATATTACAACAATTTAACATATATATATATATATATATCTTGCATTGTAAAGAACCAATTTTTAATTCAAGAAAAGTTCACAAAAGATGATAAATAGAACCCCTACCTCTTGGCGAATATACTGCTTATAACTTCCAATTCATGAAAACAAGTTCACCACCTAAGCTCTAAATACATCGTTATCCCAAGACGTATAAAATAACCATATTTTAACTTAGATCCTACTCTATAATCATACTAATTTATTATCTATTTTTATTAGTGTGCCATAATCATTAATATGAAATCCTTGGAACATTTCGTAGCACAAAACGATGAAAACAGATGAGTTTGGTCTGCCCGATCAGCTTGCCAATCAGTTACTTCCAACCTACCAATCAAACTACACAATTTAGACCTCTCTACTAGCCTGTCAATCTATAAGGTTCAGCCTGTCGGCCTGGCAAAGTTCGGCTTGCTAGTCTACAATGTTTGTTCTACCGGTCTGGCAGTGCTTGGCTTGTCGGTTTAAAAAGTTTGGCCTTTCGAACCTATCGGCCGATCCGGCTCGCCAATTACCAAGTTTGGCCTGCTGACAGAGGAATTACTAGAAATTTGGTTTTCTATTTTCGAAGGTTCAAAACTTTAAAACTCAATCTAACCATTTTTTATCAATTCTCAAGATACAGAATGTGCATAAAAACTATGAAATATAACACTCAAACATGTATAGATCATTTTTGTTAAAATTTTCATAGTCAATATACAAATCTAAATCAAAAATCAAAACTTTTCAAAACTAACTCAAAAACTTATTTTAAACAAAGATCTACATATACCAAGCTTCAAAAACATTGCATAATCACCCACAAATATCAAAAACACATTTCTCACAAATCTCAAACTAAAACATAATTTAACTCAAAGTTTTAGTTTAGAAAACCTCACCTCAAGCTTGAAGAAAATTAGTGATTGTGTTTGCAAAAATCCTTTATTTTTGTTTTGTGATTTTGGAAGACCTAAGAAAATAATTTCTGATATCTCTCTTGATTACCTTGAAGCTTGATTCATGCTCTTCACAAGGAAGAGAGGAAAAGGAGAAAACGAGATAGAAAGAGAGAGAGAGTTGACGTGGGGGAAGAAGAAGAAGAAGAAGAAGGAAAGAGGAAGAAAGCAGGAAGATATTAGACATGTATGCCCAAGGGAGTAAAAACGTAATAAGTTTTTGGAGACATTATCTTATCAATAAAGAATTTATTCATTATTTATGTACCAAATCTTGTCTTCTTTACGTTCATATTTGTTGAATGTATGTTAAGCAAATAATAGTATGAGATTGTCGGTCTAAACCTTAAGAATTGGGCATATGATGGATGGATTATGCGAAAGACACGATTCTTAAGGTAATGGTCTAAATCAGACGATCCGCAATCGAGGGAATAAAGTTGGGCGCTTTATTTATACAAAGATTGTTATGTTGTCTACATCCCTTTTGGGAGATTGTTTGTCTTGACCATCGGAGGTGGACTCCGTGAATAGAAACATCGGCACGTTGTCATAGGTGACGATATGTTAGATCGAGACATAAAGTGAATTGATTTGGATTAATAATTCTGTCTCGACAAATCGATTCACTTTAGACAATCATTTGTGTTGTATCTTAATCTTGGGATGAATAGTGGGCCCGTTGTCTTGACTTGTGTCTTTTGATGTACCAAAGGGTGACACCCACATCTTAATAGTGGTATGCATGCCGGTACGTTGGAGGCATGATTCTTGATGGCGTAGACTTGTAATTCATAGATATGGAATCCATAGCTCCTCTTTAAGAGTAATGATATCCTCTTATATGCGTTATCCTGTAATTGGAAAACTGGAGCGCTCAACCATTTGGATACATAGGTGTAACGAATGGTATACTGGCTTTGGATGGTAAGTTTTCTAATGGTGAGATAATGGAATGTAAGATAAAAATAATCGGGAAGGAAGACAGAACTTGTCCATAAGCCGATTATGGACTATCACATGGGGATACGATACACTATGATATGTCATTGAGACTTAGCTATATGAGCTTCGTAATTCTATGTAGTTCGAGAGTGCAGCTCCAAGCTTTTAGTGGAGTAGCGTTGGAGTTGATAATTATGAAATGTATATCTGGAATATTGGGTTTCGTAATTATCGAAGCTTTAACTATGTAGGTCCATTTGGTCCCCTTTGCTAGCTCACAACATCCTGTAATGACACGATGTGTTTTTCAATAATTGATGACTTATGTCGGATTTATCAGATTGGTTAAAATTTGGAAGAATTAAATAATTCATATCTGTTTATCGGTTGAGTTAATTTTGTAATAAAATTAACTCAAGATAAACTTGTTGAATTATTGGGATCAGATAATTCTTGTTTGTTTATCGGTTGATTTCATTTTGGATAAATTAGATCAGGATAAACTTGTAGAATTATTAGGAATTGATTTATTTTCTTAGAGATTATCTAGATAAAGTTGTTTTGATCAAATAACTTCTCTATTGGGTTATTTGAATTAAAACTGAGACTTTATCCTATAGAATCTTGGGTGAAAAATAAAAGATTTGCAGAGAGATTTACGTGGGAGTTCGGCCTGCCAATCTACGTGTTCGACCTGCCGATTAGAGAGAGATAAGATTATGCGTTTTCACGCGGATCTTATCAGATATTGATCCAAACTTGATTCTGTTTTGAGTTTTTGAGACCTAATCTGATAGGGACTGACCCTAGGACCAATCGCTATATAAAGGGAGTAAGTCTCATGAGTTACTCAAATCAATTGAGAGATTAAGAGTGATACTCTACTAAGTGAGAATTTGAAAACTCCCTGAGAGTTTTTGTTCACAAATCACGAACACTTGCTTTAGGTTCTCTCTCTTGGTTGGAAGGAGAGTCACTGGTGGAAGAGCTGTACGTGTGAGCCCACGCTCATTCTGGTCATGGATAGAGAATAGCAAAGAAGGCCAATTGGTTAAGGCTCTTTTGGAACGTTACTTCTCTTCACGAGTTGCGGAGGTTCTTCGACACACAAAGGTTAGTAAGATCTATTTAATTTATACATATATAGCATGTCCAACTTGTGTTTTGAAAATTACTCTGATATAAAATTTTTTTAAAAAATAATAATAATTTCGCTACGCATTTCACATTGTTTTCCAACAAAAGAGAGGACATGGGATGAGTCTCCTTCAGAGACTTTTTAGGAGTTTCAAGGGCATTTTGGTTAATATACTAAATAGGTATAGTAAATTTTTAGAAAATTTGAAAATAGCTAGACATAAATAATGTGAAATAGATTTTAGATGAAAAAAAAAATTTTATTGGCATACTAATAATTAACTTAGTCACAATATATACCCATTATAAATAACAGGTATTACATGTATAGCTGAAAGAAGAAACCAAACATTGTTGGATATGGTACGAAATATGCTTGCTAACTCTAAACTTCCTGAGTCCTTGTAAACTGAAGCTCTTAAAACAGCAGCACTCATATTGAACTGAGTTCCAACCAAGGCCATCCCAAAGATGCCTTTTGAGTTATTCGAAAGTTGGAAACCCAGTTTCTAACAAGTACGCATTTGGGGATGCCTGTCTGAGATAAAAGTTTATAATCCACAAAAGAAGAGGCTGGACCCAAGGACCATAAGTGAATATTTTGTTGGTTATACTAAACGGTCTAAGGAATATAGTGTGATGACCCGCCTTTTCGGGTAGTCACTTAACTTTCTTAAACATCATTGCTTAAACATTAATCTTACTTACTTAGTAAGAAATTACAGGAAATTGTTTTTCTTTTCCTTTTAAAACATTTTGAAAAATCTGTTGTGGCTTCTGTCACAATTTAAGTTGAGATATTACTCAACAGTGGACTTTAAAACCATTTCAAATCATTTCTTAAAACTTGATAAGGAACATTAAATGAATCATAACTTAAAACTTATTTTTATTATTATATAAAACATTTCGTAAAATACATATCTTAAAACTTGGAAAACATTTCATTAAACTCTGATTTTCTTAAAATTTTAAAAACACTATATTAAATAGTGGAAAACCTTTTCTTTGAGTTGTAGAAGTAAATTGTGGTGGTATCCATACCCAAATCTTCACATCTGTCCTCCGTAGCACCCAGCTCTTCTAACAAGTCCTACTGATCGGCCATAGGCCTACCTACAGTATGAAGAGATTTTTAATGAGCTTTCGCTCAGTAAGTTCAAACATAATCTCACAAATCATTTAAACATGCTTTAAAAACTTTTCTCATAAAAACTTTTCTCTTAAAACGTTTTTCATAAATATTTCTGAATATGTTTTTATAAACGTTTTCCATAAGACATTTTTGAAATGTTTTGCATAAATATTTTTTGTAAAACATATCTTGAACGTTTTTCTTAAAACATCGCTTATAAACCTTTTCTTAAAAACATGAAAATGTTTTTCATAAACATTCAACATAAAACATTTCTCAGAATGTTTCCCATAAAATATAAATATTCCATAATTAGGAAAACAAGCAAAATTAAAATGCATGTTTCCATTTATGCTCAATTATGAACTTTCAGTTATAAGCGTTTTATGAACATTCTTTTCTTACTTTAACTTTCTATCTTTGTTTCTTATCTTTTCTTATCTTACTTTAGTGTTCGTACCAACATCATTAATATGAGATCATAAACATAATGCTTTTCTTGAGGAAGACTTGAGACCATCAAACACCGAAGTCATGTACCTCGCATCAAGGAGGTCAAACTTTAACTTTACTTGTATACCTTACATCAAGGAGGCTGATATGACACTTTCTTTTTATCTTTACTTTTCCTTCTTATTAACTTTAGTGAGCATATCAAATGCGATCACGTTATATGCAAACACATTTGCCAATTATAATTGTTCTCTTTGAAACTTATTACATAACAAATGCAACCTAAAACTAATTACTTAAACTGTAAGACATTATGTATTAATAAAATGCAAAACATACTTTAAACATAATTTTTGCAAATACATTGCAAACTTTTACTTGATCTTTCTAATTTTTATGCACATCAAATGCAATCATGCTTTAACATAATAATTGCAAATACATTGCAAATCTTGATTTAAACTGTAAAACTTTTTGCATAACAAATGCAAACATACTTGTAAAAACAACTTGTATGACAATTGCAAACATAGTTGCAAACATATATATATATAAACATTTGAAAACTATTTACTTCATGCTGTAGGTAAGGTTTAAAACTTACCTGGACTACACTCTAGCATTCTATATTTTGTTCCATTTCCTTTCATTAGTAGGCCTCTGTGTCCTGATCAAATGACAGCCAACTCATTAATTAACTTTCTTTTTATCAATCTACCCGATTGATAATAAAACGTAAATATTAAACATTCATTCTTTTTTTCATAACTCGGTATACTGTCGGTTTACCCTTTCCTTTCCTTAATTTTGTAACCCACCAGGTTACCTTTTCCTTTTCTTAATTATATAACCATTGGGTTACCATTCTTTCTGCTTAGCTTGGCAACCCATCGGGTTACCTCCTTCTTTACTTAACTTTGTAACCTACCAGGTTACCTTTGTTCTTAAGTGTCCCTTAGTTAAACTTCCCCTCTCATTGGCAGTTTCGTTACTTAACGTATTAGGAACATTTTTCATCTAAGAGTATTATGCTAATTCGGAGTGTTTGACTATGTTCTAGTAGTTTCCAAAAAAATGACGATTTTACTTTTAACGGGTTTTTTGTCAACTTCATAACTCTATAAAACCCATTGCTTAACTTTAACATTTCATTACTTATATATTACAAAAAAATTCCCGCTAAGGAGTGTTTTTCTGATATCAAGCATTTTGGGTCCGTTTTGGTCATGTTTCATAAAATGACCATTTTGCCCTTAAAGTTTTGTCTTTCATTCTTTCCTTGATTAAACTTTGAATCCTTTGAAACTTAGCATTTATAATTACTTACTGCTTATAGTAGTGTAAGAAATTAATGTTCCCTAGTGAAAACCCAGTTGCTACACAATTTTACGGTTTTGGCCCAAAATACAAAGATATTTACATTGTTGCCCCCAGAATAAAAAATGACCACTTTATACCAAAACGTTTAGTTTTTCTCAAGGAAAAAAACTTACAAAAGCTCCTTGGTCAAATTCTAAACATTTCATAATGTTTTCATTTCTTGAAATTTTGTGCCCAAAATTTTGTAAAGTTCATAACTCCTAAACCGAGCAGAATTTTGACAAAACCGTTCACATTGTCCTAACAGTTTTGATGCATTCTACAGCTTTCATGTTTTAACTTTTTTCAAATTCCAACGCTTAGGAAGACTTTTTTGCTAATTTTCAAATATGCCGAGAATACACTTTTCTTTGCAATTTAGTCCCTTTTGAAATTTCACCAAAACCCTTACTTTCTTCTTTCCATCTTCATCACCATCATCATAAAACATAAACCAATTATGCCATAATATCCATTTACATGCCATAGACCAAAACATTTCATCAAACAGTTAGTATGCATATTTTTACCATAAATTTTCAAGTAAAAAGTTTAGAGATTTACCTAAACTTTGCCAACCTTTTTGATCCTCCACTTGTGAGACTAAACTTGCTTAGATTCCTTTGTCATAAACCATGACAAAATTCTATTAAAAACCCCTCCATAACTTTGAAGAAAAAATCACTAAAACCCTTAGAAAAAAGTTAGAATTTTACCTCCAAAGTTGCAAAACTTTGCACTAAAACACTAGAGCTTGGTTTAAGCTTGGTTGGAGGTTTGTATCCATCAAAATTTGATGGAAAAATTGTCCAAAGGGTTGCCGGGTCCATGGGGGAAACAATGGAAAATTTTCTTTTCTTTCTTTCTTTCTTTCTTTCTTTCTTTCTTTCTTTCCTTCCTTCCTTCCTTTGTTCCTTCCTTTGCACGTTTTCCATGGTGGAGACCAACCTTTGGTATCTTTTTGAAGCTAAATATAAAGGAAATAAAGGGGTGAGGTGGCCTTTTCTCCACCCATGGAGTGTCCCCTCCTTTTTTTCCCCTTTTTTCCTTTTCTTTTTGGTGACTAATCACTCTAATTATTATTAGGGTTAACTTGGCCTTTTATTGTTGGGCCACATTAGTAAATGTGGTGGCCCAATCAAAACTCTCAAGGTGTTCCCTTGGTGGGTCCCACAAAACTTTGTACACAGTCCAAATTTATACTAACAATATTTTTTTCTACACTGCTGGTCTTCTTTTTTATACTATTCATGAGGTCCCACAATCTCCTATACTTATTTACATCCATCACATAATGTAATTTCAACATTATCTAACTTTGTACAATTCAAATTTATACTGACAGTATATTTCTTATATTTGTGATACATTCTCTATACTGCTACAGCATTCCTTATTCATCATATTCTCTAAATAGTATTATTCCTATACTGCTTCAACTTAAACAGTCTAATTCATGTACTGCTTAACATTAAATAGTCCAATTCCTTTTGATACTACGTAACTTTATCAGTGTACCTCCTTACACTATATTATTCTAGTATTGTATAATTTTTTCATATTATTATATAGTATTTTTCTTAAACTGTATTTTTGTCTTAGCATTTGTTGCAATATAATTTGAAATAATTAAGCTTCCTAGCTTATTTCCATATCATTCCTTCTTTCTTTAAGCTATGGCATGATTCTTACCCTTGAAAATCATGTTTTTCACTTTTATTGTGCTTAAAATGCTCAGGTGTTACATATAGATTTTATTGTCACATCACATACTACTAGGTTTATGGAATCAGAGAATGCAAAATTTCTAGAGAATTACTTGATTAGTGGGAACAATCGATCCTAGAACACTATTCTTCAAAAAGATCATACAGATGCTTAACCTTCCACTTCATGTGATAGAGTGATAATTGTACACAACATACCTAGAGTTCTAATACATGATGAACAACAACTGGTCTTTTAAGTTTCACGGACTGCTGATCAAGAAGTAGTAGATTCAGCTAAACAACAAATATAAGAACCTGGTGAACGGCTTGTTGAACAACATGCTCCTCAGGAGAATGTTGAACTAACATTAAGGAGATCTACTAGAGTAAAGCGATCGGTGATTCCTAGTGACTGTATTGTCTATTTACAAGAGTCTAACTACAACATTGGAGCTGAAAATAATCCTAAGATGCTTTCATTGACCATGAGTTTTAAGGAATTCGACTTATGGTATAGTGCCATGAAAGATGAAATGGGCATCTAATGGAGTCTAGGATCTCATTGAATTGCTTGATGGTATAAAAGCCATTAATTGTAAATGGGTCTTCAAGACAAAAAGGACTCATTGGGCAACACTTGGAGGTATAAGGCAAGACTCGTTGCCAAAGGATTCACTCAAAGGGAAGAAATCGACTACAAGAAGACTTTTTCTCCTGTCTCTAAAAAGAATTCTCTTCAAGTTATTATGGCATTGGTCACTCATTTTGATTTGGATTTACATCAAATGAATGTGAAACGGCATTTCTCAATGGCGATCTAAAGGAAGAGGTTTACATGAAACAACCATAAGGATTCTCCTCTAGTGATAGTGAGCATTTAGTCTGCAAGCTTAATAAATCCATATATAGATTGAAACAAGCCTCTCGTCAGTGGTATTGAAGTTCCATTATGTCATCTCTTTATTTGGTTTTGAAGAGAATATCGTGGATCAATGTATACACCAGAAGATCAGCTGGAGTAAAATTTGTTTCCTTATCTAATATATGGATGACATTTTACTTGCAACGAATAATAAAGGGTTGCTATATGACATGAAATAATTTTTCTCAAAGAACTTTGATATGAAGGATATGGGAGAGGCATCTTATGTCATTAGCATTAAGATCCATAGGGACAAATCTTAAGACGTTTTAGGTTTGTCTTAAGAGACCTATATCAACAAGGTTCTAGAGAAGTTTTGAATAAAGGATTGTTCACCAAGTGTAGCACCTATTGTGAGGGGTGACGGGTTCAATTTGAACCAGTGCCTAAAAAATAAGCTCGAATAGGGACAAATGAAAAATATTTCATATGCTTCAACTGTTGGAAGCCTGATGTATGCTCAGGTCTACACGAGAATTAACATTGCATTTACTGTGGGAATGTTGGGCAGATATTAGAATAACCCAGGTGTTGACCACTGAAGAGCCACAAAGAAGATAATGAGGTACCTTTGAGGGACTAAAGATTACATGCTTATGTATAGGCGGACTGATATTCTGGAGGTGATTGGATACTCCGATTCAGACTTTGCTAGCTATGTTGATTCGCAAAAATCAACATCTATTTATGTTTTCATGCTTGTCGGTGGAGCTGTGTCTTAGAGGAGTGGGAACCAAACTTTGACTGCTACTCCACTATGGAGGCCGAGTTCGTTTCTTGTTTGAAGCTACTTCGCATGGTGTACGATTGAAGGGGCATTAAATTGTGGATTCCATCTCTAAGTCATTGAGGTTGTATTGTGACAATTTAGTTGCGGTATTTATGGCTAAGAACAACAAGAGCTGTAGTTGGAGTAAGCATATCGACATTAAATATAGGCTATAAGAGAACGTGTTAAGGAAAAGAAAGTGGTCATTGAGCACGATAGCACTGAGTTAATAATTGCTGATCCTTTAACTAAATGCATGCCACCAAAGAATTTTAAGGATCATGTAGTACGAATGAGACTTGGTTCCATGATGTGAATTTCATATACATACATTTGTTATTTTAATGAAACTCTTATTTAGTTGTGATGTTTTGTCATATTTAGTTGTACACATATTTAGTTATTTTGAGAAAAATCAGTTAAGTTAGACCTAGAATAAATATCGGGTTTTTTCATTAAGTTACGCTACAATTTATGAGTTGATATTAACAAACATAATGCATTGTAATACATAGAAGGTAATACTCGTTCTAAGAGGACCTATTGTCATGATTCATGTGTTTATTCCTTAAGAATAAGATTGGTTGATTTTGGTCATCGAAAATAATATATTTAGACCAAGTGGGAGAATGTTATTTTTATTTTATTTATTATTATTTTTTTTAGTTTTTAAATGATAACAAATAAATAAAATAAAGAAAGAAGTGGTCCAATATATCCCAATTTTTAAGGGATCTCAACCAAAAATGTGATAGTATGGCTATTCTCACGCTTCAAATATTGAGCCACGTTTGAAAATCATTAATTAATTGGTAACGTATACCTTGATGGTGGGTGTGTGTTGATAAATATGTAAAAAAAAAAATTGAGGGTCCCTTATGCCTGGTAATTTTATTAAGAGAATATATCATTTTTTCAAAATTGCTTAAAGTGTAAAAGAGTCTCTTTTTCTCACAAATTTTTTTTCAAAATTCATGCAAAAATTGTTAGACATGTATGCCAAAAGGAGTAAAAATGAAATATGTTTTTGGAGACATTTTTTATTAATAAAGAATTTATTCATTTATATATACCAAATCTTGTCCTTTAACGTTCATATTTATTGAATGTATGATAAGCAAACAGTAGTCTGAGACTGTCAGTCTAAACCTTAAAAATTAGGCATATGATGGACTGATTATGTAGAAGACACGATTCTTAAGGTGATGGTCTAAAACATATGATCTGCAATCGAGGGAATAAAGTTGGGTGCTTTATTCATGTAAAGATTGTTATGTTGTCTATATCCCTTTTGGGAGATGGTTTGTCTTGACCATCGGAGTTGGACTCCGTGAATAGAGACATTGGCGTATTGTCATAGGTGACAATGTGTTGGATCAGGACATAAAGTGAATTGATTTAGATTAATAATTCTATCTTGGCAAATCGATTCACTTTAGACAATCACTTGTATTGTATCTTAATCCTGAGATAAATAGTGGGCCCGTTGTCTCGACTTGTGTCTTTTGCTGTGCCAATGGCTGACTCCCACATCTCAATAGTGGTATGCATACCGGTACATTGATAAAGAAAAAAGTGGTCCAATATATCCCAATTTTTAAGGGATCTCAACCAAAAATGTGATAGCATGGCTATTCTCATGCTTCAAATATTGAGCCATGTTTGAAAATCATTAATTAATTGGTAACGTATACCCTGATGGTGGGTGTGTGTTGATAAATATGTAAAAAAAAAAAATTTGAGGGTCCCTTATGCCTGGTAATTTTATTAAGAGAATATATCATTTTTTCAAAATTGCTTAAAGTGTAAAACATTCTCTTTTTCTCACAAATTTTTTTTCAAAATTCATGCAAAAATTGTTAGACATGTATGCCCTAAGGAGTAAAAATGTAATATGTTTTTGGAGACATTTTTTATTAATAAAGAATTTATTCATTTATATATACCAAATCTTGTCCTCTTTACGTTCATATTTATTGAATGTATGATAAGCAAACAGTAGTCTGAGACTGTCAGTCTAAACCTTAAGAATTGGGCATATGGTGGACTGATTATGCAGCAGACACGATTCTTAAGGTGATGGTCTAAAACATATGATCTACAATCAAGGGAATAAAGTTGGGTGCTTTATTCATGTAAAGATTGTTATGTTGTCTATATCCCTTTTGGGAGATGGTTTGTCTTGACCATTGGAGTTGGACTCCGTGAATAGAGACATTGGCGCATTGTCATAGGTGACAATGTGTTGGATCAGGACATAAAGTGAATTGATTTGGATTAATAATTCTTTCTTGGCAAATCGATTCACTTTAGACAATCACTTGTATTGTATCTTAATCCTGAGATACATAGTGGGCCCGTTGTCTCGACTTGTGTCTTTTGCTGTGCCAATGGCTGACTCTTACATCTCAATAGTGGTATGCATGCCGGTACGTTGGAGGCATGACTCTTGATAGTGTAGACTTGTTGTTCATAGATATGGAATCCATAGCTCCTCTTTAGGAATAATGATATCCTCTTATATGCGTTGTCCTGTAATTGAAAAACTGGAGCGCTCAACCATTTGGATACATAGGTGTAACCAAATGGTATACTATCTTTGGATGGTAAGTTTTCTAATGGTGAGACAATGGAACGTGAGATAAAAATAATCGGGAAGGTAAGACAGAACTTGTCCTTAAGCCGATTATGGATTATCATATGGGGATACGATACACTTTGATATGTCATGGAGACTTAGATACACGAGCTTCGTAATTCTATAAAGTTCGAGAGTGCAGCTCCAAGCTTTTAGTGGAGTAGCGTTGGAGTTGATAATTGTGAAATGTATATCTGGGATATTGGGTTTCATAATTATCATGAGCTTAAACTTTATAGGTCCATTTTGGTCCCCTTTGCTAGCTCACAAAATCGTATAACGACACGGCATGCATTTCCAATAATTGGTGACTTATGTCAGATTTATCGGATTGGTTTAAAATTTGTAAGAATCAAATAATTCATGTCTGTTTATTGGTTGAATTAATTTTGTAATAAAATTAATTTAAGATAAACTTGTTGAATTATTGGATCAGATAATTCTTGTCTGTTTATTGGTTGATTTAATTTTGGATAAATTAGATCAAGATAAACATGTAGAATTATTGTGAATTGATTTATTTTCTTAGAAATTATCTTGATAAAGTTTGTTTTGATCAGATATCTTCTCTATTGGGTTATTTGAATCAAAACTGAGACTTTATCCTTTAGAATCTAGGGTGAAAAATAAAAGATTCACGGAGATTTTTTCTCAGGAGTTTGGCCTACCGAATGATGTGTTCGGCCTGCCAATCAGCGGGAGATAAGATTACGCGTTTTCACGCGGATCTTATCAGATATTGATCCGAACTTGATTCTGTTTCGAGTTTTTGAGACCTAATCTGATAAGGACTGACCCCAAGACCAATGGCTATATAAAGGGAGTGAGTCTCATGATTTACTCAGATCAATTGAGAGATTAAGAGTGATACTCTTCTAGTGAGCATCTGAAAAACTCCCTAAGAGCTTTTGTTCACAAATCATGAACACTAGCTTTGGGTTCTCTCTCTTGGTTGGAAGGAGAGTCACCGATGGAAGAGCTGTACGTGTGAGCCCACTCTCACTCCGGTTGTGGATAGAGAATAGCAAAAAAGACCAGTTGGTTGAGGCTCTTCTGGAACGTTACTTCTCTTCACAAGCTGCAGAGGTTCTTCACACAAAGGTTAGTAAGATCTGTCTAATTTATACATATAATATGTCAAACTTGTGTTTTAGAAATTACTCTGATGAAAATTTTTAAAATTTCGCTGCGTACCGCGTTTCCAACAATTGGTATCAGAGACATGATTTTTTACATAAATTTACAAGTTTGTGATCATGATATATGCATAAATTTTGTGATCTCTATCTCTCCTATGCTTGAATTGAATTTTATAGAGAGATGGCACTCTAGGTTTCTATATAATATATATGTTGTCATGGATTATGTGGTGAATGTTTATTAATTAATTATGGTTGATTAAATTGTTGTTTAATTATTTATTAATTAATTAATACCGGTTATGGTTTCTTAGAGGTTAAAATGTGTATCTAGGTTTTTCATGTAATTAGATGACGGACTATCATCTCCGTCTTTTGTTATTTAATTTTAAAATTTGCAAGAATTTTTGTAATTAAATAATTATTTGGAGAAGACGGATCTAGAAGACGGATCTAGAAGAATGATGATGGCGCCCCTAGGCATTTCCTGAGTCTCTAATTTTATGTTTTTGAATTGTTGAAAATAAAATTGATAAATTGCATTAAAGTTGTATTTTCTGGAATAATTTTTCTTGCTCGGTCGGCATGCCGGACGTCACAGTTCGGCAGGCCGATGGTCATAGATTGGCAGACCGGACGTGTGGTCCGGTAGGCCGACAGTGGGGCAGAAATTGGGGTGCTCTGCCAGCAGGCCGAACTTTCAGTTCAACAGGCCGAACCTTCATGACCGGTAGGCCGATCACCCAGATCGGCCTGCCGACCGAGAGCTGCCAAGTGTCCAAAAAATGTGTAATTTTTTTTATGTAGTTTTAATTTTATTTTTGAGACGATTTTGAGAAACATTAAATTTGGATATGACCAAAAATATGAAGTTTTTTGATTCATAACGGAATTGAAGACTTGAAGATGGGTATTGCATGAAGAAGGATACAGCTTAAGAATTCAAGGATGAAGAATCGATAAATGTCTCGATTATTCTCTTGTAATCTTTGTTTTTCTACTCTCTAGGGTGAAACCATAATATTACGGTTTTTGCTTGTAGCTTTGCTTGATTGCTTTGCTTGTCTGCATTATAATATGTTTTACCATGTATATTGATAACATGTCTTATAGCATAGGGAGTGCCGCTCATATTAAAATTGTTCATGCATAATTTTAAAATAAAACCTTGACTTCAAAAGATTGAGTGGGAGAAGGTTTTTGAAGAGAGGACCTAAGGCCTCCATCGTTGGTCCATAGGAAGAACATGGTAGTCCCGACCCTTAGGAAGGGATTTCTATCATGTACTAGATTGGATCTTTGAAAGGATAAGGTATTTTAGTGTGATTTATGGTTGCACACCCCTAGGTGGTGATTATAAATCATGGATAAAATATTGAAATGATGGTTATACACTCACGTTAATTTTATTATTAACCTCCCCTAGGAGCTCTGTTAATAAAATTAATAGCCAAAGAAACGATTATTAGTATATGCTGGATCATACGGGTCTTGGATGACATATATTAATCAGGAGGGGATCTGTGTTCCTGATTGAATTTGGCATGACTCCCGTAGGAGCATGTTGAATTCTGAGTTGGGAATTATCGTTGTAAGGTTGTGATATTTTCAAGGTTTTGACACATAAACACATTTGTATGGTTTTACATGATTGTGTTATCTTACTAAATTATTATTTATGTTTGCTTATGTTTGGTATATGATTCTTTATTGTAGATTGAAAATGTCTAAAAACGCTACTTGACAAAAACCAATTAACCGGTGAGAATTATAACGATTGAAAATAGAACCTGGACATCGTCCTACCCTTTGAGAAACTGAAATATGTACTGACAACCCCTTGTCCTCCTAAGCCTACGGGAGACTCAAATAATGAGCAATTCCAAGCAAACGATCGCTGGAAAGATGCTAATGATCAGGCCCGTTGTTATGTTATGGCTAGCATGAACAACGTGCTGCAGGCTCAACATTAGGATTATGAGACTGCGAAGCAGATCTTGGATCATCTTGAAGATATGTTCGGAGGCCAGGCCATAACAAAGCGACAAGGGGCGCTTCAGAAACTCTTAAACTGTAGATAGAGACCAGGGACATCTGTAAAAGAGCACATGATGTTGGTCATGGGTTACCTCGCTGAGGCTCAAACCAATGGAGCTGACATCGATGCTGAAACTCAGATGACTATGGTCTTTGAGACTCTGTCTAAGGAATTTATTCCATTTAGAGCTACTTTTAATTTAAGTAATAGACAGGATATGACCTTAACAGAACTGATGAAACAGTTATAGGAGTTCAAACTGCTGATCAGGGAGTCTCTTGCTGGTGGTGAGGCAAACATGGTAGCTGCTTCTGGTTCCAATCTTAACTCTGGGAATGGAAAGAAGCAACAGGCTAAGAACGGGAAGTCTTCTATTCCTGCTGCTACCAAGAGCAAGAAGAAGAAGAAGAAGAAGAACCCAAAGAAGCTTAAGTGCTTCTTCTATGGTAAGGTCGGGCATATAAAGAAGCATTGCAAGGACTTCCTTTCCAAGGGAGGTAGGTGTGATCTTCTATATTTAGAAACTTGTTTGGTTGAGGAATCCAGTGACATCTGGGTCATAGATTCCGGTGCAACTAATCATGTTTGTGTTTCTCTGCAGGGATTCAAAGAAACGAGAAGTCTACTACGTGGAGACTTAACGCTTCGAATGGGCGATGGATCCTTGGTCTCAGCGGAAGCAGTGGGAGATGTCCATCTTTACTTTGATAATTATAGGAATTTAATTTTGCGAGATTGTTTTTATGTTCCTAAATTTAAAAGGAATTTAATTTCTATATCTTCTTTATTTAAAGACTCCTACGTGGTATCTTTTAATGAAAAAGTGGTGATTTGTAAAAACAAATCTTTTATCTGTTCTGAATGGATGCAAAATAATCTATATTTTATCAAACCTAAGATGGACTTATTGCTTAATGCTGAGATAAATGATAATGACTCAAAAAGACTTAAAACTTCTCACTCTAATAAGACTTATCTTTGGCATTTGCGCCTTGGCCATATTAACCTGAATAGGATTCAAAGGTTGGTAAGGGAAGGACCTTTAAGTTACTTAAAGGTGGAATCTATACCTCAATGTGAATCTTGTTTGGAGGGTAAAATGACCAAAAGACCATAAGGGTCTAAGGGCAATAGGGTTGAAGGGGTTCTAGAACTTGTGCATAGTGATGTTTGCGGAGCAATGAACATCCAGGCACGAGGAGGGTATGGGTACTTCGTCACTTTTATTGACGATTACTCAAGATATGGGTATGTGTACCTGATGCACCACAAAAGCGAAACTTATGATAAGTTCAGGGAGTTTCGGGCTGAAGTGGAAAAGCAATTGGGTAGACCCATAAAGGCACTTCGATCTGATCAAGGTGGGGAATACCTTTTTGATGAGTTCTTGGGACACTTGTTAGAGAATGGGATTTTATTCCATTTGACTACACCGAGCACTCCGCAGCAGAATGGCGTAGCAGAGAGAAGGAATAGGACTTTGTTGGACATGATTAGGTCCATGATGAGTTATTCATCATTACCTTTATCCTTTTAGGGATATGCACTACAAACTTCATGTTATCTTTTGACCAATGTGCCTTCAAAATCGGTCCCTAAAACTCCTCACGTGTTGTGGACAAGACAGAAGACATCCTTAAACCATATTCGCATATGGGGATGTCCAGCTCATGTCCTGTTTAAGGATCCGAATAAGTTGGAAGCACGTTCAGAAGTTTGCATGTTTGTAGGATATCCAAAAGGGACTAAAGAGGGTTATTTTTATAACCCAAAGGAAAATAAAGTCGTGGTTTCAACTAATGCAACTTTCCTTGAGGAGAGTTACATGGATGACTTTAAACCTCGAAACAAAGTGGTGCTTGAGGAGTTAAGGGGTGATCCGTTCACTCTGGAGGTTCCAAACGAAACCATTCCGATCAGTGTGGAAAAACCAAACAAACATGAACAACAATCTCAGGGGCTTCAGCGTAGTGGGAGGATCAGGCGTCAACCTAAGAGGTATATGTTTAATGGGGAAGTCTTTTTGGTTGAACCGGATGAACATGATAGGGATCCTTATACTTACGCAGGAGCTATGGAGGATGTTGATTCAAGACTCTGGACAGAGGCCATGAACATAGAGATGAAGTCTATGGAGACTAATCGGGTTTGGGAGATTGTGGATCTTCCCAAAGGGGTAAAACCCATAGGGTGTAAGTGGATTTACAAGAGGAAAAGAGGAGTGCATGGAAAGGTCGAAACCTTTAAGGCTAGATTGGTAGCTAAGGGTTATACGCAAAAGGAAGGAATCGATTATGAGGAAACCTTTTCGCTTGTAGCCATGCTTAAGTCCATCCAGATTCTCTTATCCATAGCTGCCGCTCTTGATTATGAGATTTGGCAGATGCATGTCAAGACGGCTTTTTTGAATGGCTATCTTGATGAGTCCATTTATATGGAACAACCAGACGGGTTCAAGGTCGCGGGTCAAGAGGGTAAGGTTTGTAAGCTGCTGAAGTCAATTTATGGACTTAAGCAGGCTTCCCGTTCTTGGAACATAAGATTTGATCAAGTGATCAAGACTTATGGGTTCTCACAAAATGTGGATGAACCATGTGTTTACAAACACATTAAGGATGGGAAGGTGGTTTTTCTGCTGCTCTATGTGGATGACATTCTGCTAATTGGCAATGACGTTGGGGCATTGTCATCGGTCAAATTATGGTTGACCATGCAGTTTGACATGAAGGACTTGGGTGAGGCTAATTTTGTTCTCTTTATCCAGATCTTTCGGGATAGGAAGAGCAAAATGATAGCTTTGTCACAGGCCGGCTACATAGATAAAATTCTCAGGAGGTTTGTGATGCAGAATTCCAAGAAAGGTGTGCAACCATCTAGGTCTGTAATTACTCTTTCTAAGAAAGACTCTCCAAAGTCTTATGAAGAAAGAGAATACATAAAGAAGGTGCCTTATGCTTCGGCAGTGGGTAGTCTCATGTATGCCATGCTTTGCACACAACCGGATATTAGCTATGCGGTCGAGATTGTAAGCCAATTTCAGGTGGATCCAGGACCGAACCATTGGGTTGCGGTAAAGCATATTTTCAAGTACCTGAGAAGGACTCGAGGGTATATGCTTGTGTGTTCAGGTGAGGACTTAACTCCTCTAGGATACACTGATTCGGATTTTCAATCCTGTCTGGATTCTAAGAAATCGACTTCAGGGTTTGTGTTTACTCTGGGTAGCGGTGCCATCAGTTGGAGAAGTGCGAAGCAAGATTGCACTTCAGATTCAACGATGGAGGCCAAGTATGTGGTGGCTAGTGATACTTCAAAAGAAGCTGTGTGGCTCTGCAAGTTCCTTGGGGATCTTGAAGTAGTTCCTGGTATGGATAAAGCGGTATCACTATACTGTGATAACAGTGCGGTGGTAGCTAATGCTAAGGAACCAAGATTTGCAAGAAGAGTAAGCATATTGATCGAAAGTATCATGTGATAAAGGACTTCGTTGAGGACGGGCATGTCACGGTGTGCAAGATCGCGTCAGAGGACAATTTAGCTGATCCATTTACGAACACACTTACTGGGAGAGTCTTCGAAAGGCATGTGGAAGCTATGGGGATGCGAAATTTGCTGCATTTACTCACTTGGTGCAAGTGGGAGATTGTTAGACATGTATGCCCTAAGGAGTAAAAATGTAATATGTTTTTGGAGACATTTTTTATCAATAAAGAATTTATTTATATATATATAACAAATCTTATCCTCTTTACGGTCATATTTGTTGAATGTATGATAAGCAAACAGTAGTCTGAGACTGTCAGTCTAAACCTTAAGAATTGGGCATATGATGGACTGATTATGCAGAAGACACGATTCTTAAGGTGACGGTCTAAAACATATGATCCGCAATCGAGGGAATAAAGTTGGGCGCTTTATTCATG
Organism: Artocarpus heterophyllus; assembly: GCA_025403435.1. Taxonomy (NCBI): domain Eukaryota; kingdom Viridiplantae; phylum Streptophyta; class Magnoliopsida; order Rosales; family Moraceae; genus Artocarpus; species Artocarpus heterophyllus. Next base: position 31,539,888 of record CM046350.1, read on the forward strand.
TAAAGATTGTTATGTTGTCTATATCCCTTTTGGGAGATGGTTTGTCTTGACAATTAGAGTTGGACTCCATGAATAGAAACATTGGCGCTTTGTCATAGGTGACGATGTGTTGAATCGGGACATAAAGTGAATTGACTTGGATTAATAATTCTGTCTTGGCAAATTGATTCACTTTAGACAATCACTTGTATTGTATCTTAATCCTGAGATGAATAATGGGCCCGTTGTCTCGACTTGTGTCTTTTGATGTACCAATGGCTGACTCCCACATCTCAATAGTGGTATGCATGCCGGTATGTTGGAGGCATGACTCTTGATAGCGTAGACTTGTTGTTCATAGATATAGAATCCATATGAGACAATGGAACGTGAGATAAAAATAATCGAGAAGGTAAGACAGAACTTTTCCTTAAGCCGATTATGGATTATCATATGGGGATACGATACACTTTGATATGTCAGGGAGACTTAGCTACACGAGCTTCGTAATTCTATAAAGTTCGAGAGTGCAGCTCCAAGCTTTTAGTGGAGTAGCGTTAGAGTTGATAATTGTGAAATGTATATCTGGGATATTGGGTTTCATAATTATCATGAGCTTGAACTTTATAGGTCCATTTTGGTCCCCTTTGCTAGCTCACAAAATCCTGTAACGACACGGCATGCATTTCCAATAATTGGTGACTTATGTTGGATTTATCGGATTGGTTTAAAATTTGTAAGAATCAAATAATTCATGTCTGTTTATTGGTTGAATTAATTTTGTAATAAAATTAATTTAAGATAAACTTGTTGAATTATTTGATCAGATAATTCTTGTTTGTTTATCAGTTGATTTAATTTTGGATAAATTAGATCAAGATAAACTTGTGGAATTATTGTGAATTGATTTATTTTCTTAGAGATTATCTTGATAAAGTTTGTTTTGATCAGATATCTTCTCTATTAGGTTATTTGAATCAAAACTGAGACTTTATCCTTTAGAATCTCGAGTGAAAAATAAAAGATTCGCAGAGATTTTTTCTCGGGAGTTAGGCCTGCCAAATGACGTGTTCGGCCTGCCGAATGGGCCTGGTCGGCCTGCCGATCAGCGGGAGATAAGATTACATGTTTTCACGCGGATCTTATCAGATATTGATCCAAACTTGATTCTGTTTCGAGTTTTTGAGACCTAATCTGATAAGGACTGACCCCAGGACCAATGGCTATATAAAGGGAGTGAGTCTCATGATTTACTCAGATCAATTGAGAGATTAAGAGTGATACTCTTCTAGTGAGCATATGAAAAACTCCTTGAGAGCTTTTGTTCAGAAATCATGAACACTAGCTTTGGGTTCTCTCTCTTGGTTGGAAGGAGAGTCACCGGTGGAAGAGCTGTACGTGTGAGCCCACTCTCACTCTGGTTGTGGATAGAGAATAGCCAAGAAGACCAGTTGGTTGAGGCTCTTCTGGAACGTCACTTCTCTTCACAGGCAGCGAGGTTCTTCACACAAAGGTTAGTAAGATCTGTCTAATTTATACATATAACATATCAAACTTGTGTTTTAAAAATTACTCTTATAAAAATTTTTAAAATTCCGCCACGTGCCGCGTTTCCAACAAAAATATCATTCGTTCATCTTTGTGTTTGTCAATAGTTGAAAGTTAGATTTCGTTTCAATTTTTGTTTCTATATTGAGATGATTTTTATAGAATTTGGTTTATGTATATATTAAAAATTATATTTTAGTTGCTTATATGTCTGACAGAAAATACTTATAAATTTTTATCTTTTAATGAGTCATTTAAGGGAAATGTCATATAACCGAAATTTATGTGGCTACAAGCCTCATCGTTTTTTTTTTTTTTTAAAGTCCCGTGAAAACTAGTAGAAGTAGAACCATGAAAAAAGAGAAGAAGAAATTTTGCGAGGCAATGACTGGGGACAGCAAAGAAAGAGAGATTTGCAGAAACTGGGTCCCACTGGAATTAAACAAATAACGTTTAAAAAGGAAAAATTAATAATAATAAGAGTGGCAGTCCCGTGTTACAAAAAGTGCGAAAAATAATTTTTTTTTACGAGTGAGAAAAATAAAAGCCACTACACTGCTCAACGCTGTTACTTTTACAACTAAAATTATGTCATTCTTTACATATATCATTCCGCGCGACTACTGCATTGACTACGCCTCCACCTTCATCCTGTATTTAAGCCTTCATCTAGTCAATTCGTCCCATCCGCGGCTTAACATGGCTAATATAGTGAACAATGGGGGGTGAACAAATCTCATATATTATATCTTATAACAGTCGCCGAATTGCGCGTTTATGCCTTTTCATATGTTTGTTTTATAGTATATATTATGTCGCAAACAAACTCCATATATTATTGACGTCAGAATCTTTAAAAAAAAAATAAAATAAAATAAAAACGAAGACGTATGGGTGTTTCATTTCTTTTGCATAGATATGTAATATAATAAGTATAATTCCATTTGATGAAAAAAAAAAAAAAGAGTGACGCATATAAAACTATGCCTTGTTCGAAGGGTTTTTATTACATAAAATGAAAGCTACAAGTCTCAAATTCTTCTTACAAACTCCTCGTTAACAAAATAATAATAATAATAGTAATAATAATTTCCCCATATTTTCGAGAGAGGTAGCTCTGGAACTGTCTTCTGGAAGTACGATCGGATGGATATGTTAGACATGTATGCCATAAGGAGTAAAAATGTAATAAGTTTTTGAAGACATTTTTATCAATAAAGAATTTATTCATTATTTATATACCAAATCTTGTCATCTTTACGTTCATATTTGTTGAATGTATGTTAAGCAAACAATAGTATAAGACTGTCGGTCTAAACCTTAAGAATTTGGGATATGATGGACGGATTATGCGGAAGACACGATTCTTAAGGTGATGGTCTAAATCATACGATCCACAATCGAGGGAATAAAGTTGGGCGCTTTATTCATGCAAAGATTGTTATGTTGTTTATATCCCTTTTAGGAGATTGTTTGTCTTGACCATCGGAGGTGGACTCCGTGAATAGAAACATTGACACGTTGTCATAGGTGACGATGTGTTGGATCGAGACATAAAGTGAATTGATTTGGATTAATAATTCTGTCTCGGTAAATCGATTCACTTTAGACAATCATTTGTATTGTATCTTAATCTTGAGATGAATAGTGGGACCGTTGTCTTGACTTGTGTCTTTTGATGTACCAAAGGGTGACACCCACATCTTAATAGTGGTATGCATGCCGGTACATTGGAGGCATGACTCTTGATGGCGTAGACTTGTAATTCATAGATATGGAATCCATAGCTCCTCTTTAGGAGAAATGATATCCTCTCATATGCGTTATCTTGTAATTGAAAAACTGGAGCGCTCAACCATTTGGATACATAGGTGTAACTAATGGTATATTGTCTTTGGATGGTAAGTTTTCTAATGGTGAGATAATGTAACGTAAGATAAAAATAATCGAGAAGGTAAGACAGAACTTGTCCATAAGCCGATTATGGACTATCACATGGGGATACAATACACTAATGATATGTCATGGAGACTTAGCTATATGAGCTTCATAATTTTATGTAGTTCGAGAATACAGCTCCAAGCTTTTAGTGGAGTAGCGTTGGAGTTGATAATTATGAAATGTATATCTGAGATATTGGGTTTCGTAATTAGCGGGAGCTTGAACTATGTAGGTCCATTTGGTCCCTTTTGCTAGCTCACAACATCCTGTAACGACATAGCGTGTTTTTTCAATAATTGGTGACTTATGTCAGATTTATCAGATTGGTTAAAATTTGGAAGAATTAAATAATTCATGTCTGTTTATCGGTTAAATTAATTTTGTAATAAAATTAATTCAAGATAAACTTATTGAATTATTAGAATCGGATAATTCTTGTTTGTTTATCGGTTGATTTCATTTTGGATAAATTAGATCAGGATAAACTTGTAGAATTATTGGGAATTGATTTATTTTCTTAGAGATTATCTAGATAAAGTTGTTTTGATTAGATAACTTCTTTATTGGGTTATTTGAATTAAAACTGAGATTTTATCCTATAAAATCTCGGGTGGAAAATAAAAGATTCGTGAAATTTTTTATTCGACAGTTCGGCCTGCTGATGGACGTATTCGGCCGGCCGATGGGACCTGTTCGGCCTATCGATCAGGGAATGATAAGATCACGTGTTTCCACGCGGATCTTATCAGATATTGATCTGAATTTGATTATGATCTAAGTTTTGAGACTTAATCTGATAAGTACTGATCCTAGTACCAACCTCTATAAATAGGGAGTGATTCTCATAGGTTACTTAGATCAATTGAGAGATTAAGAGTGATACTCTGCTAAGTGAGAATCTGAAAAACTCCCTGAGAGCTTTTGTTTACAAATTACGAACACTTGCTTTGGGTTCTCTCGATTGGTTGGAAGGAGAGTCACCGGTGAAAGAGTTGTACGTGTAAGCCCACACTCACTCCGGTTGTGGATAGAGAATAGCAAAGAAAGCCAGTTGGTTGAGGCTCTTCTAGAACATTATTTCTCTTCACAGATTGCGGAAGTTCTTCAACACACAAAGGTTAGTAAGATCTGGTTAATTTATACATATAGCATGTTAAACTTGTGTTTTGAAAATTACTCTGATATAAAATTTTTAAAATTCCGCTGCGTACTCTTTTTCCAACAGGATAAGTATAGGAAGCAGGGAAACCAAAAGGAGAAGCCTTAGCTGGAACATGGACGATATGATTCCTTAAATCCCAGTATAAATTATGCCGCCTCCCAATCTCTTAAATGGCTCCTTGAAGATGAGCTTCTGTGGTTGATAACCTAGCCTCCAAGGAGGGAATTTTATTCTCCACATATTTCTGCATTTGCGAAGTATGGTGAAAAGCAAGGTTAGCCTATTCTTCCAGCTCGCTAATCCTGAAACAGTAGTGGTTAAGCTCAGCAGTTGCATGGAGCTCCATATCATCTAATTGATGGCTGAGCGCATCAACATATTCTTACAGCCTAAAAACCTGTCTGGGAGTGTCTTTAGTTTCAGGATGATTTGAAGTTGGCAGTTGTGACAGAGGAAGGTGAATCATGGCAATTGTCAAAGAGTTATGAGATGGCAAAGTGATATTACTCTCGGATCCAGAAGAGCCTTCATTTGCAATGTTGGACATAATGAATACATGATACGGCAAATGATAATATAGAAGATAACGTGAAGACGTGATTGAAGTTCCAGCAACCTCAACAATGGCATTTATACCAAGTGAATTCTGATAAATATGATGAAGATCTATATGTATCAAAACTTAAAGGACTCAAATATTTCGAACAGATTTCATGACGTGGCTACAATTGACAAGAATTAGTGTCCATTAATCCTTAAGATGAGCACCTTTCTAAAGTGTACCTCAAAGCATTAGTCGGGCTTGAAGGGAGGGGGAGCGAGGGAAAAAAAAAACAATAAGAAAAAAAAAATCTCTTTTTACTTCCTAGAAGGAATAGAAAGTCAGGAAAAGAGGAAAATAGACTAATCAATTATACGCCAACATGCCCTTTTTACAATACATCTACTCGTTTAGAGGGTTTTCTCCTTCCATGCGTTCTCCTAAAAAAAATAAACATTTTGATAAATATGCATTGAAAATCAAACCTCTGTGCGTTCCTCTTTGACGGCTTGTTTCTCTCTCTCTCCCCCCTTGAAGCACGCTTTCCATTCTCGGGGAAAAAATTCTTGCATTTGTCAAGCATTTGACAGGTACCTCTGTGCCCATTAAGTCTAGCGGCAGACAAATCAAAGTTTGTTTTTAGGCTAGCTAATACATTTGGCTAGATATTATAAGTCTATAGAGTAAATATATTCATGTAATTGTTATCTAAACAAATGCCTATACGTATATACCTACTTTCTTAGATACATATATATCGACTCTTGTCTTGAAGAAAAAAATACATAACCCAAGGCGGTCCAGTAGCATTCAGGTAGGGATGAGATGGTTATCGAGTTGGAGAAAAGGAGGTTCGATCCTCCGATAAAAAAAAAAAAGAAGAAAAGTTTATACTATAATTGTTACTAGTAAAACCTCAAAACCTCACGTGCTATGTAGGTGCAAGCAATTTTGTCTGTTCCATTCGGGTGTTAAATCTTGCACTTTTGTATGTTTTATTCATATTTTAAATCTTGATTATCGTATTATTATTTTTAAAATTTAACATATGATATTATTTGTAGTTTGAGAATATAGTTTGAACTATATTTTGTGGTTTTAATAATTTTTAGTTTAATTTGTTGGAGCAAAATAATTTAGTAAAAGTTGGTTATAGTTATTAGTTAATGTGTAACTAACACAAACACCTTTATCAATATATCTTTTAAAATACTAGGGCTTACACTTAAAAAAATTAAACAAATATACATCCGAAAAATATGTCAACAGGATAATGCAATAAAAAAGTTATTTAAATAAAATACGTTATGTAAGCATTACACTGTAAAGAATCATTTTACTGAAAAAAAAAAAAGCAAAAAAAAATACAGACACCTATGAAAGAAATTACATTAATAAGAGTACATTTAATAGAAAATCATAGTTAGAACAATGGTACGAAAAGCTTTTAAAAGAAAACACATTTTAGGTTAAAAATTATTATAGTAGGTCACTTAGAAAAACACAACATATTTAATAGAAGCAAGTGAGGGGAAAAAATATTTTAAACAAGGATATAAGTAATAAAATTGAAAGATAAAAATGACACATTTAAAATAATTTATTTGAACGGACAAAATGACAGAACAATAAATAAGGGAAGCCAACGAAATAATGGCAAAAGGAAAGAGAAAGAAAAAAGACTAAACATTAAAAATAAATAAAATGTTTTGTCTAAAATAAAAAGGAAAAATAATAGGGACGACATGTATCACCATATCTCACTTCTCAAACAAATTAGAAGAGGAAAAAAGAAATCGACTAAAAATTTGATCTATCATTTATTAAAACTCCATTGTATTTGTACATAATGAAAATAAAATGATGTTTAAACAAGACGTTTTTTGAGATAGAAATATTTTAACAGGTCAGATGAATCAAAAGAAACAAATTTTAAGAGCAATAACTTTTAAATTTTAATGGGATATTTGGGGCATCAGTCGTAACTGAATGTTTTAAGCTTAAGATTGTAGCATATAAGAGCTTCACACTGTAGTTATTTTTTGCTTCTTACCATAATTGCAGAGAGTTTTATACTATATAATTCTTCAGATGTTCTATAGGCTAAGGAAAGATGGTTTTGAAACCGAGAGTTTTTAATGGCTTAAGAAGGACTTTAGCTTCAGCAGAGATTTTTCTTTTCTCTAAACTAAAAGAAGTTCCAATACTTAAGGTTAATTACATTTTGTTGACAACACCGAGGATTAGATTTAATCTAGAGGTTAAAAATTTGGGTCACAATTCAGTGGTAAAAACAATTGAAAAAACAATAGTATTGGTGAAATAAGAGCGGATGCTAAAGCACATAATATATGTGATACCATCCTTCTCAACGAGATATAAATGCTAAAACATATGGGAATCAAAGGGAAAGACGAATTTGGCAAGAGCATGAGAAGCAAAAGGGGAGAAGGATGTCGAGATGTAGTAGGATTGTAAATAAAGATGAGATTAAAACCCCTTTAATTCAGGGATTTTGTTAGGTAGTTATTTTCAGATTTAGGAGAAAAGTTAGAGGGAGTTAGTTTCCTATTTTTCCTCTTGTAATCTACTATAAAACTTGATGTGTTATCAATATAAAGTGTATCCTTTTTTCCCAACACTGAAAATCTCATATTTCGTCACATGGTATCAGAGCGTACGGATTTTTTTTGGGATTCTTGTTCAGCGTTTTTTTTTTTTTTTTGCGCGGCCTTCGTTGTTGCTTGCTCAAGTTCCTCAGCCTTCATTGCTGGGTTCAGGTTCTTGTTTTTCCCTTCTCGACCTTCATTGCTGGATTCAGTTCCTTGTGTTTTCTTAGTCTTCATCTCTATTAGTCTTAATCTCGTTGTGGATTTCTAGTCTTCACCATGTCCACGTCTGAAACCATAGCCTCTAGCAACCCTAACCCTTACATATCCGATGAAGCCAATTCTGCTCAGAAAATTGGAGAGTTGCAGAATATAAGGATGTCCAATAGGCTTAATGGAAAAAACTACCTTAAATGGCCCCAAATTGTCCGCACATACCTAAAGGGCAAAGGGAGACTTAATCATTTGCTTGGAAAGGGACCAACAAAGGGGGATCCTGCCTTTGAAGCGTGGGATGAGGAGGATTCCATGATTTTTTCCTGGTTATGGGACTCCATGGAACCTACAATCAACGACACTTGCATGTTTTTGACCACTGCAAAGGAGATTTGGGACTGCATCCACCGCACATACTTAAAGACCTGTAACGCTGCCCAAATATATGAAATAAAAGTTACAGCTGGAGCCACTAAGCAAGGAGACAAATCAGTCACAGACTATGCAAACTTTTGCAAAATCTGTGGCAGGAACTGGACTACTACCGAGTAATTGAGATGAAGTGTCTTGAAGATGCTGCAATTTTAAAGAGCTTCATTGAGAAGGACCGCGTGTATGAATTTTTGGCTAGATTGAATCCTAAATTTGATCAGGTCAGGATTCAAATCCTCGGTAGGGAAGACACATCATCTCTAGAAGAGACAATTTCATTAATCCGAACAGAGGAAAGTCGAAGACGTGTGATGCTTGAACCACAAACCATGGACAGGTAAACTCTAGCAGTGAAAATTGATCGTTTGGAGAAAGAAAAGAGTGAGCTGCCTAAAAACTTGGGTAGAGAAACCAGTGGAAGGAGAATAAAGACACTCTCTGGTGCACCTATTGCAAGAAACCGAGACACACAAAGGAAAAGTGTTGGAAGCTAAATGGTAAACCATCAAGCCGAGAATGGGGAAACCGTGGGGGGCAACAAAGGCCTCAAGCACACGTGGCAGAACAGCAGCCCAAAACTGAGGAAAATTCTGCAATAGGAGGATTCAACAATGAAGAAATCGAGAAGTTGCGGGGCTTGTTAGGATCTCTTGACAAACTTTCTGGAACTTGTTCCTTGGCTCTTTCAAGTAAACCTACATTTTTTTTTTTTTTGCACAAATGCCCAAGACAACTGTTACACCAACTCGTGGATAATGGACTCTGGTGCCACAGAACATATGACACCCATATCTCAATTTTTCCACGCCTATACCCCTAGCCCGAGTAATAGGAAAATTGTAGTAGCCGATGGTTCTCTAGCTACCGTTGCAAGTTTTGGAGAGGTCCATATCACACCTACCCTTATACTTAAAAATGTCCTCCATGTACCAAAACTGTCAGCTAGTCTTGTTTCCATTCAAAAGCTTACTCATGACCTTAAATGTTATACTACTTTTTTCCCTTGTGTTTTTCAGGAACAGGGCTCGGGGAGGAGGATTGGACTTGCTAAGGAAAGGAGCGGCCTTTACCACCTTGAATTATCTCAGAGAAATAAGAATGCATCACCAGTGTCTTTTCTTAGTTCCTCGAATAAGGATTCCATTTGGCTGTATCACCTACGCCTTGGTCATCCATCCTTTAGGGTCTTACAAGTCATGTTTCCTCATTTGTTTCAAGGATTAGATATTTCAGAGTTTCAATGTAATGTTTGTGAATTGGCCAAACATACTCATGTATCTTTTCCTATTAGTAATAAAAAGAAGTTCTTTTCCTTTTCACCTGATTCATAGTGACATATGGGGTCCTTTCACTGTACCCAATGTTTTAGGGGCTCATTGGTTTGTATCCTTAATTGATGATTGCACTCAAGTTGCAAGGCTCTTCCTTCTTAAACAAAAATCTGACATTAGCATTGTTATACCTAATTTCCACTCAATGATTCAAAACCAATTTTGGGGTTAAAATAAAACGGTTTAGGACAGACAATGCCTGAGACTACTTCAATCAGATTTTGTCACCTAACTTTCAATCACAAGGCATTATCCATGACTCATCATGTGTTAGCACACCCTAACAAAACGGGGTAGCTGAAAGGAAACCGAGCTTTACTATTCCAAGGGAATGTTCCTAAGTCATATTGGGGAGAGGCCGTTCTTACTGCCACATACATGATCAATAGAATTCCCTCACGTGTCTTAGACAATAAAAGTCCCATAGAGCTCCTCAATAGTTTCTATCCTCATTTTAGAACATCAAATGGACTCACTCCTAGGGTGTTTGGGTGTAATGCTTTTGTTCATGTCCACAACCAACATAGGGGAAAGCTAGACCCTCGAGCCATCAAATGTGTCTTCCTTGGGTACTCATCTACTCAAAAAGGTTACAAATATTACCACCCTTCATCTAGGAAATTTTACACCTCTGCAGATGTCACTTTCTTTGAACATACACCTTTTTTCTCCAAGTCCTCTCTTCAGGGGGAGATTTCCATGGAATATAGTACTTGTGAATCATTTGAACCACTTCAATCCCTTGACCTTCTGCTTGTTCCAGCCCTTCCTCAGGTGCCAGTACGTGGTGTTACAACCTAGTCAAATGAACCCATTTCAACCAATCCTAATCCTATTCCAGCTACTCCTATTGAACCCGAGTCATCTTCTATTCTAGTCAGTGTTACTCAAAGTTTCCAAGGTTTTCTTGGGTGTATTCAAGAAGAAAGGTTGTTCTAGAACAGACACAAGTCCAAGAATCTGACTCGGAATCTAGGAAAGAGAGCATGGTAAGGTCTAATCCACCTTCACACACACAATCAGATGAAATAGCCAATCCAATAGATGATCTAGATCTTCATCTTCCCATTGCTGTTAGAAAAGCTACTAGAGAATGCACTAACCGACCACTCTATCCACTGTCTAACTATGTCTCTCTTAAACACCTATCTCTAGCCCACAGAAAGTTTATTGTGAGCCTGAACACCACGACTATACCTAACACTATGTCTGAAGCATTGTCAAAAAGAGAATGGAGGGATGTTATGAGAGAGGAAATGAGTGCATATTAGGAGACTTTTGCTCCAGTTGCAAAAATGAACATAGTGAGAGTTCTGTTATCATTGGCTGCCCACTTCAATTGGCAACTCTACAATATGATGTTAAGAATGCATTTCTCCATGGTGACCTAGATGATGAAATTTACATGAATATCCCACCGGGATTTACAGGGGACACAGATAACAAAGTATGCAAGCTAAAGAAAGCTCTTTATGGGTTGAAACAATCTCCTAAAGCATGGTTTGGGAGATTTGCAAAAGTCATGAAGAAGTCTGGATATAAACAAAGCCAAAGTGATCATACTCTCTTTATTAAGCATTCAACTTCAGGAGAGGTGACTGCTCTTCTAGTCTATGTGGATGACATTATAGTGACTAGAAATGATGAAAGAGAGAAGCATGAAGTGAAACGAAAACTAGCACGAGAGTTTGAGATAAAAGAACTGGGGAAATTGAAGTTCTTCCTCGGTATTGAGGTGGCATATTTCACACGAGGAATCTTTATTGCTCAACAAAAGTACGTGACTGATTTGTTGGCAGAAACAGGAAAGATCGAGTCTAAACCAATTTCTACACCAATGGATCCAAACCACAAGTTGGGGGAAGCTAAAGAAGAACCGGTTGTTGACAAAAGAATGTACCAGAGGTTAGTTGGTAGACTCATATATCTTGCTCACACTCTTCCAGATATAGCCTACTCTGTGAGTGTGATCAGTCAATTCATGCATGATACAAGGGAACCTCATCTCCAAGCTGCTTACAGGGTGCTACAGTACTTGAAAGGCAGTCCAGGGAAAGGAATTTTGTTCAAGAAAAACAATGCTCTAACTTTATAAGCTTACATTGATGCGGATTATGCATGTTCTCTAATGGATAGAAGGTCAACTACAGGGTATTGTACTTTCCTTGGTGGTAATTTGGTAACCTGAAAAAGTAAGAAACAGAATGCCGTGGCAAGGTCATCTACAGAATGGGAATTCAAGGCTATTGCTCAAGGATTGTGTGAACTACTTTGGTTAAGGATCATTCTTGATGATTTGAAAGTCAAATGAGAATGCCCTATGAAGCTCTATTGTGACAACAAATCAGCTATCAATATTGCTCAAAATCTTATACAACACGATAGGACAAAGCATATTGAGATTGATAGACATTTCATCAAGGAAAAGTTGGAGGATGGGTTAGCATGTATGTCCTACGTTCCTTCAGAGCATCAATTAACTGATGTTTTCACCAAAGGGTTGAACAGCTCAAGTTTTCATGACATTGTATCCAAGCTGGGAATGGAAGACATCTATTCCTCAGCTTGAGAGAGGATTGTCGAGATGTAGTAAGCTTATAAATAAAGATGAGATTAACATCCCTTTAATTCAAGGATTTTGTTAGGTAGTTATTTTCAGATTTAGGAGAGAAGTTAGAAGGAGTTAGTTTCATATTTTTCCTCTTGTAATCTATATAAAACCTAATGTATTATCAGTATGAAGTGTGTCCATTTTTCCCAACACTTAAAATCTCATATTTCACCACAAAGGATAATGTTTATGTGGTTAAGGCAGTTCAAATCCTCAAACTAATGCAGCCGGTCTTCACGAGAAATAAATGTTTCGCGTGAAGAACTTATCAACGCGTCTGTAAGGTTAATGCACACAGCCAAGAACTGAAATGGATCTTCTGCATTCAACCACCAACGCTTTCCTTCTATTGGTCTGCCTGCAGAATCAAATACTTCGTCCAAATGATTCTCAACAAATGCTGTTCGACCCTCATGAGATAGCTTGTCCACACCACCAGCATATAAATTAGCCAAGTGTATTTTCTGCCAACGCAAGCCTGATTTTCCTAGAGGACGTCCCTCTGCAAACTCCAAAATACCACGGCACAGATCTGAACCAAGATGAGTTAAGTGTCGATGCATAGGGTAAGCACGGCCTTGAAAGTCAACATTGTGAGGATAGTAAAAACCTTCATCATCTTTAATTTTCCTTGCTACCTGCTCCACATAAAAAGGGTTGCCATAAATTCTTTTAAGCATATTGCAGTTGCATTCTGTACACGACCAAAATAGCTCTTACTGAAGGTTTTAATTTCTACGTTGCACCGCTGAGAATGTCTCCTCTTTCTTCGCAGACCTAGCGTCCCATTTGCATTTTTTAACAGTACTTCATCTTCAGTATCTGGCTTCTCTGGTAAAGAAACCTGCAACGCAGAAAGCTAAACAAGGAGAGTTCCAAATCAATAGTCAGTGAGTGACACGAATGTATTGGAATACACATTAATTTCTAGAATACGTAATAACTTTAATAATAGAAGGAGAGACATAACATAGAGAAGCTTACATCATTGCCATCTATTAAATCAGCAAGACAGCCTCCGCCAGCCCATATTCTCTCTACAATGCTGAGAACCCTCTTACTAATCCTTCATTTAGTACCCCCAAGAGTATCCAAGGCCTAGCAAGCAAGAATCCAATGAAATTATAAACGTTTTAAAGTGCAATAATTTTTCACCAGTATTTTAGTTTCATGCAGGCTCTCATAAGGGGAAAAAAAGCCATGCAACACTTGGATCTACAAACCTCAAAAACCGGTTCCAGTTGCTTCCTTGGGGCCTTTTTGACAGCTTCACGCTGTTGTCTTACTCCATGAGTACGCATTACATAGGATGGCAGGAAAAAGCGCCCTCCTTTGTCATAGCTGGGAAAAAGGAAAGAAACGTCAAGCCGCAAAAGAAAGAAAAAAGTTTTAAGGAATCAAAAACGAAGAAAATATGAAGCTCTGTTTCTACAAATATTTAGGCATAAGTTTTGAAAAGCCCATTTTAAATCTTTTCTTCTCATTGGCCCACAACACCCCACATGGAACTGAGTAGTTGACTCATTCTGCAAATGTGAATGTTTTATTAAGTTGCAACAAATCTTTTCTTCTCATTGGCCCACAACACCCCTCATGGAACTGAGTGGTTGACTCATTCTGCAAATGTGAATGTTTTATAAAGTTGCAACAAAGATTGCAACTCAAAGTATCACCCATACATTCTACACATTTGAATGTCCTGAAACAGCCTCCCAGACCATTTCTATCTCAATAATATTCACCATTTTCACGTCTTCATATTAGGAGATCTAATGGCGTGAAATTTTCAAATTAAATACTGTATAAGTAACCTAAATTCACTTTATAGTAAATATTATTTTTATTAACAATGGGAAACAAACTCCATACTATTAGATTCAAAGCATTGTTTGAATGCATAATCTATATCCTGGTCAAATGAAATAAATAACTAAATAAATACATCCAACAACAGTAACACAAAACTAAAATTACCATATCCTGTCCAGTTGACTGGGGGAACCACATAGGCATGTAAAGAATCACCATGTGGTTTACCTGTTAAAATAAAAGGCACTCACAAAAATTCTAGCAACGAGAGAGAGAAGAGTAGTGATTAAACCATCATACGAAAGAGAAGAAAATAAGGAGAAGAACAAGAAGCAAAGGAAAAACATATACATGTGTATATATGTAGGAGAACTATTTCTAGAAAAGTAAAAGGCAGTGTTCCTTTTCCAAAGGCACGAGAAATCTTCTAGGTGAGAAGTTTAGCTAACGCTCGAAAACCAAGACTGGAAATGAAAAAAAAATAATAATAATAATAACATAGAGCATTGACAGACAATGATAGTTCTCAATCAATTCCAGGAAAATATAATAATTTTATTCCCCAAGCATCTAGACCTTGAAGAATTCAAAGAATGAAATAAGTGGCATTTGTCAACATGTAACTTCACTTGTCTCACAAGTAACGGAAAGGAAAACAATGGAGATTCACTTACAGATTTCTCAAGGCCTTTGACAACTAAAGGGTCACACTGAATGAAAATTCTTTTGCCACTGCCAGTTTTTCTGTCAAAGGAAATTTTTAGAAGCACTATTCAAGGTGATGCCAGGAAAACTTAAATCTCTACAGCCAATGCTTCAAAGGCAACCATAAAATTAATTTATTCTTATCTGTTATATTTTTTAAAAAAATAAGAACAGTTAGTAACCAATAAAAGAAACTCTTCCCCACGCCAAACTCTTAATCTCCTTGACCCATTTATTGTCAATCTCTCCATCGCAGTCGAACTCAAACTTGTCTTTTCCAGCCACATTCTTCATCGGAGGCTCTTTGAAATACTCCAATTCCCTAATTGCTTCAACCTACATCGGCCCCCCATTACCAGTCCTCATTTTAGTGTCTGTACAGCCAAAAATGAAAAATAGAAGAGAAAAAAAAAATTGTAAACCAATCCTGTATTTAGCGTCCCAAAAATGGAAAATAGAAGAGAAAAAAACTTGGGAACAGTAACGAAATTAAGAAGATCAAAAACCTCCCAAAGAAGAAAGCTCTTGTCCTCCACCCCCTCCCTCCCACAACAGAGATCTCATATCCAAATTCTTTTACTCAATGGCCTCCTGTTACAGGCCCAAATAATAAGACTACGTCCAAATGTAAAGAGCTAGAGGGGGAGCAAAAGGCAGAGAGATGAGGAAGAAAGGCGTTTGAGAAAGTAATAATAAATAGAAAGACGGTGAAAGACAATATGAGAAAGAACAAAGAAGGGAAAAAAAATAGATGTAGGAAGATTTTGAACAAAGATGTGTCAGGTGATATACAATAGCAATTCCTCTCACATTCCAAAGCAATTTGTCAACAATCTTTTTAGAAGTAAAAAAACTGGAACAATTTACCTATACAAACGTTTTTTTTAGTTTAAAAAAAAAAAAAAAAGACTTTTACTTAATTTCAAATTTTTTTTTTGCCCTTTCGTCAAAATCATCCGTATGCTTCGTTTGTTTCGCTCTTACATTCGTGTGTATGTTATTTTCTATTCCTCTAATCGATGATTGAAGGGCTTTTCCTCCTTCATTTGTGTGTGTTTCCCCCCGTTAAAAAATAAAAACAAAAACAAAAAACAATAAAACTTGGACCCACAATCCCTAATGTTAGAGGTTTTCATGGAAAAGAGAAATGAAGAAGAAACCGATAACAACTAACAAGGAATCAATAAAGACGAAATAATTTGACTAAAAAATTGGAGAAATTAGTATTTAGCAACAGCAAATCGAATCAATCACAATAAGACAATCCAAGCAGCAACTTAAGGGGAAAAAGAGAGAGAAAAAGGAAATAAATAATCCACAAAATTTCCTCAAGTTTGCAAAAGACAACAGCCCAAATACATATGAAAATAATCATATAAACAAGCAGAGAAGAAGATGCAAAGGTAGCGATTCACCAAAGTGGAGCATGATAGCCATGATGAAATATGGGATTAGGGCAAAAACAAGACCCAAAATTTTGTGAGACTCACCTTTCAACGATTCCACATACAATCACATGGATAAACAACGAAAAGGAAACACCACAAGATATCCTCATAAAGTTCTGCGAGAATTCATCAAACAATTCCACCAAAGCTTCCTTCTTCTTGTCTTAATCTCTATGGAAATTAAAACGACAACTGAGAGCCAAAAGATGGAAAAGGCAAAAAACAAAGAGAGGAAAATTACACATTTAAAGAACCAGTAGAGCAGTTTCCAGATTCCCAGTCCACAGTGAGGATGTTGAAATGTAAGAGCAAGTCTTTAAAATAGAGGGGAAAAAAGGAACCAGGAAAAAAAAAAAAATCAAAATACCTCGGGCAAGTCATGGCTGGCAACACCAACACTTCCAAAATCCATTTGAAACATACATTGGAATTCAAATTAGTTATTTGATTTAAGTTACGTGATTTAAATTAATTTAAATTAATATTTAAATATGTATTTAAATTTTAATCTAAGTAAAATTAAAATTTATGTTTAGAAGAAAAGTAAAAATAGTTTTTAAATTATTGACAACTTTAATAAAATCTTAATGTTAAAGATCTTAAAAAAATATACAATATAAATTTTAATTTATTCGCCTCTTTATTAAGAACACAATGAAAAAAGAACATCACATTTAGATATCAAATGAAGAAGTTATGATTTGTTTTAAAATATAGAAGAGAGAATTTTCAGCTTTTACTATAGCAAAGATATCTGAATATCAAAAGTTTAGGGGATTTAGATTCTTAAGACTTAAAGGATTTAGATTTTGGGGGAAACAAATATATTTCTAAAAGATTCTTAATGCTTAAATCCAAATTTAAATCCCTTAAGTCCAAAGAATACTCCAACCAAATGCACTTATCTAACAGAAGTTAGGGGTTTTTTCTGAGGCGGGTTTTCTTTATTTCAAATGAGACGAGATGGGAGAGAGAAGACTAAGGAGTAAAAACCACACCTAAGGGAAACGACAAAAAAAAAAAAAAAAAGAATAGGATAAAGAAAACAAGAATGAAACGACACAGACGAAACTTTGGGGAAAAAAAGTGAACCCTGAGACTCTTATATATTATTAAGGTGGTGTTTGGAAGGTGGTGGGAACCGATGGTGGGAACCACTTTTACTGTAGCATGTGAAAGCTTTACACTGTAGCAATTTTTTAAATTGTTACTGTAGTATGTGAGAACTTTACACTGTTTATAACTGAGTTTATGGTGGGAACCACGGTTCCCACCACAATGCCAAACAGGGGGTAAGATTAACTTTTATCTTTTGTGGTTAACCGTTAAATACGCATGCGGTTGCATTATCAAACCACCTACGTGGTCACTTAACTCGTAGGAAGTGTTGTTCTACTAGCAACCACTTACTCTAATAACTTAAGCTATAAAAAGTGTTGTTGCAATTGCTACCTACCTATCCTAACCGCTAACATACAGGAAGAGTTGTTCTAGTCACAACTGCCTATTTTTTTTATTATTTTCTTATATATTTGTTATTATCATTTTACTTCCCTAATTAGTAATTATTTTTTTTATAAAAAAAAAACTTTCAAAAACAAGAGAACCTGAACATCCATGTGCACATACACTCTAGTGCATGTTCCTTGTCGATGAGGATCCTTTTCCTTCTTCTTGCTATTATATTATATCTCATTCATATACATATTATTTTTGTTTCTCGAACCTACTCATCTCATCACTAAATTCTACTAAGAATTAATTTATTTATAGATGAAGCTACAAGAGCCAGAAAGTAAAAAAATTTGCTTTTTTCCCTAAGATTTATCCAGAAAAATTTTATCAAAAATTTGTTCTCGATTGATAGATAAAAAAAAGTTGGAGTCAACCCCCTTAGATGATCCATTTAGCAAGAAATCCTTACGATATAATTACTCTTCAAAGGGAGATAGAATAAAGTTTATTAAACCTTTATAACGCCCTTATGCGGGGTTAACAGTATTGAATAAATATAAATAAATTTAATTCACAATACCATTTAAAAACAATAAAACATTACCCATAGGTCTTTGAAATAAATCAAAAAACAACAACATACTTTAATTACATTATGCAGTTTTAGTGTAGCACCAAATATAAAAAATACAGTCATCATCATCATAATACATTTCCCAGTAACTAAACAATTTAACACAACCATTGCTATAGATTTTGAATCTTACATGTTCAAACGAAACACAAATAGGTTAAGATATTCTGACACAACATAAGCAATCTTGTCGTCTACTCCTCGTCAGACAGGTTACATTGAACTCCACCTGAGATCTAAAATGATAGAGATGAGCATCGATAAGCCCAGTAGGGAATACTGTTACTCACCTTTAGGTTTTATTAATTATCACGTTAGTACCTGCATGGTTAGTTGGTCACATTATTATTTATCTTATAACAATTCCATTATGTCCATTCCTAATGGATACCCTACATTAAACATTATCAAGTTTCAATCCTCATACATATATGCATATTAGGATTATTCAATGTTTATCAGTATCTACACAAAACTGAGATTCACTCTCTCTACTTAATGAAACCACAAAGGCGCGCTTGATAACTCCAATCAATCATTTCTGAGTTGTCGGGTGAGGGGACATCAAGCTCTAAATCCCTATTAAGTCGATTTCTGTACAGTATGTTATGGGATTTTCAACCCAGGAGAGCGCCATTGCTTTCCTCTAAATTACCATTTAGGGTGTATGTGCCTAAGGATGTAACTACCATCCTCTTCACATCTTACTATTCTTCTCATAACCTACCGTTATGTTTAGAGTCCGTATTTCCTAACCATGTTTCTCAAATTATATTAACACACGTCAAATCAATTTAACCTCGTTGTATATTACAGGACGTGTTCACATAATTGTTTCATAGGTGGTATTCATATATTAACAAAATAACATATACATATCTTGCAATATAAGGAACCAATTTTAATTAAACAAAACCTCACAAAAAATGAGTAATATAATCCCTACCTCTTTGCAAATAATCCGTTGATAACTTTTAGCTCACAAAATCGAGTTCACCATGTATGTTGGAAAAATAGTACGTAGCGGAATTTTAAAATTTTTATATCACAATATTTTTTAAAACACAAGTTTGACACACTATATGCATAAATTAACCAAATCTTACTAACCTTGTAAATGCCGAAAAGCTTTCTCAATCAGTGTAGAGAAGTAACGTTCTAGAAGGACCTCAACCAATTGGCCTTCTTTGCTATTCTCTATCAATGATCGGAGTGAGTGTGGGCTCAAATGTACAGCTCTTCCATCAGGTGACTCTCCTTCCAACCAATTAAAAAAACCCAAAGTTAGTGTTCGTGATTAATGAACAAGAGCTCTCAGGGAGTTTTAGAATCTCACTATCAGAGTTTCAATTTAATCTCTCAATTGATCTAAATAATAGTGAGACTCACTCCCTTTTTACAGAGGTTGGGCCCAGGAGTCAGTTCTTGTCAGATAATTCCTCAAAATTTGAATCAGAATCAAATTTGGATCAATATCTAATGAAATCCACATGAAAATATGTAATCTTTTTATCAGGCGATCGGCATGCCGATTTGTCTAATCAGCATGTCGAACTTGCCCCATCAGCAGACCGAACTTAAAGATCGGCATGCCAAACTATAGATAAAAATCTCAATGAATCTTTTATTTTCCACCCGAGATTCTATAGGATAAAGTCTTAGTTTTTATTCAAATAACCCAATAGAAAATCTAATTAAAACAACTTTATCTAGATAATATCTAAGAAAATAAATGAATTCTTGATAAATCTACAAGTTTATTTTGATATAATTTATTCAAAATTAAATCAACTGATAAACAGATAAGAATTATTCGATCACAACAATTTAACAAGTTTATCTTCAATTAATTTTGTCACAAATTAATTCAACCGATAAACAGATATGAAGTATTTGATTCTTCTAAATTTTAGCTAATCTGATAAATCTGACATAAGTCACGAATTATTGGGAAAACACACCGTATCGTTATAAGATTTTATGAGCTAACAAATGGGACTTGATGGACCTATATAGTTCAAGCTTTCGATAATTATGAAACCCAATATTCCATATATATATTTCATAATTGTCAACTCCAACACTACTCCACTAAAAGCTTGGAGCTGTACTCTCAAACTATATAGAATTACGAAGCCCGTATAGCTAAGTTTCCATGACATATCATAGTGTATCGTATCCCCATAGGATTATCCATTATCAGCTTAAAGACAAATTCTATCTTACCTTCTCGATTATTTTTTATCTTACGTTCCATTATCTCACCATTCAAAAACTTACCATCCAAAGACAGTATACCACTCGGTTACACCTATGTACCTAAATGGTTGAACGCTCCAGTTTTTCAATTATAGGATAACGCATATAAGAGGATATCATTACTTCTAAATAGGAGCTATGGATTCCATATCTATCAATAACATGTCTATGTTATCAAGAGTCGTGCCTCCAACGTACCTGCATGCATACCACTATTAAAATATGGGTGTCACCCTTTAGTACATCAAATACACAAGTCAAGACAATAGGCCTACTATTCATTTTAGGATTAAGTACAATACAAATGATTGTCTAAAGTATATCGATTTGCTGAGATAGAATTATTAATCTAGATCAATTCACTTTATGTCCCGATCCAACACATCGTTACCTATGACAATGTGTCAATGTTTCTATTCACGGAGTCCACCTCCGATGGCTAAGACATACCATCTCCCAAAAGGGATATAGACAACATAACAATTTTTACATGAATAAAGCGCTCAACTTTATTCTCTCAATTGCGGATCTTATAATTTAGACCGTCACCTTAAGAATCGTGTCTTCCGCATAATCTGTCCATCATATGCCCAATTCTTAAAGGTTTAGACCGACAGTCTCAGATTATTGTTTGCTTAAAATACATTTAACAAATATGAACGTAAAGAGAACACGATTTGGTATATTAATAATAAATAAATTCTTTATTGATAAAAATGTCTCCAAAAATATATTACATTTTTACTCCTTAGGATATATATGTCTAACAACGTAAGCTTCTAGTATGTCGTTATCTTAAGAGGTATAAAAGTTACTATTTAATTTTATTAGTGTGCCATAATCATTAATATGCTAAAAATATAAATATCAATTTTTTCAACTTAATTTTAGTAAATTATTAAATAAATGAAGTAACAATAAAATAAAAACATATGAATTTGATTTTGGTACAAAATATGTTAGAATGGATTTTTAAAATAAATAATACAATTTTTAAATATTTAGAAATAAAACAATTAAAAAGTTTGATATTCATTAAAATCAAATTATTTGAAATTATAAACTTTATAAACAAATATTTATTAATTCCAAAACATAAATTGTCAGATATCTATCTTATCCTAGTGGTTTGGTCTTTCTTATTCCTCCCATAGGTTGTGGCTACAAATATCATCTGAAGCATAAAATTTGGTCTTTTGTTAAATTAAATCTCCCTTTAAAAAAATAACGTGCAGTTTTTGTGGAAAATGACAACACAAAATATGAATTTTTGAGCTTTTCTTCAAACTCTTGGTATTATAACAACTTTTTAAGCATAATGTTAATGATCTTTGTTGATGCTTATCGAGGTCTGGTGTCAAATCAACACCACGTGCAGCTATGCATGGTGCTCAGCTCTTCCCGGTTCGTCTCTGCCTAATCGGGTATGCCTGCAACAAGAGGAGGGATGCTTCAAAGGTAAGAGAAAAGAGTCAGTCAACCGACAAAGGCTCTCTGATGCTCGAGGTAGGGTTTGCTCAGTAGAGATGGGAGCTTATTAGGTGGGAAGGAGCATGCATGCCAGAATGCAATAAATACATCCTATTTATAGGCTACCACTTGAACCGGGTGTTAGGTGGGTTTTGCCCACAACCTGGGTGTCACATCGAGGCATGTCAGGTAGTAGGTGACAAGTGTCACGTCCCTCCATCGATGGATTGGCTTCCATCAGACGGTGAGTTGTTTGCCATTTGTTGGCTTGTGGTGGTCAGTAACAGTCCACTTTTGAATGAGAATAATCTGACCCGAGCTGGTACTTAGTCTAAGGTGGCAACCTACTGAGGTGCGGCCCTAGAGGCCTTGAGAAGCACCTCGGACACGACGTCCAGGGTCATAAGGGTT
The DNA here is from genome assembly GCA_025403435.1 of Artocarpus heterophyllus. Taxonomy (NCBI): domain Eukaryota; kingdom Viridiplantae; phylum Streptophyta; class Magnoliopsida; order Rosales; family Moraceae; genus Artocarpus; species Artocarpus heterophyllus. The sequence goes on from CM046350.1 coordinate 31,562,449, forward strand.
AGTAGTTTGCTCCTTGGTAACTCTGCCAAGCTGTTTGGCCGACCACCTAGAGTACAGCTCCTCAACGATGGCGCTGAGCTCACCCTCAATAGTAGCCCCCTAGTTCACCTAGTCGGTGTCCAACCGGGTGGACTATATCGAGTGGGTGAGGTCGGCTAAGGAAAAAAGACTAGACGGCGTCCCAAAGAGATGCGAAACGAAGGGTTGCATGGATTATCTGGGAGACACATGTCGCTCTACGTTCGACTACGCCGTCTGACAGGCGTAATCATCACTCCTCTTTGTTTTATGTACCCAGATTTTTCGCCTAAAATGGCTATAAATAGGGCCATTCTTTCTGTGATTTTCACATGATTAAGGCTAGACTTCGTACCCATTGAGTTTTTAGCTGCCGAGCTGTAGTTTTTAGTATGAAGACTTGACATTACAAAGATACCACAGCCTGATCAGGTAATTTTCCCGAGAAGCATGAAAAATGAGTGATGTGTCAGATTCCCAGGATGTCAATATTTCCTAGTCGAAAAGCAGCCTTGAGGCCAGCTCGCCCTCTATAGAAGTTGATATTGAAAGTATATGATGCAAGCATTGGAGCTGCACAAGTTAGGAGCCATGTTCATGATATCTTAAGCCGTTCAAGTGGTTTGATCACGAGATCTAAGGCCAAGCGATTCAAGGAGGCATTGAACGGGCTCATTCAACGAGTTTGCAATGTGCCAGATAATTGGAGCCCTGGCATAGGCCCAAGTCAATCTCAAGAGAGCCTAGTCATGATGATTAAGATTCTAGAACATTCACATTGATGATGTGCATGATTCCAGTAAATTGTGGGGCAGATTTATAATTTTGGGAAACCTTCCTATTTTGGATCGACAAGTGGGTGCCATGTCATCATGTATTTTGGATCGACACATGGGTGCCATGTCATCATGTTTAAGCCTCGTCATCAATTTATTTTCCTGGTGTAATTTTCGTATTTTCTTAGTTGTCAAATTCGGTTTTGTTAGGCATAAAACAAACATGGATATTTTCCCTTTTTCTAGATTAGGTTAGGCGCATTTTAAGGGATAAGATTAGCAACTTTCCTTTTGTGTTATTTTAGGGCTTAATTTTGCATGGGAAAGCGCCAATTAAGGGGTTTTCTAAGTCAACCTTCGCTTAGGGATTCTTTTGGGCTGAAAATCGTTCCCATATGATTGTAAACACTTTGTTATTTTGGGAATTAATTAATCAGATCATATTCACAAATTTTGTGAGGCCTTTTCTTGCGTTCTTCCTGTTTTCTTGAGAAGACTCTTTGAACTTATCAAGATTAATCTTGTGGCGTTCAACAAACTGACTTATCATCTAGGGTTTTTAAGTGTTCTTGAAATTCTAGGTGTGGCGTCTTCCTATCCATGGTTCTTGGTTCATATCTCACTAGATTACGGGTCAAGGCTCAACAAACATGTGTCATAAGGGATTAAGGGTTCAAATTCCAGATTTGGTATTGGGTCTTGTCGCGTTAGTCGGTGGAGTTCATATCAGTTGGCATCAGAGCTTAGGTTCCAAGGCGGGTTTGACTATCCTTTATCTTATGTTCTTGTTCTTATTTAGTTGAATTTAGAGTCTTGAAAAAAAAAATCTAGTTTAAGGTCTGAAATTCTTGGCTGAATTTTTCCCTACCTTTTCTTGTTCAAATTTTTCCAATTCCTTTTGCTTTGAATACTTGTCAGTTAGTTTCCGTTTGATTTGAATTCGATTGTTCCTATTTGTTTCTTGTTTATACCTGCTCGTTTATGTGTTGATTCTAGTTTTACAAGAATAGAAAAAAATAGGATCTAAAAAGAAAAGAAAGAGAAAGAAAAAAAAAAGAAAACAAGAGAAAAAAAAAAGAGAAGAGGATCTGAAAAAAAAAAAAGGTCTGGAAACCCATCTTAAAATTTTTCATTTGTTTTCATCTCTATAGGGTTCCATAAGCCTAGAACACACGTTACTCCATAGCAAAAAAAAAAAAAATAAATCAAAATTTCAGCTATTCATTTTACACGTTCTTGTGATTTAGCATCCTTGTTATTGAGTCTTCATTTGTCATTCTATGTATTGCATGTCAAATCTTGTGGATTGTTTAGATAGAGTCTGGTTTGTTTGAATTGCTACTTGATTCTTGTGTGTTTCTTGAGTCTGATTAAGAATTTGAGAAGACACAACGAGTGGAAAAAGGCAAGAGCGGTGAGAACATTAAGTTAAGAGCCAATTTGAGTGAAACACAAGTGTGAGCGAATCATTCTTGAGTGAAACACGTGAGGAAGTGTTGTGAGGTTTCTAACCTTTTATTGCAGAATTTAAACATGTCTCACAATCTAGAAGATAATTCAACTGAAGAGGTCCAACAACAAACCATTCCAAATCTACAGTTACAAGCTTTGATGGGGGAACTAAGACGGATGATGAGAGCTGAATTGGAACCTTTACATGAGAGAATGGATAGGTTGGAAGAGGGGACACCTAGGGGGCAACGCCAAAATAACCCCATTAGGCAACCTAGATGTGTACACCATGGTGAGCAATGGGGGGACATAGAGGATGATGATGACTGGGAGGAGTTTGATGATCCACCTAATAACCGGGGTAGGTTTGGGCGTGGTTTAGGGAATAGAGAAGATAGGCTAGGTAGGCAGAGGCAGGATGACAACTTAGGAAGCATCAAGGTGAAGATTCCATCATTCCAAGGGAAAAATGATCCTGAGGTGTATCTAGAGTGGGAGAAGAGGATGGAGATGGTCTTCGATTGCCACAACTACTCTGAGTTGAAAAAGGTAAAACTAGCTGCAATTGAATTCACTGACTATGCAATTGTTTGGTGGGATCAGTTGTTGAAGGATAGAAGGAGAAACGGAGAGCGAACTGTTGAGACATGGGAAGAAATAAAAGCAATCATGCGCAAATGATTCATCCCAAGTTACTACCATAGGGAGTTGTACAACAAGCTCTAGTGCCTCACACAAGATAATAGGAGTGTTGATGAATATCATAAAGAGATGGAGGTCGCCATGATCTGCGCAAATGTAGCGGATGACCAGGAGGCCACTATGGCTAGGTTCTTGCATGGTTTACAACGTGAGATTGTAGATGTGGTAGAAATGCAACATTATGTGGAGCTAACAGATATGGTGCACCAAGCCATCAAAGTGGAGCAGTAGTTGAAGCAAAGAAACATGGCTAGGAGGGGATCTAGCATGGCTACCTCAAACACATGGAGACTAGCCCCAAAACGGGATGAATTTATAGCAAACAAGCCAAAGATCGAGCCCTCTAAGGATGCCAAACAAGTTGCTACACCTAAACAAGGTAACATTGAATTTTCTACCTCAAAAAGTCGTGACATTAAGTGCTTTAAATGTCAAGGCAGGGGTCACATATCTCACGATGTCCAAACAAGAGAGTAATGGTGATTACAGCTCAAGGAGAGATTGTTTCAGAGGATGAAGAAGAAGAAGAAGAAGTAGATGACATGCCACCTCTCAAAGATGCTTATGAAGGGGAGTGTGATGTAGTTAGAGAGTCATTAGTGGCAAAACGAGCTCTAAGTGCACAGGCTAAAGAAGAAGAGAATAATCAACGAGAGAATTTGTTTCACACACAATGTTTTGTGAATAACAAGGTTTGTAGTGTGATAATAGATGGAGGAAGTTGCACAAATGTGGCCAGCACCGAGTTAGTGGAGAAATTTGAGTTACCCTACCTTGAAGCATCTAAGGCCATACCGGCTTCAATGGCTGAATGGTTGTGGTGAGATCAAGGTTACTAAATAGGTGATGGTGGCGTTTTCTATTGGAAAGTATGAGGACAAGGTGCATTGTGATGTTGTTCCCATGCATGCATGTCACCTTTTGTTGGGAAGACTGTGGCAGTTTGATCAACGAACTACACATGACGGTTTCACCAATAGGTACTCTTTTACCTTGAATAAACAACCAATGTCACTTGTACCATTGACTCCAAAACAAGTTCTTGAAGATCAATTAAAAATGCAAAGAGCGAGTGAAAAAAGAAAAGAGAAAGAGAGGGAGGCTAAACATAAGAGGAAAGAAAAAGAGAGGAGAGAAAAAGAGAGTGTGAAAAAGAGAGAAAAAGAGAAAGGAGAGAGTTCAATCTTAATTTGTGCGAGAGAGGAAAAAAAACAATTTCATTGCAAAGAAAAGTGAGATCAAGAGAGCTTTGATTTCTTATCAGCCCCTTATAGTACTAATGTACAAGGAGGCCCTTTTAAACACTAATGATCTCGCCGGTTCTTTGTCGAGCAATGTTGTTTCCCTTTTGCAGGAGTTCGAAGATGTATTTCCTGAAGAGTTGCCTCTAGGCTTACCTCTAATTCGAGGAATTGAGCATCAAATTGACTTCATACCTGGTGCTTCAATTCCAAACCGGCCTGCCTATAGGAGTAATCTTGAGGAGATAAGGGAACTTCAAAGGCAAGTAGGAGAGTTATTGGAGAAGGGATATGTGTGTGAAAGCATGAGTCCTTGTGCGGTTCCGGTGTTGCTTGTACCTAAGAAGGATGGGACATGGAGAATGTGTGTAGATTGCTGAGCCATCAACAACATTACGGTAAAGTATCACCATCCCATTCCTAGACTAGATGATATGCTAGATGAATTGTATGGTTCTTGTGTTTTTACCAAGATTGATCTTAAGAGTGGATATCACCAAATTAGGATGAAGGAAGGTGATGAGTGGAAAAATGCATTTAAAACAAAATATGGTTTGTATGAATGGTTAGTTATGCCTTCCGGATTAACTAATGCACCTAGCACTTTCATGAGACTTATGAACCATGTTTTGCGTGGTTACATTGGTCAATTTGTAGTTGTCTACTTTGATGATATCTTGATTTATAGCAAAAACTTTGATGATCATGTTGAACATTTAAAACATGTTTTAGATGTTTTAAGGAAAGAAAAGTTGTTCACTAACTTCAAGAAATGTACCTTTTGCACATATAAGCTTGTATTTCTTGGTTTTGTTGTGAGTGTGCAAGGTATACAAGTTGATGAGGAAAAGGTGAAGGCAATCCAAGATGGGCCAACTCCTACAACCATAGGGCAGGTGAGAAGTTTTCATGGCTTGGCTAGTTTCTACCGGTGTTTTGTTTGGGACTTTAGTAGCCTTGTCGCACCTTTAACTGAACTCATCAAGAAGAATGTTCCATTTAAGTGGGGAGAGGAACAAGAGAAGGCATTCAAACTGATCAAGGAGAAGTTAACAAATGCACCTCCACTTGATTTACCTAACTTCACTAAAACATTTGAAATTGAGTGTGATGCTTCAGGTACAGGTATTGGAGGCGTTTTGACGCAAGAAGGAAGACCGGTTGCATACTTTAGTGAAAAGTTAAGTGGGACAGCTCTAAATTATCCCACTTATAATAAGGAGATGTATGCATTGGTTAGAACTTTAGAGACTTAGTAGCACTATCTTTGGCCGAAGGAGTTTGTGATTCACACAAATCATGAATCCTTGAAGCATTTGAAGGGGCAGCACAAATTGAATAAATGCCATGCCAACTGGGTAGAATTCATTGAGACATTCCCATATGTGATCAAATACAAGCAAGGTAAGGAAAACGTAGTTGTCGATGCATTATCTCGCAGGCATTACTTTCAACTCTTGATGCTAAGTTGCTTAGATTTGAGTACATTAAAGAATTGTATGCATTGGATTCTGATTTTGGAGTTGTGTTTAAATATTGCACAAAGGGGGCATGTGGGAAATTCTACTTACATGAGGGTTTCTTGTTTCTAGAAAATAAACTTTCCATTCCTCATTCTTCTTTGCGTGAGTTGTTAGTTAGGGAGGCACATAGCAGTGGTTTGATGGGGCACTTTGGAATAGCTAAGACTTTAGGTGTCTTGCATGAGCATTTCTTTTGGCCACATATGAAGCGTGATGTTGAGAGGATTTGCTGGAGATACATTACATGTAGAAAGCTAAGTCTAGGCTACAACCACATGGGTTATATACTCCACTTCCTATTCCTAGAGAACCTTAGGTTGACATCTCTATGGACTTTGTATTGGGGTTACCTAGGACTAAGAGGGGGAGAGATTCTGTGTTTGTGGTATTTGATAGGTTTTCTTGTTGGAAAAAACAGTGTGAAGTGCGCAGCGGGAATTTTAAAAATTTTAAACATCAGAGTATTTTTCCAAAACACAAATTTGACATGCTATATGTATAAATTAAACAGATCTTACTAACCTCTGTGTGCCGAAGAACCTCTGCAATCCATGAAGAGAAGTAACGTTCCAAAAGAGCCTTAACCAACTCGTCTTCTTAGCTATTCTCTATCCACAATTGGAGTTAGCGTGGGCTCACACGTACAGCTCTTCCACCGGTGACTCTCCTTCCAACCAATCGAGAGAACCCAAAGCTAGTGTTTGTGATTTGTGAACAAAAGCTCTCAGGGAGTTTTCAGATGCTCACCAGAAGAGTATCACTCTTAATCTCTCAATTGATCTGAGTAACTCATAAGACTTACTCCTTTTATATAGCGGTTGGTCCTGGGGTCAGTCCTTATCAGATTAGGTCTCAAAAACTCGAAACAGAATCAACTTCGGATCAATATCTGATAAGATCCGCATGAAAACACGTAATCTTATCGCTCGCTAATTGGCAGGCCGAACAGGCCCCATTGGCAGGCCAAACTACCGCATAAATATCTCCGCAAATCTTTTATTTCCACCCGAGATTCTGTAGGATAAAGTCTCAATTTTGATTCAAATAACCCTATAAAGAAGTCATCTGATCAAAACAAACTTTATCAAGATAATCTTTAAAAAAATAAATCAATTCACAATAATTCTACAAGTTTATGTTGATTTAATTTATCCAATTAAATCAACCGATAAACAGACAAGAACTATCCGATCCCAATAATTCAACAAGTTTATCTTAAATTAATTTTATTACAAAATTAATTCAACTAATAAACAGACATGAATTATTTGATTCTTTCAAATTTTAAACCAATCCGATAAATCCGACATAAGTCACCAATTATTGAAAAAGCACGCCGTATCGTTACAGGATTTTGTGAGCTAGCAAAGGGGACCAAAATGGACCTATAAAGTTCAAGCTCTCGATAATCATGAAACCTAATGTCCCAGATATACATTTCACAATTATCAACTCCAACGCTACTCCACTAAAAGCTCGGAGCTGCACTCTCAAACTTTATAGAATTATGAAGCCCATATATCTAAGTCTCCAGGACATATCAAAGTGTATCGTATCCCCATATGATAATCCATAATCAGCTTAAGGACAAGTTTTGTCTTACCTTCCTGATTATTTTTATCTTATGTTCCATTATCTCACCATTAGAAAACTTACCATCCAAAGATAGTATACCATTGGGTTACACCTATGCATCCGAATGGTTGAGCGCTCTAGTTTTCCAATTACAGGATAACGCATATAAGAGGATATCACTCCTAAAGAGGAGCTATGGATTCCAAATCTATGAATAACAAGTCTACGCTATCAAGAGTCATGCCTCTAACGTATCGACATGCATACCACTATTGAGATGTGGGAGTCACCCTTTGGTACATCAAAAGACACAAGTCGAGACAACGGGCCCACTATTTATCTCAGGATTAAGATACAATACAAATGATTGTCTAAAGTGAATCAAGTTGCCAAGATAGAATTATTAATCCAAATCAATTCACTTTGTGTCCCGATCCAACACATCGTCACCTATGACAACGTGCCAATGTTTCTATTCACGGAGTCCAACTCCGATGGTCAAGACAAACCATCTCCCAATAGGGATATAGACAACATAACAATCTTTGCATGAATAAAGCGCCCAACTTTATTCCCTCGATTGCGAATCATATGTTTTAGACTGTCACTTTAAGAATCGTGTCTTTCACATAATCAGTCCATCATATGCCCAATTCTTAAAGGTTTAGACCAACAGTCTTAGACTACTGTTTGCTTAACATACATTCTACAAATATGAACGTAAAGAGGACAAGATTTGGTATATATAAATGAATAAATTCTTTATTGATAAAAAATATCTCCAAAAACTTATTACATTTTTACTCCTTAGGGCATACATGTCTAACAATCTCCCACTTGCACTAAGTGAGTAAACATAACAAATCTCGCATCCTTATAGCTTCCACATGCCTCTCGAAGACTCTCTCAGTAAGTGTCTTCATAAATGGATCAGCTAAATTGTCCTCTGACACGATCTTGCACATCGTGACATGCCCGCCCTCAACGAAGTCCTTTATCACATGATACTTTCGATCAATATGTTTACTCTTCTTGTGAAATCTTGGTTCCTTAGCATTAGCTACTACCGCACTGTTATCACAGAATAGTGATACCACCTTATCCATACTAGGAACAACCTCAAGATCTCCAAAGAACTTACGGAGCCACACAGCTTCTTTCGAAGCATCACTAGCTGCCACATACTCGGCCTCCATCGTTGAATCCGAAGTCCAATCTTGCTTCACACTTCTCCAACTGATGGCACCGCCGCCCAAATTAAACATAAACCCCGAAGTCGATTTCCTAGAATCTAGACAAGATTGAAAATCTGAATTAGTATATCCGAGAGGAGTCAGGTCCTCACCCAAATATACAAGCATATACCCTCGAGTCCTTCGCAGGTACTTAAAAATATGTTTTACTGCAACTCAATGGTTCGGTCCTGGATCTGCCTGAAATCGACTTAAAATCCTGACCGCAAAACTTATATCCGGTCGTGTGCAAAGCATGGCATACATGAGACTACCTACCGCCGAAGCATAAGGCACCTTCTTCATGTATTCTCTTTCTTCATAAGACTTTGACGAGTCTTTCTTAGAAAGAGTAATTTCAGACCTAGATGGTTGCCCACATTTCTTAAAATCCTGCATTGCAAATCTCTTGAGAATTTTATCTATGTAGCTAGCCTGTGACAAAGCTATCATTTTGTTCTTCCTATCTCGAAAGATCTGGATACCGAGAACAAAATTAGCCTCACCCAAGTCCTTCATGTCAAACTGCTTGGTCAACCATAATTTGACCGATGACAAGGCCCCAACGTCATTGCCAATTAGCAGAATGTCATCTACATAAAGCAGTAGAAAAACCACCTTTCCATCCTTAATGTGTTTGTAAACACATGGTTCATCCATATTTTGTGAGAACCCATGAGTCTTGATCACCTAATCAAATCTTATGTTCAAAGAACGAGAAGCCTGCTTAAGTCCATAAATTGACTTTAGCAGCTTACAAACCTTACCCTCTTGACCTGTGACCTTGAACCCGTCTGGCTGTTTCATATAAATGGACTCATCAAGATAGCCATTTAGAATAGTCGTCTTGACATCCATCTACCAAATCTCGTAGTCGAGAGCGGCAGCTATGGATAAGAGAATCTGGATGGACTTAAGCATGGCTACAGGCGAAAAGGTTTCCTCATAATTGATTCCTTCCTTATGCATATAACCCTTAGCTACCAGTCTAGCCTTAAAGGTTTCGACCTTTCCATCTACTCCTCTTTTCCTCTTGTAGATCCACTTACACCCTATGGGTTTTACCCCTTCGGGAAGATCCATAAGCTCCCAGACATGATTAGTCTCCATAGACTTCATCTCTACATTCACGGCCTCTGTCTAGAGTTTTGAATCAACATCCTCCATAGCTTCTACGTAAATATAAGGATCCCTATCATGTTCATCCAGTTCAGCTAAGAAGACCTCCCTATTGAACATATACCTTTCAAGTTGACGCCCGATCCTCCCACTATGCCAAAGCCCCTAAGATTGTTTTTCAAGTTTGTTTGGTTTTTCTACACTGATCGAAACGGTTTCATTCGGAACCTCCGGAGTGATCGGATCACTCCTTAACTCCTCAAGCACCACTTTGCTTCGAGGTTTAAAGTCGTCCATGTAACTCTCCTCAAGGAAAGTTGCATTAGCAGAAGCCATGACTTTATTTTCCTTTGGGTTATAAAAATAACCCCCTTTAGTCCCTTTTGGATATCCTACAAACATGCAAACTTCCGAACGTGCTTCCAACTTATTCGGATCCTTAAACAGGACATGAGCCGGACATCCCCACATGCGAATATGGTTTAAGGATGTCTTTCTTCTTGTTCAGAACTCGTGAGGAGTTTTAGGGACCGATTTTGAAAGCACATTGTTCAAAAGATAACAAGCAGTTTGCAGTGCATATCCCTAAAAGGATAAATGTAATGATGCATAACTCATCATGGACCTGACCATGTCCAACAAAGTCCTATTTCTTCTCTCCGCTATGCCATTCTACTGCAGAGTGCCCGATGCAGTCAAATGGGATAAAATCCCATTCTTTAACAAGTGTCTCAAGAACTCATCAGAAAGGTATTCTCCACCTCGATCGGATCGAAGTGCCTTTATGGGTCTACCCAATTGCTTTTCCACTTCAGCCTGAAACTCTCTGAACTTGTCAAAAGTTTTGCTTTTGTGGTGCATTAGGCACACATACCCATATCTTGAGTAATCCTCAATAAAAGTGACGAAGTACTCATACCCTCCTCGTGCCCGGATGTTCATTGGTCCGCAAACATCACTATGCACAAGTTCTAGAACCCCTTCGGCCCTATTGCCTTTAGACCCGTATGGTCTTTTGGTCATTTTACCCTCCAAACAAGATTCACATTGAGGTATAGATTCCACCTTTAAGTGACTTAAAGGTCCATCCCTTACCAACCTTTGAATCCTATTTAGGTTAATGTGACCAAGGCGCAAATGCCAAAGACAAGTCTTATTAGAGTGACAAGTTTTAAGTCTTTTAGTGTTATTATCATTCATCTCAACATTAAGCAATAAGTCCATCTTAGGTTTGATAAAATATAGATTATTTTGCATCCATCCAGAACAGATAAAAGATTTCTTTTTACGAATCACCACTTTTTCATTAAAAGATACCATGTAGGAGTCTTTAAATAAAAAAGATATAGGAATTAAATTCCTTTTAAATTTAGGAACATAAAAACAATCTTGCAAAAATAAATTCCTATAGTTATCAAAGTAAAGATGGACGTCTCCCACTACTTCCACTGAGACCAAGGATTCATCGTCCATCCGAAGCGTGAAGTCTTCATGCAGCAGACTTCTCGTTTCTTTGAACCCCTGCAGTGAAACACAAACATGATTAGCTGCACTGAAATCTATGACCCAAATGTCACTGGATTCCTCAACCAAACAAGTTTCTAAATACAGAAGATCACACCCACCTCCTTTGTAAAGGATGTCCTTGTAATGCTTCTTAATATGCCCGACCTTTCCACAGAAGAAGCATTTAAGCTTCTTTGGGTTCTTCTTCTTCTTCTTCTTGCTTTTGGCATTAGCAAGAACAGAAGACTTCCCGTTCTTGGCCTGTTGCTTCTTTCCATTCCCAGAGTTAGAATTGGAACCAGAAGCAGCTACCATGTTGGCCTCACGACCTGCAGGAGACTCCCTGATCAGCAGTTCGAACTCTTGCAACTGTTTCATCAGTTTTGTCAAGGTCATTACCCATCTATTGCTCAAATTAAATGTAGCTCTAAACGGAATAAATTCCTTAGATAGAGTCTCAAAGACCATAGTCATCTGAGTTTCAGCATCGATGTCAGCTCCATTAGTTTGAGCCTCAGTGAGGTAACCCATGACCAACATCATGTGCTCCTTTACAGATGTCCCCGACCTCTGTCTACAATTTAAGAGTTTCCAAAGTGCCCCTTGCCGCTTTGTTATGGCCTGGCCTCCAAACATATCCTCAAGATTATCTAAGATCTGCTTCATAGTCTCACAATCCTGATGTTGAGCCTGCAACATATTATTCATGCTGGCCATAACATAGTAGCGGGCCTGATCATTGGCATCTTTCCAGTGGTCATACGCTTGGAATTGCTCATTAGATAAGTCTCCTATAGGCTCGGGAGGACAAGGGGTTGTCAGAACATATTTTAGTTTCTCAAAGGACAGGATGATATCCAGGTTTCGTTTCCAATCATTATAATTCTCACCAATTAACAGGTTTTTGTCAAGTATCGATGATAAAGCGTTTTTAGACATTTTTAATCTACAATAAAGAATCACATACCAAACATAAGCAAACATATCATAACAATTTAGTAAGATAACACAATCATGTAAAATCATACAAATATGTTTATGTGTCAAAACTTTGAAAATATCACAACCTTACAACGATAATTCCCAACTCAGAATTCAACAAGCTCCTAAGGGAGTCATGCCAAATTCAATCAGAAACACGGATCCCCTCCTAATTAATATATGCCATCTAGGACCCGTATGATCCAGCATATATTAATAATCGTTCTTTGGCCATTAATTTTATTAACAGAGCTCCTGGGGGAGGTTAATAGTAAAATTAACGTGAGTGTATAACCATCATTTCAATATTTTATCCATGATTTATAATCACCACCCAAGGGTGTGCAACCATAAATCATGCTAAAATACCTTATCCTCTCAGAGATCCAATCTGGTATATGATAGAAATCCCTTCCTAAGGGTCGGGACCACCATGTGCTTCCTATGGACTAATGATGGAGGCCTTAGGTTCTCTCTTCGAAAACCTTCTCCCACTCAATCTTTTGAAATCAAGGTTTTATTTTAAAATTATGCATGAACAATTTTAATATGAGCGACACTTCCTATTCTATATGACATGTTATCAATATACATGGCAAATCATATTATAACGCAGATAAGCAAAGCAATCAAGCAAAGCTACAAGCAAAATAATAATAACCGTAATATTATGGCTCCACCCTAGAGAATAGAAAACTAAGATTACAAGAGAATAATCGAGACATATATCGATTCTTCATCCTTGAATCCTCAAGTTGTATCCTTCTTCACGTAATTTCCATCTTCAAGTCTTTAATCCCATATGAATCAAATACTTCATATTTCTGGTCATATCCAAATTTAATGTTTCTCAGAATTGTCTCAAAAATAAATAAAACTGCACCACAAAAATTGCACCTTTTTCTAGAAATTTTCCAACTCTCGGCCGGCAGGCTGATCTTGCTTCATCGGCCTGTCGGTCAAAAAGATCGGCCTGTCGACCCATGAAAGTTTGACATGCCGAACTTGAGTTCGGCCTGCCGGTAGAGCCAGCCTATTTTTGCCCTACTGACGGCCTGTCGAACCACACGTCTGGCCTACCGATTTGTGACCATCGGCCTACCGAACTGTGATATTCGACATCCCGACCGAGTAGAAATCTACATTCCAAAAAATACAATTTTAATGCAATTCAACAATTTTATTTTCAACAATTTAAAAACATAAAATTAGCGACGCAGGAAATACCTGGGTGCGCCATCATCCATCTTCTAGATCTGCCTTCCAGTTCCGTCTTCTCCGAATAATTATTTAATTACAAAACTCTCACAAATTTAAAATTAAATAATAATTCTAAGACGGAGATGATAGTCCGCCATCTAATTGCATGAAAAACCAAATACACATTCTAACCTCTAAGGAACCATAACTGGCATAAATTAATTAAATAATTAAATAACAATTTAATCAACCATAATTAATTAATGAACATTCAGCACATAATCAGTGACAATATATAATTATATAGAAACCTAGAGTGGCAACTCTCTTTGAAATTAAATTCAAGCATAGGAGAGATCAAGATAACAAAATTTATACATATGGTATGATCACAAACTTGTAAATTTATGTAAAAACCTGTGGCTCTAATACCAATTGTTGGAAAAAACAGTGTGAAGTGCGTAGTAGGAATTTTAAAAATTTTAAACATCAGAGTATTTTTTCAAAACACAAGTTTGACATGCTATATGTATAAATTAAACAGATCTTACTAACCTCTGTGTGCCGAAGAACCACCGCAATCCATGAAGAGAAGTAACGTTCCAAAAGAGCCTCAACCAACTGGTTTTCTTTGCTATTCTTTATCCACGATCGGAGTGAGTGTGGGCTCACACGTACAACTCTTCCACCGGTGACTCTCCTTCCAACCAATCGAGAGAACCCAAAGCTATTGTTCGTGATTTGTGAAAAAAAGCTCTCAGGAAGTTTTCAGATGCTCACCAGAAGAGTATCACTCTTAATCTCTCAATTGATTTGACTAACTCATGAGACTTACTCCCTTTATATAGCGATTGGTCCTGGGGTCAGTCCTTATCAGATTAGGTCTCAAAGACTCAAAACAGAATCAAGTTTGGATCAATATCTGATAAGATCCGCATGAAAACATGTAATCTTATCGCTCGCTGATCGGTAGGCCCAACAGCCTGATCGGCAGGCCGAACAGGCCCCATCGGCAGGCCGAGCACGCAGATCCACAGGCCGAACTGCCGCCTAAATATCTACGCGAATCTTTTATTTTCCACCTGAGATTCTATAGGATAAAGGCTCAGTTTTGATTCAAATAATCCAATAGAGAAGTTATCTGATCAAAACAAACTTTATCAAGATAATCTTTAAGAAAATAAATCAATTCACAATAATTCTACAAGTTTATCTTGATTTAATTTATCCAATTAAATCAACCGATAATCAGACAAGAACTATTGGATCCTAATAATTCAACAAGTTGATCTTAAATTAATTTTATTACAAAATTAATTCAACCAATTAATAGACATGAATTATTTGATTCTTTCAAATTTTCAATCAATTCGATAAATCCGACATAAGTCACTAATTATTGAAAAAGCACGCCGTATCGTTACAAGATTTTGTGAGCTAGCAAAGGGGACCAAAATGGACCTATATGCTCAAGCTCTCGATAATCATGGAACCCAATATCCCAGATATACATTTCACAATTATCAACTCCAATGCTACAACACTAAAAGCTTGGAGCTACATTCTCGAACTTTATAGAATTACGAAGCCCATATAGCTAAGTCTCCATGACATATCAAAGTGTATCGTATCCCCATATGATAATCCATATCAGCTTAAGGACAAGTTCTGTCTTACCTTCCCGATTATTTTTATCTTACGTTCCATTATCTCACCATTAGAAAACTTACCATCCAAAGATAGTATACCATTTGGTTACACCTATGTATCCAAATGGTTGAGCGCTCCAGTTTTCCAATTACAGGATAACGCATATAAGAGGATATCATTACTCCTAAAGAGGAGCTATGGATTCCATATCTATAAATAACAAGTCTACGCTATCAAGAGTCATACCTCCAACGTACCGGCATGCATACCACTATTGAGATGTGGGAGTCACCCTTTGGTACATCAAAAGACACAAGTCAAGAAAACAGGCCCACTATTCATCTCAAGATTAAGATACAATACAAATGATTGTCTAAAGTGAATCGATTTGTCAAGACAAAATTATTAATCCAAAGCAATTCACTTTGTGTCCCGATCCAACACATCGTCACCTATGACAACGTGCCAATGTTTCTATTCATGGAGTCCAACTCTGATGGTCAAAACAAACCATCTCCCAATAGGGATATAGACAACATAACATTCTTTGCATGAATAAAGCGCCCAACTTTATTCCCTCGATTGCGGATCATATGTTTTAGACCGTCACTTTAAGAATCGTGTCTTCCGCATAATCAATCCATCATATGCCCAATTCTTAAAGGTTTAGACCGACAGTCTCAGACTACTATTTGCTTAACATACATTCAACAAATATGAACGTAAAGAGGACAAGATTTGGTATATATAAATGAATAAATTCTTTATTGATAAAAAATGTGTCCAAAAACTTATTACATTTTTACTCCTTAGGGCATACATGTCTAACAATTCTAAGATGGCACACTTCATTGCATGTCATAAAACCGATGATGCATCACATATAGCTGATTTGTTTTTCAAGGAGATTGTTAGGTTGCATGGCATGCCTAGGAGTATTGTTTTTGATAGAGATACAAAGTTCTTGAGTTAGTTTTGGAAGACCTTGTGGGCAAAGTTGGGGACTAAGCTATTATTTTCTACTACTTGTCACCCATAGACTGATGGTCAAACTGAAGTAGTGAATAGGACTTTATCTACTCTATTACGTGCTGTCATTCAAAAGAATTTGAAAACTTGGGAAGATTGTTTGCCGCATGTTGAATTTGCTTATAACAGATGTGTTCTTTCTGCAACTAAGTTGTCACCGTTTGAAGTTGTTTATGGTTTTAATCCATTGACTCCTTTGGATTTAACTCCTTTACCTTTGAATGAACGAGTTAAATTAGATGGTAAGAAAAAAGCTGATTTTGTTAAGCAAATTCACGAGAAGGCAAGACATAACATAGAAAGGCGTACCGAGCAATATGCAAGACAAGCCAATATGGACCGCAAGCAGGTGGTGTTTGAGCCAAGAGATTAGGTGTGGCTGCATATGAGAAAGGTATGTTTCCCCGAACAAAGGTGTTCAAAACTCCTTCCGAGAGGTGATGGACCATTTCAAGTGTTGGAACGCATTAGTGACAATGCCTAGAAACTTGATTTACCAGGTGAGTATGGTGTTAGTGCTAGTTTTAATGTTTCTGACTTAACTCCTTTTGATGCAGGTGACAATTTAAGGACAAATCCTTCTCAAGAGGGGAAGAATGATGCAAGCATTAGAGCTGTACAAGTTAGGAGCCATGTTCATGATCCCTTAAGCCGTTCAAGTAGTCCAATCATGAGGTCTAAGGCCAAGCGATTCAAGGAGGCATTGAACGGGCTCATTCAACGAGTTTGCGACGTGCCACATAATTGGAGCCCCAGCATAGGCCCAAGTCAATCTCAAGAGAGCCTAGTCACGATGATTAAGGTTCTAGAAGACTCACATTGATGATGTGCATGATTCCAATAAATTGTGGGGTAGATTTATAATTTCAGGAAACCTTCCTATTTTGGATCGACACGTGGGTGCCATGTCATCATGTATTTTGGATCGACACATGGGCGCCATGTCATCATGTTTGAGCCTCGTCATCAATTTATTTTCCTGGTGTAATTTTCGTATTTTCTTAGTTGTCAAATTTGGTTTTGTTAGGCATAAAACAAACCTGGATATTTTCCTTTTTTCTAGATTAGGTTAGGCGCATTTTAAGGGATAAGATTAGCAACTTTCCTTTGTGTTATTTTAGGGCTTAATTTTGCATGGGAAAGCACCAATTAAGGGGTTTTCTAAGTCAACCTTTGCTTAGGGATTCTTTTGGGCTGAAAATCATTCCCATATAATTGTAAACACTTGGTTATTTTGAGAATTAATGAACCAAATCATATTCATGAAGTTTGTGAGGCTTTTCTTGCGTTTTTCTTGTTTTCTTGAGAAGACTCCTTGAACTTATCAAGATTAATCTTGTGGCGTTCAACAAACCGACTTACCATCTAGGGTTTTTAAGTGTTCTTGAAATTCTAGGTGTGGCGTCTTCCTTTTCGTGGTTCTTGGTTCGTGTCTCACTAGATTACGGGTCAAGGAGGCAGCAGAGGAGTGGAGGGGCTGAGGAGGCAACAGAGGAGGCAAAGCAGGCCGTCGAGATAGAGGAGGACGAAAGGGTCTGAGTCACTCGGGTTTGGGAAGTGGCAGCCTATAGGGTGACCTAGCCTGGGTAGACCTCAACAACAGCTTACTCCAGTGCCATAACGGAGTCTCGGCTTTAGGACCTACGCACCGAGAATGATTCAGCCTTGGACTCGCCCGAGGGGTGTATAACACTATACGTCAAGTTTTTCAGAGCTGGGCTGTGCCTCCTGTTCAGCTTAACCCGTTCCTCCGCCAGGCACTAAATGACTTTAATGTGTGCCCAGCTCAGCTTAACCCGAACAATTACAGGTCACTGATCGGGATGTACATGCTATGGAGGTACCACCAAACAACTAAGATGTCATTGGAAGCATTTAAACAAGTGTATAAAATGAAGAAGCTTCCTCGGTAGTTCGGGTGGTATTTTGGGCAACCCTGACTCAGACAAACTCTAGAAGTATGAGTGGTTCTATGTCGGGGGCAATTATTTAGCCTAAGCCAATGAGGCTGTCTCTGCTGACCAGCTTGTGCCAAGGACATTCGAACAAGGGCACGTGTGTTCTAAGAGGCCTTGGGCACTGAGCCATGTAATCAGGGCGGTCGAAGACCTGTTCGAGAAGCCAGAAGTGACGAAGCAGCAGTCGTTCCTACTCGAGAAGGAGACTCTTTCTGGTTATGGCTAGTTTAGAGAACCCAACATAACAAATCCCCCACCGATTCGTCCTGCCCGGTTAGCTAGGCAGGTGACAGTCGTAAGGCTGAGCGCCGTGGACGTCCCAGGGCCAAGCACTTTCCGATCCAGCTGGCTGACGAGGAAGCCATCATCGTCCAGCTTCGAGGACTCATCGAGTGGCTCCTTCGATGCGAGGCCACCCGTGGCGGATGAGGACCTCGAGGGCGTGATCCTGCTCATATACCTATCTCACCAGCTCCAGATCGAAGGTCAGCCCCGAGTTTGTTGTTTTTTGCTTTGTTTTTGTTTGCCGACCTTGTTCTGACTTGGGGATTTTGATCTTTGCAGAAATTTTTTCCAGGCCGAGCACTTTTGAGGAGAGGCAGGCTCTCATGGAGAGCCTCCGCAAGAAAAAAGGCAAGGCTATGGATGTCGGGAGGAAGCGCATGCGGACTCCGAGGACGAAGCTTCCCCTGTGACCCGAGCAGGTACCCACCTCAGTCCAAGAGCAACCATGCTAGCCATCGAGGACCAGGGGTTAGTCTAGCGAGACAACCCCCACCGTCGTCACGATTGTCGTGCCCGACATGCCAAGGAGGCACCTAAACTACCGTCGAACTATCGTCGAGCGCCTTGGGGACACGGTCCCTTAGGAGGATTTTCTAGTAAACCTCTGAGGCGAGGACTTTAAGGGCCTGTCTGACGCTACTTTTTGCTCTGCTGCCAAGGTAAGTTTTTTTCTTTTCATCAAGCATTGAAGTTTTGTCATCCTCAGACGAGCGCCTTCCTGCGCATGGCCTACTTAACCAGGCTAAATGAATTCAACAAGGAGAAGGAGAGGCACAAGAAGACTTTCCTCAACAAGTTGGAGGTCGAGAGGCAGCTTGGTGTAAGGAACACTGAGCTTGATCAAATCAAGCCATCTCTTTCCCAAGCTGAGGAGGAGGCTCGAAAGGCCATAGAGGAAGCCGACCAGGCCAAGGCCAAGGCGGAGGAGGCGATAAAGGAGGCTAGGTAGGCGAGGGACGTGGTTGTTCAGCTCAAGGAGTAGCTGGCAACTTTGCAGGCCGAGCACTAGCGCTTCTTAGAAGAGCTTCTCGGCCGTCTTGCACAAGCCATGGAGGAATTCAAGGCGTCCCCAGAATACACCGATTACGACTACTTTGGCATGACGAACCTCTGGGACTATTTAATCTAGAAGCACCTTGAGGCTGAGGGCTTCAACTGGTCACTCATAGTCGAGCCAGAGCAGGTCATGTTGCTCAGCAACAGTAGGGAGGGGAGGTCATCGAAGTGGACGGCAACGACAACGGGGACAAGTAGAGCACTAGCGGCCGCGGTGGTAACGGTGGTGTAGGTGGTGAAGATGACACCGGGGACAAGACCCAGGCTTAAGCTGTATTTGTTTTTGTTTTTGTCTATCTGAACTTGGGAGGTGCCTGATTAAGTATACCTCCCACCACTACTTTTTGAATGACAATTTATTTTCCATGTTCATCACTTCTCAGATTCTTATATATTATATTTTTGATATTTTCCAAGTGTGATTGTTATCGGGAAGGTATTTTCAAATTTTAGGGTGAGAGGTTTCTTGGAAACGTAGTCAAGCCTTCGTTTCACCAAGTTAGGATAGACCTTGGCCTCGAAATTGAATTAGGGACTCAGACCAAGTTGGATCCTCCTCGGGAGGGGCATTCCTAAACCATAGTTTTCTAAGCTTTTGCCTTTTTAATAACGTTTGTGCCGAGTTTAATGTCTCGGTGGTTACCGATTTAGTCCGAGCAGGGAGTCCTTGTTTCTCGGTCGGGCAGAGCACAACGGCATGTGGGAAGGATCCATTCCTAAACCATAGTTTTTCAAGCTTTCATCTTTTTCAATTACGTTTGTGCCAAGTTTAATGTCTCGGTGGTTACCGAGTTAATCCGAGCAGGGAGTCCCCGTTTCTCGGTAGGGTAGAGCACAATGGCATGTGGGGAGGATCCATTCCTAAACCATAGTTTTCAGAGCTTTCACCTTTTTCAATTACGTTTGTGCCGAGTTTAATGTCTCGGTGGTTACTGAGTTAATCCGAGGAGGGAGTCCTTGTTTCTCGGTCGGATAGAGTACAACGGCATGTGGGTACCCTACACCCTATTGCCCCTTAGAGTTGTTTAAGTTTGTTGAAACTTTTACAAGTCTAATGTTGGTCAGGCATAGTTATGCTAGGCGACTCGTTGGGCGGTCTGTACGGTCAACAGACTAGCACGTGGCAAAGTGCCAATCAGCCCCTAGACTGGTTAATTAGGACGACTTTCCCTCTTTGGGAGTTGTTGTCTGGTCCTTCGAGTTGGAGTTATGGTATCCCTCTTCGGGTCGTGCGATGGAACGATGTAGGAATTTATATTTCATTAATCTTTTATATTTACATTCCAGCCGTATTCAATAGGTCTAGTTTCAAAAAGAATATAGCTAGAGGTCAAAAAAGGTTTCTGGCGTTGGCTAACAAAAGAATCTTTTTAGGAGCTCAACATTCCAAGGATGACCGAGCAAGTTTCCCTCCATGTCAGATAGTTTGTATGTGCCGGGCAGATGATTCCAACAATCCTGTACGGTCTGTCCCACTTTGGGCCAAATGACCCCAAACTGGGCTCAATGGCTACATATTTACAAGAGGTCAAGTTGCTGCTCGGACAATTCAAGTCTCATTCGTTCAAGCAAATCCTAAGATCGAAAAACTTGGAGGCTAATGCCCTTGCTCGGTTAGCCTCAAGATTAGGCAACAATGACCTATCCTCGATCCCAATTTAAAGGTTAGCCAAGCCGAGCATAAACAAGGAAGTGGCTAGTGTAGTAGAGGAGCACGTGACCACATGGATGGACCTGATCATCTGGTACCTGACCATAGCCGAATTGCCCGACAATCAAGAAGAGGCTCATCGGATACGCAACAACTTAGGCTGGTATTCGATGATCGACAAAAAATTATATCGGCGAGGCTACACTGCACCATGCCTAAAGTGCGTAGGGCCCAAAGAGGCCGAATACTTAATGAGGGAGATCCATGAAGGCTTATGATACGAACCACGCCAAGAACTGACGCGACCCTAACCGAAGTTGGTTTCCAAGATCAACTTTCTAACCGGTTTTGGATGGAACCGCGACCCGATGCCCAACAAGAAGCACGAACCTTGGTATGTGAGGACGCCACAATCAGCTATGGAGAGACCGATTGATAAGTCTTGGTATGTGAGGACGCCACAATCAGCTATGGATGGACTGATTGATAAGTCTATGAACGCCACGGAAATTTCCGATAAGTTCGAATAGTTCGTTTAGGAACTAAAGAGAATTAAACCTCAAAATTATGTGTTATTACTTGTCTCCTTGATTGAAATTCGTTACAATTATATAGGGGTTCCTATGCGAATTTTCAGCCCCTAATTCCCATGGAAATTTCGGGAAACTCATTTAACAAAAGTCAAATCTAGACTAAATAAGGAAAGTTCCCTTAATGGCTTAAAAGCCTTACAATAATAGAAATACCAGAAACGGAAAAAAGGAAACTAGACATTAAAAGGTCAAAACTGATTCTTCTCGCCATGTGTCGCCTCAAAATGGGAAAGTAACTGAAATGGAAATTACTCAATCCCTTCTATAGCTTGAATCACGCATTTATTGGTGTGGTTGTCGCATGCAATTCCCTCAATGGGCCTCCATGCAATAGCTTGAGCCCAAGTTGCTTGAATCAGCCCAATAAGTGTTTCTTTAAACTTCTTCGCACGAGCTCTCGTAACCGGACCAATGGGAACTTGAATTGGATCTGAATATGTCTCCCACGTGCTCTTGCTTGTGCTAGTGATGTCCTCATCATTCCCCTCCTCTTGAGAAGGATTTGTCCTCAAATCGTCGCCTACATCAAAAGGACTTAGATCAGAAACATTAAAGGAGGCACTTACACCATACTCACCTGGCAAGTCTAGCTTGTACGTATTATCATTGATCCTTTCGAGAATTTGAAAAGGACCATCCCCTCTAGGCAATAGCTTGGATTTCCTTTGCTCCGGAAACTGTTCCTTGCGTAAGTGCAACCACACCCAATCACCGGGCTCGAAGACGAGCTTGTGACGCCCTTTGTTGGCTTGTTCAGCATATTGCTTAGTCCTTCGCTCGATGTTGAGTCTTGCCTTCTCGTGTATCTGCTTAACAAGATTAGCTTTTCTTTTTCCATCTAAATTCACATGCTCAGACAAAGGTAAGGGCATTAAATCCAAAGGAGTTAAAGGATTAAAACCATAAACAATTTCAAATGGTGAAAATTGAGTAGCAGAATGAATAGATCAATTATAAGCAAACTCAACATGTGGTAAACACTCCTCCCATGTTTTGATGTTCTTTTTAATGACAGCCCTTAACAAAGTGGACAAGGTTCTATTCACAACTTCTGTTTGACCATCGGTTTGAGGGTGACAAGTAGTTGAAAACAATAGCTTAGTCCCTAACTTAGCCCACAAAGTCTTCCAAAAGTAGCTTAAGAACTTGGGGTCCCTATCAGAAACAATTGTCCTAGGCATACCATGAAGTCTCACAATTTCCCTAAAGAACAAATCAGCAACATTGGAAGCATCATCTGTCTTGTGGCATGGAATAAAATGAGCCATCTTTGAAAACCTATCCACGACCACAAATATTGAGTCTCTTCCCCGTTTAGACCTAGGCAAACCTAACACAAAATCCATCGAAATATCAATCCAAGGTTCACTAGGTATTGGTAAAGGGGTGTATAAACCATGGGGCTGCACTCTTGATTTAGCCTGCCTACAAGTTACACATCTACCACAAAGCCTCTCAACATCTCGTTTCATATGTGGCCAATAGAAGTGTTCCTGCAACATAGCTAAAGTTTTCACTACTCCAAAATGTCCCATCAATCCTCCCCCATGGGATTCCCTCACTAGCAAATCTCTTAATGAACAATTAGGCACACATAATTTATTCTCCCGAAACAAGTATCCCTCATGCCTAAAGTATTTACCACTAGCAGATCTCTCACAAGCTTGATACTCAGTACGAAAGTCATGGTCATCAGCATATAACTCTTTAATGTGTTCAAAACCCAGTAGTTTAGCATTAAGAGTTGAGATTAAGACATACTTGCAAGAAAGTGCATCGGCAACGACGTTTTCCTTACCTTGCTTGTAGCGAATGACATATGGAAACGTCTCTATGAATTCTACCCAACGAGCATGCCTCTTGTTCAGCTTGTGCTGGCCCTTCAAGTGTTTCAGGGACTCATGATCAGTGTGAATCACGAACTCCTTAGGCCATAGGTAGTGCTGCCACGTCTCTAATGCCCGAACCAATGCATACATCTCTTTATCATAAGTTGGGTAATTAAGAGTTGCCCCATTCAGCTTCTCACTGAAATATGCTATTGGTCTCCCTTCCTGCATTAAAACAGCACCAATTCCAACACCTGAAGCATCACATTCAATCTCAAAAGTTTTGGCAAAATTAGGTAAAGAAAACAATGGAGCATTTGTCAACTTCTCCTTGAGTAACTGAAATGCCTTTTCTTGCTCTTCTCCCCATCTAAACCCAACGTTTTTCTTGATCACTTCAGTCAGTGGTGCGGCTATAGTACTGAAATCTTTCACAAACCGCCGGTAGAAACTAGCAAGTCCATGAAAACTCCGTACGTTTCCCACACTAGTTGGACTCGGCCATTCCTGGATGGCTCGCACCTTTTCTTCATCAACCTGTATACCTTGAGCACTAACAACAAAACCAAGAAACACAAGCTTATCTGTGCAAAAGGTACATTTCTTGAGGTTAGCATACAACTTTTCCTTCCGCAAAACATCTAAAACAAGTTTCAAATGTTCAATATGTTCATCCAAATTGCTGCTATAGATAAGGATATCATCAAAATAAACAACAACAAATTTTCCAATAAAAGCTCGCAAAACATGGTTCATTAAACGCATAAATGTGCTAGGCGCATTGGTTAAACCGAAAGGCATTACCAACCACTCATACAAGCCTTGTTTTGTTTTGAAAGCCGTCTTCCACTCATCTCCCTCTTTCATGCGAATTTGATGATATCCACTCTTTAGATCAATTTTAGAAAACACACAAGCACCATGCAATTCATCTAACATGTCATCCAAGCGAGGAATGGGATGTCGATACTTTACCGTGATGTTGTTGATGGCTCGACAATCAACGCACATCCTCCAAGTCCCATCTTTCTTAGGCACAAGTAAAACTGGTACGGCGCACGGGCTCATGCTTTCTCTCACGTGTCCCTTCTCCATCAACTCATTTACCTGCCGTTGGAGTTCCTTTGTCTCCTCGGGATTACTCCTATAGG
Source organism: Artocarpus heterophyllus (assembly GCA_025403435.1). NCBI lineage: Eukaryota > Viridiplantae > Streptophyta > Magnoliopsida > Rosales > Moraceae > Artocarpus > Artocarpus heterophyllus. Next base: position 31,586,976 of record CM046350.1, read on the forward strand.
CTGGTCGGTTTGGGATTGTAGCTCCAGGTATGAAGTCGATTTGATGTTCAATCCCACGGATTGGAGGTAAACCTTGCGGTGTTTCCTCGGGAAAGATATCCTCAAAATCCTGCAAAAGAGAAACAACAGAACTATGCAAGGTGGAATCAAGATCGTTAGTGTTTAATAACGCCTCCTTGTACATGAGTAAAATCATCGGCTGATTAGAAAACAAAGCTCTTCTCACATCACTCTTTCTTGCATAAAAGTTTGTTTTTCTCTCTACTTTTCTCTCATTGGCTGATTGTGAATTCTTTTCAGCCCTCTCAATTTTCTCTCCCTTGCTCTCTTTGCTCTCCTTTTTCTCGGCCATCTCTTCTTTTTTTCTCTCACTGGCCGAACTCTCTCTCTGCACTCCCACTCTTGATTTTTCTTCACTCTTTATTTTTTTATCACGTTCTCTCTGTAAGCTCACTTGGTCTTCATAGACCTGTTTTGGTGTTAATGGAACAAGAGTGATCGTCTTTTGATTGTGAACAAATGAGTACTTGTTGGTGAAACCATCATGCTTAACTTGCCGATCAAATTGCCATGGTCTGCCTAACAGCAAGTGCCCAGCTTGCATCGGAACCACATCGCACAAAACTTCATCTTCATATCTTCCAATGCGAAAAGGAACTAACACCTGTTTATGCACCTTTACCTCACTAGTATTATTTAACCATTGCAATTTATATGGCCGAGGATGCTTAATTGTTGGCAGCCCTAACTTCTCTACCATGGTTGTGCTTGCAACATTAGTACAACTCCCACCATCAATAATCACACTACATACCTTGTTTTGAACGTGGCACCTAGTGTGGAAGATGTTTTCCCGTTGCACCTCTTCATCTTCTTCTTTGGCTTGCATACTTAAAGCTCTCCTTGTGACCAACAATTCTCCTTGGACAGCGCACTCCTCATCGTCGACATCCTCTAATGAAGGCATAGAGTCATTGTCTGAATCCTCCTCGGTTTCAATGTCTCCATTGTCCCGCATCACCATAACTCGTTTGTTCGGACATTGGCTTGCTATATGACCCCTGCCTTGACATTTAAAACATTTAATATCACGAGTCCGAGTAGTGGAAGAATCAGATTTACCTTGATTCCCATGGCTGACCACCTCTTGTTTTTGCTCGAACTTTGGCTTGGGGTTGGATTGCTTCTCATCCTTCTTCCATTGGTTGGTTTTCCAAGCCGATGTACTCGGGTTTTGGCTAGGACGTGTGCTACTGCCCCTCCTCATAAGTTGATTCTCAACTTTAATAGCCATGTGCACCATGTCCTCCAACTCCACATAATGTTACAACTCAACGGCATTGTGAATATCTCGGTTCAAGCCCGCCAAAAACCTTGCCATTGTAGCCTCCCGATCCTCCTCTATATTAGCCCGAATCATCATAACCTCCATCTCCTTATAGTACTCCTCTACACTCCGGTTGCCTTGCTTAAGGTTTTGTAGTTTGTTGTACAACTCCCGGTAGTAGTAAGTTGGCACAAATCGCTTTCTCATCACGGTCTTCATCTCTTCCCATGACTCAATAGGTCGCTCTCTATTTCGTCTCCTGTTTATAACAAGTTGATCCCACCAAGTAATAGCATAATCAGAAAATTCAATTACAGCCAATTTTACCTTCTTTGCCTCGGAATAGTAGTGGCAATCAAAGATGAACTCCATTTTCTTCTCCCATTCTAGGTATGCTTCTGGATTGGATTTGCCTTGAAATGATGGTATCTTCATTTTTATGCCTCTCAGACTATCATCTTCCCTGTTCCTAACTCCTCTATCCCGTCCAAATCTTCGGTGACTACCCGCTGAATCTTCTCCTTCATCAAATTCTTCCCCATCATTCCTATAGTAGTCATCAACCTCTCCTCTAACCGGAACCCTTTCTCGCCTACGCGCATGAGGAACATGTTGTGGCTGTTCCACACGTGCATTCTCTATCCGGTCCATCCTCTCATGAAGCTGTCCTATCTCTCCCCTCAACAATCGCCTCATTTCTCCCATCATCGCTTCCATCAGAAGTTTTGGGTCTGCTGCACCCGAGGTACCCTCAATAGTGTTCTTGCTGTTGTTTGACATTTTCCAAAGGACCTCACCACACTCCCTTACGTGTTTCACTCGTGAAATGGTTCACTCAATTTCACTCGTGTTTACACTCAATACTTTCGGCTTTTGTCCACTCTAATGCTCTCGCCTCTATGCCTTTTTCCACTCGTTAATTCTCACTCAGTTCCTATAAAACTAGTCAAATCAATATCGAAATTTCCTTGACAATTCACAAATAGATTACCAAAGAGACAAGACTATAACAGGAACAAAGAATTTAGGCTTTTCAGAATCACACCCAAAAGGAACAAAATTTCAGCAAAAAATTTTTGGTCTATGCAGGGAATTCAATTTTGGATTCCTTAAACGATGAATAACAAGAATCTGAAATAAAAATTTAAGAAAGGTTTCCAGACTCTTTTTTTTATTTTTTTTTTTTTTTTTTTTTTTTTCGGATCCTCTTGTTTTTCTTCTTTTCCTTCTTTTTTTTTTTTTTTTCTTTTCGTTTCTTTTCTTTCTTTCTTTCTTTTCTTTTCGGATCTTTTTTTTTTTTTAACCGACTTTGATAATGGAAATCAAAACTCACGAACAATTGAAACAAACAAAAAACTAAGAGAACGGATAAGCAAAACCTGATTAGAACCTCGCTCTGATTACCAAATGATACGAACCCACCTAACTCCACCCCAAAAGCTAGCTCGTGAGGGGAGGATTGTAAATCCATATATATAACACCCGAGACCACCCTCTCTAACCGATGTGGGACACATCATTCCCGACCCCTTTAGACTGCACGTCCTCGTGCCAACTCCGTCGTTAACCCACACGAGTGGCAGGGAACCTTTGTACATGCGCCCACCGACCAGCAGAGGTTTGGCTCTGATACCAAATGATACGAACCACGCCAAGAACTGACGCGATCCTAACCGAAGTTGGTTTCCAAGATCAACTTTCTAACCGGTTTTGGATGGAACCGCGACCCGATGCCCAACAAGAAGCACGAACCTTGGTATGTGAGGACGCCACAATCAGCTATGGAGAGACCGATTGATAAGTCTTGGTATGTGAGGACGCCACAATCAGCTATGGATGGACTGATTGATAAGTCTATGAACGCCACGGAAATTTCCGATAAGTTCGAATAGTTCGTTTAGGAACTAAAGAGAATTAAACCTCAAAATTATGTGTTATTACTTGTCTCCTTGATTGAAATTCGTTACAATTATATAGGGGTTCCTATGCGAATTTTCAGCCCCTAATTCCCATGGAAATTTCGGGAAACTCATTTAACAAAAGTCAAATCTAGACTAAATAAGGAAAGTTCCCTTAATGGCTTAAAAGCCTTACAATAATAGAAATACCAGAAACGGAAAAAAGGAAACTAGACATTAAAAGGTCAAAACTGATTCTTCTCGCCATGTGTCGCCTCAAAATGGGAAAGTAACTGAAATGGAAATTACTCAATCCCTTCTATAGCTTGAATCACGCATTTATTGGTGTGGTTGTCGCATGCAATTCCCTCAATGGGCCTCCATGCAATAGCTTGAGCCCAAGTTGCTTGAATCAGCCCAATAAGTGTTTCTTTAAACTTCTTCGCACGAGCTCTCGTAACCGGACCAATGGGAACTTGAATTGGATCTGAATATGTCTCCCACGTGCTCTTGCTTGTGCTAGTGATGTCCTCATCAGCTTATGTAGTAACCATTCTGAGGAGCGATCCTTGGCCAAAAAGTGTCTCCAGTAGGGCTACTAGTGGCCGACCATGGAGCAAGATTACAAGGATTTTGTATGAAAATGCCTCAAGTATCAGCAATTTACAAGGGTGCTCGGGCACCACGTCGAGCCGCTCGCCTTAGTAACGTCCGCGTGGCCATTCGCGGAATGGGCCATAGATCTGATCGGACCCCTTCCTCAGGCCCGATCACAATTCAAGTACTGTACATAGCTATAGATTACCTCACTAAATGAGTTGAAGTAGAGTCGTGTACCAACATGACTGAAGCAAAATGTACCAGCTTTGTGTAGAAAAACATCATTTGTCAGTTTGGAATCCTACATACAATCGTGACCGATAACGCTAAACAATTCGAGTCCTTGAGTCTTCTTCGCCTGTACGAGCAGCTCGACATCAGGAAAATTTTCTCCTCTCTAAGCTATCCACAAAGTAATGGGCAAGTAGAAGCAGTAAACAAAACAATCAAGGACAACTTGAAGAAAAAACTCGAGGGCCTCAATGGAGCATAGATTGATGAGCTCCTAAAAGTTCTCTATACATACCAAACAACTGCCCGAATAGCTACCGGGGAGACCCCGTTTTCCCTCGTGTATGAATTAGAGGCTTTCATCTTGGCCGAGGTGGGGCTATAGAGCTTCAAGGTTGAACACTACCAAGAAGTTCAAAATGACAAGGTCATGATGTCTGAGCTGGACTTACTTGAAGAAAAAAGAAACCGGCCTGGAATTTGTAATGCAGCTCAGAATCAGGTTATTGCTCGGTACTATAACAAATGAGTCCAACCGAGGAGCTTTAAAGTCAAAAATCTGGTATTGAAAAGGTCACAATAATCTCTGGCAATTCGAAGTCTGGCCAGGAGTGCTTCGTATTTTGCCTCATCATTTGAGCCCTTGAAGTTAAATCAAAGTGCGTAGATTACTTTCTATCCATCCGGGCTTATTAATATCAACACGGCACCTGATCCTTCCACACAAGAAGATCCGTCAACAAAAAGCTTCCATTTTGGCTCCGACGCAGTGCAATCTTTGCTGCAGTCGGGGGGGGGGGGGGGGGGGTTGGTGCTTTTACTAGTGCCTTCTTGGCCAATGGTGTGCCTTGCCCAACATCAGTGAATTTGGTGATGAAATCTGCAAGGGCTTATGCCCTGATGGCCGTTCTAGGCACAAAGTGAACATCGTACTGGCCGAACTCTACCGACCACTTGGCCATCTAGCCTGATATTTTCAGGCTCTAAAGAACTTTTCGGAGAGGAAACTTGTGGGAACCTGTATGGTGTGGCCTTGAAAGTAGGGCCGCAGCTTCCAAGCAAAAGTGATCAGTGCAAAGGCCAACTTCTCGAGTGGGGGGTATCGCTCTTGGGCACCCTGGAATGTGTGGCTTGTATAATAAACTGGCTTTTGGGCCCCGTCATCTTTTCGAACGAGAACCGAGCTTACAGCCTTCTTGGATACGGCTAGATAGGCAGTTAAAACTTCTCCAGGCAAAAGTTTGGACAGGAGCGGGGGTGTGGCTAAATATTTTTTCAGATTCTAGAAAGCATCCTCACACTCCTTGCTCCACTGCTTGGACAGATTTCAGAGATCAGCCATGTGATCCATTGCTCGGACAGATTTGACTAGCATATTGTCTACGTATACCTTCATCGTTTTGTCGATCAGTCGAGCAAACATCTTGTTGACTAGGCACTGATAGGTAGCCCTAGCATTCTTTAGTCTGAAGGGCATTACTACGTAGCAGTGTAGCCCCTGGTCAGTAACAAAAGCCATCTTTACTTGATCTTCCTTGGCCATTCTTATCTGATTATACCTGAAATAGGCGTCCATGAAGCTAAGTAGCTTGTGGCCGGCCATTGCATCGACGAGCTAGTCTATCCGGGGAAGTGGGAAGCAATCTTTCGGGCAGGCCTTGTTCAAGTCGGTGTAATCGACACAAACTCGCCACTTCCCATTCGCTTTCTTGACCAGGACGACATTTGCCAACCACTTTGGATATTTGACCTCTCGGATGAATCTGGCTTTGAGAAGCTTCTAGACCTCTTCATTTATAGCAGCATACCTCTCCAGATTGAAAGCCCTTCTTTTCTATATCATTGGCTTATGATTGGATCAGATGTTGAGTCGATGACAAATTACGCTTGGGTTGATGCTGGGCATGTCTTCATGTGACCACGCGAACATGTCCCGATACTTAGTAAGGAGCCCTTCGAGGTCGGCCTGGATCTCTAAACACAACTGGGATCCGAGTTGGACCATGTGCTCAAGATGTATAGGGTCCAGCCTAAGCGACACCAAGTCCTCTACTAGGGTGGCTCTTACCTCTTCCTCGAGCAGTCAGGGTCTAGATCGGAAAGCATCTTGGGTGCCATGTCGGTGGGTGGAACTATCTCGTCGACCATGTGGATGGTCGAGACGTTTAGATGCTAAGCTATCGCCGTTTTGATAGCATTGGCGTAACAAGCTCGGGAGTCCCTCTCAGATGAGCATATCACTCCAACTCCATCCTTTGTTGGAAACTTCATCGCTAGGTGATACGTGGAGACCATGGCCTTTAGTGCATTCAACGTTGGTCGGCCGATTATGATATTATATTGGGAGGGTTTGTCGACGACTAAGAAGTCGACGACGTACGTGACCTGAGCAGCACCCTCATCGAAGGTCACAGGCAAACTGACCTTTCCCACTGCTTGGACGCATTCACCCGTGAAGCCATATAGGAAGGTCTGGACTGGCACCACGGTAGCATTGCTGATCTTCAATTTATTGAAAGCTTGCTTAAAGAGGATGTCAGCCAAGCTACCGTTATCAATCAACACTCGCCGCACTATGTTGTTGGCGATATGCAGCTCACATACAAGGGTGTCATTGTGCGGATGGATTAACTTGTCCACTTTCTCCTCCATAATCATGATCGAGGTGTCTCGTTGGCGGCAAATCTTGTTAACATGTTTGGACATGTTTATGAACTCGCCTCGTTCGATCAACCAAGCTTCTTGGACGTATGCCCGCCGCCCACTCGACGTGTCCCTAGTCACAGGCCCTCGAAAGATTGTATGAACGATGTTTGGGGGTTTTGAGGTGTTCCCACCATCGTTTCATGAGCGGTTTAGTGCGTCTCAGCTTGACGGTTCATTCCTTCTAGAGGCAGAGCTTGGGGTTATAACCAACTCGACAAATTCCCTTAAGTGTCCTTCTCATACCAACCTTTCAATCTGGTCCTTTAGCTGAATACATTCACGGGTATTGTGCCCCACGTCTTTGTGGAACTTGCAGTACCTTGCTTGATCCCGCATTACTTTGCTGCCCCTAAGTTTGGGTGGCGGTACTAGCAGGTTCCTGCCACTTACTTGGATAAGCACCTTGTCAATGGTTGCCACCCGTGGCGTGTAGCTTTGAAACTTTTCGGTCCGCATCTTTGGCTTTTCGGGTTTCTTTTCTTTCTTTTGCTTCTTGTTCTGCTCGATATTGCTTTGTTCTGGTACCTTTTTTTCACTTATTCTCTTTCTTCGTCCTACTAGGCTAGCCTCCTCCCTGCGGCTTTTCATGTATTTCGAGGCATTGGCATACCTTTGCGCTAGCTGAGCATTTGTGAAAACATGCTCAGCGCTCGAAGGCCAACGACCAAATGAGTTTTTTTGTCTTAGAGACCCCCTACAAAAATATGCTTGAGGGTCTCGTCTTCGACGTGTTTGACCTCAAGAGCTGCTCGGGTAAACTGATTGATGTAGTCTCAGACGTTGCTGTCTCTCTACTTGACGGCGTATAGGTAGGTGATTTCCTTTCTCCTCGTCTTCATCGTGGAGAAAGCAGCCGAGAAGGCATCGACGAGTTTCTAAAAAGAAGTAATGGAGGCGGGCTCAAGTCACCGAAACCATTGCGAGCCGGTCCGATAAGTGTTAATGAGAAGGCCTTGTACATCGCTGCATCGTTGGTGTTCTGAAGGAGCACGTGTCCTCATAACAACTCGATATGCTCGTTTGCATCTACGGTCCCATCATATGCCTTGATTTATGGGACCTTGAATTTGGGCGGCATAGAGGCTCACAATATAGCATTTAGAAAATGGTGGGTCCAAGGCTCCTATGTCATCTACGTCGAAGCGGTTATTTCGAATCTTGTCATTTTGGCGCTGTAATGCCTGAAACTAGCAACTGTTCAAATCCTTGGGCAGTTTGACCTTGTAGGGTGCTCCACCCTTCACGCGGTCTCCTGCCCGGGCTAGCGATTTTGGTGCGCTTCTCCCCGGTGCCCTAGCCGGTCAAATACGAATGCTCGGGAACCTTGGGGTGACGGAACCCATGCTGCTTAAGGGCCAAGACGGCCTTCTTGGATGAGTCTATTGTTGGCCAAGGCACCATGCATGGAGCCTCTTGAGCGCTCGAAATCAGCTTCTTCATGGTCGGCTACATCCCGTCCTGCCTAACCTCCAGCCTGGTCAGTTGGGGCTGGAGGTAGGAGGCAGGTGAAGCCTAACATTGTGCCTGTTGTGCGAGCTGTTGTGTGAGAACCCGAACAACATTCGTAAGTTCTCGGATTCAGTCTTGGGCAACTAGATCATTCACTTGCTCGGCCCTGGCTATACTTCCCTGTCCCTTGGACTGGGACCTCATGGCCCAGGGGTGGCCCCTAGGCCTAACTGGATTTTGTTGTCGATTTTGCATGTCTCCCGACCCCTCCTGTCGAGCAGCATCATCTCGGACGTTTCCTAGAGTCTGATATCAGTGTTTGGAGTTAATGTGACTGGTGTCTGAGTGAAGGCATAGGTGCCCTCCTTCTAGCGTCAAAATGTTGATGCTTACTGAGGTCTGGCGTAGAATCAACACCACGTGTGACTCCGTACGGTGCGCAGCTCTTCCCGGTTCGTCTATGCCTGATCGGGTATGCTTGCAACAAGAGGAAAGACACTTCGAAGGTAAGAGAAAAGGATTAGTCAATAGACAAGAGCTCTTCGATGCTCAAGGCAGGGGTTGCTCGACAGAGGATGGGAGCTTGTTAGGTGGGAATGAGCATGCATGCCAGAATGCAATAAATGCATCTTATTTATAGGCTATCACTTGGATCGGGTATTAGGTGTGTTTTACCCATAACCTGGGTGTCACATCGAAGCATGTCAGGCAGTAGGTGACAAGTGTCACGTCCCTCTGTCGATGGATTGGCTTCCATCAGACGGTGAGTTGTTTGCCATTTGTTGGCCTATGGTGGTGAGTAGCAGTCCACTTTTGAATAAGAATAATCCGACCCGAGCTAGTACTTAGTCCGAGGTGGCAACCAACTGAGGTGCGGCCCTGGAGGCCCTAAGAAGCACCTTAGACACGACTTCCAAGGTCGTAAGGGTCAGTAGTTTGCTCCTTCGTAACTCTGCTAAACTGTTTGGCCGACCACCCGGAGTATGGCTCCTCGACTGTGACACCGAGCTCACCCTCAAACAATCTTAAAAAAATGTAATATAGATATTAATTTATTCCTCTCTTCCCTAGGAACACAATGAAAAAATAATCATCTCATTTGGATATCAAATGAAGAAGTTATGATTTTTTTTCCTCAAATATAAGAGAGAGAATTTTAGCTTTTACTATAGCAAAGACATCTAAGTATTAAATGTTTAGGGGGAGGTTAGAGCTCTGAAAACTTAGATTCTTGATACTCAAATGATTTGGATTTTGGGAGAAACAAACATGTATCCAAAGGATTCTTGAACTCGAATCCAAATTTGAGTCCATTGAGTCCAAAGAATACACAAAACAAACAAATCCTATATTAAAATATATAATTATCTCTATACAATATAAACTCATTTCCATAGATTTCCTTATTTAAAACATAATCAAAATCTAAATTTAAGGGAATTGTGAATTAGTCTCCATCAGAAACTTTAGTGCACAAAATGCCAAATGGTATTTTTGTAATCAAATAAAAGTTCCATGGGTATTTTGGTAAATATGCTAAATAGGAATACAAAAATTTTAGAAAAATTAAAAAATAGATAAAATAAATAATATAAAATAAATTTTAGATATAACAAAATCTTACAAAACTTAAATTGCCACACTAATAGTTAAATTATACACAATTATATCCGTTAAAAAAACAGGTGTTACAACATTTCCTTCCAGACTTCTAATTTTGACAAGTTAGCCTATTTTTCCCATTTTGCTTCACTTCTTTTAACGTAGTGATGGAAACATGAGCACCTTATATGAAGATGAAAAATCCTATAATCAACTCAAAATTTTCAAATCCAATTCAAATCATAACGTAAATACAAATCCCCAATTTAATAAAAATCATCAAAAAGAGATTATCGTAATAATATAGGAAAGAGAGTTCCACAAATAAAAGAACGTTTTGAGAATGTAATCAAAGCTGTGAGTTAGAATTATAAATAACATAGCATAAAAGAGCTTTATACCGTAACATAATTTTATTTTATATTGTACAATGTGAAAGTTTTACGATACAATTGAACTCAGTTGGAATTGTGAATTATAACTAGGTTTCTAAAAGCCTTCTTAAGTATAAAAAACTTAAAAAAATAATAAGATATTTAAGAGTATTAGTTAGAATCAATTTAATAATATTATAGTATATAAGAGTTTTATATTATAGCAAAAGTTTAGATTTGAACTAGTTTAACCAAATACCTTGTATAAATTGTTTGAAGGGCAACATTGTAATATTCTCCCACCAGAAGTGGTGGGGATCGGAGAACATAACAACCCTGTTCCTCCAAGTCTGGGGACTCGCAACAACTGAACACAAAAACACACCGGAGACTCCTTGTCCTTCCATTTCTTTATTTTTGTTTTGTCTTCTTTTTTTTTTTTTTTGGGGGGGAAACAAACGTTCTTCCATTTTCTTATACTCTTCGACGTCATTCCCGGTTCCTGTTCTCCTTGCCGTCTGAGCGGCTTGTCCTCCCCACGGGCCTCCACCAGACCCTATCTTTGCCCCTCTTCAAGTACAGTAGTTAGTTAATAGCCATGGAGTCGGAGTTCGATGTGAGGCTTGTTTCTGGTATTGAAAGCTGCTTCGTTTCACTTCCTTTTGCTCCTAATCCAAGCCCTCCAATCCTCCCAACGGCACTCCTCCTTCTCCGATGTCCTCGCCCTCGAGCTCCGCTCGCGTTCCTCCGACCTGCGATGGTCCGTCGCCTGGTCCGGCGACACTTCCTTTTCTCCCGCCATCGAGGTCTGATTCGGCTCAAAACCGTTGTTTGTCTGTTTTCCTATTTTTGATTTCTTTCGATTCTTGGATTCTCCATTTTTCCATTTGGTTCTAGTTTTTGCTTAGGGTTAGTTGTGTTTTTGGTGACGGTGGGAATTATGGAATTTTTTTCTTTTTTGTTTTGCAGATTGCTCCGCAGTTCGCGGAGTGCATATCTTTGGGAGAGGGAACGAGAGTTCAGGCGCGAGATCTGGCGAATGTGGCGAAGGCGAGTTTGGTGACGACTGAGCCGAACGGTGAGGACGATTGGGAGGTTTTGGAGCTTAATTTGGAGCTTACGGAAGCAGCTATATTGAAGCAGGTATGAACCAAAAGATTTTTTTTTTTTGGTGAAATTCAGAATTATTTTGAGGAAACGCAGAATCGGATTCGTGATATTGAGCTCAAATTGAATACTTGGATGCTAAAGTTAAGCATTACAGTTCCAATTGTTTGTTCTTTTTGTTTTAGCTCTGTTCCTTGGGATTTGTTTGAAACTGTTCATACCTGCACGTTGATTATGTTCATTTCATAGAATTTGGGCTGTTTCCCATGCTTACTCTTACTATTTTAGTTTTTATTTCAGTTTATTTAGAAGATTATGGTATAATGGTTGAAATTAGGGGGCAAACTTCAGCTAGAAGGCAGCAGGATGAGAGAGATTCCGCATTGACTGTCTTACAGAATTAGTCAAAAGGTTCCTAGAATAAGACATGAGACAAGAAATGGAACCTCCACCTCCTCCTCTACCACCACCAGCTCCTGTTGAACAAGTTACAAATGATTTGCTAGCTAAGAAATTTCAGAAATTCAAGCCTTCAGAGTTTTCAAGTGGTGCAAATCCTAAAGACGCTGAGAATTGGCTCAGGACAATGGAGAGAATGTTTAATTATGGCAAAATTCCCAATGATGAAAAAGTTTCATGTGCTTCTTTTATGCTTCGTGATGATGCCAGTTATTGGTGGGATACGATGGCTAATGTTCATGATGTAAGAACCATGACTTGGGAAAGATTTAGAGAATCTTAGAAGCAAAATATTTCATGGCGGCCACAAGGAAGGAGAAGAAGAAAGAATTCATGAACCTATAATAAGAGAATATGTCTGTTGCAAAGTACATTAGAAAATTTGAAGAACTCTCTCATTATGCTCCTCAACTGGTGGGAATTGATTTTTTAAAATAGAACAATTTATGGAGGGTCTAAAGGTATAAATATTCAAGGATGTAACAATGGCTGGAATAGAAGGTCTGACTTATTCTAAAATAGCAGAAAGAGCTCTAGATGCGGAATGTGTAGAGAATAAAATTCGAGATAGAGACAAAGAAGCAAAGGAAAAGTTAATGAAGGAAAAAGAGGAAAGTAAGAAGAATTTCAAGCCTAAATTCCAGTACAGTAAAGGAGAGCAATAGTGGAATAAGGGAAATAAGAGACCAGGTCCATGGAATCTAAATCAAGCTCAGATTTCTAATTAGTCAAAACATCCCAAGATTGAAACAACACCAAATGCAGGTAGACCAAAACCCACATGTGCTAGATGTGGGAGTTTTCATTTTGGAGCCTGCCTGGAAGGACCCATAGCATGTTATAACTGTGGAAAAATATGACATTTTCCCAAAGGCTGCAAAGTAAATGTTCAAGATTAGAAGAAAGTTCGAGCTTGAGTTTTTGCTTTTACTCAAGAGGATGAAAAGGTCAATCCTTCAGTTGTTTCAGGTGAGATTTTTATCTCTGGGATACCTACTCATACTCTTGTAGATTCAAGAGCGACATACTCATTTACCTCTAGTAAGTATGTGAGAAAATTGGATAAACCACCAGACAAGCTTCCCGTTAAGTACAGTATTAGTATTCCATGTGGAGAGACTCTTCAATCGGATCAAGTCCTTAAAGGCTACAAGATAATGATTGATGGACGAGAATTACTTGTGGATTTGATTATCCTTGACATGTCATATTACAAGGTGATTTTGCGAATGGATTGGTTGTCAAAATACCATGCCACTATAGATTGTAGAAAGAAAATGGTGATGTTCTGACCACCAGAGCAGGAAGAGTTTTCTTTTGTAGGAGCTATAAATAAATTGAGAACCTCGGTGATTTTCGCTTCGAAATCCCACAGATTGTTAGATAGTGGTTGTGTTGGTTATTTAGCTACTGTAGTAGATACACAAGTTGAACAAAAGCTTGGGCTGGAAGACGTGCCAGTGGTATAGGAATTTTTAGAGGTATTTCCCGAGGACTAACCAGGATTGCCGCCAGATAGGGAAATTGAGTTTGCCATTGATTTGGTTCCAGGCACAGCTCCTATCTCCAAAACGCCTTATAGAATGGCTCCAATGGAATTAAAGGAACTAAAAGTTTAGTTGCGGGAATTGCTTGATAAGGGTTTTATTTGTCCTAGTTTCTCTCCTTGGAGAGCTCCAGTGTTGCTTGTTAAGAAGAAAGATGGCACGATGAGGCTGTTGTTAGACATGTATGCCCTAAGGAGTAAAAATATAATACGTTTTTAGAGACATTTTTATCAATAAAGAATTTATTCATTTATATATACCAAATCTTGTCCTCTTTACATTCATGATTGTTGAATGTATGATAAGCAAACAGTAGTCTAAGACTGTCAGTCTAAACCTTAAGAATTGGGCATATGATGGACTGATTATGCGGAAGACACGATTCTTAAGGTGACGGTCTAAAACATATGATCCGCAATCGAGGAAATAAAGTTGGGCGCTTTATTCATGTAAAGATTGTTATGTTGTCTATATCCCTTATGAGAGATGGTTTGTCTTGAACATCGGAGTTGGACTTCGTGAATAGAAACATTGGCACGTTGTCATAGGTGACAATGTGTTGGATCGGGACATAAAGTGAATTGATTTGGATTAATAATTCTGTCCTGGCAAATCGATTCACTTTAGACAGTCATTTGTATTGTATCTTAATCCTGAGATGAATAGTGGGCCCGTTATCTCGACTTGTGTCTTTTGATGTGCCAAAGGGTGACACCCACATCTCAATAGTGGTATGCATGCCGGTATGTTGGAGGCATGACTCTTGATAGCGTAGACTTGTTATTCATAGATATAGAATCCATAGTTCCTCTTTAGGAGTAATGATATCCTCTTATATGCGTTGTTCTGTAATTGAAAAACTGGAGCGCTCAACCATTTGGATACATAGGTGTAACCGAATGGTATATTATCTTTAGATGGTAAGTTTTCTAATGATGAGACAATGGAACATAAGATAAAAAAAATCAGGAAGGTAAGACAAGACTTGTCCTTAAGCCGATTATGGATGATCATATGGGGATGCGATACACTGTGATATGTCATGGAGACTTAGCTACACGAGCTTTGTAATTCTATAAAGTTCGAGAGTGCAGCTCCAAGCTTTTAGTGGAGTAGCGTTGGAGTTGATAATTGTGAAATGTATATCTAGGATATTGGGATTCATAATTATCATGAGCTTGAACTTTATAGGTCCATTTTGGTCCCCTTTGCTAGCTCACAAAATCCTGTAACGACACGGTGTGCTTTTGTAATAATTGGTGACTTATGTCGGATTTATCGGATTGGCTTTAAAATTTGTAAGAATCAAATAATTCATGTCTGTTTATTGGTTGAATTAATTTTGCAAGAGATTAGTTCAAGATAAACTTGTTGAATTATTGGATCAGATAATTCTTGTCTGTTTATCTGTTGATTTAATTTTGGATAAATTAGATCAAGATAAACTTGTAGAATTATTGTGAATTGATTTATTTTCTTAGAGATTATCTTGATAAAGTTTGTTTTGATGAAATATCTTCTCTATTGGGTTATTTGAATTAAAACTGAGACTTTAAACTTTAGAATCACTGGTGGAAAATAAAAGATTCGCGAAGATTTTTCTCGGGAGTTCGGCCTGTCGATCAACGAGAGATAAGATTACGCGTTTTCACGCGAATCTTATCAGATATTGATCCGAACTTGATTCTGTTTCGAGTTTTTGAGACCTAATCTAATAAGGAACTGACCCTAGGACCAAGGGCTATAAAAGGGGAGTGAGTCTCATGATTTACTCAAATCAATTGAGAGATTATGAGTGATACTCTTCTAGTGAGCATCTGAAAACTCCCTGAGAGCTTTTGTTCACAAATCACGAATACTAGCTTTGGGTTCTCTCTCTTGGTTGGAAGGAGAGTCACCGGTGGAAGAGCTGTACGTGTGAGCCCACACTCACTCCGGTTGTGGGTAGAGAATAGCAAAGAAGACCAGTTGGTTAAGGCTCTTCTGGAACGTTACTTCTCTACACAGGTTACGGAGGTTCTTCGGCACACAGAGATTAGTAAGATCTGTCTAATTTATACATATAACATGACAAACTTGTGTTTTAGAAATTACTCTGATGAAAATTTTTAAAATTTCACTACGCACCATGTTTCCAACAATTGGTATCAGAGCCATGGTTTTTACATAAATTTACAAGTTTGTGATCATGTTATATGCATAAATTTTGTGATCTTTATCTCTCCTATGCTTGAATTGAATTTAATAGAGAGATGACACTCTAGGTTTCTATATAATATGTATGTTGTCATGAATTATGTGGTAAATATTTATTAATTAATTATGGTTGATTAAATCGTTGTTTAATTATTAATTAATTAATTAATTAATTAATTAATACTGGTTATGGTTCCTTAGAGGTTAGAATATGTATCTAGGTTTTTTATGTAATTAGATGGCGGACTATCATCTCCGTCTAGGAATTGTTATTTAATTTTAAAATTTGCAAGAATTTTTGTAATTAAATAATCATTCAGAGAAGACGGATCTAGAAGAATGATGATGGTGCTCCTAGGCATTTCTTGAGTCTCTAATTTTATGTTTTTGAATTGTTGAAAATAAAATTGATAAATTGCATAAAAGTTGTATTTTTTGGAATAATTTTTCCTGCTCGGTCGGCATGTCGGATGTCACAGTTCGGCAGGCCGAAGGTCACAGATCGACAGGCCGAACGTGTGGTCCGGCAGGCCGATAGTGGGGCAGAAATTTGGGTGCTCTATCAGCAGGCTGAACTTTCAGTTCGACAGGCCGAACCTTCATGATCGGCAGGCCGATCACCCAGATCGGCCTGCCGACCGAGAGCTGCCAAATGTCCAAAAAAGGTGTAATTTTTTCGGTATAGTTTTAATTTTATTTTTGAGACGATTTTGAGAAACATTAAATTTGGATATGACCAGAAATATGAAGTATTTGATTCATACGGGATTGAAGACTTGAAGATGGGTATTGCATGAAGAAGGATACAGCTTGAGGATTCAAGGATGAAGAATCGATAAATGTCTCGATTATTCTCTTGTAATCTTTGTTTTTTCTATTCTCTAGGGTGGAACCATAATATGACGGTTATTATTATTTTGCTTGTAGCTTTGCTTGATTGCTTTACTTGATTGCTTTGCTTGTCTGCATTAGAATATGATTTACCATGTATATTGATAACATGTCATATAGGATAGGGAGTGCCACTCATATTAAAATTGTTCATGCATAATTTTAAAATAAAACCTTGACTTCAAAAGATTGAGTGGGAGAAGGTTTTTGAAGAGAGGACCTAAGGCCTCCATCGTTGGTCCATAAGAAGAACATGGTGGTCCCGACCCCTAGGAAGGGATTTCTATCATGTACCAGATTGGATCTCTGAAAGGATAATGTATTTTAGTATGATTTATGGTTGCACACCCCTAGGTGGTGATTATAAATCATGGATAAAATATTAAAACGGTGGTTATACACTCACGCTAATTTTATTATTAACCTCCCCTAGGAGCTCTGTTAATAAAATTAATGGCCAAAGAAACGATTATTAGTATATGCTGGATCATACAGGTCCTGGATGGCATATATTAATCAGGAGGGGATCCGTGTTCCTGATTGAATTTGGCATGACTCCCCTAGGAGCTTGTTGAATTCTGATTTGGGAATTATCGTTGTAAGGTTGTGATAGTTTCAAGGTTTTGACACAAATACATTTGTATGATTTACATGATTATGTTATCTTACTAAATTATTATATATGTTTGTTTATATTTGGTATATGATTCTTTATTGTAGATTGAAAATGTCTAAAAACGCTTTATCATTGATACTTGACAAAAACCAATTAACCGGTGAGAATTATAGCGATTGGAAACGGAACCTAGACATCGTCCTATTCTTTGAGAAACTAAAATATGTACTGACAACCCCTTGTCCTCTCGAGCCTACGGGAGACTCAAGTAATGAGCAATTCCAAGCGTACGACCGCTGGAAAGATGCTAATGATCAGGCCCGCTGCTATGTTATGGCTAGCATGAACAACGTGCTGCAGGCTCAACATTAGGATTATGAGACTGCGAAGCAGATCTTGGATAATCTTGAGGACATGTTTGGAGGCCAGGCCATAACAAAGCGGCAAGGAGCGCTTTGGAAACTCTTAAACTATAGACAGAGACCGAGGACATCTGTAACGGAGCACATGATGTTGGTCATGGGTTATCTCGCTGAGGCTCAAACCAATGGATCCGACATCGATGCTGAAACTCAGATGACTATGGTCTTTCAGACTCTGTCTAAGGAATTTATTCCGTTTAGAGCTACTTTTAATTTAAGTAATAAACGGGATATGACCTTGACAGAACTAGTGAAATAGTTACAGGAGTTCGAACTGCTGATCATGGAGTCTCCTGCTAGTGGTGAGGCCAACATGGTAGCTGCTTCTGGTTCCAATCCTAACTCTAGGAATGGAAAAAAGCAACGAGCCAAGAACGGGGAGTCTTCTATTCCTGCTGCTACCAAGAGCAACAACAAGAAGAAGAAGAACCCAAAGAATCTTAAGTGTTTCTTCTGTGGTAAGGTCGGGCATATAAAGAAGCATTGCAAGGATTTCCTTTCCAAGGGAGGTAGGTGTGATCTTCTATATTTAGAAACTTGTTTGGTTGAGGAATCCAGTGACATCTAGGTCATAGATTTCGGTGCAACTAATCATGTTTGTGTTTCTCTGCAGGGATTCAAAGAAACGAGAAGTCTGCTGTGTGAAGACTTAACGCTTCGGATGGGCGATGGATCCTTGGTCTCAGCGGAAGCAGTGGGAGATGTCCATCTTTACTTTGATAATTATAGGAATTTAATTTTGCGAGATTGTTTTTATGTTCCTAAATTTAAAAGGAATTTAATTTCTATATCTTCTTTATTTAAAGACTCCTACGTGGTATCTTTTAATGAAAAAGTGGTGATTCGTAAAAACAAATCTTTTATTTGTTCTGGATGGATGCAGAATAATCTATATTTTATCAAACCTAAAATGGACTTATTGCTTAATCTGAGATAAATGATAATGACTCAAAAAGACTTAAAATTTCTCACTCTAATAAGACTTATCTTTGGCATTTGCGCCTTGGCCATATTAACCTGAACATGATTTAAAGGTTGGTAAGGGATGGACCTTTAAGTCACTTAAAGGTGGAATCTATACCTCAATGTGAATCTTGGTTGGAGGGTAAAATGACCAAAAGACCATACAGGTCTAAGGGCAATAGGGCCGAAGGGGTTCTAGAACTTGTGCATAGTGATGTTTGCGGACCGATGAACATCCGGGCACGAGGAGGGTATGAGTACTTCGTCACTTTTATTGACGATTACTCAAGATATGGGTATGTGTACCTGATGCACCACAAAAGCGAAACTTATGATAAGTTCAATGAGTTTTCGGGCTGAAGTGGAAAAGCAATTGAGTAGACCCATAAAGGCCCTTCGATCTGGTCGAGGTGGGGAATACCTTTCTGATGAGTTCTTGGGACACTTGTTAGAGAATGAGATTTTATCCCATTTGACTACGCCGGGCACTCCGCAGCAGAATGGTGTAGCGGAGAGAAGGAATAGGACTTTGTTGGACATGATAAGGTCCATGATGAGTTATTCATCATTGTCTTTATCATTTTGGAGATATGCACTACAAACCGCATGTTATCTTTTGAACAATGTGCCTTCAAAATCGGTCCCTAAAACTCCTCACTAGTTGTGGACAAGACGGAAGACATCCTTAAACCATATTCGCATATGGGGATGTCCAGCTCATGTCCTGTTTAAGGATCCGAATAAGTTGGAAGCACGTTCGGAAGTTTGCGTGTTTGTAGGATATCCAAAAGGGACTAAAGGGGGTTATTTTTATAACCCAAAGGAAAACAAAGTCGTGGTTTCAACTAATGCAACTTTCCTTGAGGAGAGTTACATGGATGACTTTAAACCTCGAAGCAAAGTGGTGCTTGAGGAGTTAAGGGGTGATTCGTTCACTCCGGAGGTTTCGAATGAAACCATTCCGATCGGTGTAGAAAAACCAAACAAACTTGAACAACAATCTCAGGGGCTTCGGAGTAGTGGGAGGATCAGGCGTCAACCTGAGAGGTATATGTTCAATGGGGAGGTCTTTTTGGCTGAACCGGATGAACATGACAGGGATCCTTATACTTACGCAGAAGCTATGGAGGATATTGATTCAAGACTCTGGACAGAGGCCATGAACATAGAGATGAAGTCTATGGAGACTAATCGGGTCTGGAAGCTTGTGGATCTTCCCGAAGGGGTGAAACCCATAGGGTGTAAGTGGATCTACAAGGGGAAAAGAGGAGTGGATGGAAAGGTCAAAACCTTTAAGGCTAGACTGGTAGCTAAGGGTTATACGCAAAAGGAAGGAATCGATTATGAGGAAACCTTTTCGCCTGTAGCCATGCTTAAGTCCATCCAGATTCTCTTGTCCGTAGCTGCCGCTCTCGATTACGAGATTTGGCAGATAGATGTCAAGGCAGCTTTTCTGAATGGCTATCTTGATGAGTCCATTTATATGGAACAATCAGACAGATTCAAGGTCGCGGGTCAAGAGGGTAAGGTTTGTAAGCTACTAAAGTCAATTTATGGACTTAAGCAGGCATCCCGTTCTTGGAATATAAGATTTGATCAAGTGATCAAGACTTATGGGTTCTCACAAAATGTGGATGAACCATGTGTTTACAAACACATTAAGGATAGGAAGGTGGTTTTTCTACTGCTCTATGTAGATGACATTCTGCTAATTGGTAATGACGTTGGGACGTTGTCATCGGTCAAATTATGGTTGACCAAGCAGTTTGACATGAAGGACTTGGGTGAGGCTAATTTTGTTCTCGGTATCCAGATCTTTCGGGATAGGAAGAACAAAATGATAGCTTTGTCACGGGCCGGCTACATAGATAAAATTCTCAGGAGGTTTGCAATGCAAGATTCCAAGAAAGGTAGGCAACCATCTAGGTCTGGAATTACTCTTTCTAAGAAAGACTCTCCAAAGTCTTATGAAGAAAGAGAATACATGAAGAAGGTGCCTTATGCTTCGGCAGTGGGTAGTCTCAAGTATGTCATGCTTTGCACACGACCAGATATTAGCTATGCGGTCAGGATTGTAAGTCGATTTTAGGCGGATCCAGGACCGAACCATTGGGTTACGGTAAAGCATATTTTCAAGTACCTGAGAAGGACTCGAGGGTATATACTTGTGTATTCGGATGAGGACTTGACTCCTCTAGGATACACTGATTCGGATTTTCAATCCTGTCTAGATTCTAGGAAATCGACTTCGGGGTTTGTGTTTACTCTAGGCGGTGGTGCCATCAGTTGGAGAAGTGCAAAGCAAGATTGCACTTCAGATTCAACGATGGAGGCTGAGTATGTGGCAGCTAGTGATGCTTCGAAAGAAGCAGTGTGGCTCCGCAAGTTCCTTGGGGATCTTGAGATAGTTCCTGGTATGGATAAAGCGGTATCGCTGTACTATGATAACAGTGCGGCGGTAGCTAATGCTAAGGAACCAAGATTTCATAAGAAGAGTAAGCATATTGATCAGAAGTATCATGTGATAAAGGACTTCGTTGAGGGCGGGAATGTCACGGTGTGCAAGATCGCGTTAGAGGACAATTTAGCTGATCCATTTACAAAGACACTTACTGGGAGAGTCTTCGAGAGGCATATGGAAGCTATGAGGATGCGAAATTTACTGTATTTACTCACTTAGTGCAAGTGGGAGATTGTTAGACATGTATGCCCTAAGGAGTAAAAATGTAATACGTTTTTGGAGACATTTTTATCAATAAATAATTTATTCATTTATATATACCAAATCTTGTCCTCTTTACGTTCATGTTTGTTGAATGTATGATAAGCAAACAGTAGTCTGAGACTGTCAGTCTAAACCTTAAGAATTGGGCATATGATGGACTGATTATGCGGAAGACATGATTCTTAAGGTGACGGTCTAAAACATATGATCCGCAATCGAGGGAATAAAGTTGGGCGCTTTATTCATGTAAAGATTGTTATGTTGTCTATATCCCTTATGGGAGATGGTTTGTCTTGACCATTGGAGTTGGACTCCGTGGATAGAAACATTGGCACGTTGTCATAGGTGACGATGTGTTGGATCGGGATATAAAGTGAATTGATTTGGATTAATAATTCTATCTCGGTAAATCGATTCACTTTAGACAGTCATTTGTATTGTATCTTAATCCTCAGATGAATAGTGGGCCCGTTATCTCGACTTGTGTCTTTTGATGTGCCAAAGGGTGACACCTACATCTCAATAGTGGTATGCATGCCGGTACGTTGGAGGCATGACTCTTGATAGCGTAGACTTGTTATTCATAGATATGGAATCCATAGCTCCTCTTTAGGAGTAATGATATCCTCTTATATGCGTTGTCCTGTAATTGAAAAACTGGAGCGCTCAACCATTTGGATACATAGGTGTAACCGAATGGTATATTATCTTTGGATGGTAAGTTTTCTAATGATGAGACAATGGAACGTAAGATAAAAATAATCAGGAAGGTAAGACAAAACTTGTCCTTAAGCTGATTATGGATGATCATATGGGGATGTGATACACTGTGATATGTCGTGGAGACTTAGCTACACGAGCTTCGTAATTCTATAAAGTTCGAGAGTGCAGCTCCAAGCTTTTAGTGGAGTAGCGTTGGAGTTGATAATTGTGAAATGTATATCTGGGATATTGGGTTTCATAATTATCATGAGCTTGAACTTTATAGGTCCATTTTGGTCCCCTTTGCTAGCTCACAAAATCCTGTAATGACACGACGTGCTTTTCCAATAATTGGTGACTTATGTCGAATTTATCGGATTGGTTTAAAATTTGTAAGAATCAAATAATTCATATCTGTTTATTGATTGAATTAATTTTGTAAGAGATTAGTTCAAGATAAACTTGTTGAATTATTGGATCAGATAATTCTTGTCTGTTTATCGGTTGATTTAATTTTGGATAAATTAGATCAAGGTAAACTTGTAGAATTATTGTGAATTGATTTATTTTCTTAGAGATTATCTTGATAAAGTTTGTTTTGATCAGATATCTTCTCTTTTGGGTTATTTGAATCAAAACTGAGACTTTATCCTTTAGAATCTCGGGTGGAAAATAAAAGATTCGTGGAGATTTTTCTCGTGAGTTCGGCCTGCCGAATGACGTGGTCGGCCTGCCGAACTGGCCTGTTTGGTCTGCCGATCAGAATGTTCGGCCTGCCGATCAGCGAGAGATAAGATTACGCGTTTTCACGCGGATCTTATCAGATATTAATCCGAACTTGATTCTGTTTCGAGTTTTTGAGACCTAATCTGATAAGGACTGACCCTAGGACCAAGGGCTATAAAAGGGGAGTGAGTCTCATAATTTACTCAGATCAATTGAGAGATTAAGAGTGATACTTTTCTAGTGAGTATCTGAAAACTCCCTGAGAGCTTTTGTTCACAAATCACGAACACTAGCTTTGGGTTCTCTCTCTTGGTTGGAAGGAGAGTCACCGGTGGAAGAGCTGTACGTGTGAGCCCACACTCACTCCGGTTGTGGATAAAGAATAGCAAAGAAGACCAGTTGGTTGAGGCTCTTCTGGAACGTTACTTCTCTACACAGGTTGCGGAGGTTCTTCGGCACACAGAGGTTAGTAAGATCTGTCTAATTTATACATATAACATGACAAACTTATGTTTTGGAAATTACTCTGATGAAAATTTTTAAAATTCCGTTGCGCACCATGTTTCCAATAGCGGTGCATTGATTATAGAGAATTGAATATGGTGGCCATCAAGAATCAGTATCCACTCCAAAGGATTGATGATTTGTTTGATCAACTTCAAGGTGTGTGAGTCTTTTCTAAGATTGATCTTAGATCAGGATACCATCAGCTAAAGATTAAAGAGAAGGATATCTCCAAGACTGCATTTTAAACGAGATATGGGCATTATGAATTCTTGGTAATGCTTTTTGGGTTGACTAATGCTCCAATTGCCTTTATAGACCTAATGAATAGGATATTCAAGGATTATTTTGATAAATTTGTTATTGTATTTATAGATGACATCCTTATATATTCACGTTCTATATAGGATCATTTTGAACACTTGAGATTAGTGTTAAGTAAGCTAAAGGAAAAGAAGTTGTATGCGAAATTTAAGAAATGTTAGCTCTGGTCAGAGAAAGTACCCTTTCTCAGGCATGTTGAATCTAAGGACGGTATTTCGATTGACCAAGGAAAAGTGGAAGTAGTAAGTAAATGGTCACAACCAACAAGCGCGTCAGAAGTACGTAGTTTCCTAGGATTAGCTGGTTACTATAGGAGATTTGTTGAAGGATTTTGAAAGATAGTTTCACCATTAACACAATTGACTAGGAAAAATGTGAAGTTTCAATGGACAGATGCTTGTGAAAAGAGTTTCCAAGAGTTGAAACAAAGGTTGATATCTGCTCCAATGCTTGCCATTCTATCGTCGGAAGAAAGTTTTGTGGTTTGCAGTGATGCCTCCAACAATGGGTTAGGTTGTGTCCTTATCCAAAATGGAAGAGTAATTGTTTATGGTTCTTGTCAATTGAAAGATTATAAAAAGAACTATCCTACTCATGATTTGGAGTTAGCAAAAGTCATCTTTGCTCTGAAAACTTTGAGATATTACCTTTATGGGAAAATATTTGAGATTTATACTGACCACAAGAGTCTCAAGTATTTCTTTACACAGAAAAAGTTGAATATGAGGTAGAGAAGATGGTTGGAGCTAGTAAAAGACTATGACTGTGTGATCAATTACTATCCGGGCAAAGCTAATGTAGTGGCTAAAGCTTTGAGTAGAAAATCTTCTACTAGAATTTCTGCTATGACAGTCATTCAGAAACATTTGATCTAGGATATAGAAAGGTTTGAGTTAGAAATTGTGCCTAAAGGATTGATTGAAAGGCTATCAGCCTTAACCTTGCAGCCAACGATACTAGAAGAAATTAAGGAGGGTCAGCTTTCAGATCCTTATTTGATTCACCTGCAGAGTGAGATAGAGACTAGAAAGAGAACATATTTCTTGATTTCTGGTGATGGAATGATTAAGTATGGAAGTAGACTGTGTACCAAATGATGGGAACATTTGAAAGAAAGCTTTATCAGAGGCTCACAACACACCTTATTCTTCGCATCCTGGTGGCACAAAGATGTATAGAGATTTAAAGAAGCATTATTGGCAGTCACAAATGAAGTCAGGAATAGCCTCATATGCCTCAAAGTGCCTTACTTGTCAATAAGTTAAAGCCGAACACCAACGAACTCCTAGAAAACTGAAACCTCTTTTGATTCCCGAGGGGAAATGGTGTTGGAAACGTGGAAAACTCAAACGCAAGGAAGGTGGCTAATCTAATCCAAGTTCCAGTTGGTTCGATTACAAGAGCCTGAGCCAAGAAATTCAAGGAAGCACTTAATGGGCTGATTTAAGTAACTTGGGCTCAAGCAAATTCGTGGAGGCCCGTAGAAGGACTTGAACAAGATTCCTAAGATTGGATCTCTATAATTCATGTAGAAGAATAATCCGAAAGATAATCCTCTAGCAAATCAGCCAAATTGGCATGCAACAAGTTGTAAATTTAAAAATAGGAAACTTATCTTTTAATGGCTTGCATGCCAAGTTTAATTGACTTTCCTTTTTATTTATCTTAGGAGCCTAGGAAAAAAAAAAGGGAAAAATCTGAATTCCCTTCCTTAGGTGTCTTGAGTTCAGGTTAGATTTTTCAATTTTGAATTTTTAGATTTCTTAGTTGAGATATGACGCAATTTTAGGAATTAAGAATTAAAATTCAGGTTTTTCTTAGGGGTAAATTTTAGGTATTTCAAAATTTCAGACTTTATGTAAATTTTGGCCTATAAATAGGTGTCCTCAAGGCTAATAAAAAAGGTCGAATTCTTTAGATTAAAAAAATAGAGATTTCTCTTTGGTTCTTTGACGAACTTCACGAACTTACCGAGTTTACCTGAGCGTTCAATTCTGACTTATTAATCAAGTTCTCCATCCTTGATTGTGGCATCTACGACTATACTAAGGTTCTTGCTTCATTATAAGTAACAGGTCGCGGTCTTTCCACCCAAAGTTTGAGTAGAATGGTCTGGATGCCTCGTATAGATAACGGGTTTTGTCAACTTATTAGTGGGATTCTTATCATTTGGTATTAGAGCTTAGGTTTTATCCTCAGGTTTGTCTATCTTTAATTGTTTCTTGAATTCAGTCTCGTTACCTAGGGGTCATTCTGTCTTAAAAAAAAAAAAGGGGTCTAATCTTGGCTGAATTCATTTTTCCCCTTTTGTGTTTTGCTCTTTAGTTGAATTTCTTCCTTATTCTTATTCTAGTTAGAATTCTCATTCCTAGGGTTTGAAAGAGTCAGCAAAAAGAAAAAAAGAAAGAAAGAAAGAAAAGAAAGGAAAAAAAATCAAGAGGATCCCGAAAAAAAAGTCTGGAGACCCTTCTTAAATTTTTTTGATTGCTTCCCATTGTTTAGGTGTCCAGGATTCCGAATTTGACTTTACCCAACAGTGTGAAATTTTTTCTTGAAAATTTTGGAATTTTGCGTGTGTGTGAGAAACCCCTAGATAGACGTTCTTTTGACCCTTTTGCTTTATTTTGAACCTTGTACTCTTAAGTCATTGCTGAATTGTTACCAGACAAATTTGATCGTTGTTTGTTTAGTTTCAAAAGAACCGAAAGAAAGAATAATTGAGTAAAAAAAGGGGCAAGAGCGGTGAGAACATTAGAGGGTAAAAGCCATTTTTTTTAATTGAGTGAAACACGAGTGAATTGAGTGAAACACGTGAGGGAGAGAAGTGAGGTCCTCTATTATTCTAACTTTGTTTTGCAGGTTTAAAAAAAAGAATCAAAATCGAGATAGAGAATCTGGAGATGACCTTCCTCAACAAAACGTTCCAAACCTACAGTTGCAAGCATTGATGGGGCAAATGGAACGAATGTTGACGCTTGCATTAGAACCCATTAAGGCGAGATTAGATAGGGTTGAAACCAGAATACGTAATAGGCAGCCACAAAACGTGCCTAATAGGCAAAGGGGTGGATGTGTTCCTTAGGGGGATGGTGAAGAGGAAGATGAGTTGGAGGAGTTGGAGGAACCACCAATGAACAGGGGCGGGTTTGGGCGAGGATATGGGAATAGAGAAGCTAGGAATGGGGCGGACAATAAAATGGGTAGTATTAAGATGAAGATTTTGCCGTTACAAGGAAAGAACGATCCTGAAGCTTACTTATAGTGGGAGAAGAAGGTGGAATTAGTGTTCAATTACCCCAACTACTCTAAGTTAAAGAAAGTTAAGCTTGCTGCAATTGAGTTCTCTGACTGTGCTATTGTATGTTGGGATCAGTTGGTAATGAATAGGCTGCAGAACCAAGAGCGTTCGATTGAAACATGGGAGGAGATGAAAACAGTGATGAGGAAGCGATTTGTGCCTAGCCATTACTGTCGGGAATTGCACAAGAAGTTACAGGGACTTGGACAAGGAAACTGAAGTGTGGAGGAGTATTACCAAGAGGTGGAAATAGCCATGATTCGAGCCAATGTTGAAGAAGATTGAGAGGCAACCATGGCAAGGTTTTTGCAAGGACTAAACCTAGACATCCATGATCGGGTGGAGATGCAACATTACATGGAGCTAGAAGATATGGTGCACATGGCCATCACAGTGGAGCGGCAGCTCAAGAGGATGGGTAGCACACGTGCGAATACCAGTTCGGGGCCTTCTTCATGGAAACCAAATTATGGGAAGAGAGAAGAGAAACCACCTGCAAAGCCTAGGCCCGAGCCAAAACCAGCCACGTCTAGCCCTTCAAACCAAGGTAAAAATGATCCATTTGCTTCTAGAAACCATGATATTAAGTGCTTCAAGTTCAAGGCAGGCGTCATATGTAACGCCCCTTTATTCGGACGTCACAGATATCGTTACATACTTATATTCATACATGCTTAAATAATTAAACACATAGATAATATCAACTCAATCGTACTATAGATTTTAAAAGTACTTAAACTTACATTACCAGGATCCATTCATATAAATTTTTTTTTTTAAAACTTACATTGTTTCGAAAAAACATAGTTTAATGTTATTTCATAACATAATTTATTCGTTTATACTTAATTTATTCAAGAACTTATTTAATAATAATTGATAATCAAATAGTAAAATCAAGATTTATTAAAATCTCACATTAAATCACTTTGATCAACATATCTTTGAATTCCTCTTATTCCCACAGTTCGGCAGGCCGAACTTGGGACTTCGGCAAGCCGAACTACATCGGCAAGCCGGAGCGTCTTCCACCGGCAGGCCGGCAGAAGCTTTGTAATTCGGACCAAAAATTCATCCAGGTTCGGCAGGCCGAAAAAAATGGATCGGTCGGCCGATCTTCTGGTCTTCGGCAGGCCGGACACGGAGTTCGGCAGGCCGTCCGAGACCAAATCTACTTTGGTAAAAAATTTAAAACGTTCTAACTTTACGTAAAATATAGCGAAAGTTCATATTCATAAAAAAAATGATAAAATAACTTATAAAACCATAATATAAGTGTTCTTAAAAACCCAACATAAAATATGTTCAAAATATATAATTTTATTGAATCATAAATTCATTTCTTCTTGGCGTGCTTCCGGTTACAATTCATCGTTCATGTTGCTCACACGCCGTTCCATGTCCTCCACCTATTCCAAGACTCTCTTACCCTTATCTGCAACATGACATATAAAACATGAATAAGCTAATGCTTAGTAAGTACATAAAATTCTCACAATTTAAAACATTTCATAAACATCATCATCATCATCATCATCATAAAAGTGCCTTAAGCACAATTTCATGGAAACATATCTTTCATAATATTGACCATTTTAAAATTTATATATCTATATATTTTTTATTATTATTCTTAAGGGCCCAAGTGTTGCACCATAAACATCATCATTGGCGCGCCGTCATGAGAGGAGAAGGGTAGCTAATCCCTAACCATACATGACATCATAATATATCATTTCATAACATTGGGTGTGCAACACTTATTAGGTGATACATAAATACATAATGTTCATACTTTGAAACATACCATAGTCATCATACATGCGTAACTTTGAATCATGAAAAACTTTTTATAAGAAATCCTTTAAGAAAATCATCATGAAAATCCTTGTAAACATATCATTAAATCCTTGTAAAACGTGTCATGTTGCAGGTGAGAATGTACTTACTTGATCGATAGCTTACTTAACCTTAATATTGCACTTGGTGACGACACCGCGGTCTCGTTGTGCTTACTTCCTTAAGTGTCCATGCCATATATCCATTTTAAGGTGCAATAAAAAAATCAATACTTATCATAAAATATCCATACACTCATCTCATATTTTAAATATTATTTTTATTATCATAAAATCTTTTAAACATACATAACATTTTATGATCAAACAATCCAAAAAAAAATAACGTTTATTAAAACATTTCATAATCATAAAATACATTCATCTTACATACTCATACATAAGCATAATTAACAACTTTTCACGAAAACATCATTCTTTACCTATAGAATAATCATTACATTTTTCATACCTTCAAAATTAAACAGTATCATTTTACTGTGAGGGGTAGAAGACAGAAATATTCATTTTTCATAAAACATTAAAATGACATAAAACGTGAGGAGACATCACACATAACAAAATACAATACCTAAAGAAGACATTGTAGACAAAATTTGAAGAGGAGAACATCTTTTTACATTTACCAAAAAAAAACTGAATTCATACCTTGAAGTTTCTTCTCGAAATTCTTGAATTCGATCAACGAAACAAGACTTCTCTCTCTTTTTTTTTTAATCAGAAAATTTTCGTGGAAGAGAAAAAGAAATTTTGTGAGGAAGGGAAGAGGAAGAGAAGTGAAAGAATGTCTCAGAAATTTTTGAGAAGCAAAACGTGTGAAGGAGAGAAAATAATGAAAAAGGAAACGTTAAAATTTTAACGCAATAAAAACCATTGATGGGAATTCAATTCCCTTCATTAAGTCAGAAAAATTCTGACTGTAGGGGGCGTGACTTGGGGCGTGAGAGGAGGAAGAGAAATAATGAAGGAACGTCTCAGAATCGAGACAAATTATTTGAGGAAAGAGCGTAATAAAAATTTTTAACGTAATGTGTATAATAAAGAGTCATTACTCTTCATTAAGTCAGAAATATTCTGACTATGAAGAAGGTGATTGGCGTGGGAAAAGGAGAAGAATAGAAAAGGAAGGTCAAACATCATCAATCTTACCTTAACTTACCTTCTAAAAATAGGAAACCTCTTAATATAATACAAATCTAATCCTTTAATTTCCTTAACTGATAAAAACATTCCATTATTATGCCAATTAATCACATTAATTCACCCAATTAACGTAATTATCTCAGTCATAACTCTGGAGAGATTTCTGCTGACTGTTGTCAACTTTGTTCGGCCTGCCGATTTTCCCTCTTCGGCCTGCCGATTTTTCCCTCTTCGGCCTGCCGATTTTCCTTCTTCGGCCTGCCGATCTGTCATTAAATGCCATAACATAAAACATTCACACATCATTGCATCATAAATTAAATAATCATATATTTATAATTTCTCATGAACACTAGAGCACAACGATTCCATGCGGTCGTCACCTGTCACAAATCTTGACATAAAAAGTTAGTAACATGCACATCACATATCATATCATATAACGTTATTTATTAAATACATTCCTTAATAGCGTTACTAACTTAACGTGGTCCGTTACATAAAATAGGCGGGTGTTACAATTCTCCTCACCTTATAAAAGTTTCGTCCTCGAAACTTAGAACAAATGTGGATACAAAACTTTCATGTCATCTTCACGTTCCCATGTAGCTTCTTCAACTTGCTGATTTCGCCATAACACCTTGACCAATGGAATTTCTTTATTCCTCAAAGTCCTAGTTTTTCGATCGAGTATCTTCATTGGCTTTTCTTCGTAACTTAGGTCTTCTCGTATCTCGATCACTTGTGGCTCAATCACATGCGTAGGGTCCGGAACATACTTCTTTAGCATGGAGACATGAAATACATTGTGTATTGCGGACATTTCAGATGGCAACTTCAGCTGATAAGCTACTTTGCCTATTTGTTTAACAATTTCATAAGGACCGATGAATCTTGGGCTTAACTTGCTTTTCTTCCCAAACCTCATAACCCCTTTCATTGGTGCAACTTTTAAGAACACATATTCGCCTACAGCGAACTCTAAAGGTCTTCTTCTTTTATCAGCATAACTCTTTTGACGGCTTTGAGCAGTCTCTATTCTTCTTCTTATCAACTTTATCATCTCAGAAGTTTCATTTACAAAGTCGGTTCTTTCAGCATCAACACTTTCCATCAACTTCTTTTCACCAGCTTCGTGCCAACATATAGGTGACCTGCATTTCCGTCCATACAATGCTTCATATGGTGCCATTCCAATTGTCGCCTGAAAGCTGTTGTTGTAAGCAAACTCTGCTAATGGTAACATTTTACACCAGCTGGTCTTAAAATCGAGAGAACATGCCCGTAGCATATCTTCTAAAATCAAGTTCGTCCTCTCTGTTTGGCCGTCAGTCTGAGGATGAAAAGCTGTACTGAAATGAAGCCTGGTTCCCATTGCATTCTGGACACTTTTCCAAAATTTAGATGTGAACCTACCATCACGATCTGAGATAATTGACTTGGGAATCCCATGTAGTCGTACAATCTCCTTAACATAGAGTTCCGCTAATCGTTCCATGGAATAAGTGATCTTGATAGGAATGAAATGCGCCGTCTTCGTCAGCCGATCCACAATTACCCAAATTGCATCATAGCCGTTCGTAGTTCTGGGTAAGCCGGTAATGAAATCCATTGCTATTTCCTCCCACTTCCATTCCGGTATTTGAATAGACTGTAGTTCACCACCAGGTTTCTGGTGTTCAGCTTTTACTTGCTGACATGTCATACATTTCTTCACATACTTTGCAACATCACGTTTCATTCCAAACCACCAAAAATTACCCTTTAGATCATTATACATCTTCGTTGCACCTGGATGAATAGAGTAAGGAGTGTCATGAATTTCTGCCAAGATCCTCTCCCTTAAATTATCAACATTGGGAACACATAAACGATCCTTAAGGTACAGAGTTTCATCATCAGCAGTACGAAACTCTTGACATTTTCCCTCTTTTATTTCATGCTTAATCCTTACAAGGCTCACGTCGTCATCTTGCTTACTCCGAATTTCATCATACATTGTCGGAGCAAGAGAGAGTGCTGATAGTTGACCTGCTATAAGTTCTAAACCGAAGTCTAAAATTTCCTTCCTTAAAGGTGGAGACATTGCTTGCATAGACATCAATGTGGCAACTGACTTCCTACTTAAAGCATCAGCTACTCGGTTTGCTTTACCAGGATGATAAAGGATTTCACAGTCATAATCCTTCACCAACTCTAGCCATCTTCGTTGTCTCATGTTCAGGTCTTTTTGTGTGAAGAAATACTTCAGACTTTGATGATCAGTGAATATCTTGCATTGGACCCCATATAAATAGTGTCTCCATATCTTTAATGCAAAGACGACTGCTGCTAACTCTAGGTCATGAGTAGGATAGTTCTTTTCATAATCCTTTAGTTGCCTTGAAGCATAAGCAATCACCTTTTCATTTTGCATCAATACAGCTCCTAGGCCCATCTTGGATGCATCACTATAGATTACGAACCCATCATTTCCCTCAGGAATTGCCAACACTGGAGCCGTCGTTAATCTTTTCTTCAACTCTTGAAAACTCTTTTCACATGCATCCGTCCATTCATACTTCCTTCCTTTGCGAGTTAGGTTCGTGAGTGGAGCTGCTATCTTGGAGAAATCTTCTACAAATCTCCGATAGTAACCTGCTAGACCCAAGAAGCTCCTTATTTCACTTGCATTCATCGGTTGCTTCCAATTGAGTACAGCTTCTACTTTAGTAGGGTCTACCATTATCCCATCCTTTGAAATGACATGCCCTAGGAATGACACTTTATCAAGCCAAAACTCGCATTTAGAGAACTTAGCATAAAGCTGGTGTCTTCTCAAGGTCTCCAGCACGATCCTTAAGTGCTCCTCATGCTCTTCCTGACTCTTCGAGTAGACAAGAATATCGTCGATAAATACAACAACAAATTTATCGAGAAAATCCTTGAATACCCTGTTCATTAGATCCATAAAGGCAGCAGGTGCATTCGTCAAACCGAAAGGCATAACCACAAATTCATGGTGACCATACCTCGACCTGAACGCAGTCTTGGGGATATCTCCTTCTTTAATCTTCAACTGGTGATATCCTGATCGTAGATCAATTTTTGAGAACACCGATGCACCCTTGAGCTGATCAAACAAATCATCTATTCGAGGCAACGGATACTTGTTCTTGATTGTCACCTTGTTCAGTTCTCTGTAGTCGATGCAGAGTCTCATAGTGCCATCCTTCTTTTTCACAAATAAGACTGGTGCACCCCACGGTGAGTGACTTGGCCTGATAAATCCTTTGTCAAGCAGCTCCTTTAATTGCGTGTGAAGCTCCTTTAATTCTGCCGGGGCCATTCTGTAAGGAGCTTTAGAGATTGGTTCGGTGCCTGGAGCGAGCTCAATCTCGAATTCAACTTCTCTTTCTGGCGGTAGACTCTTTAGATCATCAGGAAACACATCTTCATATTTATGAACAACATGCACATCTTTAATTCTTATCTTTCCTTCTTGGCTTTTGTCTACAACATTTGCCAGATAGCCCATACAGCCACTTGCTAACAGCTTCCTTGCTTTCATTGCCGATAAAAACATGTGGGGTTTCTTCCTGGTCTCGCCAACATAAACAAATTTCTGATTACCTTCAGGATGGAAGATCACCTTTCGTTTCCGGCATTCGATCGCGGCATTATACTTGCTTAGGAAATCCATCCCAAGAATCATGTCATAGTCATGCATATCGATCACAATGAGGTCGACAAAAAGTTCCCTATCAGAAATCCATAGGGGTACTGCACGCAAACAATGCGTGGATAATATCACTTCCCCGGAGGGTAGTGTCGTAGTGAATCCCTGTCTCATTGGCTCTAAACGAACCCCTAACTTCCTAGCATGTGACATAGACACAAAAGAATGCGTGGCACCCGTATCAAAAAGAACATAAACATCATTACATAAGCTTGTTATCTGACCTGTGACCACGTTGGAGGTTTCTGCAGCCACTTGTTCCTTTGTCATGGTATAGATTCGGGCATTCGTTGGTGGGGCTTCAAGTCTCCCTTGGCTGATTAGTGGCCCATCAAGGGAGGCTTGCATCTGATGCAGCTGGGCCTGAGGAGTAGGTCTCTGTGGGGCATTGGCATTTATCAATTTGGGGCAATTCTTTACGAAATGATCTTCACGCCCACATATGAAACATTGGTTCGTTCCCAGTCGACATTCCCCCGGATGCTTCTTTCCACATTTGGCACATGGTTGGAATCGCCTGTCATTGTTGTTGCGCTGACCATCATTGTGCCTTTTGTTGTCTTGGCCCTGCTGTTGTTGAGGATTGCCCTTCCTCTTATTGTTTCTCCAGTTTTGACTGTTGTTGTTGCTGTTGTTGTTGTTCCTGTGGGAAGGACGGTTCTGGCTATTAGCATTGTTGGCTTGCTGGTTGGGCTGAGGCTGATTCCTTCTTAACTTTGACAAATGGAACTCAGCACGTTGGGCCCTCATAACAACCTGCTCTTGGGTCCTTGGCGGACTTGCCCCATCAACAATTGCAGCAATGTCTGGTCTAAGGGCTCTTATCAACCTTCTGACCCTTTCATCTTCATTCATAACCATCCCTGGACACAGACGAGCAAGTTGATCAAACTTTGTCACCACATCAGTGACTGTCATATCCCCCTGACGTAAGCTTTCGAACTCCTCATAATGTTTCCTCGTAACATTCATGTGGAAGAACTTCATGTTGAACTCGTGAACAAAGTCAGCCCATGACATTTCTTCAACACTTCTGCTCTGTTCGATGCCATCCCACCATATCCTGGCCTCCATAGTAAGGCAGTACGAGGCACAGAGGACCTTTTCATTATCCGTGAAATCCATGAGTCGTAAGGTAGCCTCAATTGTCTTTAACCATCCTTGAGCGACTAGCGGGTCCTTAGAACCCTCAAAGTCAGCTGGCTTAACTCTCTTCCATCTGACCAAAAGAGGTTCTTGATAGGCTGCTCTTGGTTCAGCAGCAGGAGCTGGGACTTCATTTACTTGTACTTGTGGCTGCGGAGGAGGAGGAGGCACATCATTGCCTGGTTGTTCACCATTCTGGCTATTGGCCCTTAATGCAGCTATTTCCCGTCGTTGATCCTCCAACTGCCTTTGTAGTTCAGCGATCATTGTCATAAGTCTCTCGTTAGACTGGGTGCGGGTCTGCATTCTTCTATAGCCGTCCATCGTAAATTTCCTAAAATAATAAGGACTTAAAATTCATCTTCTATTTATGAGACAGGTTTTCATTACTATGTCTTTTAATCATTAAACATTCAAACCTTAATCTTATTATCATACTTGCATCAGTACATCTAACAAACTTACTTGGAGGACTTGGATTGACGTG
The DNA here is from genome assembly GCA_025403435.1 of Artocarpus heterophyllus. Taxonomy (NCBI): domain Eukaryota; kingdom Viridiplantae; phylum Streptophyta; class Magnoliopsida; order Rosales; family Moraceae; genus Artocarpus; species Artocarpus heterophyllus. Next base: position 31,621,996 of record CM046350.1, read on the forward strand.
TGGCGATATGAATTGTAATCGAAAGATTCGCTCTGATACCAAAGCCTGTAACGCCCCTTTATTCGGACGTCACAGATATCGTTACATACTTATATTCATACATGCTTAAATAATTAAACACATAGATAATATCAACTCAATCGTACTATAGATTTTAAAAGTACTTAAACTTACATTACCAGGATCCATTCATATAATTTTTTTTTTTTTAAAACTTACATTGTTTCGAAAAAACATAGTTTAATGTTATTTCATAACATAATTTATTCGTTTATACTTAATTTATTCAAGAACTTATTTAATAATAATTGATAATCAAATAGTAAAATCAAGATTTATTAAAATCTCACATTAAATCACTTTGATCAACATATCTTTGAATTCCTCTTATTCCCACAGTTCGGCAGGCCGAACTTGGGACTTCGGCAAGCCGAACAACATCGGCAAGCCGGAGCGTCTTCCACCGGCAGGCCGGCAGAAGCTTTGTAATTCGGACCAAAAATTCATCCAGGTTCGGCAGGCCGAAAAAAATGGATCGGTCGGCCGATCTTCTGGTCTTCGGCAGGCCGGACACGGAGTTCGGCAGGCCGTCCGAGACCAAATCTACTTTGGTAAAAAATTTAAAACGTTCTAACTTTACGTAAAATATAGCGAAAGTTCATATTCATAAAAAAAATGATAAAATAACTTATAAAACCATAATATAAGTGTTCTTAAAAACCCAACATAAAATATGTTCAAAATATATAATTTTATTGAATCATAAATTCATTTCTTCTTGGCGTGCTTCCGGTTACAATTCATCGTTCATGTTGCTCACACGCCGTTCCATGTCCTCCACCTATTCCAAGACTCTCTTACCCTTATCTGCAACATGACATATAAAACATGAATAAGCTAATGCTTAGTAAGTACATAAAATTCTCACAATTTAAAACATTTCATAAACATCATCATCATCATCATCATCATAAAAGTGCCTTAAGCACAATTTCATGGAAACATATCTTTCATAATATTGACCATTTTAAAATTTATATATCTATATATTTTTTTATTATTATTCTTAAGGGCCCAAGTGTTGCACCATAAACATCATCATTGGCGCGCCGTCATGAGAGGAGAAGGGTAGCTAATCCCTAACCATACATGACATCATAATATATCATTTCATAACATTGGGTGTGCAACACTTATTAGGTGATACATAAATACATAATGTTCATACTTTGAAACATACCATAGTCATCATACATGCGTAACTTTGAATCATGAAAAACTTTTTATAAGAAATCCTTTAAGAAAAATCATCATGAAAATCCTTGTAAACATATCATTAAATCCTTGTAAAACGTGTCATGTTGCAGGTGAGAATGTACTTACTTGATCGATAGCTTACTTAACCTTAATATTGCACTTGGTGACGACACCGCGGTCTCGTTGTGCTTGCTTCCTTAAGTGTCCATGCCATATATCCATTTTAAGGTGCAATAAAAAAATCAATACTTATCATAAAATATCCATACACTCATCTCATATTTTAAATATTATTTTTATTATCATAAAATCTTTTAAACATACATAACATTTTATGATCAAACAATCCAAAAAAAAAATAACGTTTATTAAAACATTTCATAATCATAAAATACATTCATCTTACATACTCATACATAAGCATAATTAACAACTTTTCACGAAAACATCATTCTTTACCTATAGAATAATCATTACATTTTTCATACCTTCAAAATTAAACAGTATCATTTTACTGTGAGGGGTAGAAGACAGAAATATTCATTTTTCATAAAACATTAAAATGACATAAAACGTGAGGAGACATCACACATAACAAAATACAATACCTAAAGAAGACATTGTAGACAAAATTTGAAGAGGAGAACATCTTTTTACATTTACCAAAAAAAAAACTGAATTCATACCTTGAAGTTTCTTCTCGAAATTCTTGAATTCGATCAACGAAACAAGACTTCTCTCTCTTTTTTTTTTAATCAGAAAATTTTCGTGGAAGAGAAAAAGAAATTTTGTGAGGAAGGGAAGAGGAAGAGAAGTGAAAGAATGTCTCAGAAATTTTTGAGAAGCAAAACGTGTGAAGGAGAGAAAATAATGAAAAAGGAAACGTTAAAATTTTAACGCAATAAAAACCATTGATGGGAATTCAATTCCCTTCATTAAGTCAGAAAAATTCTGACTGTAGGGGGCGTGACTTGGGGCGTGAGAGGAGGAAGAGAAATAATGAAGGAACGTCTCAGAATCGAGACAAATTATTTGAGGAAAGAGCGTAATAAAAATTTTTAACGTAATGTGTATAATAAAGAGTCATTACTCTTCATTAAGTCAGAAATATTCTGACTATGAAGAAGGTGATTGGCGTGGGAAAAGGAGAAGAATAGAAAAGGAAGGTCAAACATCATCAATCTTACCTTAACTTACCTTCTAAAAATAGGAAACCTCTTAATATAATACAAATCTAATCCTTTAATTTCCTTAACTGATAAAAACATTCCATTATTATGCCAATTAATCACATTAATTCACCCAATTAACGTAATTAACTCAGTCATAACTCTGGAGAGATTTCTGCTGACTGTTGTCAACTTTGTTCGGCCTGCCGATTTTCCCTCTTCGGCCTGCCGATTTTCCCTCTTCGGCCTGCCGATTTTCCTTCTTCGGCCTGCCGATCTGTCATTAAATGCCATAACATAAAACATTCACACATCATTGCATCATAAATTAAATAATCATATATTTATAATTTCTCATGAACACTAGAGCACAACGATTCCATGCGGTCGTCACCTGTCACAAATCTTGACATAAAAAGTTAGTAACATGCACATCACATATCATATCATATAACGTTATTTATTAAATACATTCCTTAATAGCGTTACTAACTTAACGTGGTCCGTTACATAAAATAGGCGGGTGTTACAATTCTCCTCACCTTATAAAAGTTTCGTCCTCGAAACTTAGAACAAATGTGGATACAAAACTTTCATGTCATCTTCACGTTCCCATGTAGCTTCTTCAACTTGCTGATTTCGCCATAACACCTTGACCAATGGAATTTCTTTATTCCTCAAAGTCCTAGTTTTTCGATCGAGTATCTTCATTGGCTTTTCTTCGTAACTTAGGTCTTCTCGTATCTCGATCACTTGTGGCTCAATCACATGCGTAGGGTCCGGAACATACTTCTTTAGCATGGAGACATGAAATACATTGTGTATTGCGGACATTTCAGATGGCAACTTCAGCTGATAAGCTACTTTGCCTATTTGTTTAACAATTTCATAAGGACCGATGAATCTTGGGCTTAACTTGCTTTTCTTCCCAAACCTCATAACCCCTTTCATTGGTGCAACTTTTAAGAACACATATTCGCCTACAGCGAACTCTAAAGGTCTTCTTCTTTTATCAGCATAACTCTTTTGACGGCTTTGAGCAGTCTCTATTCTTCTTCTTATCAACTTTATCATCTCAGAAGTTTCATTTACAAAGTCGGTTCTTTCAGCATCAACACTTTCCATCAACTTCTTTTCACCAGCTTCGTGCCAACATATAGGTGACCTGCATTTCCGTCCATACAATGCTTCATATGGTGCCATTCCAATTGTCGCCTGAAAGCTGTTGTTGTAAGCAAACTCTGCTAATGGTAACATTTTACACCAGCTGGTCTTAAAATCGAGAGAACATGCCCGTAGCATATCTTCTAAAATCAAGTTCGTCCTCTCTGTTTGGCCGTCAGTCTGAGGATGAAAAGCTGTACTGAAATGAAGCCTGGTTCCCATTGCATTCTGGACACTTTTCCAAAATTTAGATGTGAACCTACCATCACGATCTGAGATAATTGACTTGGGAATCCCATGTAGTCGTACAATCTCCTTAACATAGAGTTCCGCTAATCGTTCCATGGAATAAGTGATCTTGATAGGAATGAAATGCGCCGTCTTCGTCAGCCGATCCACAATTACCCAAATTGCATCATAGCCGTTCGTAGTTCTGGGTAAGCCGGTAATGAAATCCATTGCTATTTCCTCCCACTTCCATTCCGGTATTTGAATAGACTGTAGTTCACCACCAGGTTTCTGGTGTTCAGCTTTTACTTGCTGACATGTCATACATTTCTTCACATACTTTGCAACATCACGTTTCATTCCAAACCACCAAAAATTACCCTTTAGATCATTATACATCTTCGTTGCACCTGGATGAATAGAGTAAGGAGTGTCATGAATTTCTGCCAAGATCCTCTCCCTTAAATTATCAACATTGGGAACACATAAACGATCCTTAAGGTACAGAGTTTCATCATCAGCAGTACGAAACTCTTGACATTTTCCCTCTTTTATTTCATGCTTAATCCTTACAAGGCTCACGTCGTCATCTTGCTTACTCCGAATTTCATCATACATTGTCGGAGCAAGAGAGAGTGCTGATAGTTGACCTGCTATAAGTTCTAAACCGAAGTCTAAAATTTCCTTCCTTAAAGGTGGAGACATTGCTTGCATAGACATCAATGTGGCAACTGACTTCCTACTTAAAGCATCAGCTACTCGGTTTGCTTTACCAGGATGATAAAGGATTTCACAGTCATAATCCTTCACCAACTCTAGCCATCTTCGTTGTCTCATGTTCAGGTCTTTTTGTGTGAAGAAATACTTCAGACTTTGATGATCAGTGAATATCTTGCATTGGACCCCATATAAATAGTGTCTCCATATCTTTAATGCAAAGACGACTGCTGCTAACTCTAGGTCATGAGTAGGATAGTTCTTTTCATAATCCTTTAGTTGCCTTGAAGCATAAGCAATCACCTTTTCATTTTGCATCAATACAGCTCCTAGGCCCATCTTGGATGCATCACTATAGATTACGAACCCATCATTTCCCTCAGGAATTGCCAACACTGGAGCCGTCGTTAATCTTTTCTTCAACTCTTGAAAACTCTTTTCACATGCATCCGTCCATTCATACTTCCTTCCTTTGCGAGTTAGGTTCGTGAGTGGAGCTGCTATCTTGGAGAAATCTTCTACAAATCTCCGATAGTAACCTGCTAGACCCAAGAAGCTCCTTATTTCACTTGCATTCATCGGTTGCTTCCAATTGAGTACAGCTTCTACTTTAGTAGGGTCTACCATTATCCCATCCTTTGAAATGACATGCCCTAGGAATGACACTTTATCAAGCCAAAACTCGCATTTAGAGAACTTAGCATAAAGCTGGTGTCTTCTCAAGGTCTCCAGCACGATCCTTAAGTGCTCCTCATGCTCTTCCTGACTCTTCGAGTAGACAAGAATATCGTCGATAAATACAACAACAAATTTATCGAGAAAATCCTTGAATACCCTGTTCATTAGATCCATAAAGGCAGCAGGTGCATTCGTCAAACCGAAAGGCATAACCACAAATTCATGGTGACCATACCTCGACCTGAACGCAGTCTTGGGGATATCTCCTTCTTTAATCTTCAACTGGTGATATCCTGATCGTAGATCAATTTTTGAGAACACCGATGCACCCTTGAGCTGATCAAACAAATCATCTATTCGAGGCAACGGATACTTGTTCTTGATTGTCACCTTGTTCAGTTCTCTGTAGTCGATGCAGAGTCTCATAGTGCCATCCTTCTTTTTCACAAATAAGACTGGTGCACCCCACGGTGAGTGACTTGGCCTGATAAATCCTTTGTCAAGCAGCTCCTTTAATTGCGTGTGAAGCTCCTTTAATTCTGCCGGGGCCATTCTGTAAGGAGCTTTAGAGATTGGTTCGGTGCCTGGAGCGAGCTCAATCTCGAATTCAACTTCTCTTTCTGGCGGTAGACTCTTTAGATCATCAGGAAACACATCTTCATATTTATGAACAACATGCACATCTTTAATTCTTATCTTTCCTTCTTGGCTTTTGTCTACAACATTTGCCAGATAGCCCATACAGCCACTTGCTAACAGCTTCCTTGCTTTCATTGCCGATAAAAACATGTGGGGTTTCTTCCTGGTCTCGCCAACATAAACAAATTTCTGATTACCTTCAGGATGGAAGATCACCTTTCGTTTCCGGCATTCGATCGCGGCATTATACTTGCTTAGGAAATCCATCCCAAGAATCATGTCATAGTCATGCATATCGATCACAATGAGGTCGACAAAAAGTTCCCTATCAGAAATCCATAGGGGTACTGCACGCAAACAATGCGTGGATAATATCACTTCCCCGGAGGGTAGTGTCGTAGTGAATCCCTGTCTCATTGGCTCTAAACGAACCCCTAACTTCCTAGCATGTGACATAGACACAAAAGAATGCGTGGCACCCGTATCAAAAAGAACATAAACATCATTACATAAGCTTGTTATCTGACCTGTGACCACGTTGGAGGTTTCTGCAGCCACTTGTTCCTTTGTCATGGTATAGATTCGGGCATTCGTTGGTGGGGCTTCAAGTCTCCCTTGGCTGATTAGTGGCCCATCAAGGGAGGCTTGCATCTGATGCAGCTGGGCCTGAGGAGTAGGTCTCTGTGGGGCATTGGCATTTATCAATTTGGGGCAATTCTTTACGAAATGATCTTCACGCCCACATATGAAACATTGGTTCGTTCCCAGTCGACATTCCCCCGGATGCTTCTTTCCACATTTGGCACATGGTTGGAATCGCCTGTCATTGTTGTTGCGCTGACCATCATTGTGCCTTTTGTTGTCTTGGCCCTGCTGTTGTTGAGGATTGCCCTTCCTCTTATTGTTTCTCCAGTTTTGACTGTTGTTGTTGCTGTTGTTGTTGTTCCTGTGGGAAGGACGGTTCTGGCTATTAGCATTGTTGGCTTGCTGGTTGGGCTGAGGCTGATTCCTTCTTAACTTTGACAAATGGAACTCAGCACGTTGGGCCCTCATAACAACCTGCTCTTGGGTCCTTGGCGGACTTGCCCCATCAACAATTGCAGCAATGTCTGGTCTAAGGGCTCTTATCAACCTTCTGACCCTTTCATCTTCATTCATAACCATCCCTGGACACAGACGAGCAAGTTGATCAAACTTTGTCACCACATCAGTGACTGTCATATCCCCCTGACGTAAGCTTTCGAACTCCTCATAATGTTTCCTCGTAACATTCATGTGGAAGAACTTCATGTTGAACTCGTGAACAAAGTCAGCCCATGACATTTCTTCAACACTTCTGCTCTGTTCGATGCCATCCCACCATATCCTGGCCTCCATAGTAAGGCAGTACGAGGCACAGAGGACCTTTTCATTATCCGTGAAATCCATGAGTCGTAAGGTAGCCTCAATTGTCTTTAACCATCCTTGAGCGACTAGCGGGTCCTTAGAACCCTCAAAGTCAGCTGGCTTAACTCTCTTCCATCTGACCAAAAGAGGTTCTTGATAGGCTGCTCTTGGTTCAGCAGCAGGAGCTGGGACTTCATTTACTTGTACTTGTGGCTGCGGAGGAGGAGGAGGCACATCATTGCCTGGTTGTTCACCATTCTGGCTATTGGCCCTTAATGCAGCTATTTCCCGTCGTTGATCCTCCAACTGCCTTTGTAGTTCAGCGATCATTGTCATAAGTCTCTCGTTAGACTGGGTGCGGGTCTGCATTCTTCTATAGCCGTCCATCGTAAATTTCCTAAAATAATAAGGACTTAAAATTCATCTTCTATTTATGAGACAGGTTTTCATTACTATGTCTTTTAATCATTAAACATTCAAACCTTAATCTTATTATCATACTTGCATCAGTACATCTAACAAACTTACTTGGAGGACTTGGATTGACGTGTGGCGATATGAATTGTAATCGAAAGATTCGCTCTGATACCAAAGCCTGTAACGCCCCTTTATTCGGACGTCACAGATATCGTTACATACTTATATTCATACATGCTTAAATAATTAAACACATAGATAATATCAACTCAATCGTACTATAGATTTTAAAAGTACTTAAACTTACATTACCAGGATCCATTCATATAATTTTTTTTTTTTTAAAACTTACATTGTTTCGAAAAAACATAATTTAATGTTATTTCATAACATAATTTATTCGTTTATACTTAATTTATTCAAGAACTTATTTAATAATAATTGATAATCAAATAGTAAAATCAAGATTTATTAAAATCTCACATTAAAATCACTTTGATCAACATATCTTTGAATTCCTCTTATTCCCACAGTTCGGCAGGCCGAACTTGGGACTTCGGCAAGCCGAACAACATCGGCAAGCCGGAGCGTCTTCCACCGGCAGGCCGGCAGAAGCTTTGTAATTCGGACCAAAAATTCATCCAGGATTCGGCAGGCCGAAAAAAATGGATCGGTCGGCCGATCTTCTGGTCTTCGGCAGGCCGGACACTGGAGTTCGGCAGGCCGTCCGAGACCAAATCTACTTTGGTAAAAAATTTAAAACGTTCTAACTTTACGTAAAATATAGCGAAAGTTCATATTCATAAAAAAAATGATAAAATAACTTATAAAACCATAATATAAGTGTTCTTAAAAACCCAACATAAAATATGTTCAAAATATATAATTTTATTGAATCATAAATTCATTTCTTCTTGGCGTGCTTCCGGTTACAATTCATCGTTCATGTTGCTCACACGCCGTTCCATGTCCTCCACCTATTCCAAGACTCTCTTACCCTTATCTGCAACATGACATATAAAACATGAATAAGCTAATGCTTAGTAAGTACATAAAATTCTCACAATTTAAAACATTTCATAAACATCATCATCATCATCATCATCATAAAAGTGCCTTAAGCACAATTTCATGGAAACATATCTTTCATAATATTGACCATTTTAAAATTTATATATCTATATATTTTTTATTATTATTCTTAAGGGCCCAAGTGTTGCACCATAAACATCATCATTGGCGCGCCGTCATGAGAGGAGAAGGGTAGCTAATCCCTAACCATACATGACATCATAATATATCATTTCATAACATTGGGTGTGCAACACTTATTAGGTGATACATAAATACATAATGTTCATACTTTGAAACATACCATAGTCATTATACATGCGTAACTTTGAATCATGAAAAACTTTTTATAAGAAATCCTTTAAGAAAATCATCATGAAAATCCTTGTAAACATATCATTAAATCCTTGTAAAACGTGTCATGTTGCAGGTGAGAATGTACTTACTTGATCGATAGCTTACTTAACCTTAATATTGCACTTGGTGACGACACCGCGGTCTCGTTGTGCTTGCTTCCTTAAGTGTCCATGCCATATATCCATTTTAAGGTGCAATAAAAAAATCAATACTTATCATAAAATATCCATACACTCATCTCATATTTTAAATATTATTTTTATTATCATAAAATCTTTTAAACATACATAACATTTTATGATCAAACAATCCAAAAAAAAAATAACGTTTATTAAAACATTTCATAATCATAAAATACATTCATCTTACATACTCATACATAAGCATAATTAACAACTTTTCACGAAAACATCATTCTTTACCTATAGAATAATCATTACATTTTTCATACCTTCAAAATTAAACAGTATCATTTTACTGTGAGGGGTAGAAGACAGAAATATTCATTTTTCATAAAACATTAAAATGACATAAAACGTGAGGAGACATCACACATAACAAAATACAATACCTAAAGAAGACATTGTAGACAAAATTTGAAGAGGAGAACATCTTTTTACATTTACCAAAAAAAAACTGAATTCATACCTTGAAGTTTCTTCTCGAAATTCTTGAATTCGATCAACGAAACAAGACTTCTCTCTCTTTTTTTTTAATCAGAAAATTTTCGTGGAAGAGAAAAAGAAATTTTGTGAGGAAAGGAAGAGGAAGAGAAGTGAAAGAATGTCTCAGAAATTTTTGAGAAGCAAAACGTGTGAAGGAGAGAAAATAATGAAAAAGGAAACGTTAAAATTTTAACGCAATAAAAACCATTGATGGGAATTCAATTCCCTTCATTAAGTCAGAAAAATTCTGACTGTAGGGGGCGTGACTTGGGGCGTGAGAGGAGGAAGAGAAATAATGAAGGAACGTCTCAGAATCGAGACAAATTATTTGAGGAAAGAGCGTAATAAAAATTTTTAACGTAATGTGTATAATAAAGAGTCATTACTCTTCATTAAGTCAGAAATATTCTGACTATGAAGAAGGTGATTGGCGTGGGAAAAGGAGAAGAATAGAAAAGGAAGGTCAAACATCATCAATCTTACCTTAACATACCTTCTAAAAATAGGAAACCTCTTAATATAATACAAATCTAATCCTTTAATTTCCTTAACTGATAAAAACATTCCATTATTATGCCAATTAATCACATTAATTCACCCAATTAACGTAATTAACTCAGTCATAACTCTGGAGAGATTTCTGCTGACTGTTGTCAACTTTGTTCGGCCTGCCGATTTTCCCTCTTCGGCCTGCCGATTTTTCCCTCTTCGGCCTGCCGATTTTCCTTCTTCGGCCTGCCGATCTGTCATTAAATGCCATAACATAAAATATTCACACATCATTGCATCATAAATTAAATAATCATATATTTATAATTTCTCATGAACACTAGAGCACAACGATTCCATGCGGTCGTCACCTGTCACAAATCTTGACATAAAAAGTTAGTAACATGCACATCACATATCATATCATATAACGTTATTTATTAAATACATTCTTAATAGCGTTACTAACTTAACGTGGTCCATTACATAAAATAGGCGGGTGTTACATCATATATCAAGCTAATGTCCGAACAAAAGGATGATGGAGATATTGTTACGGATGACGAATCAAACAAGGACTCTGCCACCATTGGAGGATGTGGATGAGGAATATGCTGCCCAAGGTGAATTATTGGTCACTCGACGAGCCCTTAGTGTGCACGCCAAGGAGGAAGAAGAGGTGCAACGAGAGAACATCTTCCATACTAGATGCCACGTGCAAAACAAGGTATGTAGTGTGACAAATGATGGGGGAAGTTGTACTAACATTGCTAGCGCCACTATAGTAGAGAAGTTAGGACTGCCACTAACTAAACATCCTTGACCGTACAAGTTACACTGGCTGAATGATAGTGGTGAAGTGAAGGTAACTAAACAGGTGCTAATTTCGTTCTGCATTGGAAAATATGAAGATGAAGTTTTGTGCTTTGTAGTTCCGATGCAAGCTAGGCACTTTTTACTAGGTCGACCATGGCAATTTGATCGTCAAGTCTCACTCTTGTACCAATGACATCTAAACAGGTCCATGAAGATCAAGTGAGGTTACAAAAAGAGAGTAAACAAAAAAGAAAAAATGAGGAAAAGAAAGAAAAAGAGTAAAAAATTGAGTGTTGGTGTGCAAAGAGAGGGATCGGCCAAAGAGGGAAAAAAAGAAAGAGAGGTCAAGAAAAAGGAGAGAAAAGGAGAGAATTGAGAGGGCCAATGCAAAAGAAAATTCAGCCAATGAGGAAAAAACAGAGAGAAACAAACTTTTATACAAAAGCGAGTATGTGAGGAGGGGTTTTGTTTTCTAACCAGCCAATGATCGTACTCATGTGCAAAGAGGCGTTATTAAACACTAATGAACTTGATTCCGCCTTGCCTAGTTTTGTTGTTTCTCTTTTGCAGGTAGGATTATGAGGATGTCTTTCCCAAGGAAACACCAGATAGTTTACCTCCAATCCGCGGGATTAAGCATCAAATTGACTTTGTACTTGGAGCTAAAATTCCAAACCGACCAGCCTATAGGAGTAATCCTAAGGAGACAAAGGAACTCCAATAGCAGGTAAGTGAGTTGATGGAGAAGGGATACGTGAGAGAAAGCATGAGCTCGTGTACCGTACCAGTCTTACTTGTACCTAAGAAGGATGGGACTTGGAGAATGTGCATTGATTGTCGAGCCATCAACAACATCACGGTAAAATATCGACATCTTATTCCTCGCTTAAATGACATGTTAGATGAATTTCATGGTGCTTGTGTATTTTCTAATATTGACTTGAAAAGCAGATATCATCAAATTTGTATGAAAGAGGGAGATGAATGGAAGATAGCTTTCAAAACAAAACAAGGTTTGTATGAGTGGTTGGTAATGCCTTTTGGTTTAACTAATGCACCCAGCACATTTATGCGCTTAATAAACCATGTTTTACGTGCTTTTATTGGTAAATTTGTCATTTATTTTGATGATATTCTGATCTATAGCAACAACTTGGCTGATCATTTTGAACATTTGAAACTTGTTTTAGATGTTTTACAGAAAGAGAAGTTGTATGCTAACCTTAAGAAGTGTACATTTTACACAGATAAGCTTGTATTTCTTGGTTTTGTTGTTAGTGCTCAAGGTATACAGGTTAATGAAGAAAAGGTCTGGGCTATCCAAGAATGGCTGAGTCCCACAAGCATTGGAGATGTATGGAGCTTGCTTGGACTATCTAGTTTTTACTGGCGGTTTGTAAAAGATTTCAGTACCTTGGCCGCATCGCTCACTGAAGTAACCAAGAAGAACGTTGGATTCAAGTGGGGAAAAGAACAAGAGAAGACGTTTCAACTTATTAAACACAAGCTTACTCACACTCCTTTACTTGCTTTACCTGATTTTTCTAAAACATTTGAAATTGAATGTGATGCTTCTGGCGTAGGTATAGGCGCGGTGCTTATGTAAGGAGGACGACCAATTGCGTATTTTAGTGAAAAACTAAGTGGGGCAACACTAAATTACCCGACTTATGACAAGTAGCTGTACACGTTGGTTCGAGCATTGAAGACTTGGAAATACTACCTATGGCCAAAAAAAATTGTGATACATACCGATCATGAATCATTGAAACATTTGAAGGACAACAAAAGCTGAACAAAAGGCGCGCCTGTTGGGTGGAATTCATCGAAACGTTTCCCTATGTCATGCGTTACAAGCAAGGTAAGGAGAATGTGGTTGCGGATGCACTTTCTCGCAAGTATGCATTACTCTCTATTCTTGATGCTAAATTGCTTGGTTTTGAGCTTATTAAGGAATTATATCCTTTAGACCAAGATTTTTGTGAGGAGTTTCACGCTTGTGAGAAAAATGCAGTGAGTAAGTTTTATAGGCATGATGGATTCATGTTTCAGGAAAATAAGCTTTGTGTGCCTAATTGTTCGTTGAGAGGTCTATTAGTGAGGGAATCCCATGGTGGAGGATTAATGGGGCATTTTCGAGTTGTAAAGACTTTAGCCGTATTACAGGAACACTTCTATTGGCCACACATGAAAAGAGATGTTGAGAGGATATGTGCTAGATGTGTCATGTGTAGGCAAGCTTAGTCAAGAGTACAACCCTATGGATTATACACACCTTTACCTATTCCTAGTGAGCTTTGGACTGATATTTCAATGGACTTCGTGTTAGGTTTTACCTAGGACCAAACGTGGGAGGGATAGTGTGCTCGTGGTTGTGGATAGATTTTCTAATATTGGCACACTTTATTCCATGTCACAAAACATATGATGCTTCCAACATTGCTGATTTGTTCTTTAGAGAAATTGTGAGGTTACATGGGATGCCTGGGACAATAGTTTCCGATTGAGATGCTAAGTTTTTGAGTTATTTTTGGAAGACCTTGTGGAGTAATATAGGAACTAAGTTATTGTTTTCTATAACTTGTAATCCACAAACCGATGGTCAAGCCGAAGTAGTGAATAGGACTTTATCTACATTATTGAGGGCAATAATAAAAAAGAACATCAAAATGTGGGAAGACTGTTTACCACATGTTGAGTTTGCATGTAATCGTTCTGTTCATTCTGCTACTAAGTATTAACCTTTTGAAATTGTTTACGGTTTTAATCCTTTAACTCCATTAGATTTATCACCATTACCTGTTTCTGAGCATGTTAACTTAGATGGAAAGAAGAAAGCTGAATTTGTTAAGTAGATACATGATAAAGCGTGGCTCTTAACATTTAGAGGAGGACAGACCAATATGCCAAACAAGCTAATAGAGGACGTCACAAGCTAATTTTTGAACCCAGAGACTGGGTGTGGTTACACTTGAGGAAGGAGTGTTTTCCGAAACAAAGAAAGTCAACGTTGCTGCCTCGAGGAGATGCTCCATTTCAAGTCCTTGATTAGATCAATGATAATGCTTACAAGCTGGATTTGCCAGATGAGTAAGGTGTGAGTGCTACTTTCAACGTTTTTGATTTGAGTCCTTTTTATGCAGTGATGATTTGAGGACAAATCCTTTTCAAGAGGAGGGGAATGTTGGAAATGTGGAAAACTCAAGCGCAAGGAAGGTGGCTAATCCAATCCAAGTTCCAATTGGTTCGATTACAAGAGCCCGAGCCAAGAAATTCAAGGAACTTAATGTGCTAATTCAAGCAACTTAGGCTCAAGCAAATTCGTGGAGGCCCGTAGAAGGACTTGAACAAGATTACCAAGATTGGATCTCCATAATTCATGTAGAAGAATAATCCAGAAGACAATCCTTTAGCAAATCAGCCAATTGGCATGCAACAAGGTGTAAATTTAAAAATAGGAAACTTTCCTTATCTGTTAATGGCTTGCATGTCAAGTTTAATTTACTTTCCTTTTTATTTATCTTAGGCGCCTAGGGAAAAAAAAGGGAAAAAAATCTGAATTCCCTTCCTTAGGTGGCGTGAGTTTAGGTTAGATTTTTCAAATTTGAATTTTCAGATTTCCTAGTTGCGCAATTTTAGGAATTAAGAATTAAAATTCATTAAGGATAAATTTTAGGTATTTTAATATTTCAGACTTTATGTAAATTTTGGCCTATAAATAGGCGTCCTTAAGGCTACTAAGAAAAAAGGTTGAATTCCTTAGAAAAAATAAAAAAAGAACAGAGATTTTTCTCTTTGTTTTTTTGACGAACATTACGAACTCACCGAGTTTATCTGGGCATTCAATTCTGACTTATCAATCAAGTTCACCATCCTTGATTGTGGCGTCTACGACTATACCAAGGTTCTTGCTTCATTATAAGCAACAAGTCACGGTCTTTCCACCCCAAGTCTGAGTAGAACGGTATTGGTGCCTCATATAGATAATTAGTTTCGTCAACTTATTGGCAAGGTTCTTATCAAGTGGGAAGATATTGCCATGGATTTTGTACGTGGCTTGCCTCGAACCCAAGAAGGTGTGGACTCTATTTGTGTAATAATTGATAGACTCGCTAAATCGGCACATTTTATTCCTGTTTGGTCTACATATACAATGGATAAGCATGTAGAATTATACATAAAGGAGATCGTTGGACTTCATGGAATAACGGTTTTTGTTGTGTCAAATCGAGATCCTAGATTTATTTCTACTTTTTGGACAAGCCTTCATAAAGCAATGGGTACTAAACTGGCTTTTAACACTGCATTTCATTCCTAGAGTAATGGCCAATCTGAAAGAACTATTTAGATATTGGAAGATATGCTTAGAGCCTATGTGTTGGATTATCTAGGATCATGGACTAAATATTTTCCTTTAGCAAAGTTTGCTTACAATAATAGTTATCACTCAACTATTGGAATGGCTCCTTATGAAGCTTTATATGGAAGAAAATGTAGATCACCTGTTCATTGGGCTGAAGTTGGAGAAAGAAAGCTTTGGGCCCAGAAAAGTTGTAGAGAAAATTCGTGAAAGAATGAGAATGGCTCAAAGTAGATAGAAGAGTTATGCAGATAGAAAGTGAAGAGACATCCAATTTTCTATAGGAGACAGTGTTTTTGAAAATTGCACCAATGAAGGGTGTGATGAGATTCGGAAAGAAACGGTACTTGAGTCCACGATTCATAGGGCCATTTGAGATTTTAGAGAAGGTTGGACATGTGGCTTACACATTGACACTTCCTCCATCATTGTATGGCGTGCATGATGTATTCCATGTTTCCATGCTAAGAAAATATATGTCAGATCCTTCACATGTTCTGAGCTACGATCAACTGGAAGTTCAAAAAGATTTACCATATGAAGAGAGACCAGTGCAAATTTTAGACAAAAAAGAGAAAGAATTACAAAACAAGAAAATTCCATTAGTTAAAGTTCTTTGGAGAAATTATGCGGTTGATGAAGCCACTTGGGAAAGTGAAGACGAACTAAGAAGTAAATATCTAGAGTTATTTGGTGAGTAAATTTCGGGGACAAAATTTCTATAAGTTTTAGAGGATTGTGGTGCCCTTAAATTCTCACATATAAATTTAGCCAATAATAATAACATGTTTGCATGGCATTTATAATTATTACTAAGAACTTTTTTTTTTTTTGCATTGTTTGGTGCAGTGTGAAGGCTTAGTTTCCCAAGCTACCCCATGGAACTTAGCTAAGGTGCTGTATAAAGGCTTAAGTTCCTGAGGCCATTTTTCAGACCGTTGTCTCATGGGGTAGCCAAAGGCATTATTGATTGGTGAAGGTTTGTTAGTATGCATGCATGCTTATAATAGGCCTAGGCATGCAACTCATGGTGTACATAATTATGAGCGCATTAAATGTTTTTATGATATGACAGGTACGATAGAAATGTTATGAGCCCATACATGATGCCACTACATTGAATTGCATAGTTTCTACTTACTAGGCATTAGCTTATTTCTTTTTATCTTGTGATGTAGATGAGGGTATATCTCAGTAGAGTTGAACTAGAGGTCGACTGGCATGCTCTTCGTTCTCATGACTCCGTGCATATGGATACTGCTGACCTTATATGGGCATACTTTAATTTACACTTCATGTTTTGGTACTTGTAATTATGATAGGGTGTTATAAGTACAGTTCAGGTGGCGTTTTATTTTGAGATGTAAATTATTATAAATATTTATCGCCAACCCTCTTTTGTAAGTACAAACGTGTGGTTGTTTATAAATTACAAGGCTTTCCAACGAGTTCAAATTTGTCTGCTATTTTCTTGAATAATTAATTTGTATTTAAGTAAAATATTACGTCATTTAGCTTGATTATATGTATTAGAAGTGTGATTAAGTTAGGCGGGTGTCACATCAAAGGTCTTATTTCTCAACACCAAATAGTTATCCAAAAACTTGCAACTAGTATGATTATATTGAGGCATGGGAGATTGTTCTTCATTATCAAAATAAGGTAGGGAAACATACTTGGTTTGGGACTTTCAAAATAGAATCCAAGTATCATAATAAACGCTTTCCCAATAGGTTTAAAGATTGGTTTGCCTACCTAGGTTTATCTCTAGGCCTCCTTCTAGGTGAGCTCCATAAAAGCTATGGTTATTTCCAAAAGAAAATGAACCCAAAGTTCTAGATCCAGATGATTTGTGGCTCTTATTTGTCACTTTTTTAATGAAATTCCTTGGATCTTAAAATAGAATTATTTGTTAGAGAAACCTTCCCTAGAAAACGACATAATAGTCCCTCATCTTTTCAAAAGATTCTTTAGAAAATGGTGGAAGAATTTTGATTGTTCTCATTTCTTAAAAGAGAGAACAAAAATTATTCATTTCCACAAGGACTTCTTTTCTTAGGTCAAGGAATATGTTTAAGTGGAAGATTCCCAAAAGGTCTCAAAGCTTATAGACTCATTAGTAAATAAATCTCTCTCTGCTCAAGATAAGCAAGAACTCAAACAATTGATAGACTCAGACAAAGAAGATGAAGATATGGAAGCAGTAAAATCAGACACTGACAATGATGAGTACTAGAAGCCCCTTCCTAATCTGAGTGCTCATCTAGTTGGATACTCGTAAGACCCAAACAAGATTTGATCTTATCAAGAATCTTATCTTGTCCTAGATCAGTCCAAAACTTTATAAGTTAACGTGAAAATTATTATACCTAAAAGATTCCTTCTTTTCAAAATTAGCATGTGACGATGGGGCCCACTATGTACCCAGCAGTTGGCACGCGTAATGATGGAACCTTTTCCTTTACTCTATTCGACTATTTGTCCAGTTGTAAAGTAAATTTGTTTGTTTCTAGGTCCTCTCTTCTATAAATGAAGGACCTCTTTAATTGTGAAGCAAAGTGTGAAAAAAGTGTGGTAATATTCTCGAGTGTGCTCTCTCTCTCTCTCTCTTATAAAATAAAGTTTTTGAGTGTTTTGAAGGTTTGAAGCTTGCTGTAAAATACATGTGAGTATATATCTTCTTTATACTCTCTGTTTCTGTCTCTAATTTTCTATCTCTTTAATAGTAATATTAGTCTCTTAAACCCCAATACGAATATTGACAAATATTGTTATCAGAGCCCAAAAAATCCTTAGGAAGAAGATAGTCAAAAGTTGTCTTTTGATTATGTTAAAACTTAGTTCTTATTTAAGCACACCATCTTTTCGCTTCTTCTGTGAAAAACACATTGACAGCCATAGCAACAATAGTGAATAAAAAAAACTTGTTAACTTATCCTTATTTGAGCATGCCATCTTTCCATTTCTTGTGTGAAAGGCACACTAATTTAGCCCTAAAACAATAGTGAATTGACAAAACTTGTTGAAACTTATGTCATATTTAAGTGTGCCCTCTTTTCACTTCTTGTGTGTTAAACACACTTAATTTAGCTCCAAAACAATAGTGAATTGGAAAAATTTGTTAAAACGTATTTCTTATTTAAGCACACCCACTTTTTACATCTTACGTGAAAAACACACTAATTTGGCCATGGAACAATAATGATTTGAAAAAACTTGTTAAAACTTATATCTTATTTAAACATGCCCTTTTTTCACTTCTTGTGTAAAAAGCACACTAATTATAATTTAGCCATACAAACAAGTGTAATGAATACTTATTTAAGCATGCCATCTTTTCACTTCCTATGTGAATAACATACAAATTTAGTGCTAAAACAATAGTGAATTGGAAAAACTTCTTAAAACTTATATCTTATTTAAGCATACCCATTTTTCACTACTTGTATGAAAAGCAAACTAATTTTGTCCTAAAAGAATAGTGAATTGAAAAAACTTATTAAAATATACCTTATTTTAGCACGTCCACTTTTTATTTCTTGAATGAAAAACACACAAATTTGGCCATGGAAATAATAGTGAATTGAAAAAACTTGTTAAAACTTATAGGTTATTTAAGCATACCCTCTTTTTACTTTTTGTGTGAAAAACGCACTAATTATAATTTAGCCATAGAAACAAAAGTGTAATGAAATAACTTGTTAAAACTTATTTCTTATCTAAACACTTAAAAAAAAAATACAATTATCAACCAACATTTGTGATTAATCCAAGAGTCCCATTTGTAATTGGATTTTTTGTGTATGTAGTCTTTATAAATCCTATAAAATATATTTAATTTTTTTTATACTTTTCTTGGTTTTTTGGTATTTAGTTCTCTCAGGGTCTTCCCTATTTGAAAAATGTCATTGCTCTTAAATTAAAAAAAAAAAATCCTTCCTCAAATTTTATACGCTAGATAAGATTTAGGTTGTTGAGTAGCTAGCCACATGGCGAGCATCAATTAGTGAAATGTTGGTGATGGGGTGCTTAGGACACCTAACATTTCAAGATAAGGAGAAACAAGGATGCACACAGGAGCGAATCTAGCTGGGTGGACACACGCCCTCTGGATAGGTAAAATACACTCACATATATGAGCCAATCTGGAGTAAATCTGTCTATACTGTCCTGAGAAATCTAGTAATTAATAAGTATAATTAATTAAAGATTTTTCTCATAGCTACACCATTAAGTTCATAAGAAGTATAAGTTTAAAGCACATAAGTATAAATTTCAGTGAGAATTACAAGGATAATAACAACATGACAAGCTCAGTCATATTATGCATGTTGAACCGGTTTAGGAATAACCACAAAATTTTAACTGGAAGGCTTAATAGTAAACCAGATGATAGATTAAAAATTGAACAAGCAAGAAAGAGCGTAGAAATTTAAGAAAAAGTTTGACTTGAGACAAATCAATACATCCTTAACAGACATAGCAGAATTTTAGTTTGATAATTAAATACTTGATTAGCTATACATGATAGAATTCAAGTATTTAAGTAAATGGTTTTTTCTAAAAAAAAACCCAAACACTTATTTTATGTAAAGATTTGTGAAATATTAGCTTAAATTCTATGATTCTATGATTAGAATAATTTTGCTAGTATACAATAACGTTAATCATATAAGAATATTATTATAAATCTCAAAGTCAAGATGAATGGAGTTTCTCAGCAAGAAACTTGAAACTCAATAGATAAGAATTTCAACTATAATATTGCATTAGCGGTGTACAAATAAACACTTTAACACATCTAAATGAAAATTAACTCTCCTATAATTTAGAGAGTTTCATATTAGTGAGATCAAGGAACTATGTTTCAAGCATTAGGAACTTGGTCAATGCTTATAATGACCAAGAAAACCCTATAAATTAGTGTTGAAATCTATATACTAAAGTCAGGGATTTTCTTATAATATCTCATGTCATGTTTTATGTTTGAGAATTTGTAGAATTATAAAATATTGAAAAAATAGTACACAGCAAAAATTTAAAAATTTTAATAGTATAATATTTTCTAAAACACAAGTTTGACATGCAATGTGCATAAATTAACCAGATCTTATTAACCTTGTTTGTTGTAGAACTCTTACAATCGATCAAGAGAAAGGTGTTCTAGAAGAGCCTCAACTAACTGGTCTTTTTTGCTATTCTTTACCCACAATCAGAGTGTGTGTGGGCGCATGTCGTACAGCTCTTCCTAGGTGACTCACCTTCCAATCAATTGAGAAAACCCAGAACTAAGGTTCATGATTTGTGAACAATAACTCTTAGGGGAGTTTTAGAGACTCACAGACTAGAGTGCTCACTCTTGACCTCTCATCTGATCTAAATAACTTATGAGTCTCACTCCCTATTTATAGAAGTTGGACCCAAGGGTTAGTCCTTATCAGATAAGGTCTCAAAAATTTGAATATGGATCAATATCTGATAAATTCGTGCAAAAATGGGTGATCAAATTATTGTTCAGTCGACAAGCTGAACTGTCAGATCGGCCTGTCGAACTTACTCCATCAGCAGGCTGAACCTAAAGACTGGCATACCGAACTGGTGATAAATGATTCCTATGAATGTTTTATTTTCTACTCAAGATTCTTAGGATAAAGCCTCGATTTTAAATTCAAATAGCACAATAGAGAAATTATGTAATTAAAACAACAACATCTAGATAATCTCTAGGAAAATAAATATTCTTGATAATTCAACACATTATCTTGAATTAATTTTTACAAAATTAATTCAACCAATAAACAGACATAATTATCTGATCCAATCGAATTTCAATCAATCTAATATTTTAACATAAGTCACCAATATCTTGAAAAAGCATGCCTTATCATTATAGAATTTATTATGAGCTAGCAAATTGGACCTGATAGACCTATATGGTTCAAGCTCCTGGTAATTATAAAACCCAATATCCCAGATATACATTTCATAATTATCAACCCTAACGCTACTCCATTAAAAGCTTAGAGCTGTACTCTGGAACTTGTTATAGAATTACGAAGCCTGAATAGCTAAGTCTCCATAACATATCATAATGTATCGTACCCCTATAGGATATCCATAATCGGCTTAAGAATAGATTCTGTCTTACCTTCCTGATTATTTTTCTCTTACGTTCCATTATCTTGCCATCGAAAAACTTACCATCTATAGACAGTATACTATTTGGTTACACCTATGTATCCAAATGGTTGAGTGCTTTAGTTTTTCAATTGTAGGATAACGCATATAAGAGGATATCATCAACTCCTAAAGAGAAGCTATGGATTTTGTATCTATAAATAACAAGTCAATGCTATAAAGAGTCATGTCTCCAACGTACCAGCATGCGTACCATTGTAAAATATGGATGCCACCCTTTAGTACATCAAAAGACATAAGTCAAGACAACTAGCCCACTATTCATTTTAGGATTAAGGCACAACACATATGATTTTCTACAGTGAATTGATTTGATGAGACAAAATTATTAATCCAAATCAATTACAATTTATGTCCTGATCCAATGCATCGTCACCTATGACAATGCACCAATGTTTCTATTTGTGGAGTCCACCTCCGATGGCCAAGACAAAT
The DNA here is from genome assembly GCA_025403435.1 of Artocarpus heterophyllus. NCBI lineage: Eukaryota > Viridiplantae > Streptophyta > Magnoliopsida > Rosales > Moraceae > Artocarpus > Artocarpus heterophyllus. Next base: position 31,644,042 of record CM046350.1, read on the forward strand.
CATCTCCCGTTAGAATATAGATAACATAACAATCTTTGCATGAATAAAGCCCCCAACTTTATTTCTTTGTTTGTGGATCTTTTGATTTAGACTATCACCTTTGCCATATAATCCGTCCATCATATGCTTGATTCTAAAGGCTTAGACTAACAGTCTTAAATTTTTTTTTTGCTTATCATATATTCAACAAATATAAACATAAAGAGGGCAACAATTTAGTATATGAATAATAAATAAACTCTCTATTGATAAAAATGTCTATAAAAATATATTACATTTTACTCCTTAGGGCGTACATGTCTAACAATCCCCTACTTACACTAAGTGAGTAAATATGACAAATCACGCATCCCCATAACTTCCACATGCCTCTTAAAAACTCTCACAATTAGTGTCTTAATGAATGGATCAGCTAAATTGTCCTTGGATGCGATTTTGCATGCAGCAACATGCTCGCCCTTTACAAAGTCCTTTATCACATTATACTTTTGATCAATGTGCTTACTCTTCTTGTGAAATCTTGGTTCCTTAGCATTAGCTACCGCTATACTGTTATCATAGTATAGCGATACCACCTTATCCATACCAAAAACTACCTCAAGATCCGTAAGGAACTTGCGGAGGCACATTGCTTCTTTCGAAGCGTCACTAGCTGCCACATACTTGGCCTTCATCATTGAATCCGAAGTGTAATCTTGCTTGACACTTCTCCAACAATTGGCACCGCTGCCCAAAGTAACACAAAACCCGAAGTCGATCTTCTCAAATCTAGATAGGATTGGAAATCCAAATCAGTATATCCTAGAGGCGTTAAATCCTCACCCGAATATACAAGCATATACCCTTAAGTCCTTCTCAGGTACTTGAAAATATGCTTGACCGCAACCCAATGGTTTGGTCTTGGATCCGCTTGAAATCGACTTACTATCCTGAACGCATAACTAATATCCGTCATGTGCAAAGCACGGCATACATGAGACTACCCGCTGTCAAAGCATAAGGCACCTTCTTCATGTATGCTCTTTCTTAGAAAGAGTAATTCCGGACCTAGATGGTTGCCCTCCTTTCTTGGAATCCTACATTGCATACCTTTTAAGAATTTTATCTATGTAGCCTATTTTGGACAAAGCTATCATTTTGTTCTTCTTATCCCAAAAGATCTGGATATCGGGAATAAAATTAGCTTCACCCAAGTCTTTCATGTCATACTGCTTGGTCAACCATAATTTGACTAATGATAACACCCCAATGTCATTGCTAATTAGCAGAATGTCATCTACATAGAGCAGTAGAAAAGCCACCTTCCCATCCTTTATGTGTTTGTAAACACATGGTTAGTCCATATTTTGTGCAAACCCTTCTTGATCACTTGATCAAATCTTATGTTTCAAGAATGGGTAGCCTGCTTAAGTCCATAAATTAACTTTAGCAGCTTACAAACCTTACCCTTTTGACCCTTAGCCTTGAACCCATCTAACTGTACCATGTAAATGGACTCATCAAGATAGCCATTTAGAAAGGTCGTCTTGACATCCATCTACCAATCTCATAGTCAAGAGCACCAATTATGGACAAGAGAATGAGGATGGACTTAACCATAGCTACAGGCAAAAAGGTTTCCTCATAATCTATTCCTTCCTTTTGAGTGTATCCCTTAGCTACCAGTCTAGACTTATAGGTTTCAAATTTTCCATCCACTCCTCTTTTTCTCTTATAGATCCATTTGTACCCTATAGGTTTTACCCCTTCAGAAAGATCCATAAGTTCCTAGACCCAATTAGTCTCCATAGACTTCATCTCTATGTTCATAGTCTCTGTCCAGAGTTTTGAATCAACATCCTCCATAGCCTCTTTGTAAGTGTAAGGATCCCTATCATGTTCAATTGGTTCAGTCAAGAAGGCCTCACCATTGAACATATACCTCTTAGGTTGACGTTCGATCCTACTACTACACCGAAGCCCCTTAGGCTTTTGTTTGGGTTCAGTTGGTTTTTCTACACTAATAGGAATGGTTTCATTCAAAGCCCATGGAGTGAGTGAATCACTTGCCAACTCCTCAAGCACCACTTTGCTTCGAGGCTTAAAGTCGTACAAGTAACTTTCCTCAAGGAAAGTTGCATTAGTTGAAACCATGACTTTATTTTCCATTAGGTCATAGAAATAACCCCCTTTAGTCCCTTTTGGATATCCTATAAACACACAAACTTCTAAACATGCTTCTAACTTGTTTGCTTCCTTAAATAGGATATGAACCAAACATCTCCAAATGCAAATATAGTTTAAGGATGTCTTTTTCCCCATCCACAACTCATGAAGAGTTTTAGGAATCGATTTTGAAGGCACGTTGTTCAAAAGATAACATGCGGTTGGTAGTGCATATCCCTAAAAGGATAAAAGAAATGATGAATAATTCATCATGGACCTGACCATGCCAACAAAGTTCTATTCCTTCTCTCAGCTACACCATTCTGCTGTGGAGTGCCCGGTGTAGTCAAATGGGATAAAATCCCTTCATCTAATAAGTGTCCTAAAAACTTATCAAAAAGGTATTCACCACTTGATCGATTGAAGTGCCTTCATGGGTCTACCCATTGCTTTTCTACTTTAGCCTAAAACTCGCTGAACTTGCCATAAGTTTCGCTCGTGGCATTAGGTACACATACCCATGCCTTGAGTAATTCAATAAAAGTGACGAAATACTCATACCTTCCAAGTGCTCGGATGTTCATAGGATCACAAACATCACTATGCACAAATTCTAGAACCCCTTCGGCCCTATTGCCCTTAGACCCAAATGGTCTTTTGGTCATTTTATCCTCTAGACAAGATTCGTAATGTGATATAAATTCCACCTTTAAGTGACTTAAAGGTCCATCCCTTATCAACCTTTGAATCCTATTTAGGTTAATATGACCTTGTCACAAATGCCAAAGATAAGTCTTATTAGAGTGAGAAGTTTTAAGTCTTTCAAAGTTATTATCATTAACCTTAGTGTTCAATAGCAAGTCCATCTTAGGTTTGATAAAATATAGATTATTTTGCATCCATTCATCACAGATAAAAGATTTGTATTCAAGAATCACCACTTTCTTATTAAAGGAAACTACATAAGAGTCCTTAAATAAACAAGCTACAGAAATTAAATTCCTTTTAAGTTTCGAACATAAAAACAATCTCGCAAAATTAAACTCCTATAATTACCAAAGTAAAGATGTACATCTCCCATTGCTTCAGCCAACACTAAGGATCCATCACCCATCTGAAGCGTGAAGTCTTCATGTAGTAGACTTCTCGTTTCTTTGAACCCCTACAGAGAAACACAAACATGATTAGTTGCTTCGGAATTTATGACCCAAGTCTCACTAGATTCTTCAACCAAACAAGCTTCTAAAACCAAAAGATCACACCTACCTCCTCGAGAAAGGAAGTCGTTGCAATTCTTCTTGATGTGCTCGACCTTCCTGTAGAAAGCTTCTTCGGTTTCTTCTTTTCTTCTTCTTGTTCTTACCAGTTGCAAGAATAGAAGACTTTCCATTCTTAGCCCGTTGCTTCTTTCCATTCCCTAGGTTAGGGTTGGAACCAAATGTAGTTACTAAGTTAGCCTCTCTACCTGTAGGAGTTTCCCTGATTAGAAGTTCGAACTCCTATATCTGCTTCATCAACTCAGTCAAAGTCATATCTTGTCTATTGCTTAAATTAAATATAGCTCTAAATAGAATACACTCCTTAAATAGAGTCTCAAAGACCATAGTCATTTGTGTTTCAGCATCAATGTCAGCTCTATTGGTTTGAGTTTTAGCGAGGTAACCCATGACTAACATCATACTCCTTCACAGATGTCCCCGACTTTTGTTTGCAGTTTAGAAATTTTTGAAGTGCCCCTTGCCACTTTGTTATGGTCGGGCCTCCAAACATGTCTTGAAAATTATCCAAGATCTGCTTTGCAGTCTCATAATCTTCATGTGAGCCTGCAACACGTTATTCATGCTAGCCATAACATAGCAGCGGGCTTGCTCATTAGCAGATTTTCAGCAATCATACACTTGGATTTGCTCATTAGTGGAATCTCCCGTAGGCTCGGGAGGACACAAAGTTGTCAACACAAATTTTAGTTTCTCAAAGGACAGAACAATGTTTACATTTTGTTTTCAATCATTATAGTTCTCACCAGTTAATTGGTTTTTGTCAAGTATCGATAATAAAGCTTTTTAGACATTTTTAATCTATAATAAAGAATCATATACCAAACATAATCAAACATATCACAATAATTTAGTAAGATAACACAATTATGTGAAACATACAATGTGTTTATGTGTCAAAACCTTGAAAATATCACAACCTTATAATGATAATTCCTAACTTAGAATTCAACAAGTTGCCTAAGGGAGACTTGCCAAATTCAATTAGGAACATGGATCCTCTCCTAATTAATATATGCTATCCAGGACCCGTATGATCCAGCATATATTAATAATCGTTCCTCTAGCTATTAATTTTATTAATAGAACTTCTAGGGGAGGTTAATAATAAAATTAACATGAGTGTATAACCATCGTTTCAATATTTTATCCATGATTTATAATCACCACCTAGGGGTGTGCAACGATAAATCATACTAAAATACCTTATCCTTTCAAAAATCTAACCCGGTACATGATAAAGTCCATTCCCAGAGGTTGGAACCACTATGTGCTACTTATGGACCAACGAGGGAGGCCGTAGGTCTTCTCTTTGAAAAACCTTCTCCCACTCCAACTTTTGAAATCAAGGTTTTATTTCAAGAAACATGGATGAACAATTTCAATGAGCGGCACTCCCTATTCTATATGACATGTTATTAACATATATGGCAAATCATATTATAATGCAGACAAGCAAAGCAATCATGCAAAGCCAGAAGCAAAATAATAATAAATAGCCGTAATGTTATGGTCCCACCCTAGAGAAAAAAAAATTAAAGATTACAAGGGATAAATCGAAACATATTATCGATTCTTCAATCTTAAATCTTCAAATTATATCCTTCTTCATGTATTATCCATCTTCAAGTCTTCAATCCTATATATGGATTAAGATACAACATATATGATTGTCTAAAGTGAATTGATTTGACAAGATAGAATTATTAATCCAAATCAATTACACTTTATGTCCCGATCCAATGAATAAAGCGCCAAACTTTATTCCCTCGATTGTAGATCTTATGATTTAGACCGTCACCTTTAAAATCATGTCTTCCACATAATTTGTCATCATATGCCTAATTCTAAAGGCTTAAGCCAATAGTCTCAAACTTTTGTTTGCTTATCATACATTCAACAAATATGAACATAAAGAGGACAACAATTTGGTATATGAATAATAAATAAACTCTTTATTGATAAAAATGTAACCAAAAACATATTTCATTTTTACTCCTTAAGGTATACATGTCTAACATAAAATAGATTTCAAAATTCTACATTAAATATTAAATCTAGATTTCCTGGCTCATCAAGTGAAGCAATTTGGTTTATGATTTTACACTGTGATTTAAATATAAGAAAATTTAAACCGTAAATTAAGTTGAAATCTCATTGTGGAAGATTTTCAAATACAATATGGTGTTAGCAAAATTCAACAAAAGACTCAAATGCATAAGATGTCCGTAAATGCCTAATAGCTAGAAATCAAAGTTACATGAAGAGTATTTTTTTCTCCTTTTTTTAACTAAAAGATGCTATCTGGACTCAGGAATTGATATTATTAAAAACTATATCAATTTTGAGACAAGTGCAAGAATTATTAAGTCTAGGCTTTATGTAATCAAGGTATGTTTTGAGCTCCATAACAGTCCAATTTTACTATGCAATTTAGAAATAATGTTGTTACCAATTAATTTAGAGGTTAGATTGGGACAATGATTAAGCAAGATTAGAAGACCCATAGGGAACCCAAAATCCTCTGTTAGCTAGCCAGTTAGCCCAATCAAACAGGATAATGACCGATCCATTACTTAAGGAAATGTGTGGGTAAGAGGGACAACATGAAGTGATCTAGGAATAACGTGAAGAGAAAAAAAACAAATTGGACTATAATTATGGAGCCATTTTCCCTCAATTTCTTCTCCATGTTGGCGCCATATTTAAGGTCCCATAAACATGATTTCTCACTTCTTCAATGATTTCTCACTTCTTCAAACTCACGTAGAAGCTAAGGAAAACAAGAGTTGAAAACTAAGTGAGATTAGCCTAAAGTCTATAAATAGAACTAAGTCCACCAAGAGTCCATTTTTGGCTCAGATCTTCCTCACTCTCCCTAGAAAATCTAGTTCTTTCCCTCCCTTACTCTCTCAAATTTTTCACTCCCATACCTGCCAAAATCAATAGACAAAATTCAAAGAGAAGGGGGCTTAGGAGGAACAACTTAAGATTTATCTTCAAGGGTATATAATCCAAACCTTTTCTCTTTTGATTAATATTTGATTACTTAATTACTTTTGGTGATGTTGGCATATAATGTCACGAACCCAAAATCGGGTGGTGATGTGGTGGTTTAATTAAATTATTTAAGCAAAACTTTAACTAAACTCGCCAATTAATTAATTGACATATTTATAAAAATGTGGTAAATTTAAAACATTTAGATAATTACCTCTAAGCTAAAGTAACCTAAAATAGTAAAAACTAGTGAGAACAAGTCAGGCCATGTCAAACCTATATTTGTGTACACACATAGTATCGACATAAATAAAATACAATTACAATCCAATCCAAAAAGGGAATGATTTAATAATACATGCCTTATTTAATAAGTAAATAGCTTAATTACAACTTCTATGGTCCATGCATTCGATCAGTAGTGTCCTAATCAGCAGTATGCTATGAACCACCTAGAAGGGGGGAATTTTAAAACAAGTTAAAACTGTGAGAAAAAGACTTAGTAGGATTTAGGTTTTGAAAACATTGACTTATATAAACGAAATTGCGTTAATACAAAAACTATAAAAAGACAGTAAATAGATCCAATTATTTACACGCTTACCATTTCGGTCCAATGATCATCTGATATCTAATTTATCATTTACCATGTGCAAAGCCATCAAAAATCACCACTGTAGCGGCCCAGCTGCCCCCAAAGTCGCTTGCTACATGACTCGATCTTTGAACATGGCATCATGTACTGATGTCTCATTCTGAATGGAGTTCTTGACTCGTTCGATACTAACTGTTGTAGTACTTATATCATTACTAGAGTCTTATGTTAACGAGTTTTCTCATTTACATTCATTATTTAGTTTATTGTGATCATTTCATTATTCAACAATTACTGAAAATGACTAAATAAATACAACACAATCATTCCTTAAAAACATTTTCAGGAAAATACTTTGTGGCCAAACTCTTTTAAAATCACGGCTAACAAAGAAAGAGGGTCTAGAGTCGTACCTTGTTATCCAGCACAATCGCACCGCAGTCCCAGTCTGCTATACATTAGCTCCTCGGAACTACAAACAACCTTAGATATGAACTAGATTCGTCAATACCTAACTTAGAGCATTCAACTTTAGTATGTTATTTCATGGTGTCTTAGTGTGCCTTTAAAGCCCAAAGATTCATGTCATAGGGTCAAAACCTCTTTTCTATTAGTAAACAATGAAAGCTAGTGAAAAACTACCATTTTCATATAGCCAGGTCGGCTTGTCGATTTCCTTGGTCTGGCTTACCGAACCACTGATGTTCAGCCTACCAAGCACCTGAGTCCAGCCAGCCGAACCGCTTGAATCTAACCTGCTAAAGAATAAACTTCAGCCTGTCGAACTCTTAAATCTGGCCTACCAAATGATGAGTTTGGCTTGCTGGCTTGCCAATCTCTCAAACTGTAAAAAATTCCAAGTTTCAAGTCTCGACCAATCCGAGCTCAAAACCCCATTTTTAACCTATTTTATAGTTCCCAAAGAATGGATAACACTCAAAGAGTAAAATAACATAATGAAACACATTTAAACACTTTTTTACAAATTTTCACAAAAATTTACAAATTATTTTGAAAATGAAAAAAAAAGTAAAAACTTAGTTTTGCTCGATTTTTGTCCAAACAAGCTTAGATTCTTTATAGTTTAGGTTCCCTAAACTTAGATTGAAAGGTTTTTAAACTCAAGGAGGCTTAGATTACACTTACAAGGAAGATTGAAAAATTTTGAAACAAAACTTTGAAACTTTGAAAAAGGGAACTAACCTAAAGTTTTAACTTTTGAGCTGATCTAAGTTGGCATTAAGGCTTCAAATGCTTATCCCTTGGCCTCCTTTTTGGTGGCTGAAAAATCAAAGAGAGAGAAGGGGGAGAATACCATGAGAGAGTGAGAGTGAAATAAGAGAGTGAAGAGGAATAAATAGAGGGAGAGTAAGGCTTGAAGAGAAAGGAAGAAAAGAGAAGGCTATTGGTTTGAACGCAACTCTGCATTCCTAAGTTGGTTTTGAGAAAGCCATGGGTAGCACATTGCTTTTGGAGAGACAGTTTCAAGTTTGTCTGAGTTTTTGGCAGGAAGGGACCTATTTGAAATTTGACAAATTGTTTTATTCCAAAAATTATTTTATTTTAAATCTGACTATGAAAAACAAAATAAGCTAAAAAGATATTATCAACATTTATATAGAATGAGTTAACAAAATCTTAAAATCCATTTATGGAAATTTTTACAAGTCTTGAAATTTATGATGACTAACAAAATAATTGAAAGTGAAATTAATTAGAAAATATACTACAAAGTGATTAGATTAAGTTTAAATTGCAATAAGGCACACTAATTTATCATTTTACATACTAATTTTTCTTAATTAATATCTGGGTGTTACATATAATAAGGTTCCATTTGTGTATTTGTTATATGGTTTTGTAAGTTATAAGTTTTCGTGGTTTTAGTTTATGCAAGTTTGAGTATGAATAAGTTTAAAATTAGGTTATGCTCATTTAAGCTCAAAAAAATTTCTTCTCACTTTGAACATTGAAACCAAGTCTTAGAGGTTGATTTTGGAGTTTTCTCAAACACCAAATTTTTTGATCTCGACATTTTCAACAAATCTCTATAACCAAAGGTTTTTGTGGCTCCGACTCTAAGATGAAGTTTTGGACCATTTTCGAAAACTTTGTGAAAATTGTGTAAATAGTGGGCAACCACTGCTTTTTTATGGAAATGGGCCTCTTTATGGCCAAATCACAATTTTTGTAAAATATGAAAGTTTTAGATCTCAATGACACAAAGAATTTTTGTGAATAAATTTTTTGATGATTCCATTTATAATGAGCACAGATTCAGAAAAATGCTTAGTCTTTCAATCTAAAACAGTCCAATTTTTGTTCTTTTATAAAAAAAAAAAGACCATAGAAAGTCCTAATAACATTTTTTACAAAACATGAAAGTTTTAGATCTTGACTAGACAAAGAACTTTTGTGAAGAAAATTTTTGAAAATTTTGCATCTAAAATAGACTTTAAAACAGATATATAAAAATTATCCAAACTAATATATTAAAGTCAAAAAATAGAATTTTTAAAAATATGAAAATTCAAGACCTAATCAAAACGATGAACTTTCATGAAAATTTTTTTTGCAAAGGCTATCTCTAACATACTATTATACGGTAACTTTTAAAACTAATAAAAAACATTGTCGGAACTAGGTTTTAAAAAAACGCATGTTTAGTGACCGAATTACAATTTACAACCAATAGAAGAATTGTACCACTTGAAAAATTATACGGGTTTATAGTTCACAGTTTTATCAAATTTGAACTCTATTCTAAGATATTATTTTTGAAACAAAATTTCTTATATACAAAGTATGGATTTTTGTAACAAACCTCAATGGATTTTCAAATGGGATTCAAAATAGGAATCATAGAAACCCACGATATTGAGTGCAATGTTATGATAGCAATTATAGGTCCAACACCTATACAAGTTCAGAAGTTAATTATCGAATCAAAATTCTGCCAGTTGGTGCTCAAAATACCATAGAACACCTTAAGTGTAAGTGGGCCATATTGGACCTATTGAAACAAATAATAACTAGACATAGGTTTATGGACCCAATAACACTATTTATATTCAAATAGATCTTTTGTATAAATATGAGCCCAACATAAGTAGTATGGGTAATTATTAAGCCAAGTTATGAGAAGAAGATAATTAATTAATTACAAAATTAATTATTTAATTATCAACACTAACACGATCAATTAAAGGCAATTGAGAAAAATAATTTAGACAATAATTCTAAGTTATAAGGATTTAAATCTAATAAATCTTTTTAACTATCGAAGAGGCTAGTTAGTCCTACATTAAATAGAAATTCTTAAGAAAGGATTTAATTTCCTTTTTTCACGATATTCTAAACAAATTAGCATAGAACAAGTTAAGCTTACACTCTCACCGGTGTTTTTCCATTGAATCTAAGAAAAGTGGATAAGAATGTGGCAAGTTAACAGATTCTATTTATAAAAACCATATAAGTAGGTATCTCGGTTAAAATATGTAAATTACAGTTTTTGACATAAAAATGTTTTTATGTGATTTATAAAAATAATGGAAGTGCATGATCAGTGTTATGTCATGCCATGCCATGTTATGTATTAATATATTATGTTATGTCACACCATAGTATACCTTATTATGCTATGTCATATATTGTCACATTATGATGTTGTGTTAAATTATGCTATGTTTATGTCATGATTATGCCATACATATTACACAGTATATGAGGTAATACAATACTAAATCATATGCGTACTCACTTCAAATTAAGCATGTTTATGATATAAATTATGTTATATTGTGTAATGACATATCATATTACATACACACAATAAACCAACAAAATGAGTAAGACAAGTTAAGAGTGATGTACTAACCTCTCCTCCTATGGGGAGGATTAAAGGCCTCCTGACCTACAGGGAGGTATTTAGTTAAGTTTATGATCTTGGTGTTATTGGGAACTTCATGAACCCTAACTTTCCAGTGATTGCATACAACCGATAAGAGCATTTGAGCCCATTAAGTATGCAAGTATGTACATAAGATATGCTCATAATAAAGCATAATCAGCTCATGCATGATTTAATAAATGTTTTAAGCTATGTTTTGTGAGTATAAGTTCCAACTTGTTAAGCAAAAACTCATTTAGTTATATGCATATTGTAGGTATGTACATAAGATATGCTCATAATAAGATATGAGCATAAGATATGCTCATAATAAAGCATAATTAGCTTATGCATGATTTAATAAATGTTTTAAGCTATGTTTTGTGAGTATAAGTTCCAACTTGTTAAGCAAAAACTCATTTAGTTATATTCATATTGTAGGTAAGAAAACTGTCAGTAACACTTGATGGGCAGTGACGAGCGGGAAATGGTGGTGAAGGTGGGAATAGATACCGTTTACAAAATAAATCTTTCGTAGTAGGTTTAAAATGAATTATACATGTATGTTTATAGTTCTCTGTATATGTGTTTTAAAATTGAGATTGTAATCATACATAGTTTAGATTATTATGAGATTAGTGTGTTGCAATGTATACTAAAAAAAAATGCATAAGTTTCAATACTAAAAATTTATAATGACATCTAATTTAAAAAAATTTTAAAAGAAAGATTTATTTTTAATTAAAAAATGTTTTAAAAGAACTGTTTTAAGTAATTAATATTATGCTTTGAAAAAAATTATTCTAAAAATCTAAATATATTACGATAAGATATGTTTAAGTTTAAGATATGTAATTTAAGTAAGGGTTACAGAAGTAGGGTCATTATACTGAAGGTCTTGGATCAAATATCTTCTGTTACATGTGGATGACATCTTGGATACCTTCTTTTATTATTATTTTAAACTTTCTTTCACCTTTTGTGATGATCTTTTTTGCCCCTATTTAAGCTCCAAATTGTCATTTTTATCGACTTTTTCACCTAATTTACCTACACAAGTAAGAATAATAAAGTAATTAGAATGGTAAATTATATTAAAATCTCAATAACAAAACCAATTTACATAAATAAAAGTACTAGAATAGCTTCAAAAAATAACGTTATCACATTGCTTTCTTCCTGTCAGACATATCTAGTACTTTCTTAATGCAATAATAAAACTCCTCAAACTAGCTACAATAGACATTATAAATTTGTATGTTCTTTTTTCTTTTTTATTTTTCTGCCTTTGCTTCCTTGTTCATACATTAGATCAACTACTATGCGACTGGAAAGCAACTCGAATCAACTCTTGACTTAGCCATTGGCCCTTAAATCGTATGTAGGTTATACCTTCTGCACAAGTAATTATTAGAATTCTTAATGGAATTATCCATGCTTCAACTTAATGTGCAGATTTATGAGATGTATGCTACTCAAACTTAATATCATCATGTTTTCGTGATTTTGTTTTCTCAAGAGAAGCACAACGGAGCATTATACGTTGCTGCGAATTTTACCGAGCTTTCAACCATGGCGGGCCGGCTCTCATGGTGCTCCCCTCCTCACCTAATTCGGCTCGAACACAGTTCTCTTTCTGTCTTTCTTCTTCCTTTTATCGTTCTTTTAAAAAGAAGGAAAAAAGAAAAGACAAAGAAAGAGACTGTAACGTTAATTAAGGTGTGCAATGTTATTTCTAGGATTAATCTATTAATTAATGTAATTGATTTGTGAGAAAAAAAATGGTAATTGATTTGTGGGGATAGAAATTAGGGCAAGAAGGGAGTATAGAAGTCCTTTTCCATATGTGCAACGTATGGGATTGATTAGTCAATTGTTGAATTTTCATGATTCTTTCTTTTTTTTCTTTCTTTCTTTCTTTCTTTTTACTTTTTTTTTTTTGGTTTTGTTTTCTGAAATATTGAATCATTTATTTTCGTCAACAAGATTCAATCATCATTTTTTTTTAAAAGATGAAAGGTATTAAAAACACGATAAAGGAAACTTAATCAGTCCTGCTTCAATCATGTTGATCGTTTTAAATGCAACAAATCTATAATATTTCATCCTAGAGCACGTTTAACATTTATGATAAGACCTTGACACTATAATTTGATGGTCTAATGTAGTTGATTAGCATTTATGTTGTCCTTAAATGAGAGTTAATGACAAGATAATAACGTGCGTCACAAAATTTTTTCTACTATATTTTAACCGTTGAATTAATTTTACAACAGTCTTATTTATGAGTGATGTGTTTACTTTATAAATTTAAGTCACATGAGATAATTAAATCGCTCTTTTTCATAAATTTAAAAATTAATTTAACAACTAAAATAATAGTATGTATTTACAATTTCTAACATAAAAATTCTCTAATTATTGTTTATTTGTCGATTTATGCAGCTTTATTAATATCTTTTTGCAGAAAAATTTTGCCAAAAAGAGTTTCATAATTGGAAATAATTTTACGTGTGGCACCATGTGTATGTATATGGATGAATTAAGACGGTTCAATTTTCGTTTTTTTTACTTCTGTCTTTTTTTTTTTATTCGTTGCTGAAAATAGCATTCATTTTCCTACCGACAAAAGAATTTATTCCTCTTTCAATCGTGACGTTGAGGAAAATAAATTCAATAATAATGCATGATGACTCATAGTTTCCTTATTGCCGATAAACAATAATGAAATATAAATCCATTACTTTTTGCTCCTTCCATTTCAAATAGGAAAAGGGAACAAAAAGAAGTACACTCACAGAGTTTTTTTTTTTTTTTGGGTTCCCAAGTAAATATTATTGTAGTAAAGTTCTTCGACATATTCTTTTGAGTTTTGATCAAACAGTAGGGTGATCAAGCTATATGATGAGTGGGCTCATATAACATCTGTCAGGTCAATCGGCCTAGTAGAGTGGTAGGTCGTTCCAACTTTCTGAGCTTGCCCAACCATAGTTATTCGTAACTTCAAAAGAAAATTATCAAATTAGTTGATTTAGCAACACAGTTGAACTGAAAAATTAGAATTCAAATCAAGTTTAATTCACATTTTATAAGGAAATATCTTGTACCTAGTTTATTTGAACTATCGAATTATAATTTAAACTATATTGCTAAATAGGTTATTTTGCATCATGCATGAAGCCCCTTTTTGAGCTTTTTTCTGCTAAATGCCATTTTTTTTTGCGGTGGATTGATAACTGTCACAGCCCAAAAAAGTATTGCAGTACATGCCTGTAACGCCCCGAAATTTATTTAATGTTATTGTAATATAAATGATGAATTAATGTGCCATAATTAATGTTTCAAAATTAATTTGATTATTTGGTTGAATTTTGAATTTTAGGTTGATCTGTTAATTTGATAAATTCAACTGATTTCTTATTGTTTTAAAATGATGTTTTAAGTTTTAAAGCACAACAATTTGTAAAATGTTAAAAATATTCCGTTTTACAAAACCGTGGGTGGCATTTAGTTTTCGCACAGTAAAACCGCATACCGTTTCTCTCTATTTATTCTCTCTCCTCTCCTTCTCTCTTCACTCTCTCTGATCACTCTCTCTCTCCTTCTCTCACCATGACTATCTTTCTCTCTTGATCTCTCTCGATTCCTCACCTCTCTCTCAAATTTCTTTGAAATTTTTGAATCAAAATTCGAATCCAAGCTTCGGGTTAGCGAATAAGAAGCTCGGGAACGAGATTTGGCAACCAAGATCGAGGATTGAAGCTTCGATTCGAGGTTAGTTTTGAAATTTCTAAACTTTTCTAAAAATTTTCAATTTTGTGCATTTTTGAAATGTAAGTTCATTTGAGCTTAGAAAACTCTTGGTTTGAGTTAAATGAACTTAGAACAACTAGAATCTAAGCTTAGATTGAAGAAAAACGGATTGGATTCAAGATTTTTCATTTTTCTCCTCATTTTCCTATTTTCAGATTTTTGAGATTTTTGAGTTTAAATCTTGTTTAAATGAATCCAAAAGTGTTCTAGTATATTTTTCTATCATCTATGATTGTTTTCCATGCCTGAGATTTGAGAAAAACAGGTTAAAATCAAGATTTGGATTTTGGGAGATCGAAAACCCGTGGTTGGGATTTCTGGATATTTCCAGTTCGGTAGGCCGGATTCAAAGGATCGACAGGCCAGACTGCACGGTTCGGTAGGCCAAACCTGGGAAATGTCTGGCCAACCGAACCTGATTTCTGACAGGCCGAACTGCACAGTTTGGCTGGCCGAAGCAGGGAGTCCGACAAGCCGGCAGAGCATGGGAAATTTTGTGATTTTTCACCTGTTTTCACTGTTTTAAACCCCGATTTAAATTCCAATCTTGTAAAATGATTTTAAGATATAAATGGCACACTAGGACATCATGAAATGGTTTAGTAACATAGAATGTCTCGAACTAGATATTGATCAACTTAGTGTGTATCTAGGATCGTTCGTGGTTCCACGAAGCTAATGTATAGCGTACCAGGATTTCAGTGTGGGGCACCGACACGAGTATCGAGGTAGGACTTCTACCGCTTTCTTTGGTAGCCTAGTTTCAAAATGATCTGGCTTTGAAAAGGTTTTCTATAAAAATGTTTTCAATGGTTGTTTGAAAATAAATTTATTGGTTATATTTTATTATACCGTGAACTGAAATGAACTTCATAATGAATGTAAATGACAATACTCGGCAAATGGGTTTTGAATGATGATCAAAATAAACACATAGGCATGATGCCATATCAGAGATTGGGTAGTGTAGCGATCGACCTTGGGGGCAGGTCCCGAAACCCAGTTGGGCCACTACGGTGGTGATATTCTTATGGTTTGCCTAGGAAAATGAAAATGATGTTTCTAGTCAACCTAATAAACTGTTTTAGGTAAGAACGATTTTATCTAAATTTATTTATTTATTTAATGTTTCTTTTATATAATTCCCTGAATAATGAGATTTTCCTTTAAATTAAATGATTTATTAAAACATAGCCCTACTGAGCCTTTTGCTCACATTTTCTTTGTTTTTAAATTTCCCCCCCTTCTAGGTGGTTTCTCATTTAGGTTCGGAGAGGATTCAACAGACCGAACTCAGGAGCAGTAGAAGGATTTATTTGATTGTTTGTATAGATTAAACAAGGCATGTAATGTTTTTAACTTTCTTTGCGCTTGGACTATAGTTGTATTATTATATTATCAGTACTATGTGTGTGCACAATTTGTGGGTCTGTGGGACCATAGTCACGGCTCTCTATTGTTTCATTATTCGATTAATGATTTCAATTGCTTAATGTGCATGAATTCTTTTATAAAATGTTGTTTTGAAGCTCTCGCCTTTTATTACTTAATTTAGCCCCTAAACTCTTGATTTTTAATTAAATTCTTCTTTTAATTGATTTAAATAATCCGTCATGTCACCTCCCGTACTCCGGGGCGTGACAGAATGGTATCAGAGCTCAAGGTTATGAATCTTGGGAATTGTGCACACATAGGTATGGCAGTGAAATACCTCTGATAGTCCAAATTTTGTTTTCAGAAGTGAGAGAATGGCACCTAGACGTCGTTCGACAGCTGACGTCGAGTTCGGAAATGATGAGGGCATGATGAGGTCTATGTTTATGACTTTTCAACATATGGCAGCCAGGGCTAGACCGGAGGATTCTGATGTTGGTTGTCGGCATACGTACTTTAAGGAATTTCAGCGTGCATCTATTCTGACTTTTGACGGTAATGAGGATCCGCAGTTGGCAGAATATTGGCTAGATTCGATCGTGAAGCATTTTGATACCCTTGGTGTGCTTGAGGAGTATTGTGTGGAGTTTGCTGCGTATAAGCTCGAGGGTGGCGCTAACACTTGGTGGAAATAGGCTAAGCGTTTGGAGTGCGGTAATGAAATCAGTTGGGACAGATTCGAGGAGTTGTTCTATGATCGATATTTTCGACAGGGGTATAGAGATCAGAAGGCAGCTGAGTTCTACAGGTTGCAGCAGGGTGATTTGTCTGTCCGAGAATATGAGGCAAGATTTAATAAGTTGGCCAGGTTTGCTCCATCGGCAGTGGCATCGGAGCGTGAGAAGTGCATTAAGTTTCAAGAAGGGCTCAAGGCTCCTATTCGGCAACAGTTGGTTGCTTTGCGACTTAGGAGTTTTGGAGAGCTTGTGTCGTTAGCAATATCAGTGGAAAGTGATTATGCGTAGTATTGTGAGGATCGAGCAAAGGCTTTAGGAGGATCGTAGAGGAGAGGTAGGAAGAGCACTACTAGCCGTCCAACTCCGGGGAAGAGGAAGCAAAGTGGTGCGAACAGTGGTAGCAGTAGTTCATCTGGTAGCGGGCGCAGCAATCCCTACATCTTCCATTGTCATTTCTATCAGCAGCCCAGACACATCAAGAGGAATTGCCCGATCAGCAGTGCCCGTCTTGGATCTCAGACCAGAGAGGATGATAGTCGTCAGTCTCAGCCTCAGACCTTAACTCAGCCTCAACAGTATCCGCAGTTTCAGTATCCCCAGTTCTCTCCTCAGTAGTTTTCATATCCGGCATGAGGGCAGCTGCCGCAGCATTTCCAACGTAGCGTCCCTCAGTATCGAGCACCGAGTGCAGCTAGTGTGCAGTTGTCTCCATCTCAGCAGCATCGGCAGAATAATCCCAGACCCAACAATGTTGGTAGAGGAAAAGGAAAGGCACCAGTGCAGATTCATGCAATGGCATCTGGAGGTTCAAATTCTCAGACTAGTAACGCAGTTGTCGATGGTACGATCTTAGTTTCTCAATCTTTAGCTTGCGTTTTATTTGATATAGGTGCCTTTCATTCTCTCATTTCGAGTTCCTTTGTACATGCCTTGGGATTAGATACAGAAGAGTTTAATGAACCCCTAGTCATAACTTCTCCCTTGGGGCGAGTGTGTATGAATTGTGTATGCAAAACTTGTAAAATAAAGATTGGGGATGAGATTTTGAAAAGTGATTTGATTATACTCCCCATGAGCTCATATGATGTAATTCTAGGAATGGACTGTTTGTCCAGATATAATGCAGTTGTAGACTGTCAACTTAGAAAAGTGACCCTAGTGTTTGATAGGGGAGGATGATCACCTGCCAGGGTGGCGGTGATTGGTTATGAGTGAGCATCTCATGAAGTCGTGTCTAGGAGGGTGAAGGAATCTGGGTTGTTGTGCTTTTCTTGCGAACCTAGAGTGCGAGCCTTATGCTTTGAGAGGAAGTGTAGCGATTCTGGTGGTTGATGAGTTCGAGGATGTCTTCCCCGATGAGTTGCCAAGATTACCACCGCATCGGGAAATTGAGTTTGGTATTGAGTTGTTTCTAGGGACAGCACCGATTTTTATAGCACCTTATCGGATGGTGCCAACATAAATGAAAGAATTAAGGAATCAACTTCAGGAACTTGCTGATAAAGGATATATTCAGAATAGCACATCTCCGTGGGGAGCACCGGTTTTGTTTGCTAAGAAGCATGATGGGACTCTCAGGTTGTGCGTGGATTATCAGCAACTGAATCGTGTCACAGTGAAGAATAAGTATCCTTTGCCTAGGATCGACGAGTTGTTTGATCAGTTGGGAGGTTCGTGATACTTCTCAAAGATTGATTTGCGGTCGGGTTATCATCAACTTAGGATTAAGGAAGAGGATATTCCCAAGACAGCTTTTAGGACTCGGTATGGACACTTTGAGTTTTTGGTTATGTTGTTTGGGTTGACGAATGCCCCGGCAGCTTTCATGGATTTGATGAACAGGTTATTTAGGCCGTATCTAGATCAGTTCGTGATCGTGTTCATTGATGACATTCTAGTGTATTCTAAGACTTGGGAGAAGCATGAGCAGCATCTTCAGATTGTGCTTCAGACTCTGCGGGAGCACCAGTTGTATGCTAAGAGGGAAAAGTGCGAGTTTGGGTTGACTGAGGTCAAGTTTCTGGGTCATGTCATCTCTGAGCACGGTATTTTTGTAGATCCGTCCAAGATTGAAGCCATAGTGGAGTGGGAACGACCGAGGAATGTAGCAGAAATTCGTAGCTTCTTGGGTCTTGCTGGTTATTACAAAAAAATTGTAAAGGATTTTTTGAAGATTGCAGCTCCGTTGACGAGATTGATCAAGAAAAATGTCAGGTTTGAGTGGGATGAAGAATGTGAGCTGGCTTTTTAGGAATTGAAGAATCGGTTAACTTCAGCTCTAGTGTTGGTTATTCCTAGCAGTGAAGAGCCGTATGAGGTTTACGTAGATGCTTCAGGGCACAGACTTGGATGAGTGTTGATGCATCATGGACGCGTGGTTGTGTACGAATCGAGATAGCTACGACCTCACGAGCGAAATTATCCTACTCATGACTCGGAGCTCACGGCTGTGATTCACGCGCTGAAGATTTGGAGGTGTTTTTTGTATGGAGCATCGTTTCAGGTCTTCTTTGATCATAAGAGTTTGAGATATCTGTTCACTCAGAGGGATCTTAATTTGACGCAGCCTAGATGGATAGAGTATATGGAGGATTATGATTTTGCATTACAGTATCATCTCGGGAAAGCTAATGTGGTCGTGGATGCGCTCAGCAAGAAGTCTTCAGGAATTCTCACTTGTTTGGCTTTTGAGGACTGGAGCAGGGATGCAACAGTGAGCGAGTATAGGCTACAGTATCATGAAGACTATGATCGAGTCTTGGTATATCATGTGGAGGCGACCCCAGCTCTTGTTCAGATGGTGAAGCAAAGTCAGTGGCAGGATCAATATTTGTAGGGGATTCGATCGCAGATTTAGAACGGAGAGCGGTTTGAAGAATGGTGCATGCATGCAGATGGATCATTGTATTTCTGGGAACGTCTTGCAGTTCCAGCTATCGCCGAGGTGACGAAAGCCGTTTTGGACGAAGCTCATAGGTCTCAGTTCGCTATTCATCTGGGGAGCACAAAGATGTACCGTGATTTGAAGAGGCAATATTGGTGGAGAGGCATGAAGAAAGATGTTCGAGAGTACGCGGCTAAGTGTACGATGTGTCTTCAGGTAAAAGCCAAGCATTAGAAGCCTGCGGGTCAGCTTCAGCAGCTTCCTATTCCAGGGTGGAAATGGGAGCATGTGACGATGGATTTTCTCATAGGTTTGCCGAGGATGGAGCAGCGGCATAATGCAGTTTGGGTCGTGGTCGACAGGTTGACGAAATCGGCGCATTTCATTCCGTTTAGGTCGACATATTCGAGGAAGAATCTCAGGGATTTGTATCTGTAGAACATAGTGAGGTTGCATGGGGTTCCTTTGTCCATCACTTCTGATCAAGACACCAGGTTTAATGCTAAGTACTGAAGGAGTTTTCAGGAGGCTTTATGTAACACCCGCCTATTTAATGTAACGGACCACGTTAAGTTAGTAACGTTGTTAAGGAATTTTATTAATAAATTATGTTATATGATACGATATGTGATGTAAATGTTACTAACTTTTATGTCAAGTTTTGTGACAGGTGACGACCGCATGGGATCGTTGTGCTCTAGTGTTCATGTGAAATTTTAAGTATATGTTTATTTATGATGCAATAATGAATGTATATTTTATTGCATGGCATTTACGGAAAGTTCGGCAGGGGAACTTTTAAGATCGGCAGGCCAAAGAAACCAATTGACAGGCCGAACTTGCTGGAACCGGCAGGCCGAAAGGGAAAATCGGTAGGCCGAACACGGCTGACGAGCAGTCAGCAGAAATCCCTCCAAAATTATGGCTGAGTTAATTACATTAATTGGATGATTTAATGTGATTAATTGGCATAATAATGGAAGGATTTTATCAGTTAAGGAAATAAAAGGGGTTTGACTTGCATGATTTGTGTCAAATTAAATGGTTTCCAATTTTAAATGGGCAAAACATGGTAAGATTGATGATGTGTGGTGGTTTCCTTTTCTTTCTCTTCTTTCCTTCCACGCCAATAGCCTCAACAGTCAGAAAATTTCTGACTTAAAGAAGGGAATTGAATTCCCATCAATTATGTTTATTACGTTAAAAATTTTAACGTTTCTTCTTTTTATTATTTTCTCTCCTTCTCACGCTTTCTCCCTCTAAAAAAAAATTCTGAGACATTTTCTGATTTCCCTATCTTCCTCTTCTCTTCTCCATGAGTTCTTCCTGTTTCTCACGAAAATTTTCTGCAAATATTGAAAGAAAAAGTTTTGTTTCATTCGTTAAAATTCAAGGATTTTGAGAAGAAACTTCAAGGTATGAATTCGGCTTTTCTAGTATTTTTGAAAAGAAATTCTTCTCCTCGTTTCGTCTACAATTCTTTCTATAGGTATAGTGTTTTGTCTCAAATTTTTAAATGTGGTGCTATGCATATATGTTGCATTGTGTTTTTCATGTCATATGAATGTTTTATGAAAAATGAATATTTTTGTCTTCTACCCTTCACAGTAATGTTACTGTTTAATTTTGATGAATAAAAATGTAATGATCATTCTAGGGGTAAATATGATGTTTTCATGAAAAGTTGTTAAAATATGTATATGTATGAGTATGTATGATGAATGTATTTTATGATATGAAATGTTATATGTTATATATATATATATATGATTTTATGGTAATGAAATGATTTTATGCATGAAAATAAGACGTTGTATGAATTATTAAATTAAAGCATGTGTTTTAAAATTATTAGAAAACATTTTTCAAAAAGATTTTCATGTTTACAATATATGAAATGTTTTAATTTTTACGGAAGCATGTTATGAATAGCGTTTATATGTTTTAATGATAATTTTTATGATGATGATTATGAGATATGTTTGTAAAATGTGATAGTGTATATGAGTATTATATGTATGAATGTTATGCGAATGGATGAGATGAAAATATATATGTGATAATAATTTCATGTTTTACGATGATGGTTATGGATTATGAGATGAATGAATGCTATATGCATGGATGTTTTATGATACGTATTAATGTATTGCATCTTTAAAATGGAAAATGGCTTGAACACTCAAGGAACAAGCACTACGAGACTGCGGCACCGTCACCAAATCACGTTAAGGTTAAGTAAGCTAACGATAAGGTAAGTACATTCTCACCTGCAACATGACACATGTTTTTACAAGGTTTGACGATATGTTCATAATGATATTCATGATAATTTTATGATGGTTTTTCTTAAAGAATTTCTTATGAAAGATTTTCATGATTTTAAGTTATGCATGATGTTTATGGCACTTTTCAAAGTATGAAAAGTATGTATATATGTATCACCTAATAAGTGTTGCACACTCAATGTTATGAAATGTTATGTTATGATGTCATGTTTGGTTTAGGATTAGCTACCCTTCTCCTCTCATGACGGCACGCCTATGATGATGTTATGGTGCAACACTTGGGCCCTTAAGATAAAAATGGAATAAGTTTTAAAACGGTCAATGAATGAAAGATATGTTTCCATGAAATTGTACTTAAGGCACTTTTATGATATGATGATGATGATGTTTATGAAATGTTTTAAATTGTGAGAATTATATGCACTTACTAAGCATTAGCTTAATCATGTTTTATGTCATGTTGCAGATAAGGGTAAGAAAATCATGGACTAGGCGGAGGACATGGGAAGGCATGTGAGCATATGAACGATGAATTGTAACCGAAAGCATGCCAAGAAGAACGCTTTTATGTTTTTTTTATTAAGTTATATATTTGAACATATATTTTTATGTTAAGTTTTAAGAATACTTAAATTATGGTTTTATAAGTTATTTTATCATTTTTTAATGAATTATGAACTTCCGCTATGTTTTATGAAAATTTAGATGTATTGATGCAAGTATGATGATAAGATTAAGGTTTGTATGTTTAATGATTAACGATCTAGTAGTGAAAACCTGTCTCATAAATGGAAGATTAAATTTTAAGTCCTAATTATTTTAGGAAATTACGATGGACGGCCACAGAAGAATGCAGACCCGCACCCAGACCAATGAAAGACTCATGACGATGATCGCTGAACTGCAAAGGCAGTTGGAGGATCAACAAAGGGAAATTGCTACATTAAGGGCCAATGGCCAGAATGGTGAACAACAAGGCAATGATGTGCCTCCTCCTTCTCCTCCGCAGCCACAAGTACAAGTAAATGAAGTCCCAGCTCCTGCTGCTGAACCAAGAGCAGCTTATCAGGAACCTCTTCTGGTCAGATGGAAGAGAGTTAAGCCAGCTGACTTCGAGGGTTCAAAGGACCCGTTAGTCGCTCAAGGATGGCTGAAGATGATTGAGGCCACTTTACGACTTATGGATTTTACGGACAATGAGAAAGTCCTCTGTGCCTCATACTGCCTCACCATAGAGGCCAGAATATGGTGGGATGGCATCGAATAGAGCAGAAATGTTGAAGAAATGACATGGGCTGACTTCGTTCATGAATTTAACACGAAGTTCTTCCATATGAATGTCACAAGGAAGCATTGTGAGGAGTTTGAGAGCTTACGCTAGGGGAATATGTCGGTCACCGATGTGGTGACAAAGTTTGACCAGCTTGCCTATCTATGCCCAGGGATGGTTATGAATGAAGGTGAAAGGGTCAGAAGGTTGATCAGAGCCCTTAGGCCAAACATTGTTGTGATTGTTGATGGGGCAAGTCCGCCAAGGACTCAAGAGCAGGTTGTTATGAGAGCTCAATGTGCTGAGTTCCATCTGTCCAAGTTAAGAAGGAACCAGTCGTAGCCCAACCAGCAAGCCAACAATGCAAGCAACCAGAACCGTCCTCCCCACAGGAACAACAACAACAACAGCAACAACAACAACCAGAACTGGAGGAATAACAAGAGGAAGGGTAATCCTCAACAACAACAGGGCCAAGACAACAAAAGGCACAATGATGGTCAGCGCAACAACAATGACAGGCGATTTCAACCATGTGCCAAATGTGGAAAGAAGCATCCAGGGGAATGCCGATTGGGGACAAACCAATGTTTCATCTGTGGGCGTGAAGACCATTTTGTAAAGAACTGCCCCAAGCTGATGATTGCTAATGCCCCGCTACAAAGAGCTCCTCCTCAAGCCCAGCTACATCAGATGCAAGCCTCCCTTGAAGGGCCACTAATTAGTCAAGGGAGACTTAAAGCCCCATCGACCAATGCCCGAATCTATGCCATGACGAAAGAACAGGTGGCTGCTGAAGCCTCCAATGTGGTCATAGGTCAGATAACAAGCTTATCTAATGATGTTTATGTTCTTTTTGATACGGGTGCCACGTATTCTTTTGTGTCTAAGTCACATGCTAAGAAGTCAGGGGTTCGTTTAGAGCCAATGAGACAGGGATTCACTACAACACTACCCTCCGGGGAAGTGATATTATCCACGCATTGTTTGCGTACAGTATCCCTATGGATTTCTAATAGGGAACTTTTCGTCGACCTCATTGTGGTCGACATGCATGATTATGACATGATTCTTGGGATGGATTTCCTAAGCAAGTATAATGCCGCAATCGAATGCCGAAAACAAAAGGTGATCTTCCATCCTAAAGGTGATCAGAAATTCGTTTAAGTTGACGAGACCAGAAAGAAACCCCACATGTTTCTATCGGCAATGAAAGCAAGGAAGCTTTTAGCAAGTGGCTGCATGGGCTATCTGGCAAACATTGTAGACAAAGGCCAAGAAGGAAAGACAAGAATTGAAGATGTGCATGTTGTTCATGAATATGAAGATGTGTTTCTTGAAGATCTGACGAGTCTACCGCCAGAAAGAGAAGTTGAATTTGAGATTGAGCTCGCTCCAGGCACCGAACCAATCTCTAAAGCACCATAGAGAATGGGCCCACAGAATTAAAGGAGCTTCATACGCAATTAAAGGAGCTACTTGACAAAGGATTTATCAGGCCAAGTCACTCACCATGGGGTGCTCCAGTTTTGTTTGTGAAGAAGAAGGATGGCACTATGAGACTCTGCATCGACTACAGAGAACTAAACAAGGTGACGATCAAGAACAAGTATCCGTTGCCTCGAATTGATGATTTGTTTGATCAGCTCAAGGGTGCATCGGTGTTCTCCAAGATTGATCTACGATCAGGGTATCACCAGTTGAAGATTAAAGAAGGAGATATCCCCAAGACTGCTTTCAGGTCGAGGTATGGTCACCATGAATTTGTGGTTATACCTTTCGGTCTGACGAATGCACCTGCTACCTTTATGGATTTAATGAACAGGGTATTCAAGAATTTCCTCGATAAATTTGTTGTTGCATTTATCGACGATATTCTTGTCTACTCTAAGAATCAAGAAGAACATGAGGAGTATTTAAGGATTGTGCTGGAGACTTTAAGAAGACACCAGCTATATGCTAAGTTCTCCAAATGCGAGTTTTGGCTTGATAAAGTATCATTCTTAGGGCATGTTATTTCAAAGGATGGGAATATGGTGGACCCTGCTAAAGTAGAAGCTGTACTCAATTGGAAGCAACCGATGAATGCAAGTAAAATAAGGAGCTTCTTGAGTCTAGCAGGTTACTATCGGAGATTCGTAAAAGATTTCTCCAAGATAGCAGCTCCCCTCACAAACTTAACTCGCAAAGGAAAGAAGTATGAATGGATAGATGCATGTGAAAAGAGTTTTCAAGAACTGAAGAAAAGACTAACGACAGCTCCAGTGTTGACAATTCCTGAGGGAAATGATGGGTTCGTAACCTATAGTGATGCATCCAAGATGGGCCTCGGAGCTTTATTGATGCAGAATGAAAAGGTGATTGCTTATGCTTCAAGACAACTGAAGGATTATGAAAAGAACTATCCTACTCATGACCTCGAGTTAGCAGCAGTCGTTTTTGCGTTGAAGATATGGAGATACTATTTGTATGGAGTCCAATGTAAGATCTTCACTGATCATCAGAGTCTGAAGTACTTCTTCATGCAAAGAGACCTGAACATGAGACAATGAAGATGGCTAGAGTTGGTGAAGGATTATGATTGTGAAATCCTTTATCATCCTGGTAAAGCTAACCGAGTAGCTGATGCTTTAAGTAGGAAGTCAGTTGCCACGTTGATGTCAATGCAAGCTATGTCTCCACCTTTAAGGAAGGAAATTCTAGACTTTGGTTTAGAACTTATAGCAGTCTAGCTATCAGCACTCTCTCTTGCTCTGACGATGTATGATGAAATTCGAAGTAAGCAAGATGACGACATAAGCCTTGTAAGGATCAAGAAAGAAATGAAAGAAGGAAAATGTCAAGAGTTTCATGTTGCGGATGACGGAACTCTGTACCTTAAGGACCGTTTATGTGTTCCCAATGTTGATGATTTAAGGGAAAGGATCTTGGCAGAAATTCATGACACTCCTTACTCTATTCATCCAGGTGCAACAAAGATGTATAATGATTTAAAGGGTAACTTTTGGTGGTTTGGAATGAAACGTGATGTTGCAAAGTATGTGAAGAAATGTATGACATGTCAGCAAGTAAAGGCTGAACACCAGAGACCAGGTGGTGAACTACAGTCTATTCAAATACCAGAATGGAAGTGGGAAGAAATAGCTATGGATTTCATTATCGGCTTACCCAGAACTATGAATGGTTATGATGCAATCTGGGTAGTTGTGGATCGGTTGACGAAGACGGCGCATTTCATTCCTATCAAGATCACTTACTCGATGGAACGGTTAGCGGAACTCTATGTTAAGGAGATTGTACGACTTCATGGGATTCCCAAGTCAATTATCTCAGATCGTGATGGCAGGTTCACATCTAAGTTTTGGAAGAGTGTACAGACTGCAATGGGAACCAGGCTTCACTTCAGCACAGCTTTTCATCCTTAGACTTATGGCCAAACAGAGAGGACGAACTTGATTCTAGAAGATATGCTACGGGCTTGTTCTCTCGATTATAAGACCAACTGGTGTAAAATGTTGTCGTTAGCAGAGTTTGCTTATAACAACAGCTTTCAGGCAACAATTGGAATGGCACCATATGAAGCACTGTATGGACAAAAATGCAGGTCACCTATATGTTGGCACGAAGCTGGTGAAAAGAAGCCGATGGAAAGTGTAGATGCTGAAAGAACCGACTTTGTGAATGAAACTTCTGAGATGATAAAGTTGATAAGAAGAAGAACAGAGACTGCTCAAAGCCGTCAAAAGAGTTATGCTGACAAAAGAAGAAGACCTTTAGAGTTTGCTGTAGGCGAATATGTGTTTTTGAAAGTTGCACCAATGAAAGGGGTTATGAGGTTTGGAAAGAAAAGCAAGCTAAGCCCAAGATTCATCGATCCTTATGAAGTTGTTAAACGAATAGGCAAAGTAGCTTATCAGCTGAAGTTGCCGTCTGAAATGTCCGCAATGCATGATGTATTTCATGTCTCCATGCTCAAGAAGTATGTTCCGAACCCTACGCATGTGATTGAGCCACAAGTGATCGAGATACGAGAAGACTTAAGTTATGAAGAAAAGCCAATGAACATACTTGAACGGAAAACCAAGACTTTGAGGAATAAAGAAATTCCTTTGGTCAAGGTGTTATGGCGAAATCAGTAAGTTGAAGAAGCTACATGGGAACGTGAAGATGATAAGAAAGCTATGTATCCACATTTATTCTAAGTTTCGAGGATGAAACTTTTATAAGGTGGGGAGAATTGTAACACCCGCCTATTTAATGTAACGGACCACGTTAAGTTAGTAATGTTGTTAAGGAATTTTATTAATAAATTATGTTATATGATATGATATGTGATGTGCATGTTACTAACTTTTATGTCAAGTTTTGTGACAGGTGACGACTGCATGGGATTGTTGTGCTCTAGTGTTCATGTGAAATTTTAAGTATATGTTTATTTATGATGCAATAATGAATGTATGTTTTATTGTATGGCATTTAAGGACAGTTCAGCAGGCTGAACTTTTAAGATCGGCAGGCGAAACATCTTGCCCGAGATCGGTAGGCCGAAGAAACCAATCGGCAGGCCAAACTTGCTGAAACCGGCAGGCCAAAAGGGAAAATCGGCAGGCCGAACACTGCTGATGAGCAGTCAGCAGAAATCCCTCCAAAATTATGGCTGAGTTAATTACATTAATTGGATGATTTAATGTAATTAATTGGCATAATAATGGAAGGATTTTATCAGTTAAGGAAATAAAAGGGGTTTGACTTGCATGATTTGTGTCAAATTAAATGGTTTCCAATTTTAAATGGGCAAAACATGGTAAGATTGATGATGTGTGGTGGTTTCCTTTTCTTTCTCTTCTTTCCTTCCACGCCAATAGCCTCAACAGTCAGAAAATTTCTAACTTAATGAAGGGAATTGAATTCCCATCAATTATGTTTATTACGTTAAAATTTTAACGTTTCTTCTTTTTATTATTTTCTCTCCTTCTCACGCTTTCTCTCTCTCAAAAAAAATTCTGAGACATTTTCTGATTTCCCTATCTTCCTCTTCTCTTCTCCACGAGTTCTTCCTCTCTCTCACGAAAATTTTCTGCAAATATTGAAAGAAAAAGTTTCATTTCGTTGGTTAAAATTCAAGGATTTTAAGAAGAAACTTCAAGGTATGAATTCGGCTTTTCTAGTATTTTTGAAAAGAAATTCTTCTCCTCGTTTCGTCTACAATATCTTTCTATAGGTATTGTGTTTTGTCTCAAATTTTTAAATGTGATGTTATGCATATATGTTGTATTGTGTTTTTCATGTCATATGAATGTTTTATGAAAAATGAATATTTTTGTCTTCTACCCTTCACAGTAATGTTACTGTATAATTTTGATGAATAAAAATGTAATGATCATTCTAGGGGTAAATATGATGTTTTAATGAAAAGTTGTTAAAATATGTATATGTATGAGTATGTATGATGAATGTATTTTATGATATGAAATGTTATATGTTATATGTTATATATATATATATATGATTTTATGATAATGAAATGATTTTATGCATGAAAATAAGACGTTGTATGAATTATTAAATTAAAGTATATGTGTTTTAAAATTATTAGAAAACGTTTTTCAAAAAGATTTTCATGTTTACAATATATGAAATGTTTTAATTTTTAAGGGAGCATGTTATGAATAGTATTTATATGTTTTAATGATAATTTTTATGATGATGATTATGAGATATGTTTGTAAAATGTGATAGTGTATACGAGTATTATATGTATGAATGTTATGCGAATGGATGAGATGAAAATATATATGTGATAATAATTTCATGTTTTACAATGATGGTTATGGATTATGAGATGAATGAATGTTATATGCATGGATGTTTTATGATACGTATTAATGTATTGCATCTTTAAAATGGAAAATGGCATGAACACTCAAGGAACGAGCACTACGAGACCGCGGCGCCATCACCAAATCACGTTAAGGTTAAGTAAGCTAACGATAAGGTAAGTACATTCTCACCTGCAACATGACACATGTTTTTACAAGGTTTGACGATATGTTCATAATGATATTCATCATAATTTTATGATGGTTTTTCTTAAAGAATTTCTTATGAAAGATTTTCATGATTTTAAGTTATGCATGATGTTTATGGCACTTTTCAAAGTATGAAAAGTATGTATATATGTATCACCTAATAAGTGTTGCACACCCAATGTTATGAAATGTTATGTTATGATGTCATGTTTGGTTTGGGATTAGCTACCCTTCTCCTCTCATGACGGCGCGCCTATGATGATGTTATGGTGCAACACTTGGGCCCTTAAGATAAAAATGGAATAAGTTTTAAAACGGTCAACAAATGAAAGATATGTTTCCATGAAATTGTGCTTAAGGTACTTTTATGATATGATGATGATGATGATGATGATGTTTATGAAATGTTTTAAATTGTGAGAATTTTATGTACTTACTAAGCATTAGCTTAATCTGTTTTATGTCATGCTGCAGATAAGGGTAAGAAAATCATGGACTAGGCGGAGGACATGGGAAGGCGTGTGAGCATATGCACGATGAATTGTAACCGGAAGCACGCCAAGAAGAACGCTTTTATGTTTTTTTTTATTAAGTTATATATTTGAACATATAATTTTATGTTAAGTTTTAAGAATACTTAAATTATGGTTTTATAAGTTATTTTATTATTTTTTAATGAATTATGAACTTCCGCTATGTTTTACGAAAAGTTGGTTGGTTTTAAAATTTTGGATTTCTCAAGGATTGGTCTCGGACGGCCTGCCGAACGTTTTGGCCGGCCTGCCGATCACATTTTCCGGCCTGCCGAACATGGATGAATTTTTAGTCCAAATTATAAAGCCTCTACTGGCCTGTCGGTTGAGGGAACTCCGGCCTTCCGAAGTCCCAAGTTCGGCCTGCCAAACTGTGGGAGTATGTAAGTTTTAAGTGATTTGATGTTTAATGTGATATGTTGCGATTATTTGTTAAGTTCTGATTTTTACAACTCGATAAACCTATATTATTAAGTAAGTTCATGATTAACTTAAGTATAATTGAATAAATTATGATATGGAATAAGTTAAACATTGTTATTCTAAACAATGATAACTTTAAAAAAAAAATTAAAGGTATGAATGGATCCTGGTTATGTATGTTTAAGTACTTTTCAAATCAATAATACTGATTAAGTTTGATATTATTTATATGTTTAAAGTTTAAGCATGTACGAATGTAAGTATGTAGGACATCTGTGACGTCCGAATTAAGGGGCGTTACACTTTAGGTATGGATTTAAACTTCAGTATGGCGTTTCATCCTCAGACTGATGGGCAGTCTGAGCGGGTTATTTAGATTCTCGAGGATATGTTGCATGCCTGTCCGTTAGACTTCGGCTGGAATTGGAAGAAATGTTTGCATCTGGCGGAGTTCGCGTACAACAATAGCTATCAGGTGAGTATTGGTATGGCACCGTTTGAGGCGTTGTATGGGCGATCGTGTCTGTCATCGATGTGTTGGGCAGAGCCAGAAGACAGGGTTATTCTTGGGCCGGATGAGATTCGTGATAGCAACGAGAAAGTCGCTGTGATTCAAGATCGATTGAGAGCAGCTCAGAGTCGACAGAAAAGTTACACGGATAGGAGACGTAGACCCTTAGAGTTCGCGGTTGGAGACTTCGTTCTCTTGAAGATATCTCCTCGTGAGGGAACTATACGGTTCGGAGTAAGTGGAAAGCTTGCACCAAGGTATATTGGACCGTTCGAGATCACTCAGCATGTTGGTGTGGTTGCTTATCGGCTTGATCTTCCTTCCGAACCTTCTCATGTTCACGACGTGTTTCATTTGTCAATGCTTAGGAAGTGTCTGCCTGAGCAGGGTAATATAGTTTCACTTCGCGATGTGCAGGTTCAAGAAGATACGACGTACGAAGAAGTGCCGATTCAGATCATCGATCAAAAAGTGATCAGTTTGCTTCGTCGTGAGATACTGTTGGTAAAGGTCATGTGGCAGCATCACGGGGTTGATGAAGCCACTTGGGAATTAGAGTCAAGTATGCGGGAATTGTATCTGCATTTGTTTTGTTTCTGAAATGAGATATAAATTTCAAGGGCGAAATTTCTTTTAGGGGTGGAGAGTTGTAACGCCCCGAAATTCATTTAATGTTATTGTAATATAAATGATGAATTAGTGTTCCATAATTAATGTTTCAACATTAATTTGATTATTTGGTTGAATTTTGAATTTTAGGTTGTTCTGTTAATTTGATAAATTCAACTGATTTCTTATTGTTTTAAAATGATGTTTTGAGTTTTAAAGCACAACAATTTGTAAAATGTTGAAAATATTCCGTTTTACAAAACCATGGGTGGCATTTGGTTTTTGCATAGTAAAACTGTCCACCATTTCTCTCTATTTATTCTCTCTCCTCTCCCTCTCTCTTCACTCTCTATGATCACTCTCTCTCTCCTCCTCTCACCGTGACTCTCTTTCTCTCTTGATCTCTCTCGGTTCCTCAGCTCTCTCTCAAATTTCTTTGAAATTTTTGAATCAAAATTCGAATCCAAGCTTCGGGTTAGCGAATAAGAAGCTTGGGAACGAGATTTGGCAACCAAGATCGTGGATTGAAGCTTCGATTCGAGGTTAGTTTTGAAATTTCTAAACTTTTCCAAAAATTTTCAATTTTGTACATTTTTGAAATTTAAGTTCGTTTGAGCTTAGAAAACTCTTGGTTTGAATTAAATGAACTTAGAACAACTAGAATTTAAGCTTAGATTGAAGAAAAATGGATTGGATTCAAGATTTTTCATTTTTCTCCGCATTTTTCCATTTTTGGATTTTTGAGATTTTTGAGTTTAAATCTTGTTTAAATGAATCCAAAAGTGTTCTAGTATGTTTTTCTATCATCTATGATTGTTTTCCATGCCTGAGATTTGAGAAAAACAGGTTAAAATCAAGATTTGAATTTTGGGAGATCGAAAACGCGTGGATAGGATTTCTGGGTTTTTCTAGTTCGGCAGGCCAAACTACGTGTTCGGCAGGCCAAACTGCACAGTTCGGCGGGCCGAACCTGGGAAATGTCCGGCCGACCAGGCTTGATTTTCAGCAGGCCGAACTGCACAGTTCGGCTGGCCGAAGCAGGGAGTCCGGCAGGCCGGCAAAGCATGGGAAATTTTGTGATTTTTCACCTGTTTTCACTGTTTTGAACCCCAATTTAAATTCCAATCTTGTAAAATGATTTTAAAGATATAAATGGCATACTAGGACATCATGAAATGGTTTAGTAACATAGAATGTCTCGAACTAGATATTGATCGACTTAGTGTGTATCTAGGATCATTCGTGGTTCCGCGGAGCTAACGTATAGCGGACCAGGATTTCGGTGTGGGGCACCGACACGAGTATCGAGGTAGGACTTCTACCCCTTTCTTTGGTAGCCTAGTTTCAAAATGATCTAGCTTTGAAAAGGGTTTCTATAAAAATGTTTTCAATGGTTGTTTGAAAATAAATTTATCGGTTATATTTTAATGTACCGTGAACTGAAATGAACTTCATAATGAATGTAAATGACAATACTCGGTAAATGGGTTTTGAATGATGATGAAAATAAACACATAGGCATGATGCCATATCAGAGATCGGGTCGTGTAGCGATCGACCTTGAGGGCAGGTCCCAAAACCCAACTGGGCCACTACGGTGGTGATATTCTTATGGTTTGCCTAGGAAAATGAAAATGATGTTTCTGGTCGACCTAATAAACTGTTTTAGGTAAGAACGGTTTTATCTGAATTTATTTATTTATTTAATGTTTCTTTTATACAATTCCCTGAATAATGAGATTTTCCTTTAAATTAAATGATTTATTAAAACATAGCCCTACTGAGCCTTTTGCTCACATTTTCTTTGTTTTTAAATTTCCCCCCCTTCTAGGTGGTTTCCCATTTAGGCTCGGAGAGGATTCAACGGACCGAACTCAGGAGCAGTAGAAGGATTTATTTGATTGTTTGTATAGATTAAACAAAGCATGTAATGTTTTTAACTTTCTTTGCACTTGGGTTGTAGTTGTATTATTATATTGTCAGTATTATGTGTGTGCACAATTTGTGGGTCTGTGGGACCCATACGCGCGGCTCTCTATTGTTTCATTATTCGATTAATGATTTCAATTGCTTAATGTGCATGAATTCTTTAATGTGTTTGAAGCAATGAAATATCCCTCAACTAATGATTCTTGCTTTATAATTGACACTATTGCTAAGCTGGTATCTAAGGTTTTTCAGGAAGATGCTTTCAAGGATCCGCTTGAAGCTTGTCTAACCCAATCTACTAGTGCAGATGTTGAGAATGAGGAAATAAGGGAATATGTAGACTTTATGGAGGCAAATCCACCAATTTTGAGGCATAAGGCATTGCAACTTGTAGAAGTGGGACAGTCCATCCCAAGGCCTAAGCCGTCAATTGAAGAGCCTCCCATTCTTGAGCTTAAACCCTTACCTTCTCATTTAAAATATGCATATTTAGATGGCAAATCCTCATTACCTGTAATTATTTCTTCTTCTTTGATAGATCTTATGGAGGAAAAACTGCTTAGGGCGTTAAGAGAGCATAAAGGCGCAATTGGATGGAAGATTGCAGACATCAATGGAATAAGCCCCTCCATTTGCATGCACAAAATTCTTATGGAGGAGAAATACAAGCCCACCATTCAACCCCAAAGGCGTCTGAATCCAAAAATGCAAGAAGTGGTGAAAGCTGAGGTTATCAAACTATTGGACGCTGGGATCATCTATCCAATATCTGATAGTTCATGGGTGAGTCCTGTGCAAGTTGTGCCGAAGAAAGGAGGCATGATCGTTCAAAAGAATGATAATAATGAGTTAATTTCAACTAGAACAGTTATTGGGTGGCCTGTTTGTATGGACTATAGGAAATTAAATGATGCCACTAGAAAAGATCATTTTCCTCCACCATTTATTGACCAAATGTTGGAAAGACTTGCAGGACATGAATTTTATTGTTTTCTAGATGGATATTTAGGGTATAATCAGATCCTTATTGCACCCGAGGATCAAGAAAAGACCACGTTCACTTGTCCTTATGGCACTTTTGCATATAGAAGGATGCCCTTTGGTCTTTGTAATGCATTAGCAACTTTTTAGCGTTGTATGATGGCCATTTTTTCTGATATGGTTGAGAAATTCATTGAAATTTTCATGGATGACTTTTCTATTTTTGGCACATCATTCGATTTATGCTTACATAATTTGGCATTGGTGTTACAAAGATGTGAGGAAACTAACCTCGTTTTGAATTGGGAAAAGTGTCATTTTATGGTGCAGGAAGGGATTGTGCTTGGACACAAAATCTCAAAAGACGGTATAGAAGTTGATAGAGCCAAAGTGGAGGTTATTGCAAAATTGCCTCCACCCACATCTGTCAAACTTGTTCGCAGATTCTTGGGGCATGCTAGATTTTATAGGTGATTTATAAAAGATTTTTCTAAAATTGCAAGACCTTTCTCTAACTTATTGGTTAAAGATGCCCCATTTGTGTTTTTTGATGAATGCTTGCAGGCCTTTAACACTTTGAAGGAAAAGCTTGTGTCGACACCTATCATGGCAGCACCTGATTGGGATTTACCCTTTGAGCTCATGTGTGATACAAGTGATTCAGCAGTTGGAGCAGTGTTGGGCCAACGAAAGAATAGAATTTTTCAAACTATATATTATGCTAGTCGAACCTTGTCGGGAGCACAACTGAATTACACAACAACAGAAAAGGAACTTCTGGCGGTAGTTTTTGCTTTTGATAAATTTCATTATTATTTGATTGGTTCAAAAGTAGTTGTTTACTCTGATCATTCTGCTTTGAAATACTTACTTGAAAAGAAGGAATCCAAGCCCAGGTTAATCAGGTGGATATTGTTGCTTCAAGAGTTTGATTTGGAGATCAAGGATAAAAAGGGAACTGAGAACCTAGTTGCAAATCACTTATCCAGAATTCCTAATCATGATGAAGTAGGCAGCCCAATTCTGGAGGAATTCCTTGATGAGCAGGTATTCTCTATCAAATCCATGCGAGTCCCCTGGTATGCTAATTTGGTAATTTTTTTTAGCAAGTAATGTTCTACCCCCTAATTTATCATATCAACAAAAGAAAAAATTATTTTCTGATGTTAAACACTATTTTTGGGAAGACCCTTTCTTGTTTAAAGTTTGCGCAGATCAGGTGATAAGAAGATGTGTTTCTGAGGATGAAATGGTAAGCATTTTACAACTTTGTCATGATGGAGAGGCTGGTGGTCATTTTAGTGGTTCTAAAACTGTTGTAAAGTGTTACAATCAGGTTTCTATTGGCCCACACTTTTTAAAGATGCACACTTCTATGTAGCCTCATGCGATAGATGTCAAAGAATGGGAAATATCTCTAGGAAAAATGAGATGCCTTTAAACAACATTATTGTGTGTGAACTATTTGATGTTTGGGGTATTGATTTCATGGGACCATTTCCACCTTCATTTGGGAATGAATACATCTTAGTAGCCATTGAGTACGTATCTAAGTAGGTAGAAGCAGCTGTTGTACCAACAAATGACACTAAGGTCGTGGTCAAATTTCTGAAAAAGAACATTTTTTCCCAATTTGGCACCCCTAGGGCAATCATAAGTGATCAAGGGTCGCATTTTAGTAGTAAGCAATTTGAGGCACTTTTGGGAAAATATGGGGTTACACATAAGGTGGCACTAGCATATCATCCTAAGACTAATGGTCAAGTGGAGATTTCAAATAGGGAAATCAAGAGGATTTTGGAGAAGACAGTGAATGCCTCTAGGAAGGATTGGTCTATTAAGTTAGATGATGCACTTTGGGCATATAGGACTACATTCAAAACTCCCATCAAGATGTCCCCTTTCAGGCTAGTTTTTGGAAAAGCATGTCACCTGCCAGTGGAGCTAGAACATAGGGCTTATTGGGCAACTAAATATTTGAATTTTGATGCGCAGTTGACAGGTGAGGCTAGGTTGCTGCAACTAAATGAGTTGGATGAATTTTGGCTCGATGCTTATGAGAATGCATAGCTTTACAAGGAGGAAATGAAAAGATGGCATGATAAGCATATTCTCAAAAAAGAATTTGCAATTGGTCAACGGTCTTGCTCTATAACTCTCGCCTTAAATTGTTTCTAGGTAAGCTGAAGTCTAGGTGGTCAGGACTATTTACAGTAATACAAGTCTTTCCATCTGGAGCAATAGAGGTTGCACACGATACCAAAGGCACATTTAAGGTCAATGGTCAGCGCTTGAAGCCCTACTTTGGAGGTGGAGTTAATAGGCATAAAACCACCATCGATTTACAAGCTCCTACAAAGTGACATTGAGACAGTCTGGCTGAAGACTATAAAGCAAGCGCTTCTTGGGAGGCAACCCAAGCATTTCCCTATTTATCATGTCTAAAAAAAATAAAAATAAAATAAAATAAAATAAAATAAATAAAAGAATAAATAAATACTTCAGGTTATTTTTGTTTGTCAAGTGTCAATCTTGTTTTGCAGGTGTTGAAGTCAGTAAGGGAGCATGCAGAAAAAAGTCGCTGAGTGAATTGAGTTTTTTTTTCGTTTGGGCAGAATCCAAGCACCGCAGCCCTCAATTTAGAGCACCGCGGCGCTGGTTTGGATGAGAAACAAAATTTTCGATCGTAGAAGTAAAGCGTCGCAATCCTATAACACCAGCGCCGTGGTGCCAAAAAAAAAAGGCAGAACACTAGCGCCGTAAAAAAAAAGGGCTTTAAACATAACCACCCACCTTTCTTTCGCAAATTCTCACCCATTCACTTTCTCTCTCTAAACTAAACTCTTTTCTCCCACTTCTTCTTCTCCTCTCTCTCTCTAGAAAACTTTGCCATCCTCCAACGTTGTGGCTGCCTTCTCTCTTCTATTCGTCCTTCTCATCAAGTAAGTTATCTCCCTTCCATATCTTTGATTTTTTTTAATTTTTGTTATTTTTATTTTATTATTTTATATTTGTGTGATTTTTTTTGAAATTTGAACTTCTTAGGTTATTCATGATTCATAGTTAGATTTTACTATAGGTGGTCTTTGGTAAGTGAAATCTTGACAGTGTTAGGTACCCTCTATGCAGTTGTAGAGAGCAATAATTTTTGTTGAGTGTTTAGTCTTTAAGCGTGTGTGCCACCAAAAAAAAATGGCTTCTAAGCGCACACGAACTTCAGCCTCATCATCCACCCCATATAGCCGTTTTGTGAGTGAGGCCGCGAGAAAAAGACATAACAATGCTATTGTTAAGAAAACTGTAGTACCGGAACGGGGTTTAACTTTAGTGATAGTTTTTCTACAGTATTTTTTAATATGGTTATGCAAAGAGGATGGAGCAAATTTCTTGAGCAACCTGAGGCGGCTGTAGTCCCACTTGTTCAGGAATTTTATGCCAATGTTCTAGAGCACACTAACCTCCAGGTAAGTGTACGAGGTAAGATTGTTTGTTTTGATAAAACAACCATTAACAGGTATTATGGGCTCCGAAATATTGATAATGATGACTATTATGAATACCTAAGTGAACATTTGGATTTTGAGGAAGTTCTTGGCACAATAGCTACTCCAGGCACCATGTGAAAATTAACACGGGGTTGCAAAGCGGTGTCATTTTCCTCCTCCGCATTAAACAGGGAGTACAAAGCTTAATTGTATTTTATTGCGTCTAAATTAATGCCTGTAATGCATTTTTCTGATGTTACCAAGGACAGAGCTGCCTTGTTGTTTGCCATTGTTACAGGTAAAACTATCGATGTGGGAAAAGTAATCCAAGATAGTATTCTTAGAACCGCTATGGGTACCACGACTGGTGCTTTAGGTCACTCTTCCCTCATCACAAGACTATGCATCGACGCCGGAGTCCTATTTGACCAAGAGGAAGAATTATTACAACCAATGAAAATCATTAACAGAAAGGTCATGGGAAGCTTCCGAGACCAAGATGTACGCCCTCCATTTCGGCAAGACACTGGTGCCTCAGCCTCGAGCCAACCCTCTCACCTCAAACAAGTCACTCCTATAGCTCAACTGCCTGTTGTACCTGCCCTTAAGTTACCAATCAGTGATCGCTTGCGTCATCTGGAACTGGGCCTAGAATATAATATTGCCATGACGCGGGCAATTTGCTCGACACTTGGGCATGGATGAATCTCAACTTCCCCCTCCACCGCATTTTCCTGATCACCTCGAGCCTTGATTTCACTTTCAATATTTATTTAATTATTTAGGTTTTCTTGTCATTCTCAACTTCTTAAGGTTTTTGTTTTGTTTGTTTTCCTTGTTGTCCAGATCACTTCTTGGAGTTCACGTGGCTGCACAAGTCCAATTGGCCTCATTTGTTACTCAGGGGGTTTCCCTTACCTTTTCTTTCTTATTTTTTTTTTATACATTAAGGGCAATGCTTTATTTAGTTTGGGGGGGAAACAAAATTTTTTGTTTGTTAAAACTTGTGTTAACCCTTTTGAAACTTGAAGTGATACATTCCTGCATTGATGAATCTGGATATGATTGAATCCTTTATTTGGATGTCTTGAAATTCATAGGAGGTGTGAATTTTTGTCTAAACGTGTGATGGATTTGTTGTTTAATTCTAATTCTGAATTTATGATCTATTTCTTGATCACAAAAATCTTGAATTTTTGAATTGTGTGTATGTCGAGTTGATGTTCACCCATGTTTTAGAATTCATCTGATTTTCTCTCGAGGTGAAATCCTAGGCTACATCTGACTGAAAACATGATTTAAGCCATTTTTGGATCGTTTGAGCCGTTCAAGCCGACCTTTGTTAAATATCCCTAGTCACCTTGTTGAGCCTTGATGCATTAACCGTTCTTTCTTTGTCACCCACATTTGTTAAACCAGCCAATCATTTATACCTTTTCCCACATCCCAAAAACATGTTGATTTCTGAAGAAGGTGAGCGTATTTTGGGAGGTAGAGTGGAGCAAGGGAGTTGTTGAGTTGTTACTTGAAGCATAGAAGTTTTTGAGTCTGACGTTGGATTAATTTTGCTATTTAAGGACCTTATTAGTATTCATATTATTTTTATAGCAAAAAAAAAATGCAAAACAATAAGAACAGAAAAAAAAAAGGAAAAAGAAAACAACAACAACACAAAACTAGAAAAAAAAAAAGGTTGAAACAACAACAGTGAGTGACTAAGAAAACGAAAGTGCATAATTGAGTGCAGTTAAGGGCGATGGAGTGAGCTTGGGGATAGGGTCTAAATTGGTCAAAAGTTGAATGGTTTGAAGAGAAGGGTAAATGTTGATTGTACAGTTGAAGTGGTTTAAGGGTGTACAACCAAGAGTGAGTTGTAATTGGAGTCTAGAAATCAACATGGGAGGGGTGAATTGAGCCTAAAATTAACTTTTATCTTACCTCTAGCCCAGCCTTACATTACAAGCTAAATAAAGCCCTAATGATTTTTAGTTGGATGACTAGCCTACATTAGTGGAGAAAGGAATGAAAGGTGAACCTATGAAACATGTTTCTTTTCATAACTCATCAAAGCTTTTCAGAGTAATGTGGATGTTACTGGACTGCATACAATTTGAAAAGAATGGGTAACACACACACAGAGGTCATGGAATTAGAATTAGTCTTAAATAGCAAATCGATCCCACTGTTTGTATGGAATTTGTTCTTTTCTGTGAATTGTAGGATGGAAAAATTTTGGAGGACATCTTGAAGGATTT
Organism: Artocarpus heterophyllus; assembly: GCA_025403435.1. Classification (NCBI taxonomy): domain Eukaryota; kingdom Viridiplantae; phylum Streptophyta; class Magnoliopsida; order Rosales; family Moraceae; genus Artocarpus; species Artocarpus heterophyllus. Next base: position 31,684,069 of record CM046350.1, read on the forward strand.
GTTCTTCCATGTTTGTGTTACTTCTTGGTTTTGCTCGAGGACTAGCAAAAGTTAGTTTGGGGTGTTTTGATAACTCTAGTTTAGAGAGTTATTTGGCCACTTTTAGTTAGCTACTATTACTATGTTCTTGAGAAAAATTACATGAAACATCCAACTTTTTTATGAAAGTATGCTTTTATTGATGTAGGTTGAAGAAAGAAAGAAAAGAAAACAAAAGGGAGCACGAGCACAAGAAATTGGAGAAAAATTGCAAATCAAGCACGAACTTGGACCTTGTTGGCAGAGCAGAAGCGCCGCGGCGCCCAAAGAGCAGCGCCGCGGCACCCAAGGTGGTCTGGAGTTGATGGCATTTGGTAGGGACTCAGTGCCGCGGCGCTGGGAAAGGAGCGCCGCGGCGCTATGGTGGAAAAGAAGAAAAAAAGAAAAGAAGCGCTACAGCGCTTGGAAAGAAGGGCCGCGGCGCCGAGGGTGATTCTGAACCATAATTTTTGGACGTGAAACAAGGGTTTTGTTAACTTAAGAGTAGTATAAATAGACAACGATGTAATAGTCTTAAGCTAGGTTTTTCTTATTTTTTCAGAGCGTTGTTTATTTCTCTTAGGAGCCGTCAAGCAATCCGGAGTAAGAAGTGAGAGATTGGTGACAGAATTTCTTGCTCTCTTAACTCTGAATGTTTGATTCAATTAAATTTTTAGTTTTTATTTCTTTTTCAATTATGTCCTAATTTTCTTAGTTAGGGCTATGATGTAGCCTAATCATGACGATGTGAATTTCATATTTATGCACCATAATTGATTTCATTCATGTGAGTTATTTGTTATTATGTTTAATGCTTTTGAATGATTAGCTACCATTTAAATGATCAGATGTGCATGTTCAAAACTGAGAAGGGAGAATTATGCAAATGCTTCATCTAACACATAACCATGAATTAAATATGGATAGAGATATACCATATTATTTGTGTGGCTTTGTCGGGAAAGTTCATGAATCTTAATGTATTCCGATTTATTTAAATTCACATAGAGATATAGTGAGTTAATAAACTGAGTAGATTTGCTATACCTAGAGATATGATAGTAAATAATTTAAGAATTTCCGTCATCACGTGTATTGTTAATTAGGTTGCATAATTTTAATGAAATTCATATCTAGTGATTATGGTGAAATCAAATGCCTTAACGCCTTGTCTTATTGAAGTATCTCTTGAAATTAATTGCAATTTTTCTTCTTAATTTAGTACTTTAGTTTAGTAGTTTATTCAATCTCAACTTCATATGATCAGCTAGATAAACCTTAAAGTTAATCCAACTTTAGTATTTAGTTAGATTATTATACAACAGTCCCTGTGAGACGATACTCTTACTCACTATTGTATTACTTGATTGATAAGGTGCACTTACGTTAGTAGATTTTACCGAACAGTTAATTTAATAAATTCAAATGATTTCTTATTGTTTTAAAATAATGTTTTGAGTTTTAAAGCACAACAATTTGTAAAATGTTAAAAAATATTCCATTTTACAAAACCGTGGGTGGCATTTGGTTTTCGCACAGTAAAACCGTCCATCGTTCTCTCTAATTTTCTCTCTCCTCTTCCTCCCTCTTCACACTCAGCTCTCAGTCTCTCTCTCCTTCTCTCTCCCATGGTTCCTCTCTCTCCCCTATTCTCTCTCGGTGCCTCATCTCTCTCTCAATTTTCTTTGAGATTTTGAAGCCAAATTCGAGTCCAAGCTTCGGGTTAGCGAGTAGGAAGCTCGGGGACGTGATTTGGCAACCAAAAATGTGGATTTAAAGCTTTGATTCGAGGTTAGTTTTGAAATTTCTAAACTTTTTCCAAAATTTTCAATTTTGTGTATTTTTGAAATTTAAGTTTGTTTGAGCTTAGAAAACTCTTGGTTTGAGTTAAATGAACTTAGAACAACTAAAATCTAAGCTTAGATTGAAGAAAAATGGATTGGATTCAAGATTTTTCATTTTTCTCCTTATTTTCCCATTTTCAGATTTTTGAGATTTTTGAGTTTAAATCTTATTTAAATGAGTCTAAAAGTGTTTTAGCATGTTTTTCTATCATCTATGATTGTTTTCCATGCCTGAGATTTGAGAAAAACTGGTTAAAATCAAGATTTAGATTTTGGGAGATCGAAAACCCGTGGCTAGGATTTCTGGGTTTTTTCAGTTCGACAAGCCAAACCACGTGTTCGGTAGGCCGAATTCAAAGGATTGGCAGGCCGGACTGCACGGTTCGACAGGCCAAACCTGGAAAATGTCCGACCTACCGGACCTGATTTCCAGCAGGCCGAACTGCACAGTTCGGCCGGCCAAAGCAGGGAGTCCGGCAGGCCGGCAGAGCATGGGAAATTTTGTGATTTTTTGCTCGTTTTCACTGTTTTGAACCCCGATTTAAATTCCAATCTTGTAAAATGATTTTAAAGATATAAATGGCACACTAGGATATCATGAAATGGTTTAGTAACATAGAATGTCTCGAACTAGATATTGATCGGCTTAGTGCGTATCTAGGATCGTTCGTGGTTCCGCGGAGCTAACGTATAGCGGACCGGGTTTTCAGTGTGGGGCACCAGCACGAGTATCGAGGTAGGACTTCTACCCCTTTCTTTGGTAGCCTAGTTTCAAAATGATTTGGCTTTGAAAAGGGTTTCTATAAAAATGTTTTCAACAGTTGATTGAAATTGAATTTATCGGTTATATTTTAATAAACCGTGAACTGAATGAACTTCATAATGAATGTAAATGATAATACTTGGTAAATGGGTTTTGAATGATGATGAAAATAAACACAAAGGCATAATGCCATATCAAAGATCGGGTCGTGTAGCGATCGACCTTGGGGGCAAGTCCCGAAACCCAGCTGGGCCACTACGGTGGTGACATCCTTATGGTTTGCCTAGGAAAATGAAAATGATGTTTCTGATCGACCTAATAAAATGTTTTAGGTAAGAACGGTTTTATTTAAATTTACTTATTTATTTAATGTTTCTTTCATATAATTCCCTAAGTAGTAAGACTTTCCTTTAAATTAAATGACTTATTAAAACATAATCCTACTGAGCCTTTTGCTCACATTTTCTTTGTTTTTAAATTTCCCCCCCTTCTAGGTGGTTTTCCATTTAGGTTCGGCGAGGATTCAACGGACCGAACTCAGGAGCAGTAGAAGGACTAGTAGATCATTTTGTATTATTTAATCAAGGCATGTAATGTTTTTAACTTTCTTTGCGCTTGGACTGTAGTTTATTATTATATTGTCAGTACTATGTGCGTGTACAAGTTGTGGGTATGTGGGACCCATACTCGCGGCTCTCTATTGTTTTATTATTCGAATAATGATCTCAATTGCTTAATGTGTTGAATTCTTTTATAAAATGTTGTTTTGAAACTCTCGCATTTTATCACTTAATTTAGCCCCTAAACTCCTGATTTTTAATTAAATTCTTCTTTTAATTGATTTAAATAATCCGCTACGTCACCTCCCGTACTCTGGGGCGTGACATATAAATACATACCTATATACAAATATAATTTTTGAATTGAATGATGAGAATTATCAACTAGCATCAAAGTGAAAAAAGATCCAAATAAGTTGGCACTCCCTCAAATATCATCCTACATTAAGCTCTTTACTCTGATATTATTTTAAAAAAAAAGGTAAAAAATGTTCATAAAGGAGTAGAAGACTGGAAAATAAACAAAAGAAAAAAAAAGATCAAAGCTAACAATAAATATGGGGAAAGGGTTATTTACCTTCGTATTAGTTATATAAATTTATATCTTTTCGCGGTCAATTTTTTATTTTTGACTTAAAAATTATCCAAAATACCCTCAAATTAAAAAATAACCCCCTGTTTGGCATTGTGGTGGGAACCACGGTTCCCACCACAAACTCAGTTATAAACAGTGTAAAGCTCTCACATGCTACAGTAACAATTTAAAAAATTGCTACAGTGTAAAGCTTTCACATGCTACAGTAAAAGTGGTTCCCACCACCTTCCAAACACCCCCCTAAGAGAACTTTAAGAGTTTAAAAAATAATAATAATAAATTAAGGTTTTTTACTTTAAAAATAAATAGATCATACCCTAAAAATGAGTGTTTTGTGTGTTTTTGTTTTTGTTTTCTTCTCTTTTTTTTTTGAAAGTTTTAATTTGTTTCTCTTTTACTTAAGGATTATTTGGCCATTTTAAATATTAAAATTAATTATTGACTGAGGTAAGGTGTAGATTTATGTATTAAATATAATATAAAGATGTACATTTGATAAAATCAAAAATCAATAGAATAGTTTTTCAGTTAACCTAAAATAGAGGGTATAAAAAGATTAAATATCTTTTTTAAAAAAGAAGGCACCTAGATATTAGAAAATCATGTGTTAAACATAACATTGCAAAAGATATCAGGTTTGATCAGATTTTAGTGGCATGATTACAAAATCCTCCAATATATGACTTGAGATTTTTTTTTTCCCATTTCCCTTCATTTTTGAAATCACAAAAAAAGTCCAATTCCACAAATCTCTTTCTTGATCTGGTTAGATTCCGGAAATTTTACATGTAAAACATTCATGAAATGGACACTTCAATGTAGACATGTTGGACAACGACGGCTAAATGCTACAAAACACATGGAACATTTTTTTCCTATCTAATTAGCTCAATTGAGAGATTTGTACGTGGGAAAAGTCCAACTCATAAGAGCTTTCTGTAATATTCAACAATAGAAGGATAATCATAAAAAAACACACACACACACACACACAAAAAAATACTTTGACAATGTTGAAATTATTTTTATTTTAATCACCGCATTAAAGGGGAAAAAAAAGGAGAAAATTAATCTGTGATTGCAACCGCATTAAATAGTGTGATTTTCGTCGAGTGATTGCCAATATAGTTGCAAAAATATTTTACACTTTTTTCTTTTTGAAAAGGCAAAGATATTTTCATATTTCTGAATACTAAAAAATGTGACACAGGTGAAGCATTGTTTTGAATATGGAAATGCAACTATAAATGAGATCTGGCGCCAAGTTGCCCAAAAGCTACCTATGATCAAATTGATGATCAATCGTGACAAACGGCTCCAAACGACGAATTCGAATGACCTAGAACGTTTGTGTCTCTGTTCGAACCAAACGATAAATGAAACGTATGTTTGATTCTTCCAGCGACAACATTTTGGACCCCTGTTCAAAAAAAAAATGTTAAGATGGGCGGAATAGGAGAGAACAAGCATAAGTTTTTCGACACGGCACAGATTACGGTGGGCGGAATAGCGGGTTGTCATGCCACCCCCAAGTTGAGATGATTTGATCATTATGTTGTTTAGAGTGCTTATTGGTTGCTCGACTGCTACAGCCTACCCTGGTCCTGTCGGTAATCTAAGCATTCGTTTGATACGTTCAAACCAATTGTAGCACATATAATATTGATTACAATTCAAGAAATAAAACTTGTCAGAATTTGAAATTATAGACTATATTCTCAAGTGAATCTTCATTGGGAACAAAATTGCCACTTATGCCTGGGGAAAACAGAAAACTCAAACATAGGTAAAAGAGTAAATCCTATTTAACCCATAAATTATGACTCCACTACTAACAATATAATGAGACCCAGTCTAAAAAATATACTACATACTAGACAGGGACCTAGAGTCTTGTAAGTAGCAGAAAAGGATTTTTCATAGCTAAATGTGTTTAGGGTATGACATCCGTCCTGGTCCATTCTTCCTACTTCAATCCCATGCAAGCCATGTAAACAACATATATAATTGAAAATCATCACCATGACCAAAGATAAAAAGTCCTTTTTTTATTACCATGCTTTAGGTCCAGATTTCTCCACAGTTCTGGGGAAAATATTTTCGAAGGAAAGCAAATGAAAATAAATCTCAATACAAATGAGCTTTAGATATATTCTCAACCAGGTGGCCATTTCATCTGCCTCCCTCCAAGGACATGCAAATGGAGATGATAAACGGATTGACCTGAGAAGAGTTAGAAAGCAAAAGCAGTGTAAATAGAATTTCCATGAGAGAGCTTTTTTTATTATTTTTTGACTGAAGAGAGAGTATTAATAGGATTCGATATTGCAGATGTAAGATTCGAAGATAATCTTTCAGAACAAAGGAAAATAAGAGCAGATAGAAATTATAGAGGGAGGAGCTTACAGGCACTTGGACCACTATTGATGACAACACGAAAGCCGTCGAGAATATCTTCCTTCTCGGCAACAATTTTAGCAGCATGGAGAAGTTGACCAAGTATTTCCGCATGCCTTGGTTCAGCCTGACAGGGAAGAATGAAGCTGTCAACATTTTTAAGGCCAGCGCATATCATAAACCAATTTCCTCTAATCATTGATTGCGGAAAATATATATCTACACCTTATAGCATGAAAATCACAACAATTATCGCATATCAGATTAAAGGAGTTAACATTAGTACAAAAACGTAACAAAATATATTTGTGGATCCAAATTTTAGAGTCGTATGAATAGTCATTTACGTATCATCCAATATACTTGCAAATATAAACTTAAAACACATGAAATGTGCTAGTAGTCAATGAACCCATCTAAAAAAATTGAAATGCTTGAGTTTGAATGATGATGTTCTCAGAGTGCAAATTCTGCTGCTTTCAGTCTAGGCTCCTAAAACATGGATGTATTGGTAGACATTGGATGCATGACTGGGAAGAACCTTAAACATATTTGGACTCGGTCATCAGACACCAATGTATTACCTATGAAGATATGTAATCAAGAAGATGGACATAAATTTGGTTGCAGACTGATTCCAAGTCCTCCAGTAGATATTGAACTATGCTAGAAATGTCAAACTGTACGTATGATCTATGATTTTTTTAATTTAAGTCCAGAGGCAAAAGGATAGAATAAGAACATAGATGAGCTGCAAAGTAACACACACCATAAAAAGCAAATGTGGTTGAAAATTTGGTAAAAATGACCTTTCCAAGATGCGTTAGTCCATCCCTCAACTTTGGAATGACTAAAACATGAACAGGAGCCTGTGGGCTGATGTCCCGGAATGCCAAGACTTTTTCATCCTCATATACAATGCTCGCTGGAATTTCCTTGGCTATGATCTTGTCAAATCTAAAATGAACAAGAAAAGCAGAGCAAATAATTTTTTTGGACTGAGCATAACTCAGCAATGAATATCGGTATGATGTTCAATTATTAATACTAAACTATAAATGAAAAATTGAAAGTCTGAATATGGATCAAGTATTATTTCATGTGATTTAGAACAAGTAATCTTTAACAACAAACTGTAATTGTGGTATTCATGCAACCAAAAATGAAGGACAAAACAAAAGATTAAGATAGCCACTAGAAACAGATGTAATTGAAATGAAACCCATTTTGATAATAATCATAATTTGTATATAAGTAAGCACATCGAAATAATAACAAAATTTCATGCATGGATTTCAAAAAGTATTGTATACTAATAGTTCATTAGTTCTGAATGGACAAAATAACATTGTATATCTATAGGTTTAAAAGTCTAACTAGGCATAAGATCAAGATTATCAGAAAACTAACCATAAGATCATAATGGAAGGGTGGTTAGTGAAGTTTCAAAACCATTAGAAAGCCATTGTGCAACATTAATGTTTCAGTGCAGGGAAACAAATTAAAGCAAAACATGAAGGAAAAAAGGAAAGATATCCTAATCTTCAGCCCTTGGGTTCATGTCATCACGGTTTAGCATTTTAATTTTCAAAAAGACTCATTCAGATATTCTTGTAACTTTCTCAATTAGATTGAAGAGCATCTCTTGAACAGTCAAAGACTAAATTTATTTTCCCTCTTTGAAGGTTCAAAGCTTATAAAAGTTCAGAATAGATTTTTTCAAGACTAGACAGCCTGCCATGACTTGAACTTGAGATCAAACCAGTTTCATTATATAACAAGGGATGGTACATGGTTGGAGCTCCAATAACGGCATCTACTGCAGCAGCCTTGGCAGCTGCCTCTTCATTGTATGTAGCATTAATACGACACAAGTATCTGAAAGAACATTCACAAGTGATAACGATAAGTTCATGCTGAGGTTATAAATTCGAACCCTCTGCTCTTGAGTTCAATATATAAATTGGATGACAATATTTGTCTCCACTAGTGGTAGTTCCATTAGTAGTAAAACAGAAATTACTTGCTCATCGCAACATTAGTAAAGGATTTTGAAGCAATAAGCAGCTAGTAAAGAAGAATTATTTGTTTAAGGGCACAGTTTTTCTTTGTCAAATACATTGTTGACTTTTACACTGATAGACAATCACAGGTTATCCTAATTTAACAGTGGGTAGAAAATTTAAAGTTCTTCCCAACAAGGGCCCTGCTCAACATGTTACAATGGTCCAGCCTCCACAGGTGACCATGTCATTGTCACTCACAAATGGCGTATTTTTCAGATTATGCCCCTTTTTCTAAGCTACAAGAGGCAAATTATCCCTTTGCTCATTTAGATATGCAGATCAAATGGTGCAACTTTTATTTTATCTTTATCTTTCTATATAACAACAGATTATCAAAATTTGTTAAGCACAATTCATAGATTTAGGCTACAAACTATAAACTGCAAGGTAGGGATATAACTACCCACAGTTGGCCAGCAGACATCATAAATATGCTTCATACTTTAATTTGATGTCAATTTTTATCTAATAAACATAAAGTTTGCCACATTTCTGAAACAGGAGAAACACATGAAATTCCGAGAAGAACAAAAATTATAAAAAATAAAAAAAATACTATTTGGGTCCAAATTTGTTACATTAAACTACAGATCATAATATTTCAAGCACCAAAGTTGTGGGGTTTTTTTTTTTTTTTTTTTGGGTGAAGCCAAAGCTGTTACAGTAAACTAATAAACAAAATTGTAGTGCCAAAAATTAAAAAGAAATATTCATGATTTCTCTTTTACCCTAATCTGTACATCTCTGAGTTAAAAGACCAAAAACCCAGTTCATGATACGTATCTGCTTTGATGATAGTAACAATAAACTTGTCCAATCGCAAACTGGTGAGTGGTGACCACCAAGACCATGAACTCTCCAAGTAAATTGAGAAAAGAAATAAAATAAAAAAGAGAAAAGAACCTGCGTGGTTGAAAAGGAAGAAGGAACTTTGTGAAATTGTAATTAGAAGCTTTCACTGCCCCAAAAGCTCTTGCAGAGGTGGCTGCTTGATTCCTGTTCCAAAATTGCAAAAACCAAATCAAACTTCAATATTATATTTACATATAAACTAAACTACATAACAAATTCAATAATAAAAGAAAGCGGAAGGGGACAGATTATTGTGCCTGAGGACAGAGAAAGAGGGGATGGCAGCCATGAGATAGCGATGATGTTTGCGACGATGGCAATGGGCAACGGTAAAAATAAAATAAAAAGAAAATAACCCTCTTTGCCTAGGAGAACCACTCGAATTATCCATTCACTATTCCACTTGTCAAAAAACTGGGCCGCCCATCTTTATGACTAGTAAATGCTGAAGGAGAGTCCTATTTTTTATGAGAAAAAATAGATAATGGTGCCTTTACTTACCCGCTGAGCGTCTTAAAAAAAATTTAGTAAGATCATATATGAAACGATAAAAAACTCGACTCATGCTTGAGTTTATCAGCATATCAAAAGCTCAAGTTACACTCAGAAGACTTAAAAAAAATAATTGTAACTTTCGTGCAGACTAAAAAATCAATCCGTGAATAATAGGCAAAAAAAAAAAAAGTCCTAATAGAAAAAAAATAAAAATTGTAACCTTAATGTAGACTAAAAAAATCAATCCATAAATAATAGGAAAAAAAAAGAAAGTCCTCATAGTTTATTGAAGAATTTTTATAAATACCACTTTTTAAGATTTATTTTTTATAAACGTAACATATTTATTTGTGACACCACTTAACATATAATATGAATGTTAGTATGGCATAACTTTTTCTAAGTGTGATATAAATAAATACAATTTTTAAAAGTTTGACATAACATGTAATTTTCTATAGATTTTATGAGATATTTATAGTATATGCCACTTGTTCTGGAGTTTGAAGTATTTATGCCACCTGTCCAAAAATTATTATAACATATGTTACAATCAAATAATCTTATTTTTGTATGCCAACAAAAATATCCCTAAACTAAACCTAGGGTTTTTTCTTCCCTTTCTCTCTCCCCACGCCCAGTCTCCTTTCTTTGTCTCTCTCACTTCCTATAATGTCCGAAAAATTCATTAGTTTAAATCTATAATTTAATTCAAATTTAAACAGTAAAATTCCTTGATAATTTGTATTTTGTTAATTATGACATAATGTGAATTATTTATGATGAATATTGATGTGCATTATAAGTAATTTTGTGCAATGTGGAGAATTTTAAAAATTTTGTGAGTTTTAATGCTCAAAACTTTGTAAAATACTCTTAAGATGAATTTGTGTCATATTAATAATAATTTTTGTAATATAAATTTATGAATAATCACACTACAAACAAATTTGGGATTATACGACTTTTATTTAACGATTGTTTCTCAAAAACCGTCATGATAAGGGAACAAACGCGACGAGTTACGCCCGCGAAGACGAAAACCATTGTAGTATAGACGGTGTCTACCACGATGGTTTTTAAAAAAACTGTAGTGGTAAGCTAAACATACCACGACGGTTTTTTAAACTGTCATGGTAGCTCACTTAAAACCCCTTTTCCCACCTCGATAATCAGCCACAAATCAAAAACACACCTCTCAAGTTTGAACACAGACCCCTTCAAAATAGTTGCCACTGTCCCTCTTTAACTCCACACTCCTTAATCTCATTCCAAATTGTAAGTTTTGTTAGAAATTGATAAATAGTTGTTGCTTTTGTTGTTTAATTAATCCGAAATTGATAAATTCTTATTGATTTTGTTGTTTATTCTATGATTATTGTATTGTAGATAATGGGTATGATTTATTTGTTTTATAATGGGTATGTGTAATTTGCTTTATGATAGGTGAATGTTTTCGTTTTATGATTAGAATATATATGGTGGGTATGTGTATAATTTGTGAATTTAATCTTAATTGAATATTTGTTATTTATTATTTCGATTTAAGACTTGCAAAATGATTGAAAATGGATGTGGGATTTTCGATTTTCTAGAGAATATATGAATGGTGTGGAAGAGTTTTTGGATTTTTCCAAAAGTCATGCCAATGGTGATAAAATTCGGTGTCCTTATGTTCAATGTGGAAACTATAGATTGCATCGAATTCCAATTGTTAGAGGACATTTATTTCGAAATAGAATTATAAGTAGTTATCAAATGTGGCATTTTCATGGCGAGTCAAATTTCAATCCAACTTTAGTAAGTGAAGAAAAGGAAGCTATTGTGGAGGATAACATGGATGATCATGACAATATGGTTAACATGGTCAATGATTTGGAAGAACAATTCGTGCACCGTTTAGATTTATTTTAGATAATGATGAATGATGCTGAGATACCTGTGTATAAGGGGTGTACTAATTTCACCAAATTGTCAGCCTTAGTTGAATTATGGAATTTGAAAGCGTCGGATGGGTGGTCAGATTCTAGTTTCACAAAGCTTTTGGAATTTTTAGGAAGGCTTCTGCCAGAGGGTAATAAATTACTAATTTATATGTATAAGACTAAGAAGACTTTGAGCACTTTGGGAATGAAGTATGAGAAAATTCATGCTTGTGAAAATGATTGTGTCCTTTATAGAAATGAGTATGAGGATAAGAATTATTAACCGGTTTGTCAACAAGCAAGGTGGAAGAACAAAAGAGAGCCAAAAAAGGGTAAGAATGGAGTGCCAAAGAAAGTGTTATGGTACATTCCGTCGGTACCACGTTTGAGGCATTTATTCGAAAACCCAAAACATGCCAAAAATTTGACATAGCATCATGACAAATGGGTCGACGATGGTATACTTAGACACTCGGCAGATTCGCCACAAAAGAAAACTTTTGAAGCTGATCATCCCAACTTTAGTGTAGATCCAAGAAATATACATTTCGCTTTGTCGATGGATGGAATGAACCCACATGGTAACGTGAGTAGTAGGCATAGCACTTGGCCCATAATACTTATTAACTACAATCTCCCTCCAAAGATGTGCATGAAGCAGAAGTTTTTAATGTTGTCTTTATTGATTTCAGGTCCTCAGCAACCAGTCAATGACATTGATGAATACTTGGCACCGTTAATCGATGACCTAAGAAGCTTAAAGGAAAATGGAGTCGAAGTTAAAGATGCTTATCAAGAAGAGACATTCACACTCTGTGCAATGTTGATATGGACAATTAACGACTTCCCCTCATATGGCAATTTATCTGGTTATTTAAAGAAGATTTCTATTGGTTGTCCTATTTGTATGATGAAAACGTCTCACAAACAGTTAAAGAATGGTAAGAAAACTGTTTTTCTTAGTCATAGAAGATGTTTGCCAAGAGATCATCATTACCGTAAACAAAAGAAAGCCTTTGATGGCAACAGTGAAGAAAGAAACCCTCCTCATCCTTTGACGGGTGAACAAATATTTGAAATGGTAAAAGATATAAGAGTGGTACTCAGGAAGAGAAAGCTAGGTAAAAATAAGCCGTCGATTGACGGACCATTGAAAAAAAAGATCAATCTTTTTTGATCTTCCATACTGGAAGACACTTTTTGTTCGTCATTGCTTGGATGTTATACATATTGAGAAAAATGTTCATGAATCTATAGTCGGCAAGTTGCTTGACATTTTGGGCAAGACTAAGGATGGTGAAAAAGCTCGGTTGGATCTCATGAAAATGGAGATTAGATCTAAGTTGTTTCCCGAGAAAAGAGGGAAGCACACTTACTTACCTCCAGCGAAGCACACATTATCATAAGCGAAAAAGAGAAACCTTTGTGAATTGTTTGCTTCATTGAAAGTGCCAGATGGGTATTCTTTGAACTTTAAAAAGTTGGTGTTAGTGAAGGATTTGAAACTTATTGGCATGAAAACACAAGATTGCCATGTGTTGATGCAGTAATTATGTAACACCCGTTATTTTAACGGGAATGATTTTTTTTTTTTGTAAAATTTAATGTATATAAATGCGACAATTTAAAATTTTGTTGCATTTAAAAATTACCAATTTTATCTTTGTTGTTTCAATTATTTACAAAAAATGCCGCTTTGGCATTTTCTTACAAAGTCTCTGAAGGAGACATGAAATTAATTCACCTCAATTAATAGGAGACATGGAGATATTTTCTTGACCACCACTTTTAATTTTTTTTCCTCAATTATTTTGGCATTGCTTGCTAAAAGTCTCCGTGGGAGACATGATGATAATTTTTTTAATGCACCTTTGTTCTCTTCTTATAATTTCCCCGTGAACCAACCTTGTCTCCCTCTTCCTCTCAATTATTTTGATACCTTGTTATTCAGCCCTCACCACCTTCTTCTCTAGTTTTCATTCTCTCCCTTTCTCACTTCAATTTCTAACTAGAGACACTGAGCACAAAGCTCTCTTTGCAACCAAGGTAGCCACAATTCCCAGCCATATTTGAAGCCGTTTTAGAGTCAATTTAAGCTTTATTTTTAACCCGAACTTGGGTACTTTTCAAAGGAGTTTTGAGCTAGGTTATCATTAATCTAAACATGGTTTTTAGTATGTGTTTTCTCCATGTTTAATGCATATTTTTCGTGTTCAAAATTCATGCAAATTTCTAGTTATGTTAACATGCATCTTTGAGCATTTATGAACAAAAACTTGAGTCTTGAGTTGAAACCGATAGCCAACCTTTATTTTGGTTTGATAACAATATTACAAACATGCTAGGAATGTTTAAAACTGGTTTCCATAACTTTAAGATTGATATTCTAATGTTTTGAGCTTGAAGAGCAAACTTAAGCATGTTTTCATCATTATTTGCAAGAAAGGCTAGAGATATGGTTTGATGATAATTTTGGTATAAAACTCATTAGAATATGTTTATTGTGATTATATAATGCATGTTGCATATTTTGGAATGGTTTTGAGATTTTGAACAAGGATAATATGCTTTGGGTTAAAGAAAAACTTGACATTCCATGAACTTTGTAATACCTCTATGGGCAGTGGCTCTTTCTTAAAATACTGGGGTTAAATGAAAAAGAATTTTGTAAATTAATTTGCATATTTAAAAAGTATACATCCTAAGCTTTCCAAAGAGCTATCATGAGCCTAAATCGGAGTTGTATTTTATTTTCTATGAATTTTTTAATTTTCAGATTGGAAACTAGTAAACCTGCCAGTGACAGTAAACCACCCGTCTACCTCAAGTAAACCACCTGTTAACCTATGTGTTGATTGTAGATAGTGAACCCGCCTTTTTATAGCCAGTTTGCCATAGTATACCAACTGCTAACCTGAACCAAGAACCCAACTGTGCTCATGTGACGACCTGCCTTTTCGAGCAGTCACTTTACTTTCTTAGACATTGTTTCATAAACCACCTGTGACGACCCGCCTTTTTGGGCAGTCACTTTACTTTCTTAAATATCATTTTATAAACAGTAATCTTACTTACTTAGTAAGAAAAATACTGAAATAATTTTTTTTTCTTTGAACATTCTTTAAAACTGATGCGACCTCTATCGCATTTCAAGTTGAGACATCGCTCAACACTTGCCTTTAAAATCATTTCAAATCATTTCTTAAAACTTAATAAAAAACATTTATTAAATCATAGCTTAAAAATTTACTTTATAATTACATAGAACAGTTCATAAACTGTAACTTAAAACATTGAATACATTTCTTCAAACTCTGATTTTCTTAAAACTTCACAAACACTACATTAAATAATGAAAAACCTTTTCTTTGCATAGCGAAAGCAAAGAGTGATGGTATCCATATCCAAATCTTCGCATCTGTCATCCGCAGCACCCCACTCTTCTAGCAGGTCCTATTAGTCACCCATAAATTACCTACAGCATGAAAAACTTTTAATGAGCTTTCGCTCAGCAAGTTCAAACATATTCTCACAAATCATTTAATCATGCTTTAAACGTTTTCTCACAAAAACCTTTCTCTTGAAACATTTTTCAAAAAAACGTTTTCTATAAACATTTCTGAAAACGTTTTTCATAAACGTTTTCCATAAAACATTTTTGAAATGTTTTACATAAACGTTTTTCGTAAAACATTTCTTGAACGTTTATCTTAAAACGTCGTTCATAAACCGTTTCTTGAAAACATGAAAACGTTCTTCATAAACATTTATCGTAAACATTTTTCAGAATGTTTTCCATAAACATTTAACATAAATACTTTATAATAAGGAATACAAGCAAATTCATAATGCATTATTCCAATTATGCTCAATTATGAACTTTAATTATGAGCATTTTATGAACATTCTATAAACTTAAATATTCCTTTCTTTCTCAACCTTTATTATTGTTCCTTAACATTCTTTATCTTATAACCTTCCTTTTCCTTACTTTACTTTAGTGTTCGTACCAACTCATTAATCATGAGATCATAAACATGATGCTTCCCTTGTGGAAGACTTGAGACCATCAAACATTGAGGTCTTGTACCTCACATCTAGGAGGTCAAACTTTAACTTTACTTTTATTACCTCATGACAAAGAGGCTGGTACGACACTTTCTTTTTATCTTTACGTTACCTTCTTATTAACTTTAGTGAGCATTTCAAATTCAATCACATCATATGCAAACACACTTGCAATTCATAGCTTGTACTAAAAAACCTATTGCATAACAAATGCAACATATTGCTTAATAAATGCATCATAAAACGGAAACACATTTTACAAATCTTAACTTGTATTCTAACACTTATTGTATAACAAATGCAACATATAATGAAATCACATTTTGCAAATTATAACTTTTATTCTCAAACTTATTGCACAACAAATGCAACTTATTGCATAACAAATGCATCATAAAACATATAACTTCAACTATAAAACATTATGCATTGTCAAAATGCAAAACATACTTTAAAAACTTTGAAAATCATAACTTAAACTTTTAAAAAACGTTATGCATATCAATATGCAAACAAACCTTTAACATAACAGTTGCAAATTCATTGCAATTCTTTTTGTTGAACTTTAAAACTTTTTGCACAATAAATGCAAACATACTTTAAAAGAAACTTACATAGTAATTGCAAACTCATTTGCAAATTATATAAATAAGCATTTAAAAATCATTTATATCATGCTGTAGGTGAGATTTGAAACTTACATAATAATTTCAAACTCATTTGCAAATTATATAAATAAGCATTTAAAAATCATTTATATCATGCTGTAGGTGAGATTTAAAACTTACCCGAGCTATGCTCTAGCGTTCTCTCTTTCGTTCCTTTTTCTTCCATTAGTCAGCCTCTGTGTCCTGATCAAATGACAGTTGACTTATTAGCTAACATTCTTTATTATCAATCCACTCGATTGATAATAGAACGTAAACATTAACTATTCTTTCCTTTTAACTTAACTAGTATACTTTCATTTACCATTGTCTTTACTTAACCTTATAAACCATCGGTTTACCTTTCCTTCACTTAGCTTTGTAACCCACCAGGGTTACTTTTCCTTTTAACCTCGTAACCCATCGGTTTACCTCTCATTTACTTAAACATCCCTTATTAAATCTCTGATCTTACATGACAGTTACGTTACTTAACATATTACGGATCATTTTTCGTCTAATAACATTATGCTAAATCGGAGTGTTTGACTCCGTTCTAGCCGTCTCTTTCATAATGACGATTTTACCATTAACGGGTTTTTCGTCACCCTTGTAACCTTATAAAACCTATTCTCACATAAAACAGTGTAACAATCACTAATCATGTATTTCATAAATTTTTATGAAAGCATCTAAGACAATTTATTTTAAAACAGTTCATACTGTAGACAAGATTCCTACTTACTTGAACTCCAAGCTAAGCAGATCTAGTTGTACCTCGCTGTATCTACAGTATGCGAAGCATCCTCTGCAGTGCTCCTCGAGTGACCATGAATGGCTAGGAATGCTTCCTGGAGATCATACATTCTTAAAAATGTCATTCTGGACTCCGATACTGCTGTTTGAATCGCCTCGATCTACGTGTAGTTGGTACCAGATGATTTTTACCGGAGTGGAATTAGCTCGAACGAAAGTCACCATTGTGTTTAGAGTGTAAAAACGAGTCAGGAGGTGGTCTCGGATCTTCGATCGGAGGTCTAGATCACAAAATCCCAATTTGGCATTGACCAACGGTTGACCGTCGTTGACCGGTGGCGTTTGGCCCCGTTTGGGGCTGAGCTCGAGCCTATCCCCCCTAATTCGACCCTATTGAGTCCAATGGTGGGGTCAATTTCATCCAATTTGGCCTCCATCTACTCAAATCAAGGATGAGTTTCTCAGCTAACACCGACGGCTCCAATCTCCTATCTCCGATGGAGATACCGCGTAATTAAGGTGGGGGATTTGTTCCCCGACCTTCTCTGAGTGTTTTTGTGCCATCAATTTGGCACGAAACCATCGGGGATAGAGAACTTGATTCTCCCACGACGGCGACCATGGGCCTTGTCGTTCTCCAACGATCGATAGCCCGGTGCTGGAATTAGCCGAGCCAAATCATTCCACGCAAGGCTCTGAACATTTTCCCCCTTTCAATTTGGGGCAAGGCGGCCAGGAACGTCGTGATCGGTGGCTGTCGGGGTGGTGCACGATGGCTGAGATGGAACTCTGACAAGCAGTGGCTGTGGCGTGAAATTGGAAAGTGCTTCTCACTCCTCGTCGCCCTCTAAGTCAAACGGTGGCGGCGGTGTACCTCACCGTCGTCATGAGCGGCAGTTCCAAGTGGTGGCATGATGGTGGAGACGGGGCAGCTCCGGCGAAGCTTTTCCAGCCAAAATCGAGCTGGAAAATTGGTACCATCTTATTCCTCTCCTCACGCTGAGTCCATAGACACCAAGATCACATCGATTGGTGGTCGCACGACGGAGAAATCACATCGGAAAGAAATGGGTTTCACCGCCACTTTGGGCTGTGCGTGTGGCCTCCTTCGGCGGCGTTTTGGGTGGCACGACACCTCGTTGGACTCAGCTCGTCGAGAGCTTTTCATTGGTGCGGGAGGTGTCGAAAAAGAATGCCGAAATCTCGAACGAGATTTGAGGAGAGAGAGAATTCTAGAGAAAGAAAGTAGAGAGAGAAAGAGTCAAATTTTGTGATATTTTTTGATTTTTTCCCTTTTTTTTTCTTTTTGCATTCTTATAAAACAAAATTATGGTCCATACAGTCCAATTCTATACTGCTTGACCTTAAACAGTCCAATTTCTATACTGCTTTGCTCTAATACTGCATAATTTTCTGTGTTATTATACAGTATTTTTCTTTAAACTGTACTTTTCATCTTAATTAATCCTTAACTTAATGCATTTTTAATGCATTAAAATTCTCAGGTGTTACAATCTACCCTCCTTAACAATTTTTGTCCTCGAAAATTAGTACCTTCATAAGTAGTTCATCTTCCTTGTTCTCTTTTTCGTGCTTAATATGCTTCCTTGATCACTACTTTTTCACTAAAACTGAGCCTTCATCTTGAAACTTTAACAATTTTCTTCATATTACTGACATATTCTTTTAGATTGTACACCACACTTCTGCTGCGCAACTCTGATCTTTCAACATTTCAGTGCAGTTTCCATTCATCTAAAGGTTTAGCATTCTACATTGAATGCTATTGTCGAAAATAGGGTTCATTTCCATTCTAATCTCTTCATTTCTTTCTAAAGATCAGGGTTATCCGACCACAAAATCCATAATTTCTAGTTCTATATCCATTCTAAAATTGCATTTTCATGTAATTTTCCTCATAACATACAAATTTCTAGCTTCCATCCTCTAATCTGTGAGGTTTTCGCTGCTAGATTGGGCATCGTTGTCTTGATCATATTTCCCATCCAGGTAGTTACGAGCTCATTTGCATGTCTCAACTCAGCTAAGGAGTGCTTAAGCTCGATCAAATCACATAATTAGTCATCTAACGTCAAGTTGCTCTCAGGCAGTTTCGTTCTATAAAACACTGAAAATCACTTCAGATCTTCATTATTCTGTTATCTTGATCCACTTTTTCTCGTTATACGTGTAGTCAATATAGAATAACTCCAACAGAGTAATATTTGCTCCTACGGAGACACCATTATGCGCCTAAACATCATAGCGTGTCGCAAGCTCATCTTCTTGATTTTGAGCCGTTGGCCATCTGTTAACCATCATTGACCACGTTTTGTCATCGTTGACTTGACATCGCTAATAAATGATAACTACAGTCGAGTTGCGAGGATATTCTAGCATATATCATCACGTTCATCCTTTGACTTTTGCCTTCTCGTTGTTCATCTAGGTGTGCTGATATCAAAGGCTACGCCCAACATAAACACGTATTCATTAAATTCTAACTTTTCTTTCTATTTAACTTAACTTACTTACTTGAGCTATGGTGTAGCGGGCATATGACAACACGAGATGGGATGGTAGGATACTGCTCTGATACCACCTATGACGACCCGCCTTTTCGGGCAGTCATTTTACTTTCTTAGACATCGTTTCATAAACCACCTGTGACGACCCGCCTTTTCGGGCAGTCACTTTACTTTCTTAAACATCGTTTTATAAACAGTAATCTAACCTACTTAGTAAGAAAAATACTGAAATAAATTTTTTTTTCTTTGAACGTTCTTTAAAACTGATGCGACCTCTGTCGCATTTCAAGTTGAGACCTCACTCAACACTTGCCCTTAAAATCATTTCAAATCGTTTCTTAAAACTTAATAAAAAACATTTATTAAATCATAGCTTAAAAATTTACTTTATAATTACATAGAACAGTTCATAAACTGTATCTTAAAACTTTGAATACATTTCTTCAAACTCTGATTTTCTTAAAACTTCACAAACACTACATTAAACAATGAAAAACCTTTTCTTTGCATAGCAGAAGCAAACAGTGATGGTATCCATACCCAAATCTTTGCATCTGTCATCCGCAGCACCCCACTCTTCTAGCGAGTCCTATTAGTCACCCATAAATTACCTACAGCATGAAAAACTTTTAATGAGCTTTTGCTCAGCAAGTTCAAACATATTCTCACAAATCATTTAATCATGCATTAAACGTTTTCTCATAAAAACCTTTCTCTTGAAACATTTTTCAAAAAAACGTTTTCTATAAACATTTCTGAAAACGTTTTTCATAAACGTTTTCCATAAAATATTTCTGAAACGTTTTGCATAAACATTTTTCGTAAAACATTTCTTGAACGTTTATCTTCAAACGTCGTTCACAAACCGTTTCTTTTAAACATGAAAACATTCTTCATAAGCATTTATCGTAAACGTTTTTCAGAATGTTTTCCATAAACATTTAACATAAATACTTTATAATAAGGAATACAAGCAAATTCATAATGCATTATTCCAATTATGCTCAATTATGAACTTTAATTATGAGCATTTTATGACATTCTATAAACTTAAATATTCCTTTCTTTCTCAACCTTTATTCTTGCTCCTTAACTTTCTTTATCTTATAACATTCCTTTTTCTTACTTTACTTTAGTGTTCGTACCAACTCATTAATCATGAGATCATAAACATGATGCTTCCCTTGTGGAAGACTTGAGACCATCAAACATTGAGGTCTTGTACCTCACATCTAGGAGGTCAAACTTTAACCTTACTTTTATTACCTCATAACAAAGAGGCTGGTACGACACTTTCTTTTTATCTTTACGTTACCTTCTTATTAACTTTAGTGAGCATTTCAAATGCAATCACATCATATGCAAACACACTTGCAATTCATAACTTGTACTATAAAACCTATTGCATAACAAATGCAACATATTGCTTAATAAATGCATCATAAAACGCAAACACATTTTACAAATCTTAACTTGTATTCTAACACTTATTGCATAACAAATGCAACATATAACGAAATCACATTTTGCAAATTATAACTTTTATTCTCAAATTATTGCACAACAAATGCAACTTATTGCATAACAAATGCATCATAAAACTTATAACTTCAACTATAAAACATTATGCATTGTCATAATGCAAAACATACTTTAAATACTTTGAAAATCATAACTTAAACTTTTAAAAAACGTTATGCATATCAATATGCAAACAAACCTTTAACATAACAGTTGCAAATTCATTGCAATTCTTTTTGTTGAACTTTAAAACTTTTTGCACAATAAATGCAAACATACTTTAAAAGAAACTTACATAATAATTGCAAACTCATTTGTAAATTATATAAATAAGCATTTAAAAATCATTTATATCATGCTGTAGGTGAGATTTGAAACTTACCCGAGCTATGCTCTAGCATTCTCTATTCCGTTCCTTTTTCTTCCATTAGTCGGCCTCTGTGTGCTGATCAAACGACAGCCGACTTATTAGCTAACATTCTTTATTATCGATCCACTCGATTGATAATAGAACGTAAACATTAACTATTCTTTCCTTTTTACTTAACTAGTATACTTTCGTTTACCGTTGTCTTTACTTAACCTTATAAACCATCGGTTTACCTTTCCTTCACTTAGCTTTGTAACCCACCAGGGTTAGTTTTCCTTTTAACCTCGTAACCCATCGGTTTACCTCTCATTTACTTAAACATCCCTTATTAAATCTCTGATCTTACATGACAGTTACGTTACTTAACGTATTATGGAACATATCCGTCTAATAACATTATGCTAAATCAAAGTGTTCGACTCCGTTTTAGCCGTCTCCTTCATAATGACGATTTTACCATTAACGGGTTTTTCGTCACCCTTGTAACCTTATAAAACCTATTCTCACATAAAACAGTGTAACAATCGCTGATCATGCATTTCATAAATTTTTATGAAAGCATCTAAAACAATTTATTTTAAAACGGTTCATACTGTAGACAAGATTCCTACTTACTTGAACTCCAAGCTAAGCAGATCCAGTTGTACCTCGCTGTATCTACAGCATGCGAAGCATCCTCTACAGTGCTCCTCGAGTGACCATGAATGGCTAGGAATGCTTCCTGGAGATCATACATTCTTGAAACTGTCATTCTGGACTCCGATACTGCTGTTTGAATCGCCTCGATCTACGTGCAGTTGGTACTAGACGATTTTCACCAGAGTGGAATTAGCTCTAACGGAAGTCACTGTTGCGTTTAGAGTGTCAAAACGAGTCAGGAGGCGGTCTCGGATCTTCGATCGGAGGTTCGGATCATAAAATCCCAATTTGGCATTGACCGACGGTTGACCGGCCGTTGACTAGCGGCGTTTGGCCCTGTTTGGGGCTGAGCTCAAGCCTACCCCCGCTAATTCGACCCTCCTGAGTCAAATGGTGGGGTCAATTTCATCCAATTTGGCCTCCATATGCTCAAATCGAGGATGAGTTTCTCGGCTATGACCGGCGGCTCCAATCTTCGGCGGAGATACCGCGCAATTAAGGCGGGGGATTTGTTCCCCGACCTCCTCTGAGTGTTTTCGTGTCATCAATTTGGCACGAAAGCATCGGGGATAGAGAACCCGATTCTCCCACGACGACAACGACGGGCCTCATTGTTCCCCGACGATCGGCAGCGCGGTGCTGGAATTAACCGAGGCAAATCGTTCCCCGCAAGGCTCTGAACATTTTCCCCCTTTCAATTTGGGGCAAGGCGGCCAGGAACGTCGTGATCGATGGCTGTCGCAGTGGTGCACGATGGCTGAGATTGGACTCCGACGAGCAGTGGCTGTGGCGTGAAATTGGAAGGTGCTTCTCACTCCTCATCGTCCTCTAAGTCAAATGGTGGCTGCGGTGTACCTCACCGCCACCGTGAGTGATGGTTTCGAGTGGTGGCGCGACGGTGGAGATGGGGTAGCTCTGACGAAGCTTTTCCAGCCAAAATCAAGTTGGAAAATTGGTACCATCTTGTGCCTCTCCTCACACTGAGTCCATAGACACCAAGATCATGTCGATTGGTGGTCGCATGGCGGAGAAATCACGTCGGGAAGAAATGGGTTTCACCGCCACCTTGGGCGACGCGTGTGGCCTCCTCTGGTGGCGTATTGGGTGGCACGACACCTTGTTGGACTCAGCTCGTGGAGAGCTTTCCATTGGTGCGGGAGGTGTCGAAAAAGGATACCGGAATCTCGAACGAGATTTGAGGAGCGAGAGAGAATTCTAGAGAGAGAAAGTAGAGAGAGAAAGAGTCAAATTTTGTGATATTTTTTTTTTATTTTTTTCCCTTTTTTTTCTTTTTGCATTCTTATAAAACAAAATTATGGTCCACACAGTCCAATTCTATACTGCATGACCTTAAACAGTCCAATTCCTATACTGCTTTGCTCTAATACTATATAATTTTCTATGTTATTATAAAGTATTTTTCTTTGAACTGTACTTTTCATCTTAATTAATCCTTAACTTAATGCATTTTTAATGCATTAAAATTCTCTGGTGTTACAGCTCACTTTCTAATCCCTTAATGTCTTGCAACCTTTCCAACACTATCCTAAGTGATTTATAAATCTTATTAGAGACTAAAACATATAGATTAGTTGTATGTATTTTATATTGTGTTTAAGATAAAAATTGTTTACTTTGGTATTTAAAGAAAAATTGCATAAAAACTTTAATGGCACACTAGTAAAATGGGTTTACACATAATTTATTTATGGATGTGGTTATATGTTGTACTTTAGTTTTAATTGTCCTTATGCATGCCTTAGGATCAATGATGTGTGGAGCTAACGTTAATTAATTCCGAAATTAAAAGATTGTTGATAAGCTTGGAAGGGAGAAATTCTTTTACTCATCTTTTGTGAGGTTTTGGTAAATTAAAATTTGGTTGTTTTATATTGTAAAATATGTATATTGTATAGCAAGGAACATAATGATTTGACATATGTTATAAATTGAAAAGCATGGTTAGGAAAATTGACTCTATAAATAAAAATTGAATATAGAGGAATTATGAGATGTGAAAAGGGCGGCGGTTACGTCCTTGGGTACGAATACCCTAAAACATAAAACAGGGGGAAGGTAATGATGCTTTCTTGAGTCAAAAGTCCCAGAACACACTGTATAGGAATCGATTTGTTGAGGACTCGGGGCTTGATGTCCCCTCACCGGAATACCCTTGGAATGTTTGGAGGGTAGCCAAGCGCACCCATTTGGGTTTCGATGAGTTGAGTGATACTCTATTTAATGCAGATACCTAGGTACAATGATGAATGGTAATATTTGTATATATGTATAATTATGAAACTTGGTAATGATTAACTATAGTATCAACGGGATGTGATCATAATAAACCTCATAATCTAGAATATGATGTAAATTAACTAACCATATAGTTTTAATGTGGTAATGAATAAACCATAAGGTGAGGAATGATTTTTCCTACTAGGCATGTTGATGCTCATCCCTATCATATTTCCATCTCTCAGGTGGAACTCAGTGCAACTTATTTGACAAGGAATAGGCAACAGCTCTGCTGGTTTCGTGTTAGAAGATCTTGTTTATTTGTAACTCGTCTAGAACATGTAAGATTTGTATTATTTTTGTAATGGCTGTGTTAAGTTATATGGGAATTGTACTATGGTGATGATGACTATATTTTAATATTTGGTATTACACTAAAACTATGGTTTGTATTTACAGTTAAATTTTGTTTTCCTGTTTATTCCCAAAGACCCATGGGCAATGTTTTATTATTTTAAAATGATATTGTATTTAACTTTATTTTTATTTATTTAATATTGTTAAGCCCCACATAAGGGCGTTATAGAATTTTTGGTATCAAAGCCTAGGTTCGGTTAACCTAGAGGGTGTAGCACCATCTTAAAAATCATTTTTTTAAATGTACTTAAAGTTAAGTGTTAATGTCATCATCATTGGGTACCAATCCTGCTTAAATTTATGCAACAAGTAGAAACTATGCCGCCAAGACGTCAAGCACAATCATCTGAGCAGAAACAACCGGTCGAACATGCTCAAGAAGTTGAGCAACCTAAACCGATAGAACAAGCTCAGGAAGATGAGCAACCACAACGGGCAACGCAATCCCCACTAGATGCACCAGAAGTGAATAATCTGGGACAAATTCTTCAAGCTTTGCAAAATGTGCAAAGACCTGCGGAGGCTCGTGATCCCGAGCAACGACATCTAACTCTGTTGAAGGAGTTTATGAAGTAGAAACCCCCCACATTTAGTGGAGAACCTAACCTTATCATAGCTGAATAATGGTTAAAGGCGGTCAAAAAGAAGTTGGATACCTTGAGATTCCATAGGAGTATTGGGTTGGCTTTTCAACATATATATTTGAGGGTAAAGCCGAAGAATGGTGGGATCTTCAGAAAGACGACTATGACATGTCGAACCTCACATGGGAGCAGTTCGAAACAATATTTCACAACACTTATATTCCTCAGAGCCATAGGTAAGCAATGATACAAGAATTTGAAAACCTGGTGCAGGGAGATAATTGTCTCGCTACAATCCCAGAGCTGTATCGGATCCAATGGCGACATGCAAGAAATTCAGAAATAACTTAAGGCCCAAAAATCAGACAAATGATAGCTACTGTCCCATCATCAGATTTTCTAGAACTTGTAGCCACAGCACAACGGGCAAAGACAGAACTAAATAACTCCTATAGAGAGCACAAAGGTTCTGGCGGGCATCAAAGGAAGATAAGCAGAAGGAGACATCACAAGGGCAAGTCACTTAGCATAGTGGAGTGACTATCGGTGGTGGATCTTTTGGTAGTGGTCATTTCCAGCTGTACGCTTGTCACAACTGTGGACAAGTGGGACATCTAAGGAAGAACTGCCCTAACTACCCTGCACAATCATCCTTTGCACCAAGGCCTCAAGGAAGTCATTTGGCTCCACTGTATAGGGAGGGAATCAAAACCGGGGAGCACCTTAGCAAAATGCTCCAGCTTCCCAAGTCTCAATAACACAACCTCGAGGGTTCCAATGCTAGTACAACTACCAACAGCGGCCATAAGGTTCCAATTTCTATGCTAATCAGAACTTCCAACCGCTCCACAAGGTTCAGTGAATCAAAGGCCATATTTTTCCAGGAGAAATAATAATAAGGCTAGTAGTAGCCAGGGGAATCGAGGAAAGAGTGATAAGGGAAAAGTACCAGCTTAAGCTTATGCAGTTACGGCTACAGTTAGAGAAGCAAAGAAGGATGATCACTCCGTTGTAGACGGTATGATTCACGTGTCTCATTCTTGGGCTCATGTATTATTTGACACTGGTGCCACTGATTCATTTATATCTATATTATTTGCTTCCATACTGCAACTAGAAATAGAAACATGTAGTTCGCCACTAACCCTTAGTACACCAATGGGTGGAGTTGCAGAAGCTTCCATAATTTGTAAATTAGTCTGTCTTATTATAGGAGAGCATAAGTTATCAACTGACCTATATGTAATTACCATGATAGAATTTGATGTAATATTAAGAATGGATTGGTTAGATAAATATCAGGCGATAGTAGATTGTCATAGGAAACATGTCTCTTCGTTCACCAAGAATGGACAAGTCATCGAATTTCAGGCTAAGACAAGGACAGTAACGCCAGCCCTGGTGCTAAAGGCTTGTATTGGAGGATGAAGGAATTTCACTGATCTTGGGACAATCTTTGCTTCGGAGGGAGAACTAATGAGGAACGACCTATCCTCTCACACTCTTGTGGTGGATGAATTTCTAGATGTTTTTCCAGATGAATTTCTCAGACTTTCGCCTGATAGAGAAATCGAGTTTGTCATCGACTTAATTCCAGGAGCAACGCCTATTTCTATTACTCCATATTGAATGACACCTGTTGAGAAGGTGGAATTAAGAAAGCAGTTGGACGAACTACTGGAGAAAGGATTTATTCGACCAAGTACATCACCTTGGGGAGCTCTAGTGTTATTTGTGAAGAAACATGACAGATTGTTGAGACTCTATGTCGATTATCGCCAGCTTAATCAACTAACTATCAAGAATAAGTATCCTTTGCCCCAGATTGATGAGTTGTTTGATCAGTTGGGAGGATCTCGATACTTCTCAAAGATTAACTTACGATCTGGATATCACCAACTTAAGATAAGGGAAGAGGATATTCCAAAGACAGCTTTTTGAACTTGCTATGGTCACTTTGAGTTCCTTGTCATGCCTTTTGGGTTGACCAATGCATCAACAGCTTTCATGGACTTAATGAACCGTGTCTTCTGATCGTACTTAGATCAATTTATCATTGTCTTCATAGATGATATCTTGATCTATTCCAAATCTAAAGAAGAGCATGCTGAGCATTTGATGATTGCTCTATAGACGTTGAGAGAACACGGTCTTTATGCAAAGAGAGAGAAATGTGACTTCTGGATGACAAAAGTTAAGTTCCTTGGACACGTTGTCTCTAAAGAAGCCATCTCAGTAGACCCCTCTAAAATTGAAGCAGTGCTAAATTTGGAATGACCAAAGAACATGTTGAAGATCCGAAGTTTCCTCGGACTAGCTGGATACTATCGACGCTTCGTAGAGAATTTTTGAAAGATTGCTTCTCCATTGACAAGACTCACAAGAAAGAATGTCAAGTTCATGTGGGACGATAAATGTGAAGAAGCATTCAAGGAATTGAAGCAAAGACCCACTACCTGTGCTGATCACACCCAACGATGAGGAGCCTTTCACAATATACACTGATGCCTCGAGAAATGGTTTGGGTTGTGTATTAATGCAGCATGGATGAGTAGTTGTCTACACCTCATGCCAGTTGGAACCCCACGAGAGGAACTACCCTACACATGATCTTGAGTTGGCTGCTGTAGATTTGAAGATGTTATCTATATGGTGCAAAGTTTGAGCTTTATACGGATCATCAAAGTCTGAAATATTTGTTTACTGAAAGGGACCTCAACCTAAGGCAACGGAGATGGACTGAATACATGGTGGATTATGACTATAGTATCCAATACCATCTTGAAAAAGCAAATGCTGTAGCAGATGCTCTAAGTCGTAAGAACATTGAAATTATAGCCAGTTTAGCATTGGAAGATTGGAGATGAGTCACCATCGCTAACTTCAACTTGTAATATTATGAAGATGATGAGAGAGCTTTCCTATTCAATGTGATAGCAACTCCTACGTTAATCCAGCAAGTAAAACAAGGACAATGGCACGATGAAGGATTACATAGGGTTTGGGAGCAAATACAAAATGGAGAACAACTAGATGGATGGCAGATTGAGCCAGAAGGATTCTTAATTTACAAAGGAAGGCTAGTTGCTCCAGAGGATCCCTATCTCAGGCATGCAGTGCTAGATGAGGCACACTGTTCTAAGTTCGCTATTCATCCTAGAAGCACTAAAATGTATATGGATCTAAAATGACAATACTGGTGGTGAGGAATGAAGCGAGATGTAGCAACCCTTGTCTCTAAGTGCATGACGTGTCAACAGGTTAAAGCGAAACATCAAAAGCCTGGAGGCGAGTTGAGGAGCTTACCTATTCCAGAATGGAAGTGGGATCATGTGGCAATAGACTTTGTTATTGGATTTCCTAAGACTCAAATGGGGCATGATGTTGTTTGGGTAATTATGGATCATTTAACTAAGACAACCGACTTTATCCCAATTAGAACTAGTTATAATGTCTCAAAATTATGTCAATTGTGTGTGGAAAAGATAGTGATACTACATGGAGTGCCAATGTCAATAGTTTCTGATACGGATACACGTTTCACGTCAAAATTCCGGAGAGGATTGCAAAAATCCTTGGGAACTCAATTGAATTTTAGTACAGCTTTTCATCCTCATACAAATGGACAATCTGAATGTGTCATTCAGATTCTCGAGGATATGCTTCGGGCTTATGTGCTGGACTTTGGAACCAATTGGGCTGCACAGTTGCCATATGTTGAATTCGCATATAATAACAGTTATCAAGCGAGTATTGGAATGGCTCCATATGAGTCTTTATATGGTAGGCCTTGTAGATCTCCATTGTGTTGGGCTGAAAAGGAAGAGTGTCTTGAACTTGGGCCTCAGTTTATCAGAGAAACAACAGACAAGATCCAGATTATTCACGAACGTCTTCAGACAGCTCAAAGTCGACAGAAGAGTTATACGGATAAGAGGAGACGACCTTTAGAGTTCATGGTCGGAGACTTTGTGTTCTTGAAGGTGAAACCAAAATGTGGTGTATCTCTATTTGGTGTTAAAGGAAAGTTAGCACCAAGGTATACAGGACCGTTTAAAATTGTAGAACACATTGGAACGCTGGCATACCATTTAGACCTACCACCACAATTGTCTCATGTACATAATGTGTTCCATGTATCGATGTTGAGAAAGTATGAACCCAACCTTTCACATGTGATCATGTGGACAGATGCGCCAATTCAGAGAGATACGACCTATGAAGAAATTCCAGTTCAGATACTGGATTGTAAAATAAAAATATTACGTCGTCGTGAAATTCGTCTGGTGAAAGTGATGTGGCAACATCATGATGTGGAGGAAGCCACATGGGAACTTGAATCTAAAATGAGAGAGAAATATCCACATTTATTTTAACATTGTAATCAATGTACAAAATTTTGAGGACGAAATTTTTAAAGGAGGGGAGAGCTGTAACACCCATTATTTTAACGGTATGATTTTCTTTTTAGATTTGTAAAATTTAATGTATATAAACATGACAATTTAAAATTTTGTTGCATTTAAAAATTATCAAGTTTTTCTGTGTTATTTCAATTATTTATAGAAAATGCCAAAGTAAAATGCTGCTTTGGCATTTTCTTACAAAGTCTCCAAAGGAGACATGGAATTAATTCACCTCAATTAATAGGAGACATGGAGATATTTTCTTAACCACCACTTTTAATTTTGTTTTCTCAATTATTTTGGCATTGCTTGCTAAAAGTTTCCGTGGGAGACATGATGATAATTTTTTTAATGCACCTTTGTTCTCTTCTTATAATTTCCCCGTGAACCAACCTTGTCTCCCTCTTCCTCTCAATTATTTTGATACCTTTTTATTCAGCCCTCACCACCTTCTTCTCTAGTTTTCATTCTCTTCTTTTCTCACTTCAATTTCTGACTAGAGACACTGAGCACAAAGCTCTCTTTGCAGCCAAGGCAGCCATAATTTCCAGCCATATTTGAAGCCGTTTTAGAGTCAATTCAAGCTTGATTTTTAACCCGAACTTGGGTGCTTTTCAAAGGAGTTTTGAGGTAGGTTATCTTTAATCTAAACATGGTTTTTAGTATGTGTTTTCTCCATGTTTAATGCATATTTTCGTGTTCAAAATTCATGTAAATTTCTAGTTATGTTAACATACATCTTTGAGCATTTATGAACAAAAACTTGAGTCTTGAGTTGAAACCGAATTCCAACCTTTATTTTGGTTTGATAACAATATTACAAACATGCTAGGAATGTTTAAAACTGGTTTTCATAACTTTAAGATTGGTGTTCTGATGTTTTGACCTTGAAGAGCAAACTTAAGCATATTTTCATCATTATTTGCAAGAAAGGTTGGAGATATGGTTTGATAATAATTTTGGTATAAAACTCAAGAGAATATGTTTATTGTGATTATATAATGCATGTTGCATATTTTGGAATGGTTTTGAGATTTTGAACAAGGATAATACGCTTTGGATTAAAGAAAAACTTGACATTCCATGAACTTTGTAATACCTCTATGGGTAGTGGCTCTTTCTTAAAATTATGGGCTTAAATGAAAAAGAATTTTGTAAATTGGTTTATATATTTAAAATGTAGACATCCTAAGCTTTCCAAAGAGCTATCATGAGCCTAAATCGGAGGTGTATTTTATTTTATATGAATTTTTCAATTTTCAGATTGGAAACTAGTAAACCTGCCGGTGGCAGTAAACCACCCGTCTACCTTAAGTAAACCACATGTTAACCCATGTGTTGATTGTAGATAGTGAACCCACCTTTTTGCAAGAGTATATCGCCAGTTTGCCATGGTATACCAACTGCTAACCTGAACCAAGAATATGATGTAAATTAACTAACCATACAGTTTTAATGTGTTAATGAATAAACCACAAGGTGAGTAATAATTTTTCTTACTAGGCATGTTGATGCTCACCCCTATCATATTTCCATCTGTCAAGTGGAACTTAGTGCAACTTATCTGACGAGGAATCGACAACAGCTCTGGTGGTTTCGTGTTAGAAGATCTTGTTTATTTGTAACTCGTCTAGAACATGTAAGATTTGTATTATTTTTGTGATGGCTGTGTTAAGTTATATAGGAATTGTACTATGGTGATGATGACTATATTTTAATATTTGGTGTTACACTAAAACTATGGTTTGTATTTACAGTTAAATTTTATTTTCTATTTATTCCCAAAGACCCATGGGAAATGTTTTATTATTTTGAAATGATATTGTATTTAACTTTTTTTTTATTTATTCAATACTGTTAACCTCCACATAGGGGCGTTACAAATTACTACTACTTGCTTTGTAGGGAATTCTAACAAAGAATGTGAGATTTGTAATTAACAAGTTGTGCTCGTTCTCAATTTAATATGCTCTAAGGTAATTAATCACTTATGCTCACCTTGTGCATGCTTAAGAAGTATTTTCCACCAGCATTGTTGACATCATGATTCATCTAACGGTGCACTTAGTACATGAAATTAAGTTATGCGGACTGGTGTATTTGAGATTGATGTACCCATTTGAAAGATATGTGAAGGTTTTGAAGGGCTATGTAAAGAACTAAAATAGGCCGGAAGGATGTATTCTAGAAAGTTACATAGCTGAGGAATCGGTTGAATTTTTCTCCGAGTACTTGTCCAATGCAACCGATGAAGCTATCGATAAGGTAAGTACATTCTCACCTGCAACATGACACCTTTTTCAAGGTTTGATGATATATTTACAAGGATACTCATGATGATTTTATGATGATTTTTCCTTAAAAGATTTCTTATGAAAGATTTTCATGATTTTAAAGATATGCATGTATGATGATGACATGTTTCAAAGTATGAAAAGTATGTATGTATGTATCACCTAATAAGTGTTGCACACCCAATGTGATGAAATGTTATGTTATGATGTCATGTTTGGTTTGGGATTAGCTACCTTTCTCCTCTCATGACGGCGCGCCTATGATGATGTTTATGGGGCAACACTTGGGCCCTTAAGATAAAATGGATTAAGTTTTAAAATGGTTAATGTTACGAAAGATATGTTCTATGAAATTGTGCTTAAGGCACTTTTATGATACGATGACAATGATGATGATGATGATGATGTTTATGAAATGTTTTAAGTTGTGAGAGTTATATGTACTTACTAAGCGTTAGCTTAATCATGTTTTATATGTCATGTTGCAGATAAGGGTAAGAGAGTCATGGAATAGGTGGAGGACATGGAAAGGCGTGTGAACAACATGAACGATGAATTGTAACCGGAAGCACGCCAAGAAAAATGATTTTATGATTTAATCAAGTTTTATATTTTGAACATATATTTTTTATGTTAAGTTTTTAAGAATACTTATATTACGGCTTTATAAGTTATTTTATCATTTTTTTATGAATTATGAACTTCCGCTATATTTTACACAAAGTTGGTATGTTTTAAGTTAAATTTTCCAAAGGAATTTGGTCTCGGACGGCCTACCGAACTCTGTGGCCGGCCTACCGAAGACCAGAAGTTTGGCCTGTCGATCTAATTTTTCGGCCTGCCGAACATGGATGAATTTTTAATCTGAATTGCAAAGCCTCTGCCGGCCTACCGGTTGAGGGAAATCCGGCCTGCCGATGATATTCGGCCTGCCGAAGTCCCAAGTTCGGCCTGCCAAACTGTGGGAATAAATGGATTTCAAATGATGTGATGACCAAAGAGATTTAACATGATATTTTTATAAGTCCTGATTTATACGACTTGACAAACCTATATTATTAAATAAGTTCATGATTAATTTAAGTATTATTGAATAAATTATGTTATGGAATTAAATTAAACAATGTTATTCTATATAATGTTAAGTTAAAAAAAAAACGTATGAATGGATCCTGGTAATGTAAGTTTAAGTACTTTTAAAATCAATAGTAACGATTAAGTTTGATATTATTTATAAGTTTAAAGTTTATGCATGTACGAATGTAAGTATGTAACGACATCTATGACGTCCGAATTAAGGGGCGTTTCACATGCGACTACCCGCACTCTGATCATGGATAGAGAATAGCAAAGAAGACGAGTTGGTTAAAGCCCTTCCAGAACATTCTTCTCTACATGGATTTGAGCCCACTTTAGTATACAAAAGAGGTTAGTAAGATCTGTAATTAATTTATGTATTTAGCATGTCAAACTTGTGTTTTGTAAAATATTCTGATTTAAATTTTTAAAATTTTGCTACATACTATTTCCAATATTATTAACCTCAGTGTTTAGTAGTGAGTCCATCTTAGGTTTGATAAAATATAAGCTGTTTTGCATTCATCCATTAATGATAAAAAAATTTGTTTTTACAAATCACAATTTTGTTATTAAAAGAAACTAAATAAGAATTTTATAATAAACAGGCAACAAAAATTAAATTCCTTTTAAGTTTAGGAAAATAAAAGCAATCTCTCAAAACAAAAGTCCTATAATCATCAAAGTAAAGATTGACATCTTGTACTGCTTTAGCCAACACTAAGGATCCATCGCCCATCTGTAACGTGAGGTGCTCATGTAGTAGACTTTTTGTTTCCTTGAACCACTATAGAGAAGCACAAACATGATTAGTCCCTCCAAAAGCTATGACCTATGTATCATTTGATTCCTCAACTAAACTAGTTTCAGTAACCAGAATTTAGCACTTACCTCCTCAAGATAGGAAGTCATTACAATTCTTCTTAATGTACTCAATCTTCCTGCAGAAAAAGTACTTCAGCTATTTCAGATTCCTGTTTTTCTTCTTCTTGTGCTTGCCTTTTGCCGGAATAGAAGATTTCCTATTTTTGGCCCTCTACTTCCTTCCATTCCCAAAGTTAGGATTGGAACCAGATGCAGCCACCAAGTTCGCCTCCCTACTAGCAAGAGCTTCCCTGATTGATTCTTAAACTCCTATAACTGCTTCATCAGCTCAATCAAGGTTATAGCTCAAGTTATATGTTGTTATGAATGGGATAAATTCTTTAGATAAAGTCTCAAAGACCATAGTCATCTGTGACTCGACATCTATGTCGACTTCATGGGTTTGAGTCTTAGCAAGGTAACCCATGACTAACATCATACGCTTCTTCACAAGAGTCCTCGGTCTTTGTTTGCAATTGAGGAGCCTTCGAAGAGCCCCTTTCCCCTTTGTTAGAGCTTGGTCTCCAAACATGTCTTCCAAATTATCCAAGTTCTACTTAACAGCCTCATAATCCTCATTTTGAGCCTATAGCACATTATTTATGCTAGCCATAATGTAACATCAAGCCTGATTATTAGCATTATTCCAGCGATCATATGCTTGGATTTGCTCATTAGTGGATTCCGTAGTAGGTTTGGGAGAACATAGTGTTGTCAGCACAAATTTTAGTTTCTCAAAGGAAAGGACAATATTCAAGTTTCGTTTCCAATTATTATAATTCTTGCCAGTTAATACAATTTTATTGAGTATCGAAGATAAAGCATTTTTAGATATTTTGATCTACAATAAAGATTCATATAGCAAATATAAACAAGCTGCCTAGGGGAGACTTGCAAAATTCAATTAGAAACACAAATCCCTTCCGATTAGTATTTATTAATAATCATTTTCTTTGACCATTAATTTTATTAACAGAGCTCCTAGATTAGATTAATAATAAAATTAGTCTTGAGTATATAATCATCGTTTCAATTATTCTATCCATGATTTATAATCACCACCTAAGGTTGTACAATGACAAATCATGCTAAAATAAATTGTCCTCTCAAAGATCTAACTCGATACATGATAGATTAAGAATAAAATTAGTCTTGAGTGTATAATCATCATTTCAAGTATTTTATCCATGATTTATAATCGCCACCTAAGGGTGTACAATGATAAATCATGCTAAAATAAATTATTCTCTCAGATATCTAACTCGATACATGATGAAATCCCTTCCTAAGGGTCAGAACCACCATGTGTTACCTATAGACCAACGATTGACGCTTTAAGTCCTCCCTTCAAAAAACTTCTCCCACTCAATATCTTGAAAGGCAAGTTTTTATGTTAACATGCATGAATAATTTTTAATGAGCAATATTCCCTATTCTACATGGCATATTATCAACATATATGATAAAACATATTACAATACAGACAAGCAAAGCAACATGCAAAGATAAAAGCAATATAATAGATAGCCGTAATATCATAGTTCTATCTTAGAGAAAAGAAAATAAAGATTACAAAAGATCAATCAGAACATATTATCGATTCTTCATCTTGTATTTGTTAGAAAAATAGAATGCAGCGGAATTTTAAAATTTTTATATCAGAGTATTTTTCAAATCATAATTTTGACACACAATATGCATAAATTAACCAGATCTTGCTAACCTCTGTGCGCCGAAAAGCTCCTACAATCAGTAAAGAGGAGTAACATTCCCAAAGGACCTTAACCAACTGCCCTTCTTTACTATTCTCTATCCACGATCGGAGTGAGTGTGGGCTCACACGTACAGCTCTTCCACCAGGCAACTCTCCTTCCAACTAATTGAGAGAACTTAAAGCTAGTGTTCATGATTTATGAACAAGAGCTCTCAAGGAGTTTTCAAAATCTCATCAGTAGAGTTTCACTCTTAATCTTTCAATTAATCTAAATAATAAAGAGACTCACTTTGTTTTTATAGAGGCTGGGCCTAGGAGTCAATCCTTATCAAATAAGGCCTCAAAATTTTGAATTAGAATCAAATCAAAATCGATATCTAATAAAATCTACATGAAAATACGTGATCCTTTTATCGTTGGTCAGCTGGCCGAACTGGCAGATCGGCCTACCGAACCTTCTCCATCGACAGGCCGAACTTAAAGATCGACCTGCCAAACGTCCAGTAAAAGATCCCTACGAATCTTTATTTTCCACATGAGATTCTTGGGATAAAGCCTCAGTCTTAATTCAAATAACCCAATAGAGAAGTTATCTGATTAAAACAGTCATATCTAGATAATCTCTACGAAATTAAATATTCCTGATAATTCAACAAGTTTATCTTGAATTAATTCAAAATTAATCCAATCGATAAACAGACAAAAATTATCCATTCTCGATAATTCAATAAGTTTATCTTGAATTAATTTTATCACAAAATTAATTCAACCGATAAACGGACATGAATTATCTGATTTTATCAAATTTCAGCCAATCTAATAAATCTGACATAAGTCACCAATTATTGAAAAAGCACGCCGTATCGTTACAGGATTTTTGTGAGCTAGCAAAAGGGACCATATGGACCATACAGTTCAAGCTCTCGATAATTATGAAACCCCAATATCCTAGATATACATTTCATAATTATCAACTCCAACGTTACTCCACTAAAAGCTTAGAGCTACACTCTTGAACTATATAGAATTATGAAACCCGTATACCTAAGTCTTCATGACATATCATAGTATATCGTATCTCCAAAGATTATCCATAATTGGCTTAAGGACAAGTTTTGTCTTACCTTCCTGATTATTTTTATCTTATGTTCCATTATCTCACCATCAAAAAACTTACCATCCAAAGATGGTATACCATTCAGTTACACCTATGTATCCAAATAGTTGAGCGCTCCAGTTTTTTAATTACAGGATAACGCATATAAGAGAATATCACTACTTCTAAAGAGGAGCTATGGATTCCATACCTATGAGTAACAGGTCACACTATCAAGGGTCATGCCTCCAACGTACCAGCATGCATACTACTATTAAAATATGGGTGTCACCTTTTGGTATATCAAAAGACACAAGTCAAGACAATGGGCCCACTATTCATCTCAAGACTAAAATATAATACAAATGATTATCTAAGTGAATTGATTTGTCGAGACAGAATTATTAATCCAAATCAATTCACTTTATGTCCCGATCCAACACATCGTCACCTATGACAATGTGCCAATGTTTCCATTCACATAGTCCACTTCCGATGGCCAAGACAAACCATCTCCCAAGAGGGATATAGACAACATAACAATCTTTACTTGAAAAAAGCGCCCAACTTTATTCCCTCGATTGCGGATCTTACGTTTTAGGCCATCACCTTAAGAATCGTGTCTTTTGTATAATCTGTCCATCACTCGCCCAATTCTTAAAGGTTTAGAATGATAGTCTCAAACTTTTGTTTGCTTAACGTACATTCAACAAATATGAACATAAAGAGGACAAGATTTGATATATAAATAATAAATACATTCTTTATTGATAAAAATGTCTCCAAAAACATATTACATTTTTACTCCTTAGGGCATACACGTCTAACAATCTCCTACTTGCACTAAGTGAGTAAATATGATAAATCTCGTATCCCCATAGCTTCCACATGTCTCTCAAAGACTCCCAGTAAGTGTCTTCGTGAATGGATCAGCTAAATTGTCCTCTAATGCGATTTTGTACACTGTGACATGCCCACCCTCGATGAAGTCCTATAACACATGATACTTCCGATCAATATGCTTACTCTTCTTGTGAAATCTTGGTTCCTTAGCATTAGCCACCACCGCATTGTTTTCACAGTACAGTGATACGCATTATCCATACTAGGAACTACCTCAAGATCCCCAAGGAAATTGTGGAGCCATACTGCTTCTTTCGAAGCATCAGTAGCTGCCACATACTCGGCCTCCATCGTTGAATCCCAAGTGTAATCTTGCTTCACACTTCTCCAACTAATGGCATCGTCGCCTAGAGTAAACAGAAAACCCAAAGTTAATCTCTTAGAATCTAGACAGGATTGAAAATCCGAGTCAAAATATCCTAGAGGAGTTAAGTCCTCATCCGAATATAAAAGCATATACACTTGAGTCCTTCTCAGGTACTTGAAAATATGCTTAACTCCAACCCAGTGGTTTGGTCCCAAATTCGCCTAAAATCGACTTACAATCCCGACCGCATAACAAATATTCGGTCGTGTGCAAAGCATGGCAGACATGAGACTACCTAGTGCTGAAGCATAAGGCACCTTCTTCATGTATTCTCTTTCTTCCTCAAACTTTGGAGAGTCTTTCTTAGAAAGAGTAATTCCAAACCTAGATGGTTGCCCACCTTTCTTGGAATCCTGCATTGCAAACCTCTTGAGAATTTTATCTATGTTTTTCGCTTGAGACAAAACTATCATTTTGTTCTTCCTATCCCGAAAGATCTGGATACCGAGAACAAAATTAGCCTCACCTAAGTCTTTCATGTCAAATTGCTTGGTCAACGACCGATGACAATACCCCAACGTTATTACCAATTAGCAGAATGTCATCTACATAGAGTAGTAGAAAAACAACCTTCCCATCCTTAATGAGTTTATACACACATGGTTCATCCACATTTTGTGAGAACCCATAAGTCTTGATCGCTTGATCAAATCTTACGTTCCAATAACGAGAAGCCTGCTTAAGTCCATAACTTGACTTTAGTAGCTCACAAACCTTACCCTCTTGACCCTTGACCTTGAACCCGTTTGGTTCTTCCATATAAATGGACTCATCAAGATAGCTATTTAGAAAAGCCATCTTAACATCCATCTACCAAATCTCGTAGTCAAGAGCGGCAGCTATGGACAAGAGAATCCGAATGGACTTAAGCATGGCTACATGCAAAAAGGTTTCCTCGTAATCGATTCCATCCTTTTTGCGCATAACCCTTAGCTACCAATCTAGCTTTAAAGGTTTCGACCTTTCCATCCATTCCTCTTTTCCTCTTGAAGATCCACTTACACCCTATGGGTTTTACCCCTTTGGGAAGATCCACAAGCTCCTAGACCCGATTAGTCTCCATAGACTTGATCTTTGTGTACATAGCCTCAGTCCAAAGTTTCAAATCAACATCCTCCATAGCTCTGCGTAAGTGTAAGGATCCCTATCATGTTCATTCGGTTCAGCCAAAAAGCCCTCACCATTGAACAAATAC
Source organism: Artocarpus heterophyllus (assembly GCA_025403435.1). NCBI lineage: Eukaryota > Viridiplantae > Streptophyta > Magnoliopsida > Rosales > Moraceae > Artocarpus > Artocarpus heterophyllus. The sequence continues at coordinate 31,723,268 of CM046350.1, forward strand.
CTCTCGGGTTGATGCCCGATCCTCCCACTACACCAAAGCCCCTTAGGTTGTTGTTCAGGTTCGTTTGGTCTTTCTACACTGATCGGATGGTTTCATTCAGAACCCCTAGAGTGATAGAATCACCACCAACTCCTCAAGTACCATTATGCTGTTGGAAACAAAGTGCGCAGCGGAATTTTTTAAAAATTTTCATCAGAGTATTTTCCAAAATACAAGTATGACATGTTATATGTATAAATTAAACAGATCTTACTAACCTCAGTGTGCCGAAGAACCTCCGCGACCTGTGTAGAGAAGTAACGTTCCAGAAGAGCCTCAACCAACTGGTCTTCTTTGCTATTCTCTATCCACAACCGGAGTGAGTGTGGGCTCACACGTACAGCTCTTCCACCGGTGACTCTCCTTCCAACCAATAGAGAGAACCCAAAGCTAGTGTTCGTGATTTGTGAACAAAAGCTCTCAGGGAGTTTTCAGATGCTCACTAGAAGAGTATCACTCTTAATCTCTCAAATTGATCTTAGTAAATCATTAGACTCACTTCCTTTTTATACCTATTGGTCCTTGGGGTCAGTCCATATCAGATTAGGTCTCAAAAATCGAAACAGAATCAAGTTCGGATCAATATCTGATAAGATACGCGTGAAAAACGCGTAATCTTAGCTGTCGCGGTCGGCATGCCGAACTGTGAGATAGGCAGGCCGAACTGGCCAGTTCGGCAGGCCGAACTTTCTGATCGGCAGGCCGAACTGCCGAGAAAAAATCTCCGCGAATCTTTTATTTTCCACCCGAGATTCTAAAGGATAAAGTCTCAGTTTTGATTCAAATAGCCCAATAGAAAAGATATCTGATCAAAACAAACTCTATCAAGATAATCTCTAAGAAAATAAATCAATTCAAATAATTCTACAAGTTTATCTTGTTCTAATTGTCCAAAATTAAAACAACCGATAAACAGACAAGAATTATCCGAACGCCATAATTCAACAAGTTCATCTTGAACTAATTTCTTACATAATTAATTCAACCGATAAACAGACATGAATTATTTGATTCTTATAAATTTTAAACCAATCTGATAAATTCGACATAAGTCACCAATTATTGGAAAAGCACGCCGTGTCGTTACAGGATTTTGTGAGCTAGCAAAGGGGACCAAAATGGACCTATAAAGTTCAAGCTCATGATAATTATGAAACCCAATATCCCAGATATACATTTCACAATTATCAACTCCAACGCTACTCCACTAAAAGCTTGGAGCTGCACTCTCGAACTTTATAGAATTACGAAGCTCGTGTAGCTAAGTCTCCATGACATATCATAGTGTATCGCATCCCCATATGATCATCCATAATCGGCTTAAGGACAAGTTCTGTCTTACCTTCCCGATTATTTTTATCTTACGTTCCATTGTCTCACCATTAGAAAACTTACCATCCAAAGATAGTATACCATTCGGTTACACCTATGTATCCAAATGGTTGAGCGCTCCAGTTTTCCAATTACAGGACAACGCATATAAGAGGATATCATTACTCCTAAAGAGGAGCTATGGATTCCATATCTATGAATAACAAGTCTACGCTATCAAGAGTCATGCCTCCAACGTACCGGCATGCATGCCACTATAGAGATGTGGGAGTCACCCATTGGTACATCAAAAGACACAAGTCGAGACAACGGGCCCATTATTCATCTCAGGATTAAGATACAATACAAACGACTGTCTAAAGTGAATCGATTTGCCAAGACAGAATTATTAATCCAAATCAATTCACTTTATGTCCCGATCCAACACATCGTCACCTATGACAACGCGCCAATGTTTCTATTCACGGAGTCCAACTCCGATGGCCAAGACAAACCATCTCCCAAAAGGGATATAGACAACATAACAATCTTTACATGAATAAAGCGCCCAACTTTATTCCCTCGATTGCGGATCATATATTTTAGACCATCACCTTAAGAGTCGTGTCTACCGCATAATCATCCCATCATATGCCCAACTCTTAAGGTTTAGACTGACAGTCTCAGACTACTGTTTGCTTATCATACATTCAACGAATATGAACGTAAAGAGGACAATATTTGGTATATATAAATGAATAAATTCTTTATTGATAAAAATGTCTCCAAAAACGTATTACATTTTTACTCCTTAGAGCATACATGTCTAACAATCTCCCACTTGCACTAAGTGAGTAAATACTGCAAATTTCGCATCCCCATAGCTTCCACATGCCTTTCGAAGACTCTCCCAGAAAGTGTCTTCGTAAATGGATCAGCTAAATTGTCCTCTGACGCGATCTTGCACACCGTGACATGCCCGCTCTCAACGAAGTCCTTTATCACATGATACTTCCGATCAATATGCTTACTCTTCTTGTGAAATCTTGGTTCCTTAGCATTAGCTACCGCCGCACTGTTATCACAGTACAGTGATACCGCTTTATCCATACCAGGAACTACCTCAAGATCCCCAAGGAACTTGCGGAGCCACACTGCTTCTTTCGAAGCATCACTAGCCGCCACATACTCGGCCTCCATCGTTGAATCCGAAGTGCAATCTTGCTTCGCACTTCTCCAACTGATGGCACCGCCACCCAGAGTAAACACAAACCCTGAAGTCGATTTCCTAGAATCCAGGCAGGATTGAAAATCCGAATCAGTGTATCCTAGAGGAGTTAAATCCTCACCCGAATACACAAGCATATACCCTCGAGTCCTTCTCAGGTACTTGAAAATATGCTTTACCGCAACCCAATGGTTCGGTCCTGGATCCGCCTGAAATCGACTCACAATCCCGACCGCATAGCTAATATCCGGTCGAGTGCAAAGCATGGCATACATGAGACTACCCACTGCCGAAGCATAAGGCACCTTCTTCATGTATTCTCTTTCTTCATAAGACTTTGGAGAGTCTTTCTTAGAAAGAGTAATTCCAGACCTAGATGGTTGCCCACCTTTTTTGGAATCCTGCATTGCAAACCTCCTGAGAATTTTATCTATGTAGCCGGCCTATGACAAAGCTATCATTTTGTTCTTCCTATCCCGCATGATCTGGATACCAAGAACAAACTTAGCCTCACCCAAGTCCTTCATGTCAAACTGCTTGGTCAACCATAATTGGACCGATGACAACGCCCCAATGTCATTGCCAATTAGCAGAATATCATCTACATAGAGCAGTAGAAAAACCACCTTCCCATCCTTAATGTGTTTGTAAACACATGGTTCATCCACATTTTGTGAGAACCCATGAGTCTTGATCACTTGATCAAATCTTATGTTCCAAGAACGGGATGCCTGCTTAAGTCCATAAATAGACTTTAGCAACTTACAAACCTTCCCCTCTTGACCCGCGACCTTGAACCCGTCTGGTTGTTCCATATAAATGGTCTCATCAAGATAGCCATTTAGAAAAGCCGTCTTGACATCCATCTGCCAAATCTCATAGTCGAGAGCGGTAGCTATGGACAAGAGAATCCGGATGAACTTAAGCATGGCTACAGGCGAAAAGGTTTCCTCATAATCGATTCCTTCCTTTTGCGTATAACCCTTAGCTACCAGTATAGCCTTAAAGGTTTCGACCTTTCCATCCACTCCTCTTTTCCTCTTGTAGATCCACTTACACCCTATGGGTTTTACCCCTTCGGGAAGATCCACAAGCTCCCAGACCCGATTAGTCTCCATAGACTTCATCTCAATGTTCATGGCCTCTGTCCAGACTCTTGAATCAACATCCTCCATAGCTTCTGCGTAAGTATAAGGATCCCTGTCATGTTCATCCGGTTCAGCCAAAAAGACCTCCCCATTGAACATATACCTCTCAGGTTGACGCCCGATCCTCCCACTACGCCGAAGCCCCTGTGGTTGTTGTTCAGGTTTGTTTGGTTTTTCTACACCGATCGGAATGGTTTCGTTCGGAACCTCCGGAGTAAACGGATTACCCCTCAACTCCTCAAGCACCACTTTGCTTTGAGGTTTAAAGTCGTTCATGTAACTCTCCTCAAGGAAAGTTGCATTAGTTGAAACCACGACTTTATTTTCCTTTGGGTTATAAAAATAACCCCCTTTAGTCCCTTTTGGATATCCTACAAACACGCAAACTTCTGAACGTGCTTCCAACTTATTCGGATCCTTAAACAGGACATGAGCTGGACATCCCCATATGCGAATATGGTTTAAGGATGTCTTCCGTCTTGTCCACAACTCGTGAGGAGTTTTAGGGACCGATTTTGAAGGCACATTGTTCAAAAGATAACATGCGGTTTGTAGTGCATATCCCCAAAAGGATAAAGGCAATGATGAATAACTCATCATGGACCGAATCATGTCCAACAAAGTCCTATTCCTTCTCTCCGCTACGCCATTCTGCTGCGGAGTGCCCGGCGCAGTCAAATGGGATAAAATCCCATTCTCTAACAAGTGTCCCAAGAACTCATCAGAAAGGTATTCCCCACCTCGATCAGATCGAAGTGCCTTTATGGGTCTACCCAATTGCTTTTCCACTTCAGCCCGAAACTCCCTGAACTTATCATAAGTTTCGCTTTTGTGGTGCATTAGGTACACATACCCATATCTTGAGTAATCGTCAATAAAAGTAACGAAGTACTCATACCCTCCTCGTGCCCGGATGTTCATCGGTCCGCAAACATCACTATGCACAAGTTCTAGAACCCCTTCGGCCCTATTGCCCTTAGACCCGTATGGTCTTTTGGTCATTTTACCCTCCAAACAAGACTCACATTGAGGTATAGATTCCACCTTTAAGTGACTTAAAGGTCCATCCCTTACCAACCTTTGAATCCTATTCAGGTTAATATGGCCAAGGCGCAAATGCCAAAGATAAGTCTTATTAGAGTGAGAAGTTTTAAGTCTTTTTGAGTCATTATCATTTATCTCAGCATTAAGCAATAAGTCCATCTTAGGTTTGATAAAATATAGATTATTTTGCATCCATCCAGAACAGATAAAAGATTTGTTTTTATGAATCACCACTTTTTCATTAAAAGATACCACGTAGGAGTCTTTAAATAAAGAAGATACAGAAATTAAATTCCTTTTAAATTTAGGAACATAAAAACAATCTCGCAAAATTAAACTCCTATAATTATCAAAACAAAGATGGACATCTCCCACTGCTTCCGCTGAGACCAAGGATCCATCGCCCATCCGAAGCGTTAAGTCTTCACGAAGTAGACTTCTCGTTTCTTTGAATCCCTGCAGAGAAACACAAACATGATTAGTTGCACCGGAATCTATGACCCAAATGTCACTGGATTCCTCAACCAAACAAGTTTCTAAATATAGAAGATCACACCTACCTCCCTTGGAAAGGAAGTCCTTGCAATGCTTCTTTATATGCCCGACCTTACCACAGAAGAAGCACTTAAGCTTCTTTGGGTTCTTCTTCTTTTTCTTCTTGCTCTTGGTAGCAATAGGAATAGAAGACTTACCACTCTTGGCCCGTTGCTTCTTTCCATTCCCAGAGTTAGGATTGGAACCAGAAGCAGCTACCATATTGGCCTCTCCACCAGCAGGAGACTCCCTGATCAGCAGTTCAAACTCCTGTAACTGTTTCATCAGTTCTGTCAAGGTCATATCCCGTCTATTGCTCAAATTAAAAGTAGCTCTAAACGGAATAAATTCCTTAGACAGAGTCTCAAAGACCATAGTCATCTGAGTTTCAGCATCGATGTCGGCTCCATTGGTTTGAGCCTCAGCGAGGTAACCCATGACCAACATCATGTGCTCCTTTACAGATGTCCCCGGTCTCTGTCTACAGTTTAAGAGTTTCCGAAGCGCCCCTTGCCGCTTTGTTATGGCCTGGCCTCCAAACATATCCTCAAGATTATCCAAGATCTGCTTCGCAGTCTCATAATCCTGATGTTGAGCCTGCAGCACGTTATTCATGCTAGCCATAACATAGCAGCGGGCCTGATCATTAGCATCTTTCCAGCGTTCGTACGCTTGGAATTGCTCATTACTTGAGTCTCCCGTAGGCTCGGGAGGACAAGGAGTTGTCAGTACATATTTCAGTTTCTCAAAGGATAGGACGATGTCCAGGTTCCGTTTCCAATCATTATAGTTCTCACCGGTTAATTGGTTTTTGTCAAGTATCGATGATAAAGCGTTTTTAGACATTTTCAATCTACAATAAAGAATCATATACCAAACATAAGCAAACATATTTAATAATTTAGTAAGATAACACAATCATGTAAAATCATACAAATGTGTTTATGTGTCAAAACCTTGAAAATATCACAACCTTACAACGATAATTCCCAACTCAGAATTCAACAAGCTCCTAGGGGAGTCATGCCAAATTCAATCAGGAACACGGATCCCCTCCTGATTAATATATGCCATCCAGGACCCGTATGATCCAGCATATACTAATAATCGTTTCTTTGGCCATTAATTTTATTAACAGAGCTCCTAGGGGAGGTTAATAATAAAATTAACGTGAGTGTATAACCACCGTTTTAATATTTTATCCATGATTTATAATCACCACCTAGGGGTGTGCAACCATAAATCATACTAAAATACCTTATCCTTTCAGAGATCCAATCTGGTACATGATAGAAATCCCTTCCTAGGGGTTGGGACCACCATGTTCTTCCTATGGACCAACGATGGAGGCCTTAGGTTCTCTCTTCGAAAACCTTCTCCCACTCAATCTTTTGAAGTCAAGGTTTTATTTTAAAATTATGCATGAACAATTTTAATATGAGCGGCACTCCCTATTCTATATGACATGTTATCAATATACATGGTAAATCATATTATAATGCAGACAAGCAAAGCAATCAAGCAAAGCTACAAGCATAATAATAATAACCGTAATATTATGGTTCCACCCTAGAGAATAGAAAAACTAAGATCACAAGAGAATAATCGAGACATTTATCGATTCTTCATCCTTGAATCCTCAAGCTATATCCTTCTTCATGTAATATCCATCTTCAAGTCCTCAATCCCGTATGAATCGAACACTTCATATTTCCGGTCGTATCCAAATTTAATGTTTCTCAGAATCGTCCCAAAAAATAAAATTAAAACTGCACTGAAAAATTGCACCTTTTCTGGACACCTGGATGCTCTCTGTCGGCAGGCCGATCTAGGTGATCGGTCTGCCGATCATGGTGGTTCGGCCTGCCGAACATGAAGGTTCGGCCTGCCGGCAGAGCACCAAAATTTCTGCCCCACTGTCGGCCTGCCGGACCGTACGTCCGGCCTGCCGATCTGTGACCTTCGGCCTGCCGAACTGTGAGGTCCGGCATGCCGACCGAGCAGAAAACCCTCAATCCAGAAAATACAATTTTAATGCAATTCATCAATTTTATTTTCAACAATTCAAAAACATAAAATTAGAGACTCAGGAAATACCTGGAGGCGCCATCATCAATCTTCAAGATCCGACTTCTCGTTCCGTCTTATCCGAATAATTATTTAATTACAAAATTCTTACAAATTAAATAATAATTCCTAGACGGAGATGATAGTCCGCCATTTAATTACATGAAAAACCTAGATACACATTCTAACCTCTAAGGAACCATAACCGGTATTAATTAATTAATAAATAATTAAACAACAATTTAATCAACCATAATTAATTAATAAACATTCACCACATAATCCATGACAACATATATATTATATAGAAACCTAGAGTGCCATCTTTTTATAAAATTTAATTCCAAACCTAGATGGTTGCCCACCTTTCTTGGAATCCTGCATTGCAAACCTCTTGAGAATTTTATCTATGTTTTTCGCTTGAGACAAAACTATCATTTTGTTCTTCCTATCCCGAAAGATCTGGATACCGAGAACAAAATTAGCCTCACCTAAGTCTTTCATGTCAAATTGCTTGGTCAACGACCGATGACAATACCCCAACGTTATTACCAATTAGCAGAATGTCATCTACATAGAGTAGTAGAAAAACAACCTTCCCATCCTTAATGAGTTTATACACACATGGTTCATCCACATTTTGTGAGAACCCATAAGTCTTGATCGCTTGATCAAATCTTACGTTCCAATAACGAGAAGCCTGCTTAAGTCCATAACTTGACTTTAGTAGCTCACAAACCTTACCCTCTTGACCCTTGACCTTGAACCCGTTTGGTTCTTCCATATAAATGGACTCATCAAGATAGCTATTTAGAAAAGCCATCTTAACATCCATCTACCAAATCTCGTAGTCAAGAGCGGCAGCTATGGACAAGAGAATCCGAATGGACTTAAGCATGGCTACATGCAAAAAGGTTTCCTCGTAATCGATTCCATCCTTTTTGCGCATAACCCTTAGCTACCAATCTAGCTTTAAAGGTTTCGACCTTTCCATCCATTCCTCTTTTCCTCTTGAAGATCCACTTACACCCTATGGGTTTTACCCCTTTGGGAAGATCCACAAGCTCCTAGACCCGATTAGTCTCCATAGACTTGATCTTTGTGTACATAGCCTCAGTCCAAAGTTTCAAATCAACATCCTCCATAGCTCTGCGTAAGTGTAAGGATCCCTATCATGTTCATTCGGTTCAGCCAAAAAGCCCTCACCATTGAACAAATACCTCTCGGGTTGATGCCCGATCCTCCCACTACACCAAAGCCCCTTAGGTTGTTGTTCAGGTTCGTTTGGTCTTTCTACACTGATCGGATGGTTTCATTCAGAACCCCTAGAGTGATAGAATCACCACCAACTCCTCAAGTACCATTATGCTGTTGGAAACAAAGTGCGCAGCGGAATTTTTTAAAAATTTTCATCAGAGTATTTTCCAAAATACAAGTATGACATGTTATATGTATAAATTAAACAGATCTTACTAACCTCAGTGTGCCGAAGAACCTCCGCGACCTGTGTAGAGAAGTAACGTTCCAGAAGAGCCTCAACCAACTGGTCTTCTTTGCTATTCTCTATCCACAACCGGAGTGAGTGTGGGCTCACACGTACAGCTCTTCCACCGGTGACTCTCCTTCCAACCAATAGAGAGAACCCAAAGCTAGTGTTCGTGATTTGTGAACAAAAGCTCTCAGGGAGTTTTCAGATGCTCACTAGAAGAGTATCACTCTTAATCTCTCAAATTGATCTTAGTAAATCATTAGACTCACTTCCTTTTTATACCTATTGGTCCTTGGGGTCAGTCCATATCAGATTAGGTCTCAAAAATCGAAACAGAATCAAGTTCGGATCAATATCTGATAAGATACGCGTGAAAAACGCGTAATCTTAGCTGTCGCGGTCGGCATGCCGAACTGTGAGATAGGCAGGCCGAACTGGCCAGTTCGGCAGGCCGAACTTTCTGATCGGCAGGCCGAACTGCCGAGAAAAAATCTCCGCGAATCTTTTATTTTCCACCCGAGATTCTAAAGGATAAAGTCTCAGTTTTGATTCAAATAGCCCAATAGAAAAGATATCTGATCAAAACAAACTCTATCAAGATAATCTCTAAGAAAATAAATCAATTCAAATAATTCTACAAGTTTATCTTGTTCTAATTGTCCAAAATTAAAACAACCGATAAACAGACAAGAATTATCCGAACGCCATAATTCAACAAGTTCATCTTGAACTAATTTCTTACATAATTAATTCAACCGATAAACAGACATAAATTATTTGATTCTTATAAATTTTAAACCAATCTGATAAATCCGACATAAGTCACCAATTATTGGAAAAGCACGCCGTGTCGTTACAGGATTTTGTGAGCTAGCAAAGGGGACCAAAATGGACCTATAAAGTTCAAGCTCATGATAATTATGAAACCCAATATCCCAGATATACATTTCACAATTATCAACTCCAACGCTACTCCACTAAAAGCTTGGAGCTACACTCTCGAACTTTATAGAATTACGAAGCTCGTGTAGCTAAGTCTCCATGACATATCATAGTGTATCGCATCCCCATATGATCATCCATAATCGGCTTAAGGACAAGTTCTGTCTTACCTTCCCGATTATTTTTATCTTACGTTCCATTGTCTCACCATTAGAAAACTTACCATCCAAAGATAGTATACCATTCGGTTACACCTATGTATCCAAATGGTTGAGCGCTCCAGTTTTCCAATTACAGGACAACGCATATAAGAGGATATCATTACTCCTAAAGAGGAGCTATGGATTCCATATCTATGAATAACAAGTCTACGCTATCAAGAGTCATGCCTCCAACGTACTGGCATGCATGCCACTATAGAGATGTGGGAGTCACCCATTGGTACATCAAAAGACACAAGTCGAGACAACGGGCCCATTATTCATCTCAGGATTAAGATACAATACAAACGACTGTCTAAAGTGAATCGATTTGCCAAGACAGAATTATTAATCCAAATCAATTCACTTTATGTCCCGATCCAACACATCGTCACCTATGACAACGCGCCAATGTTTCTATTCACGGAGTCCAACTCCGATGGCCAAGACAAACCATCTCCCAAAAGGGATATAGACAACATAACAATCTTTACATGAATAAAGCGCCCAACTTTATTCCCTCGATTGCGGATCATATATTTTAGACCATCACCTTAAGAGTCGTGTCTACCGCATAATCATCCCATCATATGCCCAACTCTTAAGGTTTAGACTGACAGTCTTAGACTACTGTTTGCTTATCATACATTCAACGAATATGAACGTAAAGAGGACAATATTTGGTATATATAAATGAATAAATTCTTTATTGATAAAAATGTCTCCAAAAACGTATTACATTTTTACTCCTTAGAGCATACATGTCTAACATATGCTTCGAGGCTTAAAGTCATTCATGTAACTTTCCTCAAGGAAAGTTGTATGAGTTGAAACCACGACTTTATTTTGCTTTCGGTTATAAAAATAACCCCCTTTAGTCCCTTTTGGATATCTTACAAACATGCAAACTTCTGAACATGCTTTCAACTTATTTGCATCCTTAAACAGGACATAAGTCGGACATCCCCATATGTGAATATGGTTTAAGGATGTCTTCCTACCCGTCTACAACTCATGAGGAGTTTTAGGGACCGATTTTAAAGACACATTGTTCAAAAGATAACATGCAGTTTGTAGTACATATCCCCAAAAGTACAAAGGCAATGATGAATAACTCATGATGGACCTAACCATGTCCAATAAAGTCCTATTTCTTCTCTCCACTATGCCATTTTGCTACAGAGTGCCTGGAGCAGTCAAATGGGATAAAATCCCATTCTCTAATAAGTGTTCTAAGAACTCATCAGAAAGATATTCTCCACCTCAATCAGATCAAAGTGCATTTATGGGTCTACCCAATTGCTTTTCCACTTCAGTCCGAAACTCCCTGAACTTTCTAAAAGTTTCACTTTCGTGGTGCATCTTAAGTAATTGTCAATAAAAGTGATGAAGTACTCATACCCTCCTCATGCCTAGATATTCATCAGTCTACAAACATCACTATACACAAGTTCTAGAACCCCCCTTAGACCCAAATAGTCTTTTGGTTATTTTACCCTCCAAACAAGATTCACATTGAGGTATAGATTCCACCTTTTAGTGACTTAAGGGTCCATCTCTTACCAACCTTTGAATCCTATTCAGGTTAATATGACCAAGGCACAAATGCCAAAGACAAGTCTTATTAGAGTGAGAAGTTTTAAGTCTTTTAGAGTTATTATCATTTATCTCAACATTAAGTAGTAAGTCCATCTTAGGTTTGATAAAATATAGATTTTGCATCCGTCCAGAATAGATAAAAGATTTGTTTTTACGAATCACCACTTTATTATTAAAAGAAACCAAATTGGAGTCTTTAAATAAATAAGTTACAGAAATTAAATTCCTTTTAAATTTAGGAACATAAAAACAATCTCACAAAATTAAATTCCTATAATTATTAAAATAAAGACGGACGTCTCCTACTGCTTTCGCTAATACCAAGGATCCATCGCCCATCTGAATCGTAAAGTCTTCACATAACAGACTTCTCGTTTCTTTGAACCCCTACAAAGAAACACAAACATGATTAGTTGCACCGGAATCTATGACCCAAATGTCACTAGATTCCTTAACCAAACAAGTTTCTAAATACAAAAGATCACACCAACTTCCTTGAGAAAGAAAGTCCTTGCAATTCTTCTTTACGTGCCCGACCTTCCCGTAGAAGAAGCACTTAAGCTTCTTTGGGTTCTTCTTCTTCTTCTTCTTCTTGCTCTTGGTGTTAGCAGGAATAAAAGACTTCCCATTCTTAGCCCGTTGCTTATTTCCATTTCTAGGGTTGGGATTGGAACTAGAATCAGCCACCAAATTGGCCTCGCCACCCACAGGAGATTCCTTGATCAGCAGTTCAAACTTCTATAACTGTTTCATCAATTCTGTTAAGGTCATATCCAGTCTATTGCTTAAATTGAAAGTAACTCTAAATGGAAATATACTCCTTAGACAGAGTCTTAAAGACCATTGTCATCTGAGTTTTAGCATCGATGTCGGCTCCATTGGTTTGTGCCTCAGCTAGGTAACCCATGACCAACATCATATGCTCATTTACAGATGTCCTTGGTTTTTGTTTATAGTTAAGAAGTTTTCGAAGCACCACTTGCCGTTTTGTTAGGGCTTGGCCTCCAAACATGCCTCCTAGATTATCCAAGATCTGCTTTGCAGTCTCATAATCCTCATGTTAAGCCTGCATCACGTTATTCATATCGGCCATAACATAGCAGCGGGCCCGATCATTACCATCTTTACAATGATCATATGCTTGGAATTGATCATTGGTTGAATTACCCGTAGGCTCAGGAGGATAAGGAGTTGTCAGCACAAATTTCAGTTTCTCAAAGGAGAGGACGATATCTAGGATTCATTTCCAATCATTATAATTCTCTCCAGTTAATTGGTTTTTGTCAAGTATCGAAGATAAAGCGTTTTTAGACATTTTTAATCTACAATAAAGAATCATATACCAAACATAAGCAAACATAGCATAATAAGTTAGTAAGATAACACAATCATGTAAAAACATACAAATGTGTTTATGTGTCAAAACCTTGAAAATATCACAACCTTACAACGATTCTTCCCAACTCAGAATTCAACAAGCTCCTAGGAGAGTCATGCCAAATTCAATCAAGAACACAAATCCCCTCCTGATTAATATATGCCATCTAGGACCCAGATGATCCAGCATATATTAATAATCATTTCTTTCACCATTAATTTTATTAGCAGAGCTCCTAGTAGAGGTTAAAAATAAAATTAACATGAGTGTATAACCATCATTTTAATATTTTATCAATGATTTACAATGACCACCTAGGGGTGTGCAACCATAAATCATGCTAAAATACCTTATCCTCTAGGAGATCCAACCTGGTACATGATAAAGTCCCTTCCTAGGGGTTGGAAATACCATGTTCTTCCTATAGACCAACGATAGAAGCCTTAGGTCCTCTCTTTAAAAACCTTCTCTCACTAAATCTTTTGAAATCAAGGTTTTATTTTAAAAGACATGCATGAATAATTTTAATATGAGCAGCACTCCCTATTTTATATGACATGTTATCAATATACATGGCAAATCATATTATAATATAGACAAACAATGCTACAAGCAAAATAATGATAAATAGCTATAATATTATAGTTCCACCCTAGAAATAGAAAATAAAGATTACAAGAGAATAATCAAAAAATATTATCTATTCTTCCTCCTTAAATCCTCAAGCTGTATCCTTCCTCATGCAAAGCCCATCTTTAAGTCTTCAATCTCGCATAGATCGAATACTCCATATTTTTGGTCATATCCAAATTTAATGTTTCTCAGAATTGTCTCAAAAATAAAATTAAAACTACACAAAAAACTACACCTTTTCTAAAAAAAATTTCTAGCTCTCTACAGGCAAGCCAATCTAGGTGATCGGCCTACCATTCATGACCCACCAACCTGCCAATCTTTTCAAGTCGGCCTACTGGTCATGATAGTTCGGCCTACCACCAGAGCCTCCTAATTTTTACCCTAATATAGGTGTGTCGAACCCTATGTCTGACCTGCCAATCTGCGGCCATCGGCTTGCTGAACTAGAGGGCATGCCGACCAAGCAGAAACCACCCCTTTCAGAAAATACAGTTTCTAATGCAATTTATCAATTTTATTTTCAACAATTCAAAAACCTAAAATTAGAGACTCAGAAAATACCTAGGAGTGTTATCGTCCATCTTCTAGATCTGTCTTCTAGATCAGTCTTCTCCCAATTATTATTTAATTACAAAATTCTTACAAATTTAAAATTAAATAATAATTCCTAGGCGGAGATGATAGTCCACCATCTAATTACATGAAAAACCTAGATACATATTTTAACCTCTAAGAAACCATAACCAGTATAAATTAATTAATTAAATAATAATTTAATCAACTATAATTAATTAATAAACATTCACCATATAATCCACGACAACATATAAATATATAGAAACCCTAGAGTGCTAACTCTCTAAAAAATTAAAATCAAGCATAGGAGAGATAAAGATCATATAATTTATACATATAGCATGATCACAAATTTATAAATTAACATAAAAACCATGGCTCTGATACCAATTGTTGAAAAAATAGAACACAGCAAAATTTTAAAATTTTTATATCAGAATATTTTTTAAAACACAAGTTTGACACACTATATGCATAAATTATTCAAATCTTACTAACCTCTGTGTGCCGAAAAGCTCCTACAATCAGTGAAGAAAAGTAACGTTCCAAAAAGATCTCAACCGACTAGCCTTCTTTGCTATTCTGTATCCATGATCAAAGTGAGTATGGGCTCACACGTACAGCTCTTTCACTAGGCGACTCTCCTTCCAACCAATTGAGAGAACCCAAAGCTAGTGTTCGTGATTTGTGAACAAGAGCTCTCAGGGAGTTTTCAAAATCTCACCAGCAAAGTTTCACTCTTAATCTCTCAATTAATCTAAATAATCAAGAGACTTACTTTGCTTTTATAGAGGTTGGGCTCAGGAGTCAGTCCTTATCAGATAAAGCCTCAAAAATTTGAATCAGAATCAAATCTGAATTGATATCTGGTAAAATCTGTGTGGAAGTATGTGATTCTTTTATCGTCGGTCGGCAGGCTAAACTGGCAGATTAGCCTGCCGAATTATCTCCATCGGCAAGCCAAACTTAAAGATCGGCTTGTTGAACCTTTGATAAAATATCACGCGAATCTTTATTTTCCACTTGGGATTCTCAAGATAGAGCCTTAGTTTTAATTCAAATAACCTAATAGAGAAGTTATCTGATCAAAACAATCATATCTAGATAAGCTCTAGGAAAATAAATATATCTTGAATTAATTCAAAATTAATCTAACTGATAAATAGACATAAATTATCCGTTCCTGATAATTCAACAAGTTTATCTTGAATTAATTTTATCATAAAATTAATTCAATCGATAAACAAACATGAATTATCTGATTTTACTGAATTTTAGTCAATCTGATAAATTGGACATAAGTCACCACTTATTGAAAAAGCACGTCGTACTGTTATAGGATTTTTATGAGCTAGCAAAATGGACCATATGGACCTATATAGTTCAAGCTCCTGATAATTATGAAACCCAATATCCTAGATATACATTTCATAATTATCAACTCCAACGCTACTCTACTAAAAGCTTGGAGTTGCACTCTCGATCTATATAAAATTATGAAGCCCAAATAGCTAAGTCTCCATGACATATCATAGTGTATCGTATCCCCATAGAATTATCCATAGTCTACTTAAGGACAAGTTCTGTCTTACCTTCCTGATTATTTTTATCTTACGTTCCATATCACACCATCGAAAAACTTACCATCCAAAGACGGTATACCATTCGGTTACACCTATGTATCCAAATGGTTGAGCGTTCTAGTTTTTCAATTGCAGGATAATGCATATAAGAGGATATCACTACTCCTAAAGAGGAGCTATGGATTCTATATCTATGAATAACAGGTCTACACTATCAAGAGTCATGCCTCCAATGTACTGGCATGCATACCACTATTAAAATGTGGCGGTCACCTTTTGATACATGAAAAGACACAAGTCAAGATAACGGGTCAACTATTCATCTTAGGATTAAGTTACAATACAAATGATTGTCTAAAGTGAATTGATTTGCCAAGATAGAATTATTAATCCAAATCGATTCACTTTATGTCCCAATCTAACACATCGTCACATATGACAATGTGCCATTGTTTCTATTCGCAGAGTTCACCTCCGATAGCCAAGACAAACCATCTCCCAATAGGGATATAGACAACATAACAATCTTTACATAAATAAAGTGCCTAACTTTATTCTCTCGATTACGGATCTTATGTTTAGACTGCCACCTTAAGAATCGTGTCTTCTGCATAACTTATCCATCATATGCCCAATTCTTAAAGGTTTAGAACGACAGTCTCAAATTTTTGTTTGCTTAATATATATTCAACAAATATGAACGTAAAGAGGATAAGATTTGGTATATAAATAATAAATAAATTCTTTATTGATGAAAATGTCTCCAAAAACATATTATATTTTTACTCCTTAGGGCATACACGTCTAACAGTATCTTCTCGTTGTATCCTTTTTCATGTTGCATCCATCTTCAATTCTTTAATCTCCCATAGATCAAAAATTTACTTTTCTAGTTATCATAAAATTTCAAGTTTCTCATAATTGTCTCAAAAAATAAAAATAAAAAGTGCACCGAAGACGCAATGTTTTTAAAAAAGGTTCTGCTCGCTACTGGCCTGTCGGTCTGCAGCCATCTTCTAGATCCGTCTTCACTTCAAATAATTATTTTAATACAAATTTTAAAAATCAAAATTAAAATACTAAATCCTAGATGGCGATGATAGACTGCCATCTAATTACATGAAAAACTTATATATACATTCTAACCTTTAAGGAACCATAACCAACAAAATTAATTAATTAAAATAATAAATAGTAATTTAATTAACCATAATTAATTAATAAATATTCATCACATAATCTCATGACAACATCTAATTATACAGAAACCCTAGAGTACCAACTCTCTAAAAAATTAAATTCAAGTATAGGAGAGAATAAGATCACATAATGTATATACATAACATAATCACAAACCCATAAAATCAACATAAAAACATAGCTTTGATGCCAATTGTTAGAAAATGATATGCAGCAAAATTGTAAAAAAATTAAATGAAAGTTTTTCTAAAAACACAAGTTCGACATGCTAAGCACATAAATTAATTACAGATCTTACATACCTACCTCTTTTGTATACTAAAGTATGTAGTAAAACTAAAAAGAGAAAAAATGTTCTAGAAGAGCCTCAACTAATTAGTCTTCTTTACAATTCTCTATCCACGATCGAAGTGTAGGAGGTCGCACATCGTACAGTCTTCCTCTAGTGACTCTCCTTCTAACCACTTGAGAAACCAAGACCTAAGGTTCCAAATGTTGAACAATAGCTCCTTGGGAGTTTCAAAGTTTCTCTCACAAGAGTACGCACACAATGCTTCTCAAATAATCTGTAAAATAATGAAAAATAACACCCTTTTATAGTGGTTAGATCTGGGGTTAAATCTTATCAGATTAGGCTTAAAATTTGAGTCTGGATTAACTTCTAATGAAAAATGCATCAAAAATGTGTAACCTGATTATCGCATGTTTGGCATGCCGATCTAGAAGATCGACCTGCCGAACTAGCTGCATCAGCCTGCCGAACTAACTACACCGGCCTGTCGAATTCGGCCACTAACCCGTCAATCGAGCGATAATCTAAAGATCTTAGAATATCTTATTTCAACATGAGAATCTTAGATAAAGCCTCAATTTTAATTCAAATAACTCAATAGAGAAGTTATCTGATTAAAACAGTCATATATAGATAATCTTGTATCAAATAAAATATTAGCCAAATAATTCAACGTGTCTATTTTTAATTAATTCACAAAATTAATTCAACTGATAAACTAACATGAATTATTAAATCCACTCTTATCAAATTCAACCAATCTAATAATTAACATAAGTCGCCAATATGTAGGAAAAATAGGCCTATCATTACAGGAATTATTGTGAGGTTGCAAAGGGGACCTGATAGATATATATAGATCAAGCTCCTATAATTATAAAATAATATACCTCATATACATATTTTATAATTATCAACTTTAATGCTACTTGCTGAGGACATCAAGGCTACAAGGAATTTTCACGATCCAATTTAAGTTCCAGTTGGTCTGGTGACAAGGGCTTGAGCTAAAATATTCAAAGAAGAGCTAAATAACCTAGTTCAAAGAGTTTTACAATAAGAAGAGAGTGTGTTCACTACTGAGGGTGAACAAAGGCTGGTTTTACTCATCTAAGTAGAGCCAGAAAGGAGCCAATCAGCCGTACAAGCACATTGAGTCCTTCATGGCAAACTTGCATGTTCATTTCGTACACATACACATGTAGGAATGGTATGTCTAGCAAAGAATCAAGTTGAGATTCAAGATTCAAGATTCAAGATTTGAATTCTTTATAATCTTATTTTAGTTTAAGTTTTAGTTTCAGAATTTGAAATTTAGAATCTTTGTTTAGACTTTATTATTATGGGCGTGAATAGGAGGAAGGAATCTTGAGTTGAATAATTCCATCCTAGGGCTTATTTAGGCGTTTCTTTCATTAAGGGTAGATTAGGAATTTTACTTTTAAAAATAAACCCTATGTGAATTTTGGCCATATAAGACCATCTTTTAAATAATGCAATTCAGTTTTGATGTTTATTCATATTGAAAATTATTCTTCTTCAGTTCTTAAAGAAACTTTTCCAAACTTATTAAGGATTCCTTGTGACGTTCAATTGACTTATCAAATAGACTTTCCATACCCGTTTGTGGCGTCTTCATCATACCAAGATTCTTGCTTTGCTAAGCAACGGGTCACAATTCCACTCAACTTGAAAGGTCTGGGGGTTTGAAATTTCAGATTTGGTATCAGGCTTCGTCACGTGGTTGGTGTGGTTCATATTAGTTGTATTAGAGCGCCTTTGTCAGGTTTGCTTATCCTTTTTTTTCTTGTTTCCATGCCAAATTCGTGAATTAGGGTTAGGGCGTCAATTTAGCCAAATATATATATATATATATATATATATTTCGAATTTGGTTCTTTAGGGTTTCTTGAAATCACCATTAGTGGTTCTTGAATTGTTTCTCTAGTCTTGAAAGAGTCAAACCCGAATTGCTCTTTTCGTTTCTAAGGTTACAATTTTTTTTTCGTTCTTGAATTTCTTTAGGATTCTGCATTGATTCTTTAGGTTTTTTAGGTTTCTTGGGGGATTCTTCTAATCTTGATATTGGAATTCTAGTTTGACATTGTGGATTCTGTCTTGTGAACCCGCTTTACAACCTTGATTTGTTCTAGTGGTTCCTTGTCTAATTATTAAAAAAACAAAAGAAAGAAAGAAAGAAAGGAAAAGAAAGGAAAGAAAAGAAAAGAAAAGAAAGGAAGGAAGAAAGAAAAAAAACTCAAGAGGATCTAGAAAAAAAAAAAGGTCTAGAAACCCTTCTTAAAATTTTTTGTTCTATTCTTGTTTCTTATGTCTTAGACCCCCTTTTGCTAAAACCCCACGCTTGAGTGACAAAATTCATCAAATCCATGGCCAAATTTGAGTCCTTTGGTTTGTCTCTTACCTTAAATTGCTGCTTGAATCCTCCTTTTTATTATTTGATTAGTTTTGAAAGAACTAAAAGAAGAATACGAGTGGAAAAAGGCAAAGAGAGTGAGCGTATTAGAGGGTAAAAGCCAAATTAATTAAGTGAAACACGAGTGAATTTGAGTGAATTCATTTAATTTTGAGTGAAACACGTGAGGGAGTGTGGTGAGGTTCCTTTCTATACTGTTCATACTTTGTTTTATAGAATTTAATCATGTCTCAAAATCAAGAGAATAACACAAATGAAGAGGTTTAACCACCCGTTGGACCGAATGTGCAAATGCAAGCATTCATGGGGGAGATGAGACGGATGTTGAGGAGGGAGTTAGATCAAATCCATGAAAGGTTGGATAGGGTAGAAGGGGGAACACAATGGGGACAACCACCAATTGCACTGAATGCCCCAAGGAGGAATAGGTTGTACCAACGGGAAGTGGAGGATTTGGATGAACTTGAAGGGGACAGTTTAGAGGAGGAGTTTGATAGGATGTCAGTGAGCAGCCATAGGAGATTTGGTTGGAGTAGAGAAGCTAGGAATTGGGTAGACGACAACTTGGGAAGTATTAAGATGAAAATTCAGGCGTTTCAAGGCAAAAGTGACCCTGAAGCATACCTTGAGTGGGAAAAGAAGATGGAGTTGGTTTCTGATTGTCACAACTACTCCAAATTAAAAAGGGTAAAACTTGTTGCCATTGAGTTTACTGATTATGCTATTGTGTGGTGGGATCAGTTGTGCATCAATGGGAGGCAGAATGGGGATCGTCCTATTGAAACTTGGGATCAGATGAAGAGAGTGATGAGACGACGATTTGTGCCAAGTCACTACTACCGGGATCAATACCTCAAGCTGCAAGGTCTCCATCAAGGTAACCAGAGTGTAGATGAATACTATAAAGAGATGGAGATGGCTATGATTAGAGCCAATGTGAAAAAGGATCAGGAGGCAACAATGGCAAGATTTTTGAATGGTTTAAACCAGGAGATTGCTAACACGATCGAGATACACCATTATGTGGAGTTCAAGGATTTGGTACATATGGCAATCAAAGTTGAGAAGTAACTCAAGAGAGGTGGCGCATGGCCAAGACCAGCCCCACAACATCCTAACATCGCTGCTTGGAGGACGAGCTACCTAAAGAAAGAAGAAAGTCCATCCACCTTTAAAGCCAAACACGAGAACAAACCAGCCATATCCACCACGGTTTCTCAAGGTAAATTAGCCCCTACTTCAAATCGTTCTAGTGATATTAAATGCTTCAAATGCTAAGGGAGAGGGCACATAGCTAGCCAATGTCTAAACAAGCGAATTATGGTGATCCGGGAAGATGGTGAAATTGAATCGGAAGATGAAGTTGGACTTGATAATATGCCACCATTGGAGGATGCCCCTATGGGAGACGATGAATTTGGGGCAGAGCACGGTGAGATGTTAGGATTAGTCGCATGTCGAGCCTTAAGCTTGCATGCTAAAGAAGAGGAAGAAGAAGTACAGCGGGAGAACATCTTTCACACTCGTTGCCATGTTAAAGACAAGGTATGTAGTGTTATTATCAATGGTGGTAGTTGCACTAATGTTGCAAGCAGGTCCATGGTGGAAAAGCTAGGGCTTACAACCACTAAGCACCCTCAACCATACAAGCTGCAATGGTTGAATGATAGTGGCGAAGTGAGGGTTACAAAGCAGGTGGTCGTACCATTTTGGATTGGTAAATATGAAGATGAAGTATTGTGCAATGTGGTGTCGATGCAACCTAGACATCTCCTGTTAGGAAGACCGTGGCAATTTGATCGACATGTGCAGCATGACGACTTTACCAACAAGTACTCATTCTTGTTTAATCAACGAACAATCACCTAGTTTTGATGACGCCAAAACAAGTCTATGAGGATCAAGTGAGATTACAAAAATTGAGTGAACAAAAGAAACTGAGAGATCAAGACAATTTAAGAGAGCAAAAGAAAGTGATGAAAAGAAGAGTAAGGCCGTGCATAGTAAGGGTGAGGGGAGAGAGAAACACATGGCCAAAGAGAGAAAAAAAGAGAGAAAGCCTGAATCCAATGAGTAAGAAAAGAGATAGAAGAGTTGGCCAAAGAGGTAAAATCAGAGAGAAAACAAAGAAATTTCTATGCAAAAACAATTGAGGTTAAGCGAGCATTGCTTTTAAAATGGCCAATGGTTGTATTCATGTAAAAAGAGACCCTTTCAAACACAGACCAACTTAACTTTTCTTTGCCTAGCGTTGTTGTTCCTCTTTTGTAGGAGTTCGAGGATGTGTTTCTTGAGGAGTTACCACATGGTTTACCACCTACCCGAGGGATTGAACATCAAATCGATTTCATGCCCAGTACATCAATTCCAAATCGACCAGCATATAGGAGCAACCTAGAAGAGACACAAAAGCTTCAAAGGCATGTCGAAGATTTGATGAAGAAAGGGTACGTGAGAGAAAGCATGAGTCCTTGCGCAACTCCCATGATTCTAGTGCCTAAGAAGGATGGGACATAGAGAATGTGTATTGATTGCAGAACCATCAACAACATAACGGTAAAATATCGCCACTCTATTCCTCGCTTAGATAATATGTTAGATGAGTTTCATGGTTCTTGCGTGTTTTCTAAGATTGATCTTAAAAGTCGGTATCATCAAATACGAATGAAAGAAGGAGATGAATGGAAGACAACATTTAAAACTAAATCTGGGTTGTATGAGTGGTTAGTTATGCCGTTTGGATTAACTAATGCACCTAGCACTTTCATGCATTTAATGAATCATGTTTTCCGTGCTTTCATTGGTTTATTTGTTGTTGTGTATTTTGACGATATTCTGATTTACAGCAAGAGTTTGCATGAACATATCTCACATTTGCGTTCGGTTTTGGATGTGCTTAGAAAGGAGAAGTTATTTGCTAACCTCGAAAAGTATACTTTCTACACCGATAAGCTTGTTTTCCTAGGTTTTGTTATGAGTGCTAAAGGTATTGAGGTTGATGAAGCAAAGATCAAAGCCATCCAAGATTGACCGACCCCCTCCAGTATAGGTGATGTTAGAAGTTTTCATGGACTTGCTAGCTTTTACAGGAGGTTCGTGAAAGATTTTAGCACCATCGTTGCACCACCTGCCCAAGTTATCAAAAAGAACATTGCATTCAAATGGGGTGAAGAACAAGAGAAGGCGTTTTAGCTCATTAAACATAAGCTTACTCATGCTCCTTTACTTGCTCTACCTAATTTTTCTAAAACATTTGAAATTGAATGTGATGCTTTTGGTATAGGTATAGCCACTGTTCTTATGCAGGATGGAAGACCACTTGTGTACTTTAGCGAGAAGTTAAGCGGGGCTGCACTTAACTACCCTACTTATGACAAAGAGTTGTACGTATTGGTTCGAGCTTTGGAGACATGGCAGCACTACTTGTGGCCAAAGGAGTTTGTAATTCGTACGGATCATGAATCCTTGAAGCATTTGAAAGGTCAACACAAGCTGAACAAGAGACATGCTCAATGGGTTGAATTCATTGAGACTTTTCCCTATGTCATTCGGTATAAACAAGGTAAGGAAAATGTGGTTGCGGATGTGCTTTCAAGCAGGTATGCCTTAATCTCTACTCTTGATGCTAAGTTCCTTGGTTTTGAGCACACTAAGGAACTTTATCTTGATGATCATGACGTTGGGGAGATTTATAGAGCTTGTGAAAAATCTGCAGAAGGTAAGTTCTATAGGCATGAGGGCTTCTCGTTTAGAGAAAATAAGTTGTGTGTGCCTAATTGTTCATTGAGAGACTTGTTAGTTCGGAAATCCAATGGTGGAGGGTTAATGGGACACTTTGGAGTCGCAAAAACTCTAACTATTTTGCAGGAGCACTTTTATTGGCCATACATGAAACGGGATGTTGAGAGAATTGGTGGTAGATGTGTCACCTGTAGGCAAGCTAAATCGAGGGTTCAACCGAATGGTCTTTACACACCCCTACCTATTCCTAGTTCACCTTGGATTGATATTTCAATGGACTTTGTTTTGGGTTTACCTATGAGTAAGCATGGAAAGGATTCAATCTTTGTGGTTGTAGATCATTTTTCTAAGATGGTTCATTTTATCCCTTGTCATAAGACTGATGATGCTTCTCATGTTGCAGATTTGTTCTTTAGGGAGATTGTGCGGTTACATGGTATGCCTAGGACAATCGTTTCAGATTGGGATGCTAAGTTCTTGAGTTACTTTTGGAAAAGATTATGGGGAATACTAGGAATGAAACATTTGTTTTCTACTACATGTCATCCTCAAACTGATGGTCAGATAGAAGTAGTTAATAGGAGTTTATCCACTTTGTTGAGGGCTGTCATTAGTAAGAACATTAAAACCTAGGAGGATTGTCTACCACATGTTGAGTTTGCTTATAATCATACCATTCATTCTGCTACTAAGTTTTCACCGTTTGAAATTGTTTATGGGTTTAATCCTTTAACTCCTTTGGATTTAACATCTTTACCTGTTTCTGAGCATGTGAACTTAGATGGTAAGAAGAAGGCAGAAATTGTGAAGCAACTCCATGAGAGGGCACGGCTCAACAGAGAGAGGAGAACCAAACAATACATCAAGCAAACTAACAAGGGACGTCAGAAGATGGTTTTTGAGCCCGGTGATTGGGTGTGGTTACACATGAGGAAAGAATGATTTCTAGCACCAAGACGTTCTAAGTTGCTACCCCGAGGAAATGGTCCTTTTCAAGTGCTAGAACGGATCAATGACAATGCCTACAGACTTGACTTACTAGGTGAGTACAATGTTAATGCTACTTTCAATGTTGCTGACTTGAGTCCTTTTGATACAGGTGCTGATTTGACGACAAATCCTTCTCAAGAGGGGGGGAATAATGAGGACATCAAGGCTGCAAGGAATTTTCATGATCCGATTCAAGTTCTAGTTGGTCCGGTGACGAGGGCTTGAGCTAAAAGATTCAAAGAAGAGCTGAATAACCTAGTCCGGAGAGTTCTACAATAAGAAGAGAGTGTGTTCACTACTGAGGGTGAACAAAGGCTGGTTTTACTCATCCAAGTAGAGCCGGAAGGGAGCCAATCAACTATACATGCACATTGAGTCCTTGCATGGCCAACTTGCATGTTCATTCCGTAGACGTACACATGTAGGAGTGGTATGTCTAGCAAAGAATCAAGTTGAGATTCAAGATTCAAGATTCAAAATTTGAATTCTTTGTAATCTTATTTTAGTTTAAGTTTCAGTTTCAGAATTTAAAATTTAGAATCTTTGTTTAGACTTTATTATTATGGGCATGAATAGGAGGAAGGAATCTTGAGTTGAATAATTCCATCCTAGGGCTTATTTAGGCGTTTCTTTCATTAAGGGTAGATTATGAATTTTACATTTAAAAATAAACCCTATGTGAATTTTGGCCATATAAGGCAATCTTTTAGATAATGCAATTCAGTTTTGATGTTCATTGATATTGAAAGTTATTCTTCTTGAGTTCTTGAAGAAACCTTTCCGAACTTATTAAGGATTCCTTGTGGCATTCAATTGACTTATCAAACGGACTTTCCATACCCGTTTGTGGCGTCTTCATCATACCAAGGTTCTTGCTTTGCTAAGCAACGGTCGCGATTCCACTCAACATGAGAGGTCTTGGGATTCAAAACTCCAGATTTGGTATCGGGTTTCGTCACATGGTTGGCATGGTTCATATCACTACTCTACTAAAAGCTTAGAGTTGTACTCTCAGACTATTTAAGATTACAAAGCTCTAACATGCTAATCGTCCATGACATATCATAATGTGTGACATCCCTATAGGATATTCATAATCGGCTTAAGGATAAATTCCATTTTACCTTCCCAATTATTTTTATCTTTTGTTTCATTATCTCACCATTGGAATACGTACTACTCATGAATAGTATAGCACTCGGTTACACCTATGTATCCAAATGATTAAACGCTCCAGTCTTTTAATTACAGGATAATGCCTATAAGAGAATATCATTAACTCTACAAAAGAGCTATGGATTTCATATCTATGAATAATGAGTCTATGTCATTCAAGAGTCATGTCTTTAACGTACAAGCATGCGTACCATCATCAAATCAATATATCATTCTTTGATACATCAAAAGACAGAAGTCAAAAATGCGGGCCCATTATTCATTTAAGGATTAAGACATAACACATATGATTGTCTAAAATGAATCGATTTAAATAAACAAAATTATTAACCAAATCAATTCAACTTTTTGTCCTGATCCAATATATCGTCACGTATGATAATATACCAGTGTTTCTGCTGGCAGAGTCTGTTAGACATGTGTGCCCTAAGGAGTAAAAATGTAATAAGTTTTTGGAGATATTTTTATCAATAAAGAATTTATTCACCAAATCTTGTCCTCTTTTATGTTCATATTTGTTGAATGTATGTTAAGCAAACAAAAGTCTGAGACTGTCGGTCCAAACCTTAAGAATTGGGCATATGATGGACGGATTATACAGAAGACATGATTCTTAAGGTGATGGTCTAAATCATAAGATCAGCAATCGAGGGAATAAAGTTAGGCGCTTTATTCATGCAAAGATTGTTATGTTGTCTATATCCCTTATGGGAGATGGTTTGTCTTGACCATCAGAGGTGGACTCCGTGTATAGAAACATTGGTACGTGTCATAGGTGACGATGTGTTAGATCGGGACATAAAGTGAATTGATTTAGATTAATAATTCTGCTTCAGTAAATCAATTCACTTTAGACAATCATTTGTGTTGTATCTTAATCCTAAGATGAATAGTGAGCCCATTGTCTTGGCTTGTGTCTTTTGATGTACCAAAGGGTGACACCCACATCTTAACAGTGGTATGCATGCCAGTACGTTGGAGGAATGACTCTTGATAGCGTAGACCTGTCATTCATAGACATGGAATCCATAGCTCCTCTTTAGGAGTAATGATATCCTCTTATATGCGTTATCTTATAATTAGAAAACTAGAGCGCTCAACCATTTGGATACATAGGTCTAACCGAATGGTATACTGTCTTTGGATAGCAAGTTTTCTGATGGTGAGATAATGGAACGTAAGATAAAAATAATTGGGAAGGTAAGATAGAATTTGTCCTTAAGCCGATTATGGATTATCATATGGGGATACGATACACTATGATATGTCATAGAGACTTAGCTATACTGGCTTCGTAATTCTATGTAGTTCGAGAGTGCAGCTCCAAGCTTTTAGTGGAGTAGCGTTGGAGTTAATAATTATGAAATGTATATCTGGGATATTGGGTTTCGTTATTATCGGGAGCTTGAACTATATAGGTCCATTTGGTCTCATTTACTATCTCACAACATCTTGTAATGATATGGCATGCTTTTTCAATTATTGATAACTTATGTTGGATTTATTAGATTGGTTGAAATTTAGAAAAATCAAATAATTCATGTCTATTTATCGGTTGAATTAATTTTGTGATAAAAATTAATTCAAGACAAACTTGTTGAATTATAAGGATCGGATAATTCTTGTCTGTTTATCGGTTGATTTAATTTTATATAAATTAGATCAAGATAAACTTGTAGAATTATTGGAAATTGATTTATTTTCTTATAGATTATCTAGATAAAGTTATTTTGATCAGATAACTTCTCTAATAGGTTATTTGAATTAAAACTAAGACTTTATCTTATAGAATCTTGAGTGAAAAATAAAAGATTCGCGAGATTTTTATTCGACAGTTTGGCCTACCGATGGGCCTGTTCGGCCTGCCGATCAACAAAGGATAAAATCAAGTGTTTCCACATGAATCTTATCAAATATTGATCCGAACTTGATTCTGTTTCGAGTTTTTGACACCTAATCTGATAAGGAATGACCCCAAACCAATCTTTATATAAAGGGAGTAAGTATTAAGAGTTACCTAGATCAATCGAGAGATTAAGAGTGATACTCTGCTAGTGAGAATCTGAAAACTCCCTGAGAGCTTTTGTTCACAAATCACGAACACTTGCTTTGGGTTCTCTCGATTGGTTGGAAGGAGAGTCACCTAGTGGAAGAGCTATACGTGTGAGTCCACACTCACTCCGGTCGTGGATAGAGAATAGCAAAGAAGACCAGTTGGTTGAGGCTCTTCTAGAACGTTACTTCTCTTCACGTTTTGCAAGGGTTCTTCGGCATACAAAGGTTAGTAAGATCTGGTTAATTTATGCATATAGCATGTCAAACTTGTGTTTTGGAAAATACTCTGATGTAAAATTTTTAAAATTCTGTTGTGTACTCTTTTTCCAACAATTGGTATTAGAGCTTGGTTTTTACATAAATTTACAAGTTTGTGATCATGTTATATGTATAAATTTTGTGATCTTAATCTCTCCTATGCTTGAATTGAATTTTATAGAGAGTTGGCACTCTAGGTTTCTATATAATATATATGTTATCATGGATTATGCGGTGAATGTTCATTAATTAATTATAGTTGAGTAAATTGTTATTTAATTATTTATTAATTAATTAATTTATACCGGTTATGGTTCCTTAGAGGTTAAAATGTGTATCTATGTTTTTCATGTAATTAGATAGCGGACTATCATCTCCGTCTAGGAATTATTATTTAATTTTAAATTTGTAAGAATTTTGTAATTAAATAATCATTCAGAAAAGACAGATCTAAAAGACGGATTTAGAAGATTGATGATGATGCTCCCAAGTAATTCCTAAGTCTCTAATTTTATGTTTTTGAATTGTTGAAAATAAAATTGATGAATTGCTTTAAAAATTGTATTTTTTGGAATGGAGATTTTTGCTCGGTCGGCATGCCGAACCTCACAGATCGATAGGCCGATGGTCACAGATCGACAGGCCAGACTTATGGTTCGGTAGGCCATCAATGGAGCAAAAATCAGGTGGCTCTAGCGACAAGCCAAACGTTCATGAGTCAGCAAGCCGATCTTCCTGATCGGTAGGTCGATGGAGCATGACCGACAAGCCGAACACCTAGATCGGCCTACCGACCAAGAGTTGGAAAATTTTCAAAAAAGGTAAATTTTTTTCGATGCAGTTTTAATTTTATTTTTGGGACAATTCTGAGAAACATTAAATTTAGAAATGACCGAAAATATGAAGCATTCGATTCATACGGGATTGAAAACTTGAAGATAGGAATTACATGAAGAAGGATACAGCTTGAGGATTCAAGGATGAAGAATTGATAATATGTCTCGATTATTCTCTTGTAATCTTAGTTTTCTATTCTCTAGGGTGGAGCTATAATATTACGGTTATTTATTATTTTGCTTATTGCTTTGCTTGTCTGCATTAAAATAAAACCATGATTTCAAAAGATTGAGTGGCAGAAGATTTTTGAAGAGAGAACCTAAGGCCTCCATTATTGGTCTATAGGCAAAATATGGTGATCCCGACGCCTAGGAAGGGATTTCTATCATGTACCAGATTGGATCTCTGAGAGGATAAGGTATTTTAGTATGATTTATGATTGCACACCCCTAGGTGGTGATTATTAATCATGGATAAAATATTGAAACGATGGTTATACACTCATGTTAATTTTATTATTAACCTCCCCTAGGAGCTCTGTTAATAAAATTAATGGCCAAAGAAATGATTATTAATATATGCTGGATCATACGGGTCCTAGATGGCATATATTAATCAGGAGGGGATCCGTGTTCCTGATTGAATTTGGCATGACTCCCCTAGGAGCTTGTTGAATTATGAGTTGGGAATTATCGTTGTAAGGTTGTGATATTTTCAAGGTTTTCACACATAAACACATTTGTATGATTTTTACATGATGTGTTATCTTACTAAATTATTATTATATGTTTGCTTATGTTTGGTATATGATTCTTTATTATAGATTAAAAATATCTAAAAACGCTTTATCATCGATACTTGACAAAAACCTATTAACTAGAGAGAATTATAATGATTGGAAATAGAACCTGGATATCGTCCTATCCTTTGAGAAACTGAAATATGTACTGATAACCCCTTGTCCTCCCGAGCCTACGGGAGACTCAACTAATGAGCAATTCCAAGCATATGATTGCTGGAAAGATGCTAATGATCAGGCCCGCTGCTATGTTATGGCTAGCATGAACAACGTGCTGCAGGCTCAACATTAGGATTATGAGACTGCAAAGTAGATCTTGGATAATCTTGAAGATATGTTTGGAGGCTAAGCCATCAAAGCGGCAAGGGGCACTTCGAAAACTTCTAAACTGTAGACAGAGGCCGGGGACATCTGTAAAGGAGCATATGATGTTGGTCATGGGTTACCTCGCTGAGGCTCAAACCAATGGAGCCCACATCGATGCTGAAACTCAGATGACTATGGTCTTTTAGACTCTATCTAAGGAATTTATTTCGTTTGCAGCTACATTTAATTTAAGTAATAGACAGGATATGACCTTAACAGAACTGATTAAATACAGGAGTTCAAACTGCTGATCAGGGAGTCTCCTGCGGCTGGTAAGGCCAACTTAGTAGCTGCTTTTGGTTCCAATCCTAACTCCGGGAATGGAAAGAAGCAACGGGCCAACAATGGGAAGTCTTCTATTCCTGCTGGCACCAAAAGCAAGAAGAAGAAGAAGAAGAACCTGAAGAAGCTTAAGTGCTCCTTCTGTGGAAAGGTTGGGTATATCAAGAAGCATTGCAAGGACTTTCCTTCCAAAGGAGGTAGGTGTGATCTTATATATTTAGAAACTTGTCTAGTTGATTAATCCAGTGACATTTGGGTCATAGATTCTGGTGCAACTAATCATGTTTGTGTTTCTCTACAAGGGTTCAAAGAAACGAGAAGTCTGCTGCATGAGGACTTCACGCTTCGGATGGGCGATGGATCCTTGGTCTCAGGGGAAGCAGTGGGAGACATCCATCTTTCTTTTGATAATTATAGAAATTTATTTTTGCAAGATTGTTTTTATGTTCCTAAATTTAAAAGGAATTTAATTTCTATAGCTTGTTTATTTAAAAACTCCTATTTGGTTTCTTTTAATGATAAAGTGGTGATTCGTAAAACAAATCTTTTATCTGTTCTGAATGGATGCAAAATAATCTATATTTTATCAAACCTACGATGGACTTATTGCTTAATGTTGAGATGAATGATAATAACTCTAAAAGACTTAAAACTTCTCACTCTAATAAGACTTATCTTTGGCATTTGCGCCTTGGTCATATTAACCTGGATATGATTCAAAGGTTGGTAAGAGATGGACCTTTAAGTCACTTAAAGGTGCAATCTATACCTCAATGTGAATCTTTTTTAGAGGATAAAATGACCAAAAGACCATACGGGTCTAAGGACAATAGGGCCAAAAGGGTTCTAGAACTTGTGCATAGTCATGTTTGCGGACCGATGAACATCCGGGCACGAGGAGGGTATGAGTACTTCGTCACTTTTATTGACGATTACTCAAGATATGGGTATGTGTACCTGATGCACCACAAAAGCAAAACTTTTGATAAGTTCAGGGAGTTTTGGGCTAAAGTGGAAAAGCAATTCGGTAGACCCATAAAGGCACTTTGAACCGATCGAGGTGGGGAATACCTTTCTAATGAGTTCTTGGAACACTTACTAGAGAATGGGATTCCCATTTGACTACGTCGAGCACTCTACAACAGAATGGCATAGCGAAGAGAAGAAATAGGACTTTGTTGGACATGATTAGATCCATGATGAGTTATTCATCATTGCCTTTATCCTTTTAGGGATATGCACTACAAACCGCATGTTATCTTTTGAACAATGTGCCTTCAAAATCGGTCCCTAAAACTCCTCACAAGTTGTGGACGTGTAAGAAGACATCCTTAAACCATATTCGCATATGGGGATGTCCAGCTCATGTCCTGTTTAAGGATCTGAATAAGTTGGAAGCACGTTCAAAAGTTTACGTGTTTATAGGATATCCAAAAAGGACTAAAGGGGGATATTTTTATAACCCAAAGGAAAATAAAGTCATGGTTTTAACTAATGCAACTTTCCTTGAGGAGAGTTACATGGATGACTTTAAACCTCGAAGCAAAGTGGCGCTTGAGGAGTTAAGGAGTAATCCGATCACTCTGGAGGTTTCGAATGAAACCTTTCCAATCAGTGTAAAAAAACCAAACAAACCTGAACAACAACCTCAGGGGCTTTGGCGTAGTGGGAGGATCGGGCGTCAACTTGAGAGGTATATGTTCAATGGGGAGGTCTTCTTGGCTGAACCGGATGAACATGACAGGGATCCTTATACTTACGCAAAAGTTATGGAGGATGTTGATTCAAAACTCGGGACAGAGGCCATGAACCTTAAGATGAAGTCTATGGAGACTAATCAGGTCTGGGAGCTTGTGGATCTTCCCAAATGGGTAAAACCCACAGGGTGTACGTGGATTTACAAGAGGAAAAGAGGAGTTGATGGAAAGGTCGAAACCTTTAAGGCTAGACTGGCAGCTAAGGGTTATACGCAAAGGGAAGGAATCAATTATGAGGAAGCCTTTTCGCCTGTAGCCATGCTTAAGTCCATCTGGATTCTCTTGTCCATAACTACCGCTTTCGACTATGAGATTTGATAGATGGATGTCAAGATGGCTTTTCTGAATGGCTATCTTGATGAGTCTATTTATATGGAACAACTAGACGGGTTCAAGGTCACGAGTCAAGAGGGTAAAGTTTGTAGGCTGCTAAAGTCAATTTATGGACTTAAGCAGGCTTCTCATTCCTGAAACATAAGATTTGATCAAGTGATCAAGACTTATGGGTTCTCACAAAATGTGGATGAACCATGTGTTTATAAACACATTAAGGATAGGAAGGTGGTTTTTCTATTGCTCTATGTAGATGACATTCTGCTAATTGGCAATGACGTTGGGGCATTGTCATTGGTCAAATTATGGTTGACCAAGCAGTTTTACATGAAGAACTTAAGTGAGGCTAATTTTGTTCTCAGTATCCAGATCTTTCGGGATAGGAAGAACAAAATGATAGCTTTGTCCCAAGCCAGTTACATAGATAAAATTCTCATGAGGTTTGCAAAGCAGGATTCCAAGAAAGGTGGGCAACCATCTAGGTCTGGAATTATTCTTTCTAAGAAAGACTCTCCAAAGTCTTATGAAGAAAGAGAATATATGAAGAAGGTGCCTTATGCTTCGGTAGTGGGTAGTCTCATGTATGCCATACTTTGCACACGATCGGATATTAGTTATGCGGTTGGGATTGTAAGTCGATTTCAGGAGGATCCAAGACTGAACCATTGGGTTGCGGTAAAGCATATTTTCAAGTACCAAAGAAGGACTCAAGGGTATATGCTTGTATATTCGGGTGAGGACCTGACGCTTCTAGGATATACTGACTCGGATTTTCAATCCTATCTGGATTCTAGGAAATCGACTTCAGGTTTTGTGTTTCCTCTAGGCGGCGGTGCCATCAGTTGGAGAAGTGTCAAGCAAGATTGTACTTCGAATTCAACGATGGAGGCTGAGTATGTGGTAGCTAGTGATGCTTTGAAAGAAGCAGTATGGCTCCACAAGTTCTTTGGGGATCTTGAGGTAGTTCCTGATATGGATAAAACGGTATCACTGTATTATGATAACAATCTGGCAGTAGCTAATGCTAAGGAACCAAGATTTCACAAGAAGAGTAAGCATATTAATCGAAAGTATCATCTGATAAAGGACTTCGTTGAGGGCGGGCATGTCACGGTGTGCAAGATCACGTCAAAGGACAATTTAGCTGATCCATTTACGAAGACACTTACTAGAAGAGTCTTCGAGAGGCATGTAGAAGCTATGGGGATGCGAGATTTGTCATATTTACTCACTTAGTGTAAGTGGGAGATTGTTAGACATGTGTGCCCGAAGGAGTAAAAATGTAATAAGTTTTTGGAGACATTTTTATCAATAAAGAATTTATTCACCAAATCTTGTCCTCTTTATGTTAATATTTGTGGAATGTATGTTAAGCAAACAAAAGTCTGAGACTGTCAGTCTAAACCTTAAGAATTAGGCATATGATGGACGGATTATGAGGAAGACACGATTCTTAAGGTGATTATCTAAATCATAAGATCCGCAATCGAGGGAATAAAGTTAGGCGCTTTATTCATGCAAAGATTGTTATGTTGTCTATATCCCTTATGGGAGATGGTTTGTCTTTACCATCAGAGGTGGACTCCGTGTATAGAAACATTGGTACGTGTCATAGGTGACAATGTGTTGGATCGGGACATAAAGTGAATTGATTTAGATTAATAATTCTGCTTCAGTAAATCAATTCACTTTAGACAATCATTTGTGTTGTATCTTAATCCTAAGATGAATAGTGAGCCCATTGTCTTGGCTTGTGTCTTTTGATGTACCAAAGGGTGACACCCACATCTTAACAGTGGTATGCATGCCAGTACGTTGGAGGAATGACTCTTGATAGCGTAGACCTGTCATTCATAGACATGGAATCCATAGCTCCTCTTTAGGAGTAATGATATCCTCTTATATGCGTTCTCCTGTAATTGGAAAACTGGAGCGCTCAACCATTTGATACATAGGTGTAACCGAATGGTATACTGTCTTTGGATAGTAAGTTTTTTGATGGTGAGATAATGGAATGAAAGATAAAAATAATTAGGAAGGTAAGACAGAACTTGTCCTTAAGCCAATTATGGATTATCATATGGAGATACGATACACTATGATATGTCATGGAGACTTAGTTATACTGGCTTCGTAATTCTATGTAGTTCGAGAGTGCAGCTCTAAGCTTTTAGTGGAGTAGCGTTGGAGTTGATAATTATGAAATGTATATCTAGGATATTGGGTTTCGTTATTTTCAGGAGCTTGAACTATATAGGTCCATTGGTCCCTTTTGCTAGCTTACAACATCCTGTAACGATACGGCGTGCTTTTTCAATTATTGATAACTTATGTCAGATTTATTAGATTGGTTGAAATTTGAAAGAATCAAATAATTCATGTCTGTTTATTGGTTGAATTAATTTTGTGATAAAAATTAATTCAAGATAAACTATTTGAATTATAAGGATCAGATAATTCTTGTCTGTTTATCGGTTAATTTAATTTTAGATAAATTAGATCAAGATAAACTCGTAAAATTATTGGGAATTGATTTATTTTCTTAAAGATTATCTAGATAAAGTTGTTTTGATCAGATAACTTCTCTATTAGGTTATTTGAATTAAAACTAAGACTTTATCCTATAGAATCTCGGATAGAAAATAAAAGATTTGCGAGATTTTTATTCGACAGTTCGGCCTGCTGATGGGGCTTGTTTGGCCTGCCAATCAGCAAAGGATAAAATCACGCGTTTCCACGTGAATCTTATCATATATTGATCTAAACTTGATTCTATTTTGAGTTTTTGAGACCTAATCTGATAAGGAATGACCCCATGAGCAATCTCTATATAAAGGGAGTAAGTCTTAAGAGTTACTTAGATCAATTGAGAGTTTAAGAGTGATACTCTGCTACTGAGAATCTAAAAACTCCCTAAGAGCTTTTGTTCACAAATCATGAACACTTGCTTTGGGTTCTCCTGATTGGTTGGAAGGAGAGTCACCTGGTGGGAGAGCTGTACTTGTGAGTCCACACTCACTCCGGTCGTGGATAAAGAATAGCAAAGAAGACCAGTTGGTTGAGGCTCTTCTAGAACGTTACTTCTCTTCACGTTTTGCGAGGGTTCTTCGTCACACAAAGGTTAGTAAGATCTGGTTAATTTATGCATATAGCATGTCAAACTTGTGTTTTGAAAAATACCCTGATGTAAAATTTTTAAAATTCCGCTGTGCAATCTTTTTCCAATAGAGTCCTACTCCAATGACCAAGAAAAGTCATCTCTCGACAAGGATATAGACAATATAACAATCTTAATATGAATAAAGTGCCCAACTTTATTCCCTCAGTTTGCGGATCTTATCATTTAGACTATTATCTTTAAGATTCATGTCTTCCGCATAATCTGTCCATCATATGCACGATTTTAAAGGTTTAGACTGACAGCATTAGACTTTTGTTTGCTTCTCATATATTCAACAATAATGAACATAAGAGGACAATATTTAGTATATGAATAATAAATAAACTCTTTATTGATTAAATGCCTCCAAAAACTTATTACATCATTTAATCCTTAGGGCACCTAGTCTAACACTTTAAACCTTGTGACAAACTAACAATAACGATGTAAAGTGGTCATTTTTTGTTCTAGGAGATAAATCATCAAGATCTTCATATGTCGGAATAAAACCGTAAAGTTTTGTTAAATTAGATTTTTCGCAAAAGGAAAACGAATGTCTTGTTTTCTACACCATTATGAATAACAAGAAAATGCAAGTTTTTGACTAAAACAGGTTCAAAAAGTTTTCTAAGACCTGTCATGGGCAAAATAGCCATTTTTCACAAAAAGGGCATGAATGTCCAATTTAGCAAAAGTCCCTTAGCAGAATTTTGTAACCTGTTA
This sequence comes from Artocarpus heterophyllus, assembly GCA_025403435.1. Taxonomy (NCBI): domain Eukaryota; kingdom Viridiplantae; phylum Streptophyta; class Magnoliopsida; order Rosales; family Moraceae; genus Artocarpus; species Artocarpus heterophyllus. Next base: position 31,759,445 of record CM046350.1, read on the forward strand.
AGCATCGAGATCGTAACATGAAATGAGAGGCTAAGTCATGTAACATTAAAGTTACATAATTTTTAAGTGAACCGATAAGTAATGAGACCAAGTACTGTCATGCCCCGGAGTACGGGAGGTGACGTGGCGGATTAATTAAGTTAATTAAAAGAGAATTTAATTAAAATCCAGAGTTTAAGGGGGTTGAATTAAGTATAAAATGTGGGGTTCATTAAAACACTTATAAAGAGTTCATATACATTAGGCAATTTAAAACATTAAACGAATAATAATTAAAACAATAAAGCCGCGAGTATGGGTCTCATAGACCCACAACTTGTGCACACACATGGTTCTGATAATATCATAAATACAATCACAGTCCAAGTACAAATAAAGTTAAATCTTACATGCATTGATTAACTAGTACAAAATATAAATCAATCCTCCTATTGCTCCTGAGTTCGGTCCGAAGAATCCTCTCAAAACCAAAATGTGAAACCACCTAGAGGGGGGAATTTAAAACAATAAAACGTGAGCGAAAGGCTCAGTAGGACTAAGTTTTATAAAAATAATTTAATGTAAAGAAACATATCATTGTTTAGGTGTTACTCAAAGGAAAACTTAAATAAAGAAATAAATAAATAAATAATTTGAGTAGAACCGTCCTGACCCAAAACAGTCTACTCGCACAATCAGAAATACCATTTTTCTTTTCCTAGGCAAACCATGATATCACCACTATAGTGGCCCAACTGGGTTTCGGGACCTTCCCCCCAAGGTCGATCGCTACACGACCCGATCTCTGATATGGCATCATGCCTATGTATTTATTATCATTATCATTCAAAACCCAATTACCAAGTGTTGTCAATTACATTTATTATGAAGTTCATTTTAGATCACGGTATATTAAAATATAACCAATAAATCCATTTTCAAACACCGTTGAAAACATTTTAATAGAAATCCTTTTCAAAGCCAAATCATTTCAAAACCAGGCTACCAAAGAAATAGGATAGAAGTCCTACCTCAATACTCGTGCCGGTGCCCCACACCGTAATCCCGGTCCTGCTATACGTTAGCTCCGCAGAACCACGAACGATCCTCGAATCGAAGCTTCAATCGGCATTCTCGGTTGTTAAATCACGTCCCTGAGCTTCCTCCTTGCTAACCCGAAGCTTGGATTCGAATTTGGTTCAAAAATTTGTGAGAGAGATAGAGAGAGAACGAGAGTGCCGAGAGAGATCAAGAGAAAGAGAGAGAGAGGTTGCCGTGAGAGTGAGGAGAGAGAGAGAGAGGAAGGAAATAAATAGAGAAAATCCGTGGGCGGTTTTACTGTGCGAAAACATGTGCCACCCACGGTTTTGTAAAACGGAGTATTTTTAACATTTTAAAAATTGTTGTGTTTTAAAACTCAAAACATCATTCTAAAACAATAAGAAATCATTTGAACGCATCAATTTAACAAAACAACCAAAAATTTAAAATCCAACCAAATAATCTAATTAATGTTAAAACGTTAATTATGGCACACTAATTCATCATTTATATTACATTAACACTAAATAAATTTCGGGGTGTTACAACTCTCCACCCCTAAAAGAAATTTCGCCCTCAAAATTTACAACTCATCTCAAAAACAAAACAAATGCGGATACAATTCCCGCATACTCGACTCTAGCTCCCAAGTGGCTTCATCAACCCCATGATGCTGCCACACGACTTGTACCAATGGTATCTCACGACGACGTAAACTAATCACTTTTCGGTTGATAATCTGAATCGGCACTTCTTCGTACGTTGTATCTTCCTGAACCTGCACATCGCGGAATGAAACTATCTTATCTTGCTCAGGCGAACACTTCCTAACCATCGACACATGAAACACATCGTGCACATGAGAAAGTTCAGGCGGTAGATCAAGCCGATAAGCGACCACACCAACTCGCTGAGTGATCTCGAACGGCCCAATATACCTCGGCGCGAGCTTCCCACTCACTCTGAACCGCATAGTTCCCTTACGAGGCGATACCCTCAAGAGAACGAAATCTCCAACCGCAAACTCTAAAGGTCTACGTCTCCTATCCGCGTAGCTCTTCTGCCGACTCTGAGCTGCTCTCAACCGATCCCGAATCATCACGACTTTCTCGTTGCTATCACGAATCTCATCCGGCCCAAGAATAACCCTATCTTTCGGCTCGGCCCAACACACAGGTGACCGACACGGTCGCCCATACAACGCCTCAAACGGTGCCATACCGATACTCGCCTGATAACTATTGTTGTACGCAAACTCCGCCAGATGCAAACCTTGCTTCCAATTTTTGCCGAAGTCCAACGCACAAGCACGCAACATATCCTCGAGAACCTGAATAACCCGCTCAGATTGCCCATCAGTCTGAGGATGAAACGCCATACTGAAATTCAAATCCGTACCTAAAGCCTCCTGAAAACTCCTCCAGTACTTAGCATTAAACCTGGTGTCTCGATCAGAGGTGATGGACAAAGGAACTCCATGCAACCTCACAATATTCTGCATATACAACTCCCCGAGAACCTTCCTAGAACACGTCGACCTAAACGGAATGAAATGCGCTGATTTCGTCAACCTATCGACCACAACCCAAACTGCATCGTGCCGCTGCTCCATCCTCGGCAAACCTGTGAGAAAATCCATCGTCACATGCTCCCATTTCCACCCTGGAATAGGAAGCGGCTGAAGCTGACCTGCAGGCTTCTGATGCTCGACTTTCACCTGAAGACACGTCGAACAGTTAGCCACATACTCTCGAACGTCTTTCTTCATGCCTCTCCACCAATACTGCCTCTTCAAATCACGATACATCTTGGTGCTCCCCGGATGAATAGCAAACTGAGACCTATGCGCTTCGTCTAGAATGGCTTTCGTCACCTCGACGAAAACTGGAATTGCAAGACGCTCCCGAAAGTACAACGATCCATCTGCATGCACGCTCCATTCCTCTAACTGCTCCCTGTTCTGAATCCGCGACCAAATCCCCTACAAATGCCGATCCTGCCACTGACTTTGCTTCACCATCCGAACAAGAGCTGGAGTCGCTTCCACATGATACACCAAAATGCGATCACAGTCTTCATGATACCGTAGCCGATACTCACTCACTGTCGCATCCCTGCTCCAGACCTCAAAAACCAAACAAGCGAGAATCCCTGAAGACTTCCTGCTAAGCGCGTCTGCAACCACGTTAGCTTTCCCGGGATGATACTGCAACGCAAAATCATAATCCTCCATATACTCAATCCACCTACGCTGCCTCAAGTTAAGATCCCTCTGAGTGAACAGATACCTCAAACTCTTGTGATCGGAGAAGACCTGAAATGATGCTCCATACAAGTAACACCTCCAAATCTTCAGCGCGTAAATCACCGCCGCAAGCTCTAAATCATGAGTAGGATAATTCCGCTCGTGAGGTCGTAGCTGTCTCGATCCGTACACAACCACACGTCTATGTTGCATCAACACGCATCCAAGTCCGCGCCCTGAAGCATCCGTATAAACCTCATACAGCTCGTCACTACTAGGAATAACTAACACTAGAGCTGAAGTTAACCGATTCTTCAATTCCTGAAAAGAAAGCTCACAATCTTCATTCCACTCAAACCTAACATTTTTCTTGATCAATCTCGTCAACGGAGCTACAATCTTCAAAAAATCCTTTACAAATTTCCTGTAATATCCAGCAAGACCTAAGAAGCTACGAATCTCCGCTACATTCCTTAGTCGTTCCCACTCCAATATAGCTTCAATCTTGGACGGATCCACCGAAATACCATGCCCCGAGATAACATGACCCAAAAACTTGACCTCATTCAACCAAAACTTGCATTTTTCCCTCTTAGCATACAACTGGTGCTCCCGCAGAATCTGAAGCACGATTCGAAGATGCTGCTCATGCTCCTCCCAAGTCTTAGAATACACAAGAATATCATCGATGAACATGATCACGAACTGATCCAGATACGGCCTAAATATCCTGTTCATCAGATCCATAAAAGCTGCCGGAGCATTCGTCAACCCAAGCGACATAACCAGAAACTCGAAGTGCCCATACCGAGTCCTAAAAGTTGTCTTGGGAATATCCTCTTCCTTGATCATGAGTTGATGATAACCCAACCGCAAATCAATCTTCGAGAAGTATCGCGAACCTCCCAACTGATCAAACAACTCATCAATCCTAAGCAAGGATACTTGTTCTTCACCGTAATACGATTTAGCTACCGATAATCCACACATAACCTGAGAGTCCCATCATGCTTCTTAGCAAACAAAACCGGTGCTCCCCACGGAGATGTGCTATTCTGAATATACCCTTTATCAGCAAGCTCCTGAAGTTGCTTCCTCAATTCCTTCATTTCTACCGGCTCCATCCGATAAGGTGCCATAGAAATTGGTGATGTCCCTGGAAACGACTTGATACCAAACTCAATCTCCCGATGCGATGGTAATCCTGGCAACTCATCGGGGAAGACATTCTCGAACTCATCAACCACCAAAATTGCTACACTGCCACTCAAAACATAGGGCTCGCAATCCAGGTTGGCAAGAAAAGCACAACAACCTAGATTTCTTCGCCCTCCTAGACACGACTTCATGAGACGCTTACTCATTAACCAATCACCACCACCCTAGTAAGTGATCACCATCTCCCTATCAGACACTAGGGTCACTTTTCTAAGTTGGCAGTCCACGACTGCACTATACCTAAACAACCAGTCCATCCCTAGAATTACATCATAGGAGCTCATGGGGAGTATAATCAAATCACTTTTCAAAATCTCATCCCCAATCTTTATTTTACAGGATTTACACATACAATTTACACACACCCGCCCCAAGGGAGAAGTTATAACTAGGGGTTCATTAAACTCTTCTACCTCTAATCCCAAGGCATGTACAAAAGAACTCAAAATAAGAGAATGAGAGGCACCGGTATCGAGTAAAACATGAGCTAAAGATCTAGAAACTAAGATCATACCATCGACAACCGTGTTACCAACATGAGAATCTGACCCTCCAGATGCCATTGCATGAACCTGAACTAGCACCTTCCCTTTTCCTCTATCGACATTGCTGGGTCCCTGATTACTCGGCTGATGCTGCTGAGATGGAGACGACTGCATACTACCCATACTCGGCGCTCTATACTGAGGAACACTGCGCTGAAAATGCTACGGCTTCTACCCCCGTGTCGGATATGAGAATTACTGAGGAGAGAACTGGGGATACTGCAACTGCGGGTACTGCTGAGGCGGAGGTAGGGTCTGAGGCTGAGGCTGAAACTGACGACTGTCATCCTTCCCGGTCTGAGATCCAAGATGAGCACTCCTGATCGGGCAATTCCTCTTGATGTGTCTGGGCTGTTGATAGAAATGACAATGAAAGCTGTAGGGATTGTTGCGGTCGTTGCCAGACGAACTGCTGCTACCACTGGTCGCACCGCCTTGCTTGTCTTTCCCCGGAGCTGGACGACTACTGGTGCTCTTCCTGCCACTCCTCTGCGGTCCTCCTGAAGCCTTGGCTTGGTCCTCACAATACTGCACATAATCATTCTCCGTGGAGATCGCCGACGACACAAGCTCTCCGAAACTCCTAAGCCGTAGAGCAACCAACTACCGCCGAATAGGAGCCTTGGGCCCTTCCTAAAACTTAATACACTTTTCACGCTCCGATGCCACAGCTGATGGAGCAAACCTAGCCAACTCATTAAACTTTGCCTCATACTCCCGAACTGACATATCACCCTGCTGCAATCTATAAAACTCAGCTGCCTTCTGGTCTCTATACCCCTACGGAAAATACCGATCATAGAACAGCTCCTCGAACCTGTCCCAATTGATATCACCACCGCACTTCATACGCTTAGCCTGTTTCCACCAAGTGTTAGTGCCACCCTCGAGCTTATACGCAGCAAACTCCACACGATACTCCTCAGGCACACCAAGAGTATCCAAATGCTTCAAGATCGAATCCAACCAATACTCTGCTAACTGCGGATCCCCATTGCCATCAAAAGTCAAAATAGATGCCCATCGAAATTCCTTAAAGAACGCGTGCCGACTACCAACACTAGAGTCTTCCGGTCTAGCCCTGGCTGCCATATGTCGAAAAGCCGCAAACATAGACCTCATCATGCTCTCATCATTTTCGAACTCGGCGTCAGCAGTTGAACGATGTCTAGGTGCCATTCTCTCACTTCTGAAAACAAAATTTGGACTATCAGAGGTATTTCATTGTCAAACCTATGTGTGCACAATTCCCAAGGTTCATAACCTTGAGCTCTAATACCATTCTGTCACGCTCCGGAGTACGGGAGGTGACGTGGTGGATTAATTAAGTTAATTAAAAGAGAATTTAATTAAAATCCAGAGTTTAAGGGGGTTGAATTAAGTATAAAATGTGGGGTTCATTAAAACACTTATAAAGAGTTCATATACATTAGGCAATTTAAAACATTAAACGAATAATAATTAAAACAATAAAGCCGCGAGTATGGGTCCCACAGACTCACAACTTGTGCACACACATGGTTCTGACAATATCATAAATACAATCACAGTCCAAGTACAAATAAAGTTAAATCTTACATGCCTTGATTAAATAGTACAAAATATAAATCAATCCTCCAATTGCTCTTGAGTTCGGTCCGAAGAATCCTCTCCAAACCTAAATGGGAAACCACCTAGAGGGGGGAATTTAAAACAATAAAACGTGAGCGAAAGGCTCAGTAGGACTAAGTTTTATAAAAATAATTTAATGTAAAGAAACATATCATTGTTTAGGTGTTACTCAAAAGAAAACTTAAATAAAGAAATAAATAAATAAATAAATAGATAATTTGAGTAGAACCGTCCTGACCCAGAACAGTCTATTCGCACAATCAGAAATACCATTTTTCTTTTCTTAGGCAAACCATGATATCACCACCGTAGTGGCCCAGCTGGGTTTCGGGACCTGCCCCCAAGGTCGATCGCTACACGACCCGATCTCTGATATGGCATCATGCCTATGTATTTATTATCATTATCATTCAAAACCCAATTACCGAGTGTTGTCAATTACATTTATTATGAAGTTCATTTCAGATCACGGTATATTAAAATATAAACGATAAATCCATTTTCAAACACCGTTGAAAACATTTTAATAGAAATCCTTTTCAAAGCTAAATCATTTCAAAACCAGGCTACCAAAGAAATAGGATAGAAGTCCTACCTCAATACTCGTGCCGGTGCCCCACACCGTAATCCCGGTCCGCTATACGTTAGCTCCGCGAAACCACGAACGATCCTCGAATCGAAGCTTCAATCCGCGTTCTCGGTTGTTAAATCACGTCCCCGAGCTTCCTCCTTGCTAACCCGAAGCTTGGATTCGAAATTGGTTCAAAAATTTGTGAGAGAGATAGAGAGAGAACGAGAGTGCCAAGAGAGATCAAGAGAAAGAGAGAGAGAGAGGTTGCCGTGAGAGTGAGGAGAGAGAGAGAGAGGAAGGAAATAAATAGAGAAAATCAGTGGGCGGTTTTACTGTGCGAAAACCATGTGCCGCCCACGGTTTTGTAAAACGGAGTATTTTTAACATTTTACAAATTGTTGTGTTTTAAAACTCAAAACATCATTCTAAAACAATAGAAATCATTTGAACGCATCAATTTAACAAAACAACCAAAAATTCAAAATCAAACCAAATAATCTAATTAATGTTAAAACGTTAATTATGACACACTAATTCATCATTTATATTACATTAACACTAAATAAATTTCGGGGCGTTACAAGTATATAGGATAAGCATTTAACATCTAAGGTCCGTTATCAACAAATAGGTCAGTAATAAAGAAGTTAGCAAATAAGGGATTTTGTCTAAAAAAGTCGATAAACCGATCAAAGAGGGAATGGATTAATTGGATACGTAGCATGGAATTCAAATAAGTTTCAGACTCCACTTATGACATGGATAAAATAGTTTTTAAATTTGTTATTCATATCAAATTACGAAATGCATTTTTTATGCACAATCAAGTTATTAAAGCATCATATATAATATGTCATCATAATTAAAGGAACTAGTAAATTAATTCACCAGATAAAGCATCATATCAATTTACAAAATGCATTTTCTATGCACAATCAAGTTATTAAAGCATCATATATAGTATGTCATCATAATTAAAAGGACTAGTAAATTAATTCACTATATAAGTTAAGAAAGTGTCGTACCAGCCGCCCGACCCAAAAGGAGCTTCCAGATATGTTATGGTCTTGGTGATGCAATGACCCTTATGCACACTTAGTATGTAAACATGGGCCCTTAGTTTAAGTCAAGTTATGAAATGCTCATAAATAAGCATAATTGGTACCATGCATTGAGTTTGAGAAAGAAAATATTTTGTGGGATTAAATTTGGGCTTACAAGCAATAGCTCGCCTAGTTATTTCATGCGGTAGAAAATTTAGCCAAAGAGCCAGAGTAGTTGTTATTGTTGAGTTGGAAACAATGGTTGAGCAATTGTAACACCCCTATGTGGGGGTTAACAGTTTTAAATAAATAAAAATAATTTTAAATTTTATATTATTTAAATCAATTAAACAATGCCCATGGGTCTTTAAACAACAAGAAAAATAAAAATAAACGTTTTAAATACAAACCACAGTTTTTAGTGTAGCACCAAATATATATAATTACAGTCATCATCACCATAGTACAATTCCCAAATAACTTAACACAGCCATAAAAAAAAAATAATACAACTCTTACATGTTGTAGATAAGTTGTAATTAAACAGGGTCTTCTAACACGAAAACAGCAGGATTGTTTTCGCTTATTCCTCTTCAAATATGTTGCACTGAGTTCCACCTGAGATATGAAGATATGATAGGGATAAGCATCGACATGCCCAGTAGGGAAATCATGACTCACCTTATGGTTTATCCATTACCACATTAAAAACTGCATGGTTAGTAGGTTACATCATATTCCAGATTATGAGGTTTATTATGATCACATCTTATGGATACCGTAGTTAATCATTACCAAGTGTCATAATTACACATTTATACAAATATTACCAATCATCATTGTTCCTAGGTATCCATGTTAAATTGAGTATCACTCAACTCATCGAAACCCAAATGGGCGCACTTGATCACCCCATAAACATTCCAAGGGTGTTCCGGTGAGGGGACATTAAGCCCCGAGTCCTCACCAAATCAATTCCTGTACAGTGTGTTCTGGGACTTTCAACCCAAGGAAGCGTCATCACCTTCCCCCTATTTTACCTTTTTGGGTATTCATGCCCAAGGACGTAACCGCCGCCCTCTTCATGTCTCACCATTTCTCTATATTAAATCATTATTAATAGAGTCAGTTTTCCTAACCATGCTTCTCAATTTATAACATATGTCAATTCATTATGTTCCTCGCCGTACAATACAAGACGAGTCCATGTCATAGTTTCATATGTGATACTCATATAATATCAGTTCAACATAGATATATATATATTGCGGCAAAACAATCAATTTTAATTCTATAAAAACCTCACAAAAATGAGTAATAGAATCCCTACCTTTCAAGCTTATCAACAATCTTTTAATCCTGGAATCAATTAACGTTAGCTCCACACATCCTTGACCCTAAGGCATGCATAAGGACAATTAAAACTAAAGCACAACGTATAATCACATTCATAAGTGAGTTATGTGTAAACCCGTCTACTAGTGCCATTAAAGTATTTTTATGCATTAAACATGGAGAAAATGCATACTAAAAACTAAGTTTAGATTAAAGAAAACCTACCTCAAAACTTCTTTGAAAAGCACCAAAGTTTGGGTTATCAATCAAGCTTGAATTAACTTTAAAACCGCCTCGATCATCGTTGGGAATTATAATTGTCTTGGCCACAAAGAGAGCTTTGTGCTCTATGTCTTTAGTTAGAAATTTGAAGTGAGAAGGGAGAGAATGAGTACTAGAGAAGAAGGTGGTGATAGTTAAATAAAAAGATATCAAAATGCTTAAGAGGAATGAGATGTTTACGGGGAAAAGTTGTAAGAAGAAACAAAAGAGTCTTAAAGGAAAATATCATCTTGTCTCCCATGAAGACTTTTAGCAAATAATGCCAACATAATTGAGGGGATAATTGGAGTGAATTATAGAAGAAGATAAGGAAATAATTAATTAGGTGGTTGAGAAATATCTCCATGTCTTCTATGAATTGACGGAAAATAATTCAATGTCCTCTTCGGATACCTTTAGCAAAATGAGAAGAAGTCTATATAATTGAGCAATAATTTAGGGAGACAAGATTGGTAGAAGTAAGTGTTGGTAAGTTTTGAATGTTTCTTAGGAAGACTTGGTAAGAAAATACTAAAATGGTATTTTTTTTAAATGATCATAAACAACTTAGTAATTTTAAATAGTCACATTTTATTCATTAAATTTTACAAAATTATGCCCGTTAAAAATACGGGTGTTATAGCTCTCCCCTCCTATAAAAATTTCGTCCTCGCAATTTCGTACACTGATTACAATGTTAAAACAAATGTGGGTACTTTTCTCTCATTTCAGATTCAAGTTCCCATGTGGCTTCCTCCACATCATGGTGTTGCCACATCACTTTCACCAGAGGAATTCCACGACGACGTAATAATTTTATTTCATGATCCAGTATTTGAACTGGAATTTCTTCATAATTCGTATCTCCTTGAATTGGCACATCTGTCCACATGATCACATGTGAAGGGTCGGGTTCATACTTTCTCAACATCGATACATGAAACACATTATGTACATGAGACAATTGTGGTGGTAGGTCTAAACGGTATGCCAACATTCCAATGCGTTCCACAATCTCAAACGGTCCTGTATACCTTGGTGCTAACTTTCCTTTAACACCAAATCGAGATACACCTCGTTTTGGTTTCACTTTTAAGAACACAAAGTCTCCGATCATGAACTCTAAAGGTCGCCTCCTCTTATCTGCATAACTCTTTTGTCGACTTTGAGCTGTCTGAAGACGTTCGCGAATAATCTGGATCTTGTCCGTTGTTTCTCTGATAAACTGAGGCCCAAGTTCAAGACGCTCTTCCTTTTCAGCCCAACACAATGGAGATCTACAAGGTCTACCATATAAGGCCTCATATGGAGCCATTCTAATACTTGCTTGGTAACTGTTGTTATATGCGAATTCAACATATGGCAGCTGTGCAGCCCAATTTGTTCCAAAGTCCAGCACACAAGCCCGAAGCATATCCTCGAGAATCTGAATGACACGTTCAGATTGTCCATCTGTTTGAGGATGAAAAGCTGTACTAAAATTCAATTGAGTTCCCAAGGCCCTCTGCAATCCTCTCCAAAATTTCGACGTGAAACGTGTATCTCTATCGGAAACTATTGACATTGGCACTCCATGCAATGTCACTACCTTTTCCACGTACAATTGACATAATTTTGAGACACTATAATTAGTTCTGATTGGGATGAAGTGGGCTGTCTTAGTTAAACGATCTACAATTACCCAAACGGCATCATGCCCTATTTGAGTCTTAGGAAATCCAGTAACAAAGTCCATTGTCACATGATCCCACTTCCATTCTGGAATAGGTAAGCTCCTCAACTCGCCTCCAGGCTTTTGATGTTCCGCTTTAACCTATTGGCACGTCATGCACTTAGAGACAAAGGTTGCTACATCTCGTTTCATTCCTCGCCACCAGTATTGTCGTTTTAGATCCATATACATTTTTGTGCTTCCAGGATGAATAGCAAACTTTGAACGGTGAGCCTCATCTAGCACCGCATGCCTGAGATATGGATCCTCTGGAACAACTAATCTTCCTTTGTAAAGTAAAAATCCTTCTGGCTCAATCTGCCATCCATCCAGTTGTTCTCCATTTTGTATTTGTTTCCAAACCCTACGTAATCCTTCATCGTGCCATTGTCCTTGTTTTACTTTCTGAATTAACGTAGGAGTTGCTATCACATTGAATAAGAAAGCTCTCTCGTTATCTTCATAATATTGCAAGTTGAAGTCAGCGATAGTGACTCGTCTCCAATCTTCCAATGTTAAACTGGCTATACGTCTGTTGTTCTTACGACTTAGAGCATCTGCCACGGCATTTGCTTTTCCAGGATGATATTGGATACTAAAGTCATAGTCCACCATGTACTCAGTCCATCTTCGTTGCCTTAGATTGAGATCCTTTTGAGTAAACAAATATTTCAGACTTTGATGATCTGAATATAGCTCGAACTTTGCGCCATATAGATAACATCTCCAAATTTTGAGTGCGAAAACCACAGCAGCTAACTCAAGATCATGTGTGGGGTAGTTCCTCTCATGGGGTTTCAACTGGCGTGAGGCGTAGGCAACTACTCGTCCATGCTGCATTAACACACAACCCAAACCGTTTCCTGAGGCATCAGTGTATACTGTGTAAGGCTCCTCGTTGTTAGGTATGATCAGCACAGGTGCACTAGTGAGTCTTCGTTTCAGTTCCTCAAATGCTTCTTCACATTTATCATCCCACACGAACTTGACATTCTTCCTTGTGAGTTTTGTTAATGGAGAAGCAATCTTTGAAAAATTCTCTACGAAGCGTCGATAGTATCCAGCTAGTCCGAGGAAACTTCGAATCTCTGACACGTTCTTTGGTCGTTCCCAATTTAGCACTGCTTCAATTTTGGAGGGGTCCACTGAGATGCCTTCTTCAGAGACAACGTGTCCAAGGAACTTGACCTTCGTCATCCAGAAATCACATTTTTCTCTTTTTGCATAAAGACCATGTTCTCTCAACGTTTGTAGAGCGATCCTCAAATGCTCAGCATGTTCTTCTTCGTTTTTAGAATAGATCAAGATATCATCTATGAAAACAATGATAAATTGATCTAAGTACGGTCGAAAGACACGGTTCATCAAGTCCATGAAAGCCGCTGGTGCATTAGTCAACCCGAAAGGCATGACAAGAAACTCAAAATGACCATAGCGAGTCCGAAAAGCTGTCTTTGGAATGTCCTCTTCTCTTATCTTCAGTTGGTGATATCCGGATCGTAAGTCAATCTTTGAGAAATAGCAAGATCCTCCTAACTGATCGAACAACTCATCAATTCGGGGTAGAGGGTACTTGTTCTTGATAGTCAATCGATTAAGCTGGCGATAATCGACACAGAGCCTCAACGATCCGTCATGTTTCTTCACAAAAAGTACTGGAGCTCCCCAAGGTGATGTACTTGGTCGAATAAATCCTTTTTCCAGTAATTCGTCCAACTGCTTCCTCAATTCCACTTTCTCAGCAGGTGCCATTCGATACGGGGCAATAGAAACAGGCGCTGCTCCTTGAGTTAAGTCGATGACAAACTCAATTTCTCTATCAGGCGGAAGTCCGGGCAATTCATCTGGAAAAACATCTGAAAATTCATCCACCACAGGAGTGTGAGAGGATAGGTCACTCTTCTTTAGTTCTCCATCTGAAGCAAAGATCGTCCCAAGATTGGTGAAATTCCTTCGTCCTCCAATACAAGCCTTTAGCACCGGGGCTGGCGTCACTGTTCCTGTTTTTGCCTGAAATTCGATGACTTGTCCATTCTTGGTGAATAAAGAGACACGTTTCCTATGACAATCTACTATTGCCTGGTATTTAGTTAGCCAATCCATTCCTAAGATTACATCAAACTCTGTCATAGTTATTACATATAGGTCAGCCGATAGTTTATGTTCTCCTATAACAATACACACTGATTTACAAATTATGGATACTTCAGCTATCCCGCCCATTGGTGTACTAAGGGTTAATGATGAACTACATGTCTCAGTTTCTAATTGTAGTACGGAAGCAAATAACATAGATATAAATGAATGAGTGGCACCAGTGTCAAATAATACATGAGCCCAAGAATGAGACACGTGAATCATACCGTCTACAACTGAGTGATCAGCCTGTTTTCCTTGTCCAGTTGTAGCCATAATTGCATAAGCTTGTGCTGGTGCTTTTCCTTTATCACTTTTTCCTCGGTTTCCTTGGCTACTACTAGCCTTATTATTATTTCTCCCAGAAAAATATGGCCTTTGATTCACTGAGCCTTGTGGAGTCGGTTGGAAGTTCTGATTAGCATAAAAATTGGAACCCTGTAGCCGCTGTTGATAGTTGTACTGAGGCTGGAACCCTCGAGGTTGAGTTACTGAGACTTGGGAAGCTGGAGTGTTTTGCTGAGGCGCTCCACGATTTTGACTCCCTCCCCAAACAGTGGAGCCAAAATGACTTCCTTGTGGCCTTGGTGCAAAGGATGATTGTGTAGGGCGGTTAGGGCAATTTCTCCTCAGATGTCCCACTTGTCCACAGTTATGACAAGCATACGGTTGGAAACGACCACTGCCAGAAGATCCACCACCAATAGTCACTCCACTATGCTGAATGACTTGCCCTTGTGACTTCTCTTTCTTACTTATTTTCCTTTGACGCCCACCAGAACCCTTATACTCTCCATAGGAGTTATTTAGTTCTGTCTCTGCCCGCTGTGCCGCAGCTACAAGATCAAGAAAATCTGTTGATGGAACAGCAGCTATCATTTGTCTGATTTTCGGCCTCAGGTTATTTCTAAATTTTTTGCATCTCGCCATTGGATCCGATACAGCCCCGGGATTGTAGCGAGACAATTCTATAAATCGAGCATGGTATTCAGCAACTGTTGTATCTCCCTGCACCAGGTTTTCAAATTCTCGCATCATTGCTTGCCTATGGCTCTGAGGAATATAGGTGTTGCGAAAAATGGTTTCGAACTGCTCCCATGTAAGATTCGGCACATCATAGTCGTCTTTCTGAAGATCCCACCATTCTTCGGCTTTACCCTCAAATATATATGTTGAAAAGCTAACCCAATACTCCCGTGGAATCCTCAAGGTGTCCAACTTCTTTTTGACTGCCTTTAGCCATTGTTCTGCT